>CM053172.1:7655276-7999054 GCA_012977825.3 Pteromalus puparum | reverse complement strand
AAAGAGAGAGAGAGAGAGAGAGAGAGAGAGAGAGAGAGAGAGAGAGAGAGAGAGAGAGAAGGAGAGAATGACTTATTGACGTTTACAAAGAAAGTTTCTCAGAGCTCGATCGACGCGCTACTTCGAACAGCTCATAAACTCATAGTTATTTTGGTTAAAATATATTTGCAAAATATACGGGGTAGAGTTCTATCGATTGTTATTTTTAGATCACCATATAACGCTACATGGATTACACGTAGTTGTAATAAGTCCTCTAATGTCGAAGCACGAAATTCTTCTCGTTATTTCGCACTTTCATTAGTGTACGTGCGTAGAAAGCCGCTGTTTAAATTCGCATTTTTCTACTCCACTTCATCAAGCGTTTATTTTTCTTCTTGTTTTATTTTGTTGTTGGAATGCCCATTTCGACGCTTAATGCCATCCATATTCTGCAGAGATGGTAAAAACATTTGTACGAACAGCCCATAATTTGCAAAACAAAGTCTCAGCATCTGCTGCTTTAAAATATTTTTTTTTTCTATTGGATTAGTTCTGCATAAACGTCGGCTTAAGTTGCTCTTCGTGTACTTTGCCTTAAAGTTCCACGCCGCGACGATCGGCTGTGTGTCGGTGAACCTCCAAACTTTTCTCCGTCCATCAACCTCCGCGATCGACTTGGAAAAATCTTTTGGCTCGATTAGCGGTTACGTGGTCTCTATTTATGCACACTTTGCTTTTTCAATTTTTCATTTGTTGATACATTAAGAATATTGATAGCCCAAGCTCTTCTAAACTTCTAAAAGTTTACAAGTACCGTCTACACAGTATAAAAAAGTTTATCGCACCACATTACGTCTAAAAAAATGAGTTAAGATGTAAACTCGCTGCTACCAAAAGAGGAAATTATAACTTACGAGAGAGAGGAACTTGACAAAGTTCAGTATACGAAGAAAACAAAGAGAGTACAAACTAGCGATTTACGAAAGTTAGGATGTCGCGAGACACGTGTGACCGTCGTCACCGTTTATAGTTTCTAGCCCCATGTTTACGAGGCTGTCATTAACTCGGCCGATTACGTCGTCGAAGTGTCGAACGACCAGCAATTTCGAATTTAACACTGCAGCATAACTGAAGATTCCAAACTTATACTCGTGGATCAGGCATTGCCTTTTTCCATTATGTACCTACGAATTTTATTAATAATCCTCGACAGAAGGATTTTATTAATAATCCTGTAAGAAATTTAGAGAAAGTCAGAGAGATTCGTGGTTGAAGGAGTCAAGTCTGCCCGAGCTATCGAGAAACAAAGGTAGGATGTGGACAAAGTCGCCCGAGCTAAGAACTGCAGGGAATTGAAAGGCAACGGGTAAAATGGAGAATCAAAGTGGTGGAAAGGTCGCCACTATGGAGTAGAGTCCTGTGGGAAGTATTTTAGGGCGGTACAGAGCCATTAACACAGAGCCGCGCAATTAACTCGATTGCTACACATCAACTCTGCGTCTTCGCATTACTGTAACAATTGTTAACGCCTACCGTGTTCTCTAAGAGTGTAAAGTGGGCTTTTTAAAACTTTTTTAAGCGTGTAGACCTTGTAGTATGAATTGAAAGCAAGTTTTTAAATTAAAAACGTTGTACTCGTGGAATTAATGGACATAAACTAAGGAACTTTTCGATTTTTAACAACTGCATAAATAAAAATGTTATATGCCTATTCAAACCCAAAAAACAATTGGCCCGATGAATAGCGGGCTTCCAAAAATACAATAGCTCCATTTTTGGCATAAGAAGTGTTCGACTGCTCATATAATTACTCATCTTTTTTTAAAAAAATGAAGATTAGATGTTGTGAAGCCGTTAATACTGGATTTAATTGGTTGAGAAACACCATACCTTTTGCTTCATATCCGTTTTTTTACATTCCTCTTTGACTTTAGAAACAATGCATAAAATAATCATAAAGACGAACAGTCCTAAAAGCTACGTAAATCCTAAAGTATATAACCATTACAGTCTGGCGAATTCTTCGGAACGTGTTAAATGAATCCTCTCAATTAATAATAGCATTTCTAGAATTTCATTTCATTAGAATATTTGGTAGTGATTGCCACAGTAGTCCAGGATTCTATCGTGGTCCTCGTGCGGTTTCGGATGCCGACTTTAACGACATTAAAATGCCTTTCGTCGAGGACAAATTGAGTGTTCGGTTTTGCTCGTCTATCGCGAATCGTCAACGAGAAGAGGCACTCTTTTCGAATGGAACTCGTGCGATTCAATCTCCACGCTCGGCTGGTACCGCCACCGAATCTTTTTCCGCTTCTTCCTGCTGCAGAAGCGCTTCTCTTGGTATTGTTTTACACCGTCAGTGATTCAATTTACGTGCTTTCGTAGCCCTTCCTTCCCCTTCCGCCCCACCTTTACGGCCAATTTTATCCTCTGGCGAGAGCAAATGCGGTTTTATGTGATATTAATTGCTGTACTCTGTCTTGTAACGGGAAAGCTGCGTTATTATTTACGCTATTGTTTTGGAATTCGTCGCTGAAGCCTTTGACACTTTTCGATGATCTCGAGTAGGCTATTTTTTGAGAAAAAAGCAGGTTCCGCGTCATTGGGAAATATAATGCTATATTTCTGGACATTATATTTATTTATCGTTTATGTCAATCATCATCGGGCGCTTTTACCAAAATAAATCATTGGACTTAATCGTCAATTCGGTTGCTCCCACAGTTCTTTTAGACTTTATTTTGGCGAGCTATATTTTTACGAATAATCAAGCCGCTGCCAACGCATTAGTACTTGGCTTATTTCTCAAAATTAAGTTTTTGTTCCGAAAACTAGCGTGTGGTAAGTAATTGGGCTCGGGCTCTAAACTCGCATTTGTTTTTCTATAATGTTGTTACAAAAATGAAAATGCTACTACTGCAAAACGCTCTATATAGAATAAAGTAATCAGGCCTATCGACCTTTGCTTGCTGCATTTACTTCTTCCTGAATTATAGAAAGTTCACTAGGCATCGTAATCCTTGAGGCGCGCGCGCGATAGATGAATTAGCCAAATAATTAGGAGTTTCTTCGGCGCTTCAGCATCGACGTGATTTTCGCCGCTCGGTGCCCGTCCAGGCACTCGTCGAACATAATCCAGGTCGAATCCAGTCGGCCCATCCGACTTGTTTAACGAGCTCGAGAAAGGGGCGTACTTTCTGTGATTCCAAGCTACGGTCCGAAAGTGTAGTTGAGCACAAGACTGCTGTATAACACGTGTACCACCTACGCGCACCACTACGCCGGGCATTGGCCCGAGCTTGATTGGTCCGCGTAGCTATGCGCTCTTGCTATACCACAGCTCGTTAGCCGAAATCGACGCGAAAAATCTCCCTCGCTCGTTTTCACCTCCGACTATTTTTTCCCTCCGCAGTTGCTCGCTCTGCTACTGTCCTTCAACGGAGCACATCTACGTGGCCACACGCTTCATTTGGCGCGGATCGATGGATTTTCTCTGGTGGAATCATCTCTGGCTTTTAATTATTTTCGAGAGATTCGAATTGATTTTGTCACAGACGCACACGTCTGCAACGCGAGCTGCGAGACGAGTCAGCGATAAGAGCTGGCCGAGCTGCACTTCGATGCATGCATGCGCATGGATCGTAGGCGGTAGCTCAGTGGTAGAGCTCTAGGCGAGTGACAATGCGATTATGTATTTTGATTTGTTAATCGTACTCGTAGGGGGTGCAGGCGGCTAGTAAATCGGCTTTGGGATCTAGCGTATTCATCTATCAATGAACTTTCAAAAGTTCGAGCACTATAAAGATTGTAACAATAACTAGTAGGAGTACTGTATTGCGTGTTTGATAGAGTTCATCTAGCCAACTTAGCTTTTATTGGCACACCTGAACTACTACCACTACCCCAGCTGCGCTTGTTTATACGCCAGTCTCTTTTTTATTTGACTTTTGTTAATAAAAACGGACCCTTTTTTGGAACGGCTCTTTTGTTGACCTGCGCTTCCTTTGTTCCTGCAGCAGCAGCATAGCAGCAGCTTCGACGTTTGATGGTGAGTCGACAAAAAGCGTGTATCCGCTAAATTCATTCTATGCATTATTTACTGTACTTTTAAATAAATGTTCATCATTTGACTGCTAACAGCTGTATTAGTCCTGGCCTTTCGTCTGCGTTATTTTTAGCTTATTTTCAGTAATTAACCATAAGGCACGTACCCTATTCATTTTTTATTTGACGATCGACCTCTGCGTTCTTTAGCTCTGAAATTGATTGTTGAAAAAAAAGAAAAAAACAGATTATTTTCACTCGAATCTGATTAATCGAGTCGCCATCCTTGTTAAAAACAAAAATTTAATTAACTCAGCATTGCAAAGGTAATTTAATTATAAAATTCAGTCGAATTCATTGAAGAATCATTGGTATGCAGCGACGGTCTGATTGAATTTCGAGAGAAAAGTTCGTAATACTCCATTCACTACGGAAGAAGAAATTTTCGTTTTATTTTTAATGACGAATTTAATTTTTTTATAAATTTATTTGGAAGTAGAAATAATTGAGTAAAGGCTCCGGAAGGTAGAAATGTTAGACATCTGCTCTTAAAAAATTAACCATCATGCATTTCACATTTTTCTATGGAAAGCCGCTATTTCAGAATCTTTCTCACAAAACCGACGGTTTCGCTTTTCAAATATGTTTATCCATGCAATTCATGGAAAGCAATAAATAGCTAGTTTTTTAATCAAACCACTGATGCCTACCTATTTAGATAAATTCAAGAAATGCACGCTGCGCTTGTAATAGTCTATTGTGTACCAAGGGCGCAAAGCGGATTTTTTTAGACCAAGTGTAAAAATTGCTATGCGATCGAAGCAAATTAGAACAAGCCGAAAATTTTAAATAAAATTGCGATCGGCAGAATTCGTAAATCCTCAAAAGAGTATAGAGCTACGGCGTCTCCACTACTAATAAATTTGACTGCAAGGTGAGGCCAGGCTACACTCATAGATAGATAAAAAAATGATTTTCTATAGGTCTTTATTGTAAAGTACAGACAAGAGACGAGTCGAAAGTCTCAAAGAGCGAAAAAAGAGTAGACGCGTTTGAGCTTGAGCATCTGACCTGACATAAGCAAGCGAGAGCACCACCACTAAGCTATAACGTATAAGACGCAACCTATTTTGCATCGTATTATGAGTTAGTTGCGGATATACTTACATCCGTGACATTATCGATCGGAGATTCATCGCGATTCGTCCTTTTTTATTGTCGGGTCTGCTGTACATACGTACCAATTTATAAATTTAAGAGGGAATACTGCTCTTTTTGATAAAAAAAGAAATTGCTGCCAATTTATTGGCACTTAGCTTCCTCCTAATCGCTTTTTCTTTATTGTTTTGATATGAAACACATGTTTTCGAAGAAGTTGAAAATTGTACTATTACAAACCATCCTTAAAAAAGAAGCAATATTCATATTTATTTTAAAATAAATATAATATAAACTGTATGCAATTTATAATTCCGTCTAGAAAAGTTCATAAGACCCACCGAGACCCATCCGAGACCCACCCCGTATGGCACGCCCAGGGTGGTTACAATTCTGGGTGGAGCAGGAGGTGTCGCGGAAGATCGACTCTACCATCGGTATGGTATAAATGGCCACCGATCTGCGACTGCTACTCATTCTCGAGCCAACTACTGAAGAGTGCAGTTCGAAAGATTTGAGAGAGTAAACGTATACTAACTTTTTCTTTAGATCTTTGCTTTCTGAAGACTTTTGCTCGATCTATTAATCGCTCAGTTGTGATTAATAATAGTAAGTGTGGTACGTACTTAAGATAATATTAGCTAATTTAATTAATATAAAGCATTGTTTGAAATTTTTATACGAATTTCGAACATTTGCTTTTTTTTCAATAATTTACATAGTGTTGCGTGCTTGATATAGATAGAGTAAGCAACACTATCTATATAATATACATTGTATACAAAATTTACTGACGCGAGATTAGGTATATCGTTAAATAATTAACGCACATTTCGAGTAAGTACAAAATGGCTGCAAAGTACGGTATCTATGAGAGCGTTCTCCTACAGGCAGCATCGGGAAGCAACAAGAGATCGGCTATAAAAATGATATTTAGGCGTTTACATTCAAGTGAACGAGCAGATCAGTCGGAGACTAAAGCCGTAGACTGCTGTGCATCTCCGTCGGTATTGCCAGCCAAAAATAAGTCGAAAAAAAGAAGGCGATCGGCACGTTCAGGCAAAGATAAAGTAGTAAAACGGCCCTGTATTAGCGTCGAAGAACCGCTTGTTATCGAGGACCTTAAAAATAGCGATAAAATAGCGATGACGACGATGATATTGTATTCGTTGGCTCTAGTACAGAGCAGGATAATAGGCGAAGTATGGCGTAGTCCAAGAAAATTGTGCTGAATTTGAGGTGCAAAGCGTGATGTATTTATACTATCCGCATTGCGTTAAACCTGTGCACACTAAAAGAAGTGTCGTAATTATTGGAGGTACGTGCACCAATCATTGGCGCTTCGGATATTACGATGGACAAACGATGCGCATATATGATACGATTCCTAATTACACAGATGGAAAACCTGTGGAACGGGAAACGCGTTATATCACGCAGCGCTTTCCAGGTATTCGTGAAAAGGATATCAATTTCATTGAAATTGAAACCAAGCAGCCTGATAAATACAGTTGCGGAATTTACTCCGCTGCTCTATTGACTTATTTGATTCTCGAAGGAGATCCTCCGAGAGTCAAAATGTCTCGAAATGTGCACCTGATGAGGCAACATTTCTTTAACATTATACAGAGTAGGAATAAACTAACTCTATTTCCAATAGAGGATAACGAGGTACAAAATCATCTCGCCATCACGCTTTAGCTGTTTTCACAGTCAATTATCTTATATAAAATAAAAATTTTCATGCATATAAAACGCCCTTAATAGCTTGTAATTGTATATCTTATAATTGATAAAAACTTAATATTAAAAAATAATGTTTGATAAGTCTACTTTTATTTGTGGGGATTTATAATTTCTCCATTTAATTTTGTGATGTAATTCAGCTATATGATTGCCACATGTTAGGATAAGCAAACCTTCAAATACCATATAAGAAAAGCGCGTTACTTGTTTTAACAGGCTGTGAGAAGCGTCAATAAAAAAAATCACGAAAGAGTATTTGGTTACGACGTATGTGTCATTAATTAATTTGACTTCAAGGTTAGATCCGAAATCACAAATAGATAAGAAATGGACGATGATATACGCTATAGGTGTATATTGATCGGGTAGTCATCGCAGCGTCTTCCATCGTCCTTGTGTATTATAGAGGCAGCCGTACAATGAAGTACTAATTTTACAAAATGTGTGCGTCTCGGGATGCCCGGCAGAAGTGATAGCTTAAATTAATTTAAATGGAAAGTATTCTGTTTCGAACTTGGTTAACGATGAAAAATCGAATATTATTAAGGTATACTTATATTTTGAAAATGTCCACTTTCACCCTATTCGCATTATTACGAACACTCGGAGTATATTTTCGGCACTGTAGCATTTAACATGCAAAGAAATGTGAACCTTTTATATGCTTCATAATAAAATTAGCAGAGCATCCATATAATAATATGAATCTAAAATTTCAAACACCTATACTGTCGGTTATTAATAAAAATATTATGACGCTCGTATGTCTTGCTGACGATCAAAATTATGAGATCGTTTTCATCTTAAGATTGTTTCTCTTATAATTTTATATGTTTGTAATTGATCTTCAATTTTAATTAAGCATTAGGACCACCATAGAGTATCCCAGTATTTAAAAAAGCATCCAGTAGGGGCGCTGATGAAGTACACTAAAAGATATAGTTATAGTTACGCAGCATACACGACACGCACGCACGTACGCACGCACATAGTATAACGTAGTGGTGAGCGCATAAAAGAGTATAGCTATATACTTATTGCAGGGCGCATAGATAGGGCCCGAAGAGAGTAAAGCTATGCTATATTTAGATTTGGGCGCGGATAGGGGGCTACCGAGAGCCCTATACCAGTATACCTATAAATATCACTGTAACACATTCCATTTGACGCTTTTGAGTTAACGGTGCATTTCAGAAGTTACAAACATTAGGTTCACCATAAGAAGTTATCACTTCAAAAATTGGATAGATTGACACGCTCTTTTCCAATGAAAATTATTCATCATCCATTAAAAATAACGTGAGAAATCCACGAGATTCATTTATTTGTGTAATATCAATAGCTTCCGACCCTCAATCTCGTCGCTATAGGGTACTTTAGCCGCGAACAACTCGACGCGTCGAGTCCGATTTCTTGCTGAGAAATATCGCACAGTGCAATCGCATCCTCCTTCAGATTCACACATGCCGGGAGCTAATAACACACGATAGAGGGGTTAACGTTCGCACCACAACACGGCGAGAGGAAAAACAGCGCTCTCGCTTTAAAATGCTAATTGGCAGGTAATTCTTGCCTCGGCACGAGCATTCAAGTGCGCTGCTAGATACGTAGTGGTAGCACACACCACGGGGTCATTATCGGCGAGTAGATGTTATAGTACAGGGAAGCAGTACATGTCTCACGATCAATGTTGCGTGTGTGTCATGGCTGCGGTGCGATTCCTGGCATGCATAATTCATAATATTGATTTCCGGCCTGAGTCTATTGCAGCCCTTTTCTCTCTGCCTGGTGTCTGTACAGCTCTGCTCTTTTTATTGGACGACCTTTTACTTTTTTCCCGAGCTTCGTAGCACCTTCGAGCTTTTCTGTGATATTTTTATTCGAATTTGAGTAATCCGGGGAAATTTCTACTCTTGTGAGAGTCGCATACAAATTCTCTGCCTCGTTATTAATTGGCGTGAGCTTGCATAACCGAGCCAACATTATATTATAATCATCCCTCTACTGCGAGCTTAATTGACTCGTTATGCATGCACTCGCAAATCCGTTGGAAGAACACACATACTTTTCAGATGATTCAAGCCGAGAAGCACAGTAGCGTTTCTCCAACAATCCATATGAAGATTTATTCGATGAACGGCGGCGCTGCGAACGTTAAGAACACGTAGAATGAACGTCAGGAAGATGTAAGAGTAGGTGTCTTGATGAGCTTTCCCGTATTGGTAATACTACTCAATTTGTATCCTATCCACTTCTAATTCGCGTATGTGCTTCGTTATCTTTATTTCGTACATTACATTGGCCAACTTCGCTTGCTCGTACCTTTTACGAGCCTCAATCTATTTCTCTCTTGCTACGCGCGGAATTCTTTTTCCGTGTCTCCCTCAGCAGCAGTTCTTCGTTTCGCCGTATAAAAGCTTTCGATTTGTATATCGAAGATAGGGAATAAGCTATCTCGCATTCTGGAAAGAGCGGACAGGCGGGCTCTGCAGTCTTATTTTACTTCGAAATTCTTCATCCTCTTTTATATGATACTACCCGTTTGGAATATTGGAAAGACGATACTTTTGGATTTGCAAGCACTATACGTAGCGTATAATGCTTACTGCAGCTTTTTTACTCTTTTATTTTCACGAGCTTCCACACGTCTTAATTGAGTTTCTTCCTTTGATTGAGCGGGATTTCAATTGCGGCCGTCTCCGCATAGTAGGGATTTACTTTGAATATTTGATTGTGCTGTATAAAAATAGAGCAGGTGGCGAGGAATCAAAACAGACTTTCTCCAAGATAATCCTGCTCGCGTTTTTATTACCTTCTGAGCACGAGTGCGTCTTAATTAAATGAAGCTGACTCTTTGCAGCTACAGCCACTTTGTGAAAAAATTTCGAGGGTAGTGGGAATCCAGTTTAAAAGAAGGCGTCGTCGCGATGCTCTGTGTCATAATCAAAAGTTATATAAACTCCTGCTGCTCCAGAGCGAGCTTTAAAAAATGAGCTCCGCACAAAGATGAAATTCTTACTTTGCCTGAGTGGAGTAGGCGAATCTCAGTAGAATTACCTTTGCAGCTTGCAACAATTTCAGATTTCCCGCAAAAATTTACTATGAGAATCGCTTTGAAGTTGTTTTAGTAGTATACCACACGCTGCACGCAGTACTAAAGAGTACAATGTTAAACTTTTAGAGGCGGTGGATTTATTGACTTACGCATAGAGCAACTGCTGAGTAGCCTCGCAATATCTAAGAGTAGCTCAGAGTCGAAAGATTTTGTTTTATCGTAACAATGATACTTGGAATTGTTGGAATGCCATCGTTGGAAACGTTTCACGTACAATGTACTGCAATCGGTTTTACAATTTGCGTTTCATCACTCACCGCTGTCGATTCATTTCCACGAATATTCAAACCATGTATCCGTCAATGGATTATGTAGGTCATCGCGTTGTAAATTGAATGGCTGCCTGTACGCATGACGCATTGTCAGTCATAGCATTAAAAAATAAAAGCTTTAGTCGGCCGCAAGTCTATTGAAATTCAAAGCTATAGTATACACTGTATACAGTGTATTCAGAGTCGAGTCTACAATGCAGTAACTATAAAGTTGCTTAAAAAAAAAAAGATGGATGCTGAAGAACAGACATTGATCAGCATCAGAGAGAAAGCTTTTTTTCCGTAAGGATTCAGCGATAATTAACACCTTCAGCAACGATTCTCGCAACGAGGGCACAGACGTTCGTAGTATGCATGCGCACAAGTACACCTCTCGTGTGATTAATGAATTAGGCAACACAATAGCAGCCGAGCCATCAAGTTCCCTTGTATGTAGGAATCGACAAAGGCGCTGCTGTAGTGCTCGTGCCTCCCCTTTAATCAAGCACGTCCCACGCTGGGCTGTACATGATGCTTTTGCTGCTACTGGATTCGAGCGTCTTTGCCTCGTGAGCTACTTTTCAGATGTTCGGCTACGATATGCGCTTAATTTGGATGGAGTTAAATGACCGACTAATTTACTTATATACGTGATAATCCAACTCTTTCAAGTAACAGTTTTCTGATATAAAACAATGTTCGTACATTTCATTTTACAGATAAAATTCCTCTATGATTTGAATTAATCTTTAGTTTAAATTATGAAGCAAATTATTTGATTACATTATATATGAAATTTCAATTGACTTACTGACCCCATTAAAATCATTTTAAAGCGAACAAATGTGATTTAAAATAAAATAATAAAGTTTTATGATCAAGGAGTTAAAGATATCGCTGATGAAGCTCCTGAGTTGATTATACAGTGCACGTGTTTCGCACGGAAACGTGATTCCACGGGGAGAATGATTTCTTTTTAACGCAATGAATTGAACACATGATTTTGGCTCTAAATTTCAAAGACTCTCAAAGGAGATATTTATTCAAAAGCAAAAGCTATTTCTGTGACGTATGCGCGATCAAATCAACTAATACCAAAACTATAACCGGAGGCATATTCGAACTGTGCCTGCTGGCCGCGAATGTTCAGAACGCGTCGGGTAACAAAGGATGTAGGTGGGTGATTCTGCCATAACTTGCCCAGAATAGCTTATTTTTTGTCTATTTTTTTTTTAAGTGGCATTTCGAACTCGAAAGTTCATCGCCTCATCTACGCAAGCTCTCCACGTGTCTCTATTTTATGCCAATCCCATCCATTTCGCACCCTCCCGCCCGATTTCAGTTAAGTCCGTTTTTACGTTGTCCTCCCACCTGCGTCAAGGTCTACCTAAAGGTCGCGGTGTACGTACTCGGCTTTCCTTTCATTATACGCGCTGCCGTGCGATCATCTCCCATTCTTGCCATGTGCCCTGCCTATCTTAGTCTCCGTGCTTTAATTATTCTGTTTATATTCGGTGACGTGTATAAATTGTGTAGCTCGTCATTATGCAGTTTCCTCCACTCCCGGGTTTCCTCATCTTTCTTTGGCCCGTATATTTTTCGCAGAATCTTATTCTTTTTTTTCGAACACTCTAGTAAGCGCCCAAGTTTCGCACCCGTATAAGATTACCGGCATTATTATAGTCCTATATATCCTTACTTTAACATTTCTAGACAGCAGTTTCGATTTTAGTAATCTATTCACGGCGTAGAAGCAGGCATTACCCGAATGAAGTCTCTTGTTAATCTCGGTTTTAATTTCATTGCGATAATTTATAGTTGTGCCTAAATATCTGAATTCGCTAACCTTTTCGAAAGTAAGATTTCCGACTCTAAGATCACCTTTTCCTTCGCAGATGCCTAGTTTATCCATGATCATATATTTCGTTTTCGATTCGCTCACTTCTAGCCCCGTGTCCTCCGCCGCATTTATGAGAATTTCCGCGTTTCTCGCCACCGTTGCACCGTTATCCCCCAGTATGTCCAAGTCATCCGCATATCCTAGAATTTGTGTTTTTCCGTTAAGTGTTGCACCTAGCCCGCTAGTCTGCATTTTTCTAACAACATACTCCAGCGTTAAGTTAAAGAGTACCGTGGAAAGACCGTCACCTTCTTTCAGACCGTCGCGAATCATGCTGAATGATTCGGATACATTACCGCCTACTCGGACCTTTCCCGTGCTTCCCCGTTCAGACATATTTGAATTAATTTCACGAGTTTTTTGGGTACTCCAAAGAGCACAAAGATTTGATACATTTTGCTTCGTTTGATAGAGTCGTACGCTTTTTTAAAGTCTATAAATAGCTGACGGTTTAAAAAACATTTTATTTGAAATTGAATTCTTTGCGTATTTAAGCACACCTACAATATGATTAAAATAAAGTATCCTAAATAAAATCATTACAAATTATTAAAATTTTCAAAGTGTGAAGTGTTCTTATATGCCATGATGATTTCTTTTATGTTTTCGGGACGGAACTGACAGGGACGGAACTGACATTTTCATATTTAAGAAGCTCGTATTCATTGTAAATTTAATATTCAAACATTTCCGCACAGTATATTCTTCTACCCACCAAATACTACCAAAAATCCCATTTCATTTACCTATAAACATTATTTAAACAAGTATTTACTCAGGGGACGGAACTGACTGAAATTTTTGTATGTTGCAAAATTAAAAATATGTTTTGCTTGCAATTACAGAATTTTTAATATTCAATGGCCAGACATTAAATTTTTGAACATCAAGGGTATATATTATCAAATTCGTCCTTTGATTAGCGCTATAACATTACAAAGTGTATTTTCAAAAACGTTTAATGCTGATATATGCTTTTGTGATTAAATCACTGGACAAAAAATGTGTGTGTTTGGCTATAATAGCATTTCTTTAAATTATTCTGACAAACTAGTAAACATTAATGAATTAGGTATATATTTTAATATGTCCGTGTTGAGATATGCTTTAATTGTTTATTTTGCATATGGTCTGTGGTTTTAAACCAAAATATCGATTTTGGACAGGGGACGGAACTGACATTTCGGGTCTTAATTGTTAATTTTCTAAATGAAAACAATTTATCGGTCTTCTAATTATTTTCCGGACATTTATCACAAAATTTGACATCGATTATAATTATTGAAGAATTTTTTTTCGTTCGTTAAAGTGCTTTTTAAGGCTTGGACATGATCTGGGCAAGTTATGACAGAATCACCCAAGTGGTTCCGCCAAAAAGTTATATCTGCGTACTAGGCCATTGGAGACTGCTTATGCTAATATATTACTATTACAAGGAGAGGGAGAGGGGGAAAGAGAGAAAGGGAGAGAGAGAGAGAGAGAGAGAGAGAGAGAGAGAGAGAGAGAGAGAGAGAGAGACGAGAAATCACTCGATATTTAAAGAGTGTTTCTCAGCTCGATCGATGCGCCACTTCGAACAGCTAGAGGAGACCAATAGTTATTTTGGTGAAATTTCATTTGCAAAATATATAAGTCCTCTAATGTCGAAGCGCGAAATTCCCCTCGTTATTTCGTACTTTAATTAGTGTACGTGCGTAGAAAGCCGCTGTTTAAATTCGCATTTTTCGACTCCACTTCATCAAGCATTTATTTTTCTTCTTGTTTTATTTTGTTGTTGGAATGTCCATTTCGACGCTTAATGCGTATATGGTTCTCTGTACTGGCGCGTGCTTTCTGTCACTGCGGTTCTAATTTGTTTAATGGCCGAAACTGGAGAATTATTTTGATTTCATTTTTGCGTTGAAAGTACTTATTGTTATAAGTTTTTGTAATCGCATTATGTTTATTTATTTTATCAATTTATACATGTGTAAATTTCAATGTATAAACTATTTCTTACAATATCAGCATCCATATTCTGCAGAGATGGTAAAAACATTTTTGTACGAACAGCCTATTATTTGCAAAACAAAGTCTCAGCATCTGCTGCTTTCAAATATATATTTTTCCATTGGATTATTTTAGCATAAACGTCGGTATTTACTTTTGCTATTCGAGCCAGCGTGTCTATATATACAATATACATACATTGGGTGTTACACAGAGCCAAAAAGCGGAAAAACAGTACATGCGCTATCAAACAGCAGCTGCGAAATTAAAACGATGTCGACGTATACCTATATACGCACGCCAGTACGGTTTTCATTTCGTTTAGCGGAGTCCTGAGGGAAATTTTCCGGATCGTCCTCATTAATTTTTAATCAGCTCGATTTGGTAATGCACATTCCGGGCAATGTGCCTCTCGAAACAGTTCCACCCGCGTATCGACACTGCTTCTGTATATATCTGTAATGTATTCCAACGTTTCGTGGCAACATTAAAATCCGCAAATAATTCAGTGGATTTCTCCGTGGAAAGCTTTTAAAGCGCTATCATCCGATTTTTTCGAGAAGCCTTGTCAGCAAATAAGGTATAACCATTCATTCCGGCAAATAAGCGCTAGCACTCAGGAAAGAACTTATGTTTCCTATTGCATTAGTACTGTGTACTGAGAGGGAAGCCAGCAAACTACGAACTCTCCTCGTCGGGAGAGAAGAAAATACGCTCTTCTTAATCGATAAGCCGTTTTAAAAGAGAAAAAGCCTTTGGTCGTCTTTTTATCAGAAAGCTTCTCGGGACTGTAACTGATAATTAAGCTGAATTCGATTGAAAACGTAAGGCCAATGTGGTACTTCTATTACATTTTTTCTTCATGCTTTTAAAAAAGCTAATCCACATCGAAAGATGACAAGCTATAAAAAAAATCTAATTAATCCAAAAACGGTATTATATATTATAAAAACAGTATGATAACATATGGCTATCACGAAGCGTTTTCAATTTATTTATTGTATTTATTTGTTTGTTTATTTGACAGGCTGAAAAGCCCTTTTAAATCATACATAAATAATTAGTACAAAATATGATATCGTAATATAAATTTTCTAAGAAATCTACTAATTCTTTATACGCCAACATTTCATTATCTTTTCATCTGGCTTACGGGACTATACTCTAGACACATTTTACTGCGTTTGCTATGTTATTAGTGCAGCGGTCATCGAAGCCGTGATGCGTAGGTACTTGCATCATCTGAATAAAGCTTCCACGTAAAACTTCACCATACAGGAAAAGTAGGACGTATACAAGCTTTCAAGCTCGAATCTCCGAGTTGAGTCAGAAAGCTCGGCCCTTTCAGCAGCTCTTTTCAATTTTCTTTCCAAATCCCCGCAGCGGCTCTTGTTCCAGCGTGTTTTACCGACCGATTCTTCGTCCGTTTGATGTAATGCTCTTAGCTCGTCTCTCTTCATGAATTGCGTGGTGTGCCGGAACGCTAATGAAAGAAGCTGTTATAAACCTCTTGAGAAAATGCAATGTATGGCTTTGCCACTTCAGATTTTCGCTGGATCGTTTCGGAGTGATTTTAACATTTTATTGTAGATAAAAATTGTATACAAAATGAGACGAACGAAATATATTTTCCTTGAACACTTTTTTAACGAATTCCCTTGACTATGTGAGATGAGGTTCTGGCAAAGTATGAAAAAAGTTTTGCCCTCAGTTCGGAGTTACAGAAAAGTGTATCGAGTGATTAACTTTTTTAATTAGTGCTAGTTCATAGGTGCAGGCTGGTAAAAAGGAAATATAGGAAATTGTACAAGCTTCGTCCGCTTGCAAGCCCGACGGGTTATTTATACTTATTCAGTGGTGGATTATCCGTTCCAGTTTGCAAACAAAGTTGCAATCTCGCTAATTGCAGGAATATGTTGAACACCTGTTAACAAGTGCAATAATAAAACAAGTGCCGTGCACACGTTTTATTGCGATATTGCTTGTCTCGATTCTGAAAATAACGTTTTCTCCCTCGGAATTTTTCGCTTTAAAACGTTTTTGGATCAAGATCCAACAGTTTTTTAATTATACGATTTTTCTAAAAGTAAAATGTTAAGTATATCTAAAGTTATTTCCATCGATCATCGGAGATAATAATGATGATCGAAGTAGCATGTCTTTCATTTATCACTCATCATCTTGATACAGGGGGTAGGTGGTCAACGCACCCTCTTAATCATCTTATCGATTTAAATCTCTTACGAGCTAGTCTTCAGCTTCGTATCAATCAATTAATCAAGTCCGCTCCCTTCCTATAAGGTTCCTGTATATATAAACCCAAGGCGCTGATATATCTTATCCAGAGTCCTTTGACGCTATACACAGTCTTTCTCGAAAGGGGCGTCGATGTCAAAAGGTGTCTGGATTCTGTTCCCATAGCAATAAACGAAGTCGGCGGTGCGGTGGCTTTGTGTGCCTCGGGGACCTGCGCTACTGCCATACTTCCTCTGATTTACGAGTGCGCGTGTGTAGAGCTTCCGGAGAAAATTGGCAGCCCTTGCGGCGACCAAGAGAGATCGAAGAATGATAATGCCACACGTTGAGAACGAAGCTTTCTTTATACACCACAAGCTGCTGCTGCTGTTTTTTTTTTTTTTTTTTTTTTTACCAGTTGTAACTCGACAGTAGATCTTATTCTCTTCGTTCCGAGCTTGCGTTTCTGGCTTCCTATTGTTATTTTCGTCTCATTCCTCTGCACAACTATGTGTTATACATTCTTGTAGCTGTTTCAAAAAGTTTCAAGGATATCAAGAAACTTTACTAGTGCTAGGTTCTGCAAATTATTTCGGATAGCTGAACGCAAATTTAAAACATATCAATATGCGTAATAACTGCAGTTCTTAAATACAGATTCCTATTTTAAAAACAGGAAAATCAGAACGAATATACGACGATAATAGAATAAATGAAAACAAAAACCAAAGACGGTGACTCTCGAAATAAATTGGAACGATTTCCACGCTTCTTTATTTGAAAGCAGCAAAACCTAGCCATAACATAATATACACACACATAAGCAAAGAAAAAGTGCAGTCCCGAGAGGGTTTCGTCGACAATCGCCGTGGATGACTCTGTGCGCAGAGCCACTTTAACGATCTCTCGGCTATGCAGAGATACTACTACTCCTCCTTCTCTACTGCAGAAAATCCAAGCCTCTGACGTTTCTGCGCGCGAAAGCGATTACAGTCATGAGAAGGAGATGAAGATGAAGAAGAACCACTTGCTTGGCCAAAAACATTGAGGAATTTCCCGAGAGACTCTTGTGCAGGTGCTGTTTCTTTTGCTGCTGGAAGGATTTCGAGATTCTAGTGATTTTTTTTCTGAACATGAATTTATCAATGCAACTTCTTTAGCAAAGTATATACGAATAATAATTGTAGAATAAAAGTGCGTGCTTATCATCGTGTCCGTTAGAACCTCCTGAAGAAAATTAGGGCGATCATTAAATTCGCTTTTACAACTCGAGCTTTACGAAAGTAAATTCATTTGCTCGAAATGAGTGCTTATACTGCTTATAAACTTTTAATGGCCAGTCAAGTTAATCATTTAGCTGTACTCTGTCAATGTAGTGCGTTTCGCATATTAAAATGCAAATCCTTCGTGAAACGGTCAAATAATTTTGCACGCGGAAACTTTTCATAAAATACAATAATACTCAAATTTTACCGGGAAACAGTAGCACCCGTACCTACATAGAACAACTTTAGCTTCTGGAATGATCCTCCTCTCGTTCTGCTATCCGTCTCTCGTAACTCCACTGCATATTCGACCTTATAAAGTTAAACTGCCTGCTACAAGTTATACTACTCCGTGTACACGAGCCCGTAAAGTCCACTCTCTATATCCTTTGTAGTACACGTAAATTTTTATTCTGAGCAAAATTATTGTGATTGTTATATAGAGAGTCGCTGCATAATTTTATCAGGATTATAGCCTCGGTTTGATGAGCGGATTATTATGGAATAAATAATATTCAGTCACTTTGTTTTTTTTTTATAACGCATCCCTGGTATAAATTACGGTTGGTGTACAGTTTAAAGCTTAATTTTAAATTAAATCTTCTCTTTTTTTCTCAACAAAGCGAGGACTCGGATTCTTCAGCGGACCCTCGAGCCCCATCCTCGTGGCTCAAGTGGTCGACAGTCATCGAACGCTTTGTGACGGCGGCTGATTGCACTGCTCTTGAGACTGACTCCATGCGGAAGTAGAGCGCTCGTGGCTGTCATGCGAATTACAATCAGTGTGATTGAGCTATTTTTTATCGGCGAATTGTCATCGCACAGTTGAAAGTCGTTTAAAATACCAAAACGTTGATTCCTCAATACAATCGGAGGCAATAGCTCTCGCATGCGCGAGATGTATTTAGGTTCGTATTAGGATGCCAACTAATAGGGTAACGACCAATGACGTGTAATGTACTATATTTTTGTCTTTATTCTACGATCTTTTACTTTCTTTTACTGGTCAATGAGGAGCCGACGCAAAAAGTTCCGTATCTCCCACGCTGATGTTACTGTCCGCCAGTATCCTTTGAGACCTTCTCGCACAGCTGGGCAAGGCTGCACAATCAACGAACACGACATCACCTGCATCCAACTGTACAACCCCAAGCTTCTACATATAGAGCCCCGACACCGTGTAGCAACTGTGCCGATATAGATGTACGATCACAACAACTGCAACATTTAAGTAGTTAGTAGTGTTACGGGGGAGGAATTGGATGGTGAGGGTGAGGTCGTGGTGAGGTTCTGGGTTGTGCCGTCCAAGGGTCAAGCCCAGGGACGTGGAGAAAGGTGTGCGGGAATGAGCGAAAAGGCCGAGTTGCGTTGTAACCTCTCACGTTTATTCGACGTAGTTGAGAGAGAGAGAGAGAGGTGTGTGTGTGTCGTGTGATTGAGTGGTGGGACTGCTCCAAGAGCAAAGTAAATTTTATACATAATGCTCGAGGAATTATGCCTTAGAAGTTATACTCGTTTGAATAAAATAGGTTTTTTGGTTAAATTTGACTAAAATTGGCTATAACTCCCGAATAAAGGCCTATGAGATCAAACTACAACTGGTTTTTCTCATTTTTAATTACCAGAAACCATTTCTGAAAGTTTCAGCGGAATCCCTTTCCCGGAGCCTGGTAGCTCTCCTTGTAAGTAAAATGTTGGCAATCGTAAGTTTTTTAAATCCAGATAGATACTTCGTCGAAAGTACGCAGCGGAATACGGTGGGCATAACAGAACAAATATGAAAAAAATTTAAGTTATAGAGATATTATGTATAGAGTCTTTATTGTTTAATATTTTATCAAATTCTACATATTTTGCGAATTCTTGCTTTAATCGAATATATAATGAACTACTTTTTCCACAACTAAATGAGGTAGAATATAATAGAAGGCCTCGTTGATTACGTTCTCCTGCTTCAGCATAGATTGATAGTTGTCTTGTGCGCGCTTAAAAGCTCGGCGTATGTCTTCGACATACATGGAAAATCTGTCGAAATCATACTGCCTGAATTTGGTTTCAAATTCGGGATTCCGCATGAGCTTTGCAATTTGACAGTTACTCTTCGAGAAGAGTTCGAAAACAGTGCAGCTATGGATAAACTTCGTTGATTTCATCCTGTCGATCTCGATGCAGCAGTCTCGATAATAATTCTGCATAGTCGGATGCCGTTCGATGATTGTTTCATCCATTAATTCGATCGATGGTTGGCGAGCTTTTGCCAGGGCCAACGCCTGGATCAAGAGCCTAGTTCCTGGCGGTTCCACATTTTCACCTGATAAGATGAGAGCCAAAGGCGTATTGCCGTCAGAGTCCCGAGCAAGCACATCTGCGCCGGCTGACAAGAGTAGCTTAATTTTCGCCGTTAGTCTCACGACGTACTCCTCCCTAAGGTCAGCCAACTCAATCGGCGGTAATTTGATCAGTGCTGAACTTTTGCAGGCAGCGTGCAACGCGGTGCGACCTTGAGTAGTTCTCAGTTCAATATTAGCGCCACGTTTAAGCAAAATTTCCATCATTACGTTACTCTCATAACAGAATTGAGCCACGATGTACAGCGGAGATTCACCACTTTCATTTTGCACATTTACGTGTGCACCGTGGTCCAACAAGAGCTTTACCTGGAAAACAAACAGAACGCTGGAAAATTAAATCATCTTTGGCGTGGGTGAGTTATTCGTGGATATTCAATTCAAATTGAATTAAGTCTCGTGGCACATAAAAAGTACTTGTACTTACTAATTTATCATTTTCATTCTCTGCTGCCAGATGTATCGGCTGGTTCTGCGCGTTAGATTTTTCGAGCGGCGAGACGCCCTTATCAATAAACAATCTGGCTATCCCAACCACATTATCCTCACGACTTAAGCATGACAAATGATGTAAGACATTCATTCCGTGACGATCTTTTGCGAAAACATCGGCTCCGTGTTTCACTAACAATGGCATCAGTTTGTTGGCTTTGTTGTTTCCTGCAAAAAGTAGTGGTGTCCTGCCCTCATCGTCAGCAGCGTTGACGTTGGCACCTTTTTCAAGGAACATTTTGGTAATCTGAACTCGCCTTTTCTCTACCGCGTAGTGCAGGGCAGTTCGTGCCATGTAGTCCCGCACTTTTAAGTCAGCGCCGTGATCAGTTATCAGATAGATGAGTTGGTCGTTCTCCGGGGAGGAATTTATTTGCAGCAGCACGTGGAGAACGGTCCATTTCTCGTCGATCACCTGAGGATCGTGACGCCCGAAGAGTTCGTTGACATCGGCGCCAGAGCGCACCAACAGCTCGGCTGACTTTTCGTAACCGGCCAAGACCGAGATCCACAGGAGCGAAAGCTTTCCGAACTCTTCTTTCGAAAAGTGCCTGCTGAGGGCAGATTCTTGCTCCAGGATCGGCTTGATTATGGACTTCAATTCGGTATCGTGTTGAGGTTCGAGACGGAATTTTTTGAACTGGCTGCTGCTACTGCTGCTGGGACAGCGCTTGCAAAATATCTTGTCGAGCGACTGATGTAGCAAGTCATCGTAGTTTTTGACACTATCGTCAGTGTCTAATTGATTAGGTAGAAATGACCTTGATATATCATAATATCTATAATCGCCGAGATAATCGCCCGGTACGACGGTGTATGTATATTTTCCTATATCTAATGTCTGCAATTTCTTCGGAAATTCCATCATAGTTTAGAAGCGTGATATAATGGAATGCTGCTGCAGCTGAGAAAGGAGCGAGCGGTTACTGTCTGATATTCTGGAAAAATAAAAATTATATTTTATATGCAGTGAAGAGCTTGAACGACACAAGTGTCCTTAAAACGAGATGATGCTATTAAAAATATTTCGACTTGTTGCCATACAGCGCGTTGGCGATTGTCGACTTTTGCAATGTTGAGTTTATCTCATATATAAGAAGACGATTTTTGTTTTCTGATATTTATATTTTAAAAAGTATACATACGAATATCTATTAAGTACCAGTACAATGTGGATTGGAATATTAGATTGTCTTTTTCCAGCCGATGTAGTCAGAGGTAACCGGTGCAGAGAACCAGCTATATTTATACACGTTTATCACCGTACAACACGTAAATTACGTTTGCTGATTTTTTACTGGGCGAAAGCACTTTTGTGAGGTCTGGAAATGTGTAATTGTATCTCGTATTCGTTGCAACCTGTGAAACGGACTGCATCGTCACGCTGCCAGATCAGCTAGTGCAGTGGACTGACGCTCAGCCGCAGCCGCTCCTATTCTCTTGCTTGGCTCTTACCCGCCCTCCTCCCCTTCCTCACTCAAGCTCGACAGACCCAATCGTAGAGCTTCTTTCATACGCTTTCTCTCTAGGCGTCGAACACAGGCCCCAATCACATCACGTCTTTTCTCCCCTCTTTGCTATTGCGAAGCGACGCGCCTCTCACGCGTAGCGTACCTATATTGGTGTCACGTAAAATCTATACGCATAAGAAATAAGAACCGAGAGAGCGCTTCTTTGAAGTATTTAAAATCAGTTTTTAAAATCTGAGCTTAAGGGGGTGTCGGAGACATGCTAATTGGTTCAAGTGTTACCTAACCTCAAAAATTGTTCAGATCATAAATAATACATTATTACACTTGTTTATAGCATGAAAATGCAGTGTTCCGCGATCGCTATTATAATTATCTATGTTAGCTAAGTCTTATTTTTGCGTAATAATGCATAATTTTTGCAAATAACGAAAACTACGACGCGAAGTGAAGACGGCGATATCGCAATAAGATGACCGTCACTTACGTACACATTATTGATTAAAATAAAATTTTGCACTGAATAAATCAACAAAAACTCTGTGTTCCGCGATAACCTACATAATAAGAAACAATTATCAATTTGAGTTTTGATTGTATGAAGAATATTGAAAGCAAACAATGTAAACTACAAATCGAGGTGGAGGTCACAATTGGTCACGTTAGCTTCGACATCCCCTTAATCTGTTTATAGTAAAATTCATGATTCTCAAATTCATCCGCGAATTGCCGATGCGACGTTACAAACGTCGCAGCCACGCAAAACGTGTGTTGCTGTTTTGCGCGGCAAATTCTCCTTAACCCATGAGGCCGAGAAAGAGACAGTCGGCGTGTGCGAAGTCCGCGTTTCTCGGACGTGAGCTACGTCCCGGGAATTCGCGGAAATTGCCAGCCGTCGTGAGCTCTGGGAAGAAGTTCGCCGGTCCGAGTTCGGGAAGCCGAAGGCCGGTCGAGCAGCCAATCAGCCCGTCTCGCGCCTCGCTTGGCCAATCGGACTACGTTATCGGCCGGGCCCTAACGGCCGGGAGAGTGTCGCCGAGCGCGCGAACGCAGCGTGACTCGGCAGTTCTCGTCTGATACGTCGACGAGAGAGAGAGAGAGAATCGCACATGAGTGTAAAGTGTGCGAGTGTGTGAAGAGAGAGTGTGTGAGGAGAGCAGCAGCAGCATCACGACCTGGACCGAGGAAGGAACCCTTCTGCAATCCAGAGTCTTCACCGTCCGGCTGCCATTTTCCGTCGAGCAGGCACGAGAGGAAGGGAGCCAGAACGGGAGGAAGGACGTCGGCAGGAGAGCCTTTGCCGTCCCGTCGCCATCCGCCATCGAGCAGGCATGAGAGGAAGGACGACGGAACGAGAGGAAGGCCGCCGTCGTCGAGTCTACGTGAGAGAGAGAGAGAGAGAGAGAGAGAGAGGGAACAAGACGAGGGAGAGCCGGCCGTGCGGCTGGCGCGCGTGTGTGTGCGAGAGAGAGAGAGAGAGAGAGAGAGAGACGGAGAGTTGCGTGACGTTACCGGCTACGGCTTGGGGACTAGCGCGTGTACGTGTGTGTGTGAGAGAGAGAGAGAGAGAGAGAGAGAGAGAGAGAGAGAGAGAGAGAGAGAGAGAGAGAGAGAGAGAGAGAAAGAGAGAGAGGGAGAGAGAGGGTCAGCTGTGTTCAGAGGTGAGAGCCTCAGGACCATAGCGTGGCAGAGTGTGTGTGTGCGGAGTTTGCGAGTATCTGCGGGCCCTGCGTGGCTACCTTGCGTGGGCGGCTAAGGCCACCACGTTGTAGGGAAGGGCTGGGCGAAATACAAGTGCAGAAACGTGAATAAAGTGTTGTTTGTGTTTGACTTCTTTCCTGTTTCCCACCTCTCCCCAGCTTACTCCCATACGTCGGCGATCGCGTGTAAAATCCCGCGAAAAAAAGAAATCCTAGTGCACGCGGAGGCGCTAGGTGTTGCGCACCTGTGTTGGGAGGCACAGCGTCGCACCGAAAGCTAGTATATTTGATTGAATGGAGGGACACACTAATTAAGAGTATTTACACACAATATGAAAAATACCACAAGCTAGGAATATGCGAGTTCCCGAAAAGCTCGAGTCGAGTCAGGTCGAGTTTTTTGGCCGAATTTTCCGCGGAGCTGCACAAGTTTAGGCAGCTTAAAAAATATCTTAATTTTTATTAATTTTTTTAGTAAGATCGCTGTTTTTCTGTATTTAGATTATTTTCCAATATGCTTGTGAAAAAACTTTAATGAATCAGTTTAAATAACGCCAAGTATTGAAATTTCGGAGCTGACTAGTAGTTATACAAAATAATGCAGATCTATCCATAAAACACTTGAATTGTTGGTTTTCAGGGATAAATCTCTGGAATGATGATAATAAAAATTATGAAGTAACGATCTATCGGTGTATATCTATTATGCGAACAGCTCTTTTTTCAATACGCCACTGTAAAACCATTTGGTGTAAAGGACTGCCAGCTTAGATACGCCTGGAGTTTTCTATCAGCTCTGGTACTTGGAGTATTTTATTTCTTTTTACAGTGAATCCGCCATCGGTAATGAAATAGGTTCTTATTTCACTTTATCTCCTTTTTATCACGCGTCCCTAGTAGAAATCATGGAGCATTGCAGAATAGCTTTATCCGAAGGATCCTGCTTTGGTTTAGCAGTCAAATTGTCAAGAAAAATTACATATACGATCAAAGTAATACAAGCTCGTGTGCAGATGAAATTTACCGTAAGAAGGCACTCGACCTGGAGGTCATTAAGACCGGCCGGTAGTGGAACGTCAGGAGTTGAGCACTTTGTCAAGACAAGTTATTTCACTAACGTGCTATGATTAAATTACACTGTACACTGTTCGCCTCACACAAACTTTCGACACATGGAGGCTGCAGCTTCTGCAACTTTTTCAAAGGAACCTCTAATACAGCGCGTCAGCGCGTAAAAAAGTTAGCACTACTGCGGATGAGAGCTTCAACTGCGGCAGCGGGCGTTTCTTAGCTGATGTGAAATTTTTTGCGACTTTTGGACACTAGAGGATTATTTTATTTTGTTACCGTTGTGCTTTGTAAGGAGCATCATAGAAAATGATTCATCCCACAGGTAATATTATATTTTCAACTTATATAAATACGTGCAGGTTATCTGGTTCGAGTTTTTGCGAATAAGGTTTTTCTCATTATTTTGCAACTTTGTGATAATACAAGTAAATAGGCTATAGGCATACTGCGGCTCACACGTTTAAATCTGTTTATAGTTCGGAGATTGAAAATAATGTTTCCTCGTATAATAAGAGTTGGTATGGGATTTTAATTAATTGTATCATGCGCTTGATGGATTGAAACGTAAAGAGCTCCTGCGGCAGCGTTGTTACTAAAACAAATGTACTCATGAATCAACATCGCGAACGCGCGCTTAATAACCAATTTCCTTCGTACAATATTTTAAATTCAGCGTCGGAAATTACCGTAACGAGAATTTTATAAAGCATATTGACCGACTATAATTATCTGATGTAAGGGTAAAAAAATTGTAAAAATATATTGTCGCAATGCGCAAAATTAGTTGTTCATTTCATAATAAATAGTAAATAAATATAATTAATTAACATACAAATATAAATATAGCATAATTGAAGGCTCTGATTATAAATTGAAGCCAGGTAAGGCAGGTGTCAAAGGAAGTGAAAACAAGAAATGGTATTTATTTTTCAACAGTGAAACCTTTTGTTTAATCTTTTCAGCAACGTTTCATAACTGTTCAAGATCACTGGTCCAATGAATCCTTTTTCGAGGCTTGAAACTTATAAATCAGAGGTGCGCGAACGCGGCTTCGGATGAAATTCGCTCGCCGTTTTTCTAGCTCGCTTCATTCCCCCTTATACTCTGCCAACGTAAATCACCAAATCACCACGAAAGGGAGTCGCGCGCATGTCGGTATGTGCCTCTACCTAGTCGTACTTATGAGTATGCGTGTGTGTCTGCGCGTGTAAAAAAGATCGAGTACTCTGTTTTGCTCGTAAAGGAAAAGGCGTAAAAAGAAACCGTCACTTGGCCCTGAAGATTGAAATCGCAGTCAAGATTTGTTTTTTATCTGAAAAATCTATAATGCCGACGCTTTATAGGTGTAAACTGAACACGGCGCGCTATAGATGTACCACGAGTACCTTCTTCTCTCCTGCCCACTATACGCGCACCATGACGAGCTCTCTGCACACTGTATATAGATATGCATACTCTTCCCTTTCCATTATACAGCTACAGCTGTTACCGTTCCGCTTTACTATAGGTTCAATCGGAGCGACGTCTGCAAATTCAGAGCGCCAGGCCATTTTGAGCAGAGTCTTGTTTCGAGAGGAACATGTTTACTTTGCAAGAGTTTCTTTCAAAAATGAACGACAGTTATAGTGATAGTGAAAGAGAACATATAGAGATATCAGAGCACAACTGTGCACAGCCACCTGTAAAAAAAGCAAAATTTCAGGACGATCAAAAGGCAGGTCCTAGTAAAATGACTCCGTTGTGTCAACGGCACGATATGCAATCAAATGATTTAAACCAAACTTTAGTTCATTATTTTTTCACGAAGATCTATCTCGTTTACTTGTGTCATACATACTACCTTTTCTTACACTTTCTGCATATGCGTTTCCTATGTTATTCGGCTTGCATCAATATTTGGGTTAGGGGCACATCCCCGTCGAAAATATTGACGCAATGAACGTAATTTTTTTAGTTATTAATTTCAAGCGTTTTATCACGTGCTTTTACGACTTATTAAAAATTCTGAAATTCTTCAGCTCCATGATACATTAATGCAATTTTAGTATGTTATTTTGTCAGATAATTAAGTATGTAATTTAGACTACTTATACTCTTAATAACACCAATTTTTTTAAATAAGTGGCTATATGGTTGCTATCATGTAGGTGTTAGTACGGAAAGCGGAGTCACATGTCTAAGAAATTAATCATTTCAATACTTTCATTAAACCAAATAAAAAAATTAAAAAATTTAAATAAAATTTGTCAGGCATTAGCGTAATTTTAATACATCATAAAATACGTCAATATTTTCAATAGGGACAAGATCCGTAAATACATCAACAAGCTGTTTAAATGCTGCGTATGCGCTGAGTATGTCTATCCACGTGCGTACACTCACACATACCTATGTATACCTATAAGCGCTCGCTCGCTTCCATCTGCCCCCCCCCCCCCTTTAATGTCTCACCTTCTCGGACGAGGCAGTGCGCTTTGTCTTTCTCCCTCCCTTTGTGATGTCTCTCTTTCTGACTCAGATACATCTCGTAATTCAGCTTTTAATTTTTTATTTTAACTTCTAACAGCAAATATTTTTATTTATATTTTACAGTACTCAACAATCACAGGAGGTGATATTGTCAATGAAGCTAGAAATTACCAAAATCAATTGAATCAGCACACTTTAAGCATACCTCTCAATAAGAGGAGGCAGTTATTATATGCATCTTTATCGAGAGTGACAAGTCTTGAAGGCTTGTCCATGTGTAATCATCATGATGATTTAAGAAAACATAGGCAATTTTTTTCTCTTTCAGGTACATATTAANATTTACTTTTATTAACTTTTCCGATAACTTTGTTGGCAAAAACTGAAATCTCAAAACTAAAAAATCACTATAAAAAAAAACGCGTATATAAATTGTAAAAACGGACTTTCGTCCCACTATTTTCTAGCAAAAACAAAGAAAATGAGACTAGGTAGGTTAAAGTCCACCAAGTAGAAGCTGAGAAACAGGCGTATACATACGCACACACACACACACACACACACACACACACACACACACACACACTCACACACATACATCCGTACGGACATTTTCTAAAAACACCATTTTTCGACTAAAAATTCATCAAAACACACTTCCCACATGTTTTTACACAAACTCCAAAAATTACTATTACCAGGCTTCCTTAGGAAGGAAGCAAAAGCACAATGCAAGTCTCGTGTGATTATGGAAAAACGCGACGCTAATGAAACGAATAATGACTTCAAAGTAAGTCAGCGTGACGTCCAAAAGCGTGATAGCAGTATCACCTTTGCCCGAAAAAGAAACAAAAGGCAAAACAGAAGACAAAGCCGCGACGAGTAGCGAGGCTGCGGAAAAATTGATGCTTGCATGAAAGTAGACGTAGGACAAATACAGACAAAGATGCGCAAATGCATAATAAAGTTAACGAGCAGGTGCTATCGCATACACACCGGCAGCCGCAGCAGCTACTGTGCGCACAGCTATGCAGTAATAGTAAAATAATAATATCCACTGCTGTTGTGGCTTCGTGGGTGGAGGCCATTACACTGAAACATTGCAACCACGAGACTCTCCTGAAAATCAGTCACCCGCTTTACGGTGTACATGGTGCTGTCGCTCGCTTCAGTCTGGCCATGGTTTTTCCTTTTTTTTCAATCAGACCCGCAACTCAATTTTGTCGCTGAAGCGGCTAGACGCTAGGCGTACGCTGGTGCGGAATTTTAAGCGCGCGTCATGCTTTTTTTACTCTGGAAACCGTTGTGCATACACGGTATCGCGAGGGTACAAGCCACAGTTAGTTTAATCGCTTGGAAATGCAGTGTGACTCGTTATACATCTTCTCGAGAGTAGATTCAATAATGAAATGAAAATATAATAAATGAATGACGCTAAGAAGGAGCCTTCTTTTTATAATAATAAAGCGGAGCTTTTGATCTGATTTATGAAAATCATATTTATTAGTTTTAATTCATACTGCAGTAGCGCAAGATATATTTTAGCGTTGATTATAACATTAGTAACTTTGCACGGCTGCGTGAAAATTAACAGAGCTTCATCAACATAGTAAAGTTCTATTAATAAATAATAAATAATTTAAGAATATATGCAGCATGCCAAATCTGCATAATGGTTTTATCTGATAGGCTTTTATTCTGCACTCCTTATAATAAACTTTTCACGTTCCCCATTTTTTTTTGAAAAAAAATGAAAATTTGAATCTTGAAGAGTTATTTAAAATTCTAAAATATCGTGTCTTCTAAAGCACTTATCTTCAATGAAATGCAAATGAATATTCTATTTTTCTATTTTATAAATATAAAAGATATATGGGATAGATTCATTGAATTTTCTGTACTGCTTGCAAGATTATTTTGTTATATTCACTCCTTTGGCGCTACTCTTTTTATATAACACTTTCAATATAATTTTGATAAACAATGAAAACAAGGGTCTTTTCAAAACTATTACACGAGAGTAAATTTCGGAGAACTGTGAGATTGAACTTATTCCCGACATTTCGATGTAATTAAAAGTCCCGGAGTTCATTGAGTAGCCTCGAGGAAGCGCCAGACACAACTGCGATTGTTCACTAGTTTAATGCGGATTAACTTTTCTACGCTATGTCCAGGTTAATTAACTTAAATCGCATGCATCCAAACTTTTCCGAGCTTTACGCTTGTGTTCGAAATTTAATTACGCAAGAACCTCAATGATCTGCTTTTGCTCGCAGTTAATTGTTCATTAGCCAACAATTTGAAGCGAACTTGGTAAAATAGAATGCGAAAAAGCAGATATCCCCTTAATCAAGAATTAATAGCAGGCTCGAATTACAGATAATTTATATCAAATCAATAAAAGCTTTTGCAGCCTTCTAATTTCTAGGCTATCATATACATAACGGACGAGCTAAAGTAGCTACCGATCCATCAAGGCAAAGTGATGACGCAGCGCACAGAAAGGGTCGAAGCATGCAGATTTTATCCGTAAATCGCTGCGGGTCCCACGGCGGCTTCTCTCTCTCGTTACGCCCGCGTTTTATGCGCCAGTCCATTGTCAATCTTATCGCGCTAGCGCCCGAGCCGTCCGAGCCCCGGAATATTGACAGTAAAAAAAAATGAGAGCCGGCTATTGCTGCAGAGGCGAACGATGCGCTCGCCCCCTGTCTATCGGTTTTCGATTCGCAGTCGAGGCCATAATTCATGCACGGTGCAGTTCGAATTATCGCCTGAATCTACGGTTTTCGTAGGTTGTATAGGTACTGGACTTTCCCGCTTATGCGTGTGTTATCCAGCTATTCGTTTCTTTGCGTGGTATTGGCTTTTCCGAGCGCAAGTGTGAGACGAATGATTGCTCTATTAAACTTTGCGAATAAGGTTAATAGAGCAACAATATTGATTTGCGAATAAGGCTTTTCATTTTCGCGACACGAGCTTATCCCGCAATTTAAGTTTGCTATATGTATATACAGCTCAATTTTCTGGCTTTGAAAAAAAGTTGTTAGGTAGAGTGAATGAAAAAGCTCCAAATAAAATAAATACAGTCAAGTTTTATACATGTGGGCAGACTTTTCGCTACGCTAGGGCACTAATTTCATAAAATTTGATTTTCTCGCTACGCTCGGGTGCTAGCTATGCGCCGTGATACGCTTAGGTCATAAATGCTTTTTCCGTACTAATCTCAAGATGAGCATGACTTTTGATCAACTATTTCGATTTTTTCAACGTTTGCGCGTCGCTTCCAGGAAAAGAGGACGATAGTTGTGACGAGATTGGGCCCTACGAGGTTCACAGAGAAAGTGCGTCTGTGAGAGAGGCTCTAGGATTGGATCCTTCCGCCTTCAAGCCCAACTTGGGTAAGAGGGAGATAGAGTAAGGAGGGAGGGGGCGGGGGGTAAGAGCAGAATGAGAGCATAGGGGCAGCGGCGACCAGGGGAGTGCAGACGTAGATGGGAGAGCTGGCAACAGAAGCGCCACGGCAATCTCGTAACACTAGAATAAGAACCCGTACCTTTCTTTAAAAAAAAATTGTCTAATTTTTTACTAAATTATAATTTTACTATCTCTTGTATTTATACAAACCTAAAATTATGTAACTGTCGAGAAAGTTCTGATTATTTCGGCGACCGACGCACAGACCTGAAAGCAATGGTCATGCGGATAAGCTTCAGTGCGACATTCGACAAGGGGTGTTCGCGACTGTAGGGCTAGTATGAAGCGGAAACTTGAGAGTTTCTAAAAATTAATTAGCTTAAGGTCGTTTCGAGGGAAGGAGCGTTTTCGAAAACGTTACATCAATAAAAAAGAAGAAGCAAAAGAATGATCGGCAGATACGAAAGAGTTGAAGATCGCTCGTTGCCGAGCGATCGTAACAAAAAGAAAGAAAAGACCAGATGCTTACGAGACGTCGTTGTATTCGGACCGATCGAACCTCTGTAATTTTGTTGAATAAAATATTGTACGTTTTCAATAAAGTTCTCTGGCGTATCATTTAACAAATTATATTGTATATAATTTAAAACAGTAAAAACTGAAGAATTGCACTCTTAGTCACCGGGGGTATAATTTTACTTAAGACGGTCCTGGGTCTCACACGTGTTGGCCAGTTGGCGCGGTACGACGAGCCGTCGAAGCGACTGTTTGGGCCCGTAGTAAGTATAAGCTCGGGCCTCATGCTGAAACGCATTTCTGTTAAGCTGTCAGTCGCTGGAAAATTTCGTATTTACTTTATATTACGCGTTAATATTACTCAAATTTTTTAGAAACTTAAAAATTTCGTGCTCTGCATGCATCTGATCCGTTACTCGCTGAAAAATTTCGTATTTAAGAAAGTGTATTCTACATGAGAGATAGAAAATTGATTATAATCATGAAAGGTTAGTGTAAAATTTTTATCTTGTTTTGCATTTGATACTCGTGATATTAATATTTACAAAAGTTTTCGTACACTTTTGTACAAACATGTAACGGTTACTTTATCAAGAGTCGCGACAGCGCCGCGCTGGCGAGTAAAAGTATACGAAGTATACGACACGATGACGGCGCGGGTCGCGGCCCTTATATACTTTGATATTGGGTTCTCTAACCTTAAAATAATTTTCCAAACGCATTTATAGCATTACTATTGCACCTATGCCCGTTCTATCGCTATCGACTGGGCATCTATTTACCTAATCTTTCTCAAGGAAAAAGATTTATTCGAAAAGATTACTTTATTGGCGAAATATTCCATGCTGAAATTTAGCTCAGTAATTTTCTTTTCGTTGGGACGGTCTTCCTCTCCTGAGATTTTTCAGCCTTCCGGTCACGTGGCTTCCGGTCATTCACGGCGCAAAAATTTGAATAGTCGAGAAAATAAAGCAATGAACCATCGATGTTTTAAGCAGCACCTAATGTTAATTCGGTTATCTGCGTTCGATTTGTGAGAGCATTTACAAACATTGTAAACTAAATTCATCAATTATTTTAAAAATTGCATTTTTACATAAAGAATATGCATTTTGGAAGTGCATTTCGAAAAGACAATAAATAAATAAAAATTTGCAACTCGGTAAATATTGATGGAAATGAGTCTAGTATTGTCACTCGGGGGTTTTCGGGGTCGCTGAAGAGTAATATCGCGACGGCAACGGTCTTCGAGATACCTGGTGCCCATGGTGGACAGTACCAACGTCGTCTTCTGGAGTTTTATGGAAATTTTTAACATAATTAGTTGAAACTTGTTACTCGGAGGTTTTTGGGGTCGCTGAAGACAAATATCGCGACGGCAACGGTCTTCGAGGTACCTGGTGCCCAGGGTGGACAGTACCAACGTCGTCTCCTCGAGTTTTACGGAAATTTGTAACAAAATTAGTTGAAACTTGTTACTCGGGGGTTTTCGAGGTCGCGAAACACGAATATCGTGACGGCAACGGTCTTTAAGGTACCTGGTACCCAGGGTAGACAGTACCAACGTCGTTTTCTAGAGTTTTATGGAAATTTTTAACATAATTAGTCGAAAGTCGTTACTCGGGGGTTTTACGTGTCGCCGAACACGAATATTGCGATGGCAACGGTCTCCGTGGTACCTGGTGCCCAAGGTGGACGGTATCAACGTCATCTCCGAGAATTATCTTGAGTATTACATATTTTTACTGTTGATACCGTACAATGTAATACATGTATAGTCTCTATAAAAGTGATGAAATCTTCTATAAAAAAACCTTTTTAAAAGGTAAAATATTGGCGAGTAAAAGTTTCTTTACAAAATTCGTGATATCCCAAAAACAAACATAACTGATGTCAAGTAATTGTTTTTCATATTTTTCAGGTATACGCATGCGGACACATTATTTTATAAAATAAAATATTTTTTACTTAAATTCTTACTATACAGTAGTTTGGATTCATAAGTAAAATTTCAAATTACTCTTCTTCCTTGGCATTTCCAAAAGTATATTTAATCATATACTTTTAATCCATAATTCAGTAGTTATTAGAAAAATTTAAAAAATATTAAAATCTTGAGTCGTATTTCCAATGTAATATTGGTTTTAATTATTTAAATAGCTTCTGAACTATGGATTAAAAGTATATGATTAAATATACTTTTGGAAATGTCAAGGAAGAAGACTAATTTGAAATTTTACTTATGAATCCAAATTATTGTATAGTAAGAATTTAAGTAAAAAATATTTTATTTTATAAAATAATGTATCTACATGCGTATACTTGAAAAATATGAAAAACAATTACTTGACATCAGTTATGTTTGTTTTTGGGATATTTTACAACTTTTGTAAATAAACTTTTACTCGCCAATATTTTACATTTTAAAAAGGTTTTTTTTATAGAATTAACTTTACTTAATATTATGTAATTATCATGAGTTCACCATTTTAACAATATTAACTTTTCACTTTTTGTACTCACGCATTATATTATTTGTAAAGTGTGCAATGTTTAATTTTTAATATTTTATAATAAACTATTTTATTATGTAAATATTTTTCCACTAGTGACAAATAAATGAATATGAACCATACAACTACTTATTGGCTTTATTTAGATGCCCACTAAAGTTTATCTATGAGCATTTTTAATTTAAATATGATACATATTACAAGTACGACGTATCCCGAGTGCGGGTACGGTATATACAAAAAACATTTTGTAAATATATTCCTGCATCTCTCAGAAACAGTGCGAGTTTGGCATACCGCGCGCACTTATTCTGAGTGCGTCCAGTATACCTATATATATATACAGCCAACGCCTTTCATATATATATATATATATATATATATATACCTGGATATAGCTATGATGGAGTGGAGGGGAGGTGTGGGGGAGAGTTGGTTTCCTCGACTTAACACGGGGCTTGCTCTTCTCTTTATTGTCTGTTCTGTAGCGGCGACTGAGCGTTAGACCAGTATACTGTACGATCTGGCAGCGTGATGACGCAGTTTGTTTCAGAGGGTAAGAGTGCAACGATTACGAGATACAGTCACATATTTTTGAATACCACAAAAGAGCACTTTTCTGGAGGCAAATCAAGAGGAGTGATTCAACAAATTGAAAAGTCTGCACAGGCGAGGTAAGCATTAATACCGCGCGGTGGAGTCGGCGTGTTTAACCGATGAATAATGAATGCTAGATATTGCCGGCGCTCAGCTTTGGTTACCTTTGACTGCAGCGGCTGCAGCAGACACTCGTTAGTCTATTAGTAAAATCCATACTGTACTGATACTTTGTTTGTACTTTGTATCAGTACAGTACTTTTTACTCGAGATAAATTTAAAATTGTGAAAAGTTTACAATCGCTAACACGCTGTAAGATAAAATACTGTCAACAAGTCACAATTTTTTCAATCGTATTATCTCGTTGTGAAGATACTCGAATTAATTGAGCTTTTCGCTGTATAAAATATCATTTTCATTTTTCCAGGATATCAGCCAGTAATCTCTTGCTCTTTTGTCAGCGGCAGCGGCATCCCGTTGTATAGCGCATCTGAACTGCAAAGATGCCTGAATTTTGTATAGGAATATATACATACAGCGCCAGGCCAAACTATCATAATAACTTCTATGTGCATCCAAATAGGCAGTTAAGTGAAGCCAATATCGTTAAAAATTATGACCACTTGCTACATCAGTCGCTCGACAAGATCTTTTGCGAGCGCTGTTCCAGCATCAGTAGCAGCAGCCAGTTCAAGGAATTCCGTCTCGACCCTCCAAACAATACCGATTGGAAATCCATAATCAAACCGATTCTGGAGCAGGAACCTGTCCTCAGCAGGCACTTTTCGAAGGAAGAGCTTGGAAGGCTCTCACTTCTGTGGATCTCGGTCTTGGCCGGTTACGAAAAGTCAGCCGAGCTGCTGGTGTGCTCCGGTGCCGACGTCAACGAGCTCTTCGGGCGTCACGATCCTCAGGTGATCGATGAGAAATGGACCATTCTACACGCGCTGATTCAGATGCCTTCGTCCCCGGAGAACGAGCGACTTATTAGTCTGGTAATGGATCACGGCGCTGACTTGCAAGTTCGGGATTACAAGGAACGAACTGTCCTGCACTATGCGGTGAAGAAAAACCAAGTTCAGATGACCGAAATGTTACTCGAAAAAGGAGCTGACGTCGAAGCCGCTGACGATGAGGGCATGACTCCACTGCTTCACGCAGTCAGCAAAAGTAAAGCCAATGAACTGGTGCCGTTGTTGGTGAAATATGGAGCTAATATTTTTGCCAAAGATCATCATGGAACCAATGCCTTGTATTGGTTTACTCCCCAGGCACATGAGTTGGCCAGAGACTTCATCGAGAAGGGTGTCTCGCTCGACGATGGAGATAACCCGACGCAGCCGATACATGGAGCCGCGTTTCACAGAACTGATGAATTAGTAAGTATATACAAGTACTTTTCATATGTTGTGATATTACATCAAACTCCAATTGGGTTTGCACAAAAAAAAACTCTACCAAAGTGTATTTTATTTTACGGTGTGCTGTTCATTTTCTAGGTAAATCTTTATTTGGACTATGGTGCAAACGTCAATGCGCTAACGGTTCATGGCGAATCGCCACTGCACATTGCAGCTATGTGTGGTAATAGCACAGTGGTGGATACTTTGCTCAAACGCGGCGCGAACGTTAATCTAAGAAAGATTGACAATGTGGGAAGTCGCACCGCGTTGCTCGCTGTCTGCAGACATGCGTCATATTATGAGCCATTTGCTCCCGAAGAAGTTCGAAACACTATTAGGATACTTCTGTCCGCCGGCGCAGATGTGCACATCGAGGACTTTGATGGCAAAACGCCTTTCGGTCTCTTCTCAATTAATGGCAAAGCTGTTGAACAACCAGAAACCTGGCTGATGATCAAGGCGCTGGCTCTAAATAAAGCTCACCAGCCATCGATCGAATTGAAGGACGAAAGAATCATCGAACAGTATCCAAAGATGCAGAAGTATTATCACGACTGCTTTAAAGAAATCGATAAGATGAAAATCACGAAGTTCATCCATACTTGCACTCTTTTCGATTTATTCTCAAAAAGCTGCTGTCAGATTGCTGCGCTCATGCGCAATCCGAACTTCGAAACTGAATTTGAGCAGTTTGATCTAAGCGGATTTTCCACGTACGCCGAAGACATACGCCGAGTTTTCGAGCGTGCGAAAAAACACTATCAGCCTATGCTTAAACAAGAGGACGTGATCATCGAGGCGTTTTATGATTTGTTGCCTGATTTGATTGTGGATAAAGTAGTTCATTATATATTCGACTGTTGCAAGAATATAAAATGAGTAAAGTTTGATTAAATATTAAAGCAATAAATGCTATATACATAAGATATTTCTATGACTTAAAATTTAATCTCATCTATTTCCTTTTACCTACCTATTTCATTTCGCGCTTTCGGTAAAGCATCTAATTTATCCAGAGTAGCATATTTACGAATATGTATGTACTTTTGTAAAATTTTGTCAAAGTCAACCATTCATTTGAAAAGGATTGATTTTTTCAAATGTGTTGGTTGCAAATAAACGTATCAGTGAGTTTTGCTTCCTTCCTAAGGAAGCCTTGTAATATTAATTTTTGGAGTTTGTGTAAAAACATGTGGAAAGTGTGTTTTGATGAATTTTTAGTCGAAAAATGGTGTTTTTGGAAAATGTCCGTATGGATGCATGTGTGTGTGTGTGTGTGTTCGGATGTATACGCCTGTTATCTCAGCTTGTACTTGGTGGATTTTAACCCACCAAGTCTCATTTTCTTTGTTTTTGCTAGAAGATAGTGGGACGAAAGTCCGTTTTTACAATTTATATACGCGTTTTTTTTTATAGTGATTTTTTAGTTTTGTGATTTCAGTTTTTGCCAACAAAGTTATAGGAAAAGTTAATAAAAGTAAATTGCTTAATATGTACCTGAAAGAGAATAAAATTGCCTATGTTTTTACCGTGAAAAATTTATATTATCGTTCGTCGTTCTTTTATTATACACCATACAGTGCAATTTTTTTAAATCGTTATAACTCAAAAACTAAATAGCGAATCATTCTAAAAAAATATATGATTATTGAAGGTAATTAGAACTATATACCACTTAAATTTTAAGTCATTTCATGGGGCAGATCCTGAGAAAAACATCAAAAACTGAAAAAAATCGTTTTTCTACGTGACGCGATAACTGGAGTAAAAAGGCAATAATCAAGTTCAAATTTTGGATTTAGTTAGCATTATATAGCACCTTTATCTCTTTTTTTGGGTTGTTTATGATACCAGTTAGTTTTAAAGATATTAAGCTTCAAAATTTTGTTTTCTTACACTGTATACTCTATATAACTGAAAACGGTATCGCTTCGATCTCAGTTTCCATTAATGGATTTTAATCTATACTTAGGTCTTTTTTGTCGTGTTATATCGAGAATATGCTATTGAATTAATGTAAATCAGGTGGAAAGTATAACTTTTCACTCAATTCGTAATAATTTAGAAAATATTAATGCGATTGGGATACCACTTTAAACAAATTTTATATCATTCATTTCTACATGTAAATCTCCATTAAATGGGGAGATATGAAACTTTGTTTTAAGGAAATGTAAAAGAAAATCAAAATTAATTCAACTTAGTATAGAAAAAGTGTTAAGATAGAAAACTATTACATTTCCTTAAAAAAAAAAAAAACGCGCCGAGATATCTACTGCTAGTGGTGAGGAAACGATATCATCAAAATGTAATAAATACAAATTACGGTTAAATAACATTCAATAAAGTTTTAAGAAAATAAGACATATAATGGCAGGACACACACACACACACACACCACACACACACACACACACACACACCACACACACACACACACATAATATATATCCAATATATAGAACTAAAACCCTGTTTTCTACTGACAGGATACTGAAGTAAAAAACAATAATCAATTATATAAATTTTGGATTTAGTTAGCATTATATACGCTAGGTAAGTACCTCTTGGCGCGAAACGCGAGCGCTGCCTACCGGATTCTTTTTGCAGTTTCAGGGTGTCGCATAAAGTTAGTTGCATGCAATCAGATGGAGATTCAACTCGTTTTTTTAAAGCTTTTGGCGATAGTTTAGACAATTTGGTGGTTCTAATAATACAAGTTGGAGATCAAGAAACGTTCTATGCACTTTTTAACCTTCGACAACTGTTTTTCTCTTTCAAAAGTTATGTATATCTATATCAATGATGTATATAGATATACAGTGTGCTGCCTGCAACACCCCGATTATGCCAAGAAGGCGGCGCTGTCGGCGGTCCTTACCTAGCGTATAGCACCTTAATCCCTTTCTTTGGGCTGTTTATGAAACCAAATGGTTTCAAAGATATTAAGCTTCAAAATTTCGTTTTCTCACCCTGTATATTGTATACTCTATATAACTGAAAACTGCATCGCTTAGATCTTAGCTTCTATTTGATGGATTTTAATCTATACCTTGGCTAGTTTTTTTCTGTTTTTTGTTTTATTAAATCGTTAAAAACAATATTTTCAGTTACGCATTGATTATGTAATATAATTATTTCGAAATAATTTTATCCATCAAACGAAAAAGCATAAAAACTTTATAGAATTATATATGAAGTAAAAACAATTTAGATATTAAAGCGATACATAAGGTTGAAGGAAGCTACGTGCCAAAGAATTGGCAGCGGTTTTTTTCATGCAATCGATCGCTTTATTTTTTGAACTTTTGATGCATGTAAATACACTCTGCGATGCACGCACTGTGTGCAGGGCTATAACCAATAACCTGGAAAAAGTTTTGAAACTGTATTTCCTCGAGAGTATTTTCGTTTCCAGCTACTCAGGTGGGAGTCGCAATATTTGTGGAAAGCACTCGGTCATTGTTCAAGATGAGACAAATAAATTGGTTGTCTACGTTAATTAATATTATTGTATAAATCTTAGCGGCAAAACCATTTAACGGGAAGTGATCACAGCGCGCAAATTTTTGATTCTCTCACTTTTGAAAAAATTAGGAAAGAGCCAAGGCTCTCTTCTCACCCACGGCTGAATTCCGAGGCTAAAGGAAGGGAGAATTCACGGACTTTAAGCGTTGTCGATGCGAGGCGCTGACAACAACGGGAAGGGAGAAGTATGTTGGAAACATGCTGGAAATTTAGTGGCTAAGGTAAACTCTATGGAGTATTTAAAGTACCACGAACGACGGAGGCGAGAATCGCTAATAAATTAAAAAGTTTATCTTCGTTATAGAAAAGTTGACTTTAGTGTTCCTCTGCGTCGCGTCTAGAAATCTGAGCTAATTTAGGCTTCTATACGTTTTTACTCTTTCTCTGAAATTATAATGCACATGTCGATCGTACGTTGCTTCTACGATGCGTCGCGAAAACATTGAAGCTTATATTGGGTCTAGTCAAATCCACGCCGATTTCCGGTTATGTAACTATGCACTTTGTGCGTGCTGTTTGTGGTCGTTCTCTGTTTTTTTATAATCGCTTTTTTTGTCGCCTTTCAGATTACGGATCTAAAATACCACTGTATATATTAATCAATAATAAATATTGAAAGAATACTAGCATATTTAAAACTATTATAGTTTAAACAGCACACATTGCGCGCCCTAACCAAGAAGACTTTTCGACTTCCTGACTTAGGCGCATGCGCACTATATGATCCAATTACATAACGTCTATCTTGGCTTCACAAAATCCGGTCATGACCCTTGGCTCAACAGCAAATGGACCATCGCCTCATTGCAGCGCAAGACCGCGTCGTGCAATGGCGTTGTACTGATGTCACTCGTGTGATTCAGATCGGCCCCGGCGTCGATAAGATTTTTCACGAGATCGACATCACCCGTGTAAACGGTGCAGTGAAGCGGCAAGCAGTCGTTGACATCCCTGGCGTTAACGTTCGCATCGGCATCCAGCAGCATCTTTACGCGTCTGTACATCTTAGCGCCGTAGATCGTCTCGCCTTGGTAGCTAGCGAGGAGCTTTGGAATCCAGTCGCGTGGCCTCCAGGCCGCAGTAGCCAGGAGAAGTGAGTCCAAGCCGTAAAATGCACTGTCCAAGTATCGGTTTCCATTGGGTATCATCTCTCTCAGTGGATCGACGTGGCTCTTGTTGGCCACGAGGAGTTGCAGAGGCGTTTCTCCATGGATATTTTTGGCGCGAACACTAGCGCCAAGCCTTACCAGATGATGCGCAATGTCGATTCTATGATACCAAACTGCAATATGCAGAGCCGTGTTGCCTGAACGGTCGACCGGGTTGACGCGGCAGCCGGCTCGAACGAGGCGACGGACGATGCTGACGGAAACTTCGTAATGGACCGCAATATGAAGAAGTGACTGCTGGGACGCAGCTAAGCAAGCTTTAATGCGGATACCACCATCCTTGAGCAGCTGTTTTATCAGGGGTTCGTTGCTTACCTCGAGGACTTTGAACAGCAGCTTCGTGCGGTGACTTCGGCGACCTGAAGTAAGACGGTTGTTGTGATATCCTTTGAACATTGCCATGGTATCTGCTGGAACACGTTGATTTTCTCACTGAAACCTACGAACTTGATGTTGAAAATGCTGAAGAGTAAGCTGTCTCTACAAATCTTGCAACGTTGCGAACTGATGGCTCTCCTCACACTGACTGACCGCTGCAGGGACTGCTGTCCTATTTATACTATAAAAATTGAGGTGGAGAGGGGGGGGCCGTCCACTTTCCTCGACAGACCCACCTGGGTGAACCACCCCCATGATCTCAAGGATATCTCTATGACCTATAGACCGTTCTTTCTCGGTTTTTCTATACGTGCATACTTTTACTTATTGTAGCTTTTAGTCAATTACTTATATATCATCCTTTATATTAATTGAGTGAGCGATTATATCGAAATCTCGAAACAAGTGAGTTAGGCTTTAACAGTGGCGGGTGGATTCAGTAATTTTAATTCCGACGTGCGGGTACATGGCAATTGTCGAGGCTACGTTAGAGAGGTGTCGTTTTGTCTTCAAGACTCAAGAGTGAAACCATACTTGCCAGATCAATAATTCAAAATCTGAAAACCGAAGTCGAGTACTACAAACCACACAAGATCAAAAAGCTTACTTAACCCTTGGCGCCCACTACAGTTTTTGTGACGCATGTATAATTGTATATGGATTTTCGCATTTTTCATGACTTTAAAAAACTCAAAGTTTGCAGTTTAATACGAAATTTCTCTAACGCGCAAAAAATTTTATTTTGCATGTTAATGATACTACTGCTCATTTTTTAAATCTGCCAGTAGAAAAACTGGTACTTTATACCTGCTTATAATTTGTTACAATATATGATCCCGTAAGATCTAAGAGGGAGTGTAGGGATATCGAAGAGTATACCTAATGGGATCGGTATACCTGCGTAAGAGACGCTAACGGTCGAGGGTGGAGTCGCTCGGCCGTATTACGGTGTATTTCTACACAGACCCTTTACAAATTTTACCGATCAATAGAATATTGCAGAGTATGATGTAGATGTAGTGAATAGAATAGCTTGGCGCCAGACTCTTGTCTAGACATCTAAAAGATCCGTATTTCATACTACGAGGCCGGTATAACTTTCCAAGAACAAGGGATATAAGTGCGACGCTGCTACATGCATGCGTATTTCAATTCTATCCTTGATAAATAGCACGACTATACATATTGATAGGTTTCGATTCTAAAATATTAATAGTTGCGAATCATGAATTATCGTTAACGTTATTTTACATATAAACTTAGTATAATATAATAGAAACTCGAAATTTCGCGTACGCTCATCTGCTTTTAAGAACGTAGATTCGCACACCCGTACCGAAATAGTACATTTCGATACTACTAAAAATGCGAAACAGTTGATTCTGGCAAGAGTGTGAGGTTTGTCGCCCTAGCGAAGCGAGCACACGCTGTGTTAAAAAATGTCTTCTCTGACTTTAAAGGACGATAAGAAAATTACCAAATTGTTTTTTTGACACTCTGTGTACGAAATTCGATTTCTTCTAGCTGCGTAGCGTGCGCGAAATGACTAATTTCCACACTAGTGCGCGAAATTCAGATTTTCAGATTTTCAGAGCACACTTCGTGTGCGAAATTCTGAATTTCACGAACAGCGTGTGCGAAACTTTGAATTTTGCGCACGCTTATCTGCTAAGAATGTAGATTCTCACACTCGTGTCAAAAAATTGTATAGGATACTCGTGCGCGTAGGTGATCATCACACTCGCTTTTTTGACACCCTCGCTACGCTCGGGCGACAAAATGCGCTCGTGCGAAAATCATCTATTTCGCGCACTCGTATCGATACTATATAGCTATCAAAACATTTCAAAGAAGTACTGTTTAACATTTTAGAAGAATCGGAAAAAATTTGACAGCAAGTTGAAGTAAAAGAATAATCAATTAAAATCATCCATCTAAAAAATTGCAAAATTACGTATTTCAGTAATTTCATTACTTAAATTTAGAATTTAAAGTCGTCATGGAATACTACAACGGTATCATCTAGCAGAGGCAGTAACTATACCCAAAATGTACTGCAGATACTGTAGGATGTGAAACTCGATCGAGGCGCCTCCCGTATTGCGGCCATTTTCGAAAGCTCATCTGGTTACGTTAAGTGAACTACCCCCAACATGGGAGTTTCCTGACCTGTGTATAATACGTGGTGCTGCCCCTGTGTACAGTATTGGGTGTGCCTCCGTACATTTGCGGCGCTCGAGGCTACCTCAGATATACTGCCATCTTGCGTCAGCATTCGCAAGCAGCGGCAGCGACGCCGGCGGTGCTCATACAGCTGCCCTCGGACCTTATGTACTCGAAGGTATCTTCGAGTATACCGAGGATATAACGAGGATATGAGGATATGAATCACGAGCGTGAAGTTAGCGTTTATCGAAAAGTAAATAAACAAATACTAGGGTTGGATCAGGTGCGCGAATGTCTCAAGGGGTGTTTTAAGCGTTCAACCGGGCCTAGAAAATTGTGTTTTTTTTGCACGGAATCGAATGCCGATGGTTAGAACGCACTCCTGCTATCAGATCGGTCGCGGCGAAGGATTTTCCGAAAATCAAAAGTTTTCGGATTTTTGAAACCGAGCTGGATGGACCCCTTGGGAACCGATCCAAGGAGTCCACCGGGCCTAGAAAGTTGTGTTTTTTTCAAGTATTTTAGTATTACTATCGAATTAAAATTTCATCTGAGAAAATTAAAAGTATGTATAAAAATATTGTGACAACCTTGCATTGATCTATTAAATACTTTGAAACTTTAAACCACCAAGACAGACTATGATTTATTACTTTTCATAAGCAATTATACTCGTAACAACTGAAGAAAAATATAATGTCGAGTCTAGTCCTTAATATTAATTGAGAGAGCGTATCGAAATCTCGAAATAAGTGAGAGGGAAGATTTCGATCTCGAAGATGGTTCAATCGAATCTTGAGCGTGAAGTTAGCCTTCATCACAAAAGTAAATAAACAAACAAACACTAGGGTTATAGATTAGGCACGTAAGCGCGCCAATATCTCAGGTTTTCATTATCGCTTTCTTTATTCTGTAGTTTTTATAAAAAATGTATGGCCTTTTGATTATGAAGAACTATTAAAGGATGTGTTTTTTAAATATATGGCGAAGCTCGTAGGGCTTGTATGTAACAAGATTAGTGTATCTCAGTCGGCTAAGGCACACGACCGTACTTATTTTATTACTTACAAAATTTTCCAAAATTCTATACCATCTATTTAAGTATTTACTTCTATCGGCTGTCTTTGAGACAGCCACATTTTTATTCTGGTATAGAACTCTCTGCAGGTTCCCCTCTCAGTGAAAGGCATGAACTGCCGTAGGTAGACAACGTGCGCATAAATTAACGCGTCTGCGCGCAAAAATTGGATGGACGCTGAATTTGAGCATGATGCACCTGAGTAGATGACAAACTTAAGTTATAGTAGTACAAGCACTGACCGCTAGGTGGATGCGCGTTTCTTCTACCCGTAACAGAGCTTGTCTTTTGGAGGCTACAAGTAGGACTTGTTTGAAGCGCGCGGCTGAAGTATTGACATCTTTTGCATTGCATTACTGTGTCTCTTTTTCTCAGTGCGCCTGCCTCCCTCCGCGGCATATCGCTGTCAAAAACACGTCTAGGCGACGATTTTCTTCGTTTTACTCTCTGTATGTACATTAGTACATGATAATCTTTTCATATTTCTTACTTTAGTTATTATACTATTATATATAATACAACCTATACAAATGATACAAACAGCAGTGGATAATATTATATAAGTATAGATGAGTGAAGTTTCATTTAATACATTTATTTTTATTTTATATTATATTTTATTAATATGATTTACATACATTGTCAGTACAAATCTTGTTTACATGTATTATTACTTGACATGTTTACATATATTATTATTAAAAGACATTAGAACTAAAAGTTAATACCTATCATATTCAATATCTTTTTCACTAAGATGTTGTAAAATCTTTTCGTAAACCACGTCGGTTGGGTCAGCGAACTGCAGAGTTGTACTTAAAACAGTACAAACATTTTCGATTGTTTCTTTTCGAGCGCTGGCCTGGTTAAACTTTTCTATCAGCCGGTACGAGTAAATCGGAAAGCTCTGGTGCTTGATAAAGAAATTTTCTACGAGTTCGTGGTTCCTGGCGTAACGAGCCACCACGTCCAGCTTCTTCGTCAGCACGGACAAAAAGGTCACATAGCTATATTTTCAGCTATCTTGGTGGTTCTCATGGCCGTTAGTTCATCTCGGCATTTCTGATAGTACCTCGAGATCTTAGTATTTTTCTCGACTACATGCAGATTGTGATCGTCGAACAGTGGCGTGTGTGTTTTTGCCTCGACCTCGGCCGCATTCTCGATTATCAATTTGCATGCTTCAATGTCGTTGAAGAGACTAGCCAGTTCAAGAACTGACTGTCTCTTCGGTTCAGAAAATTCAGCAAGATTATTCACATTAGCACCAGACTCCAGAAAGCAGTCTCATAACTATTCTTCTCTCCTCTGCGTAATTGGCTCGGGTGATAGCCATTGGTATGTCAGGCGAGCCCTCGTATAGCTTCCGTTCAAAAATACAGTCAACAACTGGACATCCTTGGCATTGACGTCGGCACCCCTGGATATCAGCCGGCGAACGTTCTCCAACAAGGACAAGCCGCAGGGCAGCGGTGTCACCCGGTTTTCGATGCACCTGTGTTTTACGTCATTCCGCTAGTTCAATCACTCGTTTGTCCACATTTTGGGCTGCGAAGGCCAGAGCGTTGCTGCCATCCGTTTGCAGTCTATGGAGATCCACTTTGTACTCGCGTTTCGGACATTGCTGCCTGATGAACGAAGAAATGCATGACTATATTATGAGTTCGCTTCTTTTCGGGCAGCTGTTTTTTTCGGTTTGGACCCCTTCTGAACTCTTCTCCAAAACGATTTTTTTCATTGGCTCACGTTTTTTCTTGTGTGCTCGAGAATTTCTGTCGCGAATAGCTTTTTTTATTTTAAGTACTGCACTTTTGATTTTGAGTGCCTCTCATAAGATCGGACCAAGCCAAGGGGATAGATTTTATCTGACGGCTCCTTTTTAATATCAGATAACTCATCGCTTGCTTACGTTTTGACCTGCACTAGCGTGAAATTCCTCGGCTTTGACTTTTATGTTTTCGTCAAAATTTTGGTAGTCATCAGTTGTGCTGTCGGCCAACACAGTTTCGTAAAGTGGCGCGATTTGCTGACCGAATAAGTCGTCTGTAACGTAAATAATTAATACATTATTAACATACCTGTATATATAATATATAAAATAGTGTTTTCGAAACAGAAGGTATACATTTAAACGAAAAATATTTTAGCCTCAAGAAAATCAAGGGGCGCGGTGGCGCCCCGATGGGAAGTATAAGTTTTATACACTATGCCGTCGGGAGCACCGCTTCATCGAGCTCTCACCGCCTGTATAACCTGATCCTCTTCTCCCATAACCTCATTTGCTTATTCCTCCAAAACATGTCGAAGACGGCAAGCTCTAATTTTTTAATCTTCCGTTACAGCAAGTTTAATCTTAACCTGAGCGCGACGCCGCCTCGATCATAGTCAACCTGTACTCGGTCATATGCCTCACATGTCATCGGTGTAGCGGAGTTCACCATAGCCGTTTTGATGGACAGCAAGCGACACTTCAACCTCGCGCTCTAGACCGAGCCCAAAGAGGATCAGAAGCCTGCGCTCGAACAGCAGCTATATTGCGGCTCCTACTGGGCGGCGCGTTAAACAACGAACTTACGAACACGAGAATGAGTTCGCGGCAGGGCGCGTCTGCGACAACGATTCCATCGAGTTTGAGCACGAGGAGAAGGTACATGTCAACGAGCAGCCGATGCTTCCTCAAGAGATCGGCAGTACCGGAGACCGTCCAGCCTAAAGCTCAGCATACCCACGACATCTCGCAACAAGTTCAAACCTACTACTGATACTGCCGCCTGCCAGCGTTATGTGCTACGGTCACTGCTAGCATACCACCAGACAAGAATTATGTGTCTGTATAAGCGCCGAGCGCTCGCTAGGAACTCAAGCACTTAATTATCTAGATCGTCTCAGACATGACGTGTACGTGAATGCTGGATACAGAGACTAAACACAGCAGTATGCTCGGGATCCTGGCTCACATCGATGGACTGAAAACTATAGGCATCGGCAAATCGTTCCATGACTTACTGGACTGCGACATGTAGAGCGATTCGACAGCGTACATGCAGCGTGATCCGCGGATAATCCAAGCTCGACTGTTACTTCACCAAGTTTTCGTTACTGTACTTCGACAAAGATCCCGTCGGCTGCAATTCTAACCTCAACAAAAATTTTGGCTTGCACCAGAGCATACACAAGGCAACAGAAATTGCTCCAGAATTTTGTATGAAGATGAAAAATAGCGACACAAGCGCGCTGGATCATCACGATGGACTAGACACTGGACATCGACAAATCGCACTATCAGAACATGCCGGACTACATCAAGAGCGAGACCGATATAGTGTGATCGGCGGTCACAGTCTAAGCTCGTCTTCAATTTCATGAGCTCTCTCCATTAGTCTTCGACGACGAACCCGTGGGTTGCAAGGAGGACCCCCGTGGCTGGTCGTTCGATTCGTATACCAGAGGCTTCTCAACGGCAACAGATATACTCAACTCCAAGACCTCACATGTTTAATTATTCTTCCGCAGTCGAAAATGAGCAAGATGTTCCTTCTTTTGTTAAAGCTGTTTTAACCTCGGGATAATAGTGATTGTGCCGCGACTTTCAGGGTCCTAATCGAAAGTTATAGCGAAATTCGCTAAGTAGTTCTTACGGGGTGCATCTGCCCCATTGCACTGCTTAAATTTGGTTTCAAAGTTAGGATTCCGCATAAGAACAGCAATCTGGGAGCCGCCGTGGGGATGTCTAACATGTATTCATGCTTTTTTTGATGGCAAAAAAAAGAGAAAGTTCTGTTCTGCTACACACTAGTTTGACCGCTGTCAACCATTCGGTTGGCAACGGACACACTTTTCCTTGCGTAGTGTAGCTGGGAAAAAGTGCGCTTAAATGTCGCCCGTTTAAAGTTCGCTTTAATGCCGTAGTGTAGAAAGCGTGCCAGAATGTGCCTCGTACGACTCTGTTACCGCCATCTACAATAGTCGCTGCTCCGCGAAAGAGCATAAAAGCGGGAGCGCTTCCCGCTCGCGACACAGTCTGCTCCCGGCCCCTGCCCGGTGAGCATCGCCCCCACTACCGCCACTCGACTCTCGAGTCCCGTAGTATCTCCTCGGATAGCCAGCCTAGGGATTATTGGGAGAATATACTTACGTCAATTAACTTCTGGACTTTTCTTTACACCCCGGCGCTCCCCATCCTCCGCAACGACGAAGAAACGAGAGCAACGAGTTCGAGGTCTCTCGTCGACGTCCGCGCTCGAAGACGTGCTCTACAGGCGCGCGAACTCGCCAACTCCTCGCGGTCTCTCTCTCTGGTCCGCGCTCCGTGGATATAGCCCCGCACTCCGCCGACGAACGGGCAGTACTCGCGTGGACTCCGAGCGGAAAGGTCGGACCGGTGAAGCCTCGCTTCCTGGCATCTTAACGCAGTCCATACACGCGAATCGTATACGGCCTCTCTCTGAGGTTCGCGCTTCACGGCTATATTACGAGCCGCACCACCGAGCCGGCAGTTCGTCTCGAGTAGTCAACGCGAGCGGTCGACCGGTGAAGCACTGCTTCCTGGACCTCCCTCGCAGTCCACGGTTCCTCGACTCGCGAGCTGCGTCCCGCTCGTGCACTGACGACGAGAAGCATTCGGCGTCATCCGAATCGCTCGCCTGGTGACTTCGTCCTAGGCGGCGTACTAAGAGGCGTCGAAACCGCTCTCGACGAATATCGTGCACGGGGCGTAGTAGCGCGGCGAAGATCCGTGGACACCCAAATCGTCCAACGAGGGACCAACCCTCAAGTTCTCCCCCCTACTCGCTAGGCGGGGATGTAACAACTCGAGTATGGTACAATATTTTATAGCACTGCTTGGCTACATCCGCCAAGTCACGCAAATCCGTGGCGTATGCAGTTCTTTCTGGCGGTGTAAGGTCAACACGGTGCGATATACACGGTGCCAGAAAGGGCTACTTAGGCCACGGATTTGCGTGACCTAACGCGAATTTAGGCAACCCAGTGCTATAAAAAATATTTTTGCTTTTTTCTAATGATATGATTTATAAAATATATTCGACCATAGTGTATCTGCAAAAGCATACAAGTTTATGTAACGGTTCGACTTTCCCCGTGTGTTGAGTAGTCGGCCGGACGCCAGGATTTGGTTAGGGGAAAGGTTAATTGAAGAGACTTGTTTATGCAATTAATAATAATAAAGATATATTCTAATAATTAAGTTAACAAGGTGATAATTCAAATATGAGTCTCCATCTGTAACAGAAATCGAAATCGCGGTGGTTTAGAATATTTCGCCTTCACAATCGGTTTAGCTTAATCTATAGCGGTTTACGGTACATTAACACGACGTAGCCGGAGTTACGTGGTTTCGGTGCGGTTATCGGTTTTACGGACGCGGTATCGGAGTTTCGGACGGTGAAACGGGTTCGGGTTAACGACGGGTTTTCGGAGGTTAGGTTTCCCTCGAGTCCATGGAGTCGTGAGCGCACGGCCCTACGGATCGAGGTCGCTCGTCTCGTTCTTCCCCTGGTCCTGTGTGCTCACAGTGACCAGGCGAATCCCGAGCGGTCGGCGGGTGGTCGGTTTTGTACAGGCAGGAGTTGGCCGGTGCTTCACCAGGACGTGTGCGCACGACCTGGGGAATCGTCGGCGGGGCTTTAGTTATTTTCTCAGCCCCGTGTCGCACGGTGGCCGGGAGAACAACCAGTTTCTTGGGATGGATGTTCAGGAGCAGGTGGCAACGTCGAGTATCGGCTACGTGTGCTCACGTAAACGAGACTCGGCGCTGTTCGGCTACTCCTGGTTTTCTCGTGTGCGCACGACGGCAACTCGGAGTTTCGGGTTCGCCAATAATGTCGTCACGTGTGCTCACGAGCCGACGTTGTTGGCGTCGATCTAGCTCTAGCTGTTCCTCTCGGTAACGTCTGCGCACGATGCCGCTAGGAGTTCAGCTCGAGTAGAACTGCCTCGCTATGCCGCGCGGCCCGCCTTATATAGGTGTGTTCGCGGCGCGCCGCTCGCGCCGCCTGGCGCGTCGCCGCTGAGTTACTAGTAGAATCTCGCGCTCGTGCGGACTGGCCTTTCGGTTGGTGCGCGCGCGTGCTCACCTCGCTTCGTGCGGACTCGCCTTTGTTCGCTGCGCGCGTGCGCTCGCTGGCGTCAGCTGGTTTACTCGGGAGCCTTTCTACAATGCGTTCCGTTCCGTCTGTTCTGTTCTGTGCGTTCTGTTCCGTTGCTCCGCGGAACGCGCATTGCAGTTGCCCATCTACGCGTTTATATAAGTTTGGTTATTCACAGGTAACCGTAACAGTTTCTCTACTTACAACTCTTATTAATTTATGCGTGTCGCTTGTGCTCCGAAAAGTTTCTTGCTCCGAAATGCGTTTTTGTCAAAAGTATTATTTCGTTACGGTTACATGTGAATAACCAAACTTATATAAACGCGTAGATGGGCAACTGCAATGCGCATTCCGCGGAGCAACGGAACAGAACGCACAGAACAGAACAGACGGAACGGAACGCATTGTAGAAAGGCTCCGGCGCCGTGTTTGTTGATCTCGTGTGCGAGACTTATGTCTCGTAACAGTACTTTTTCCTGCAAGATTTTCCAGATTGACCGTTCCGTTTAATTTTTATGATAAAAAAGGTTTTTTTTTCAAAAGTTTATATCCTCAAAACTAAATAGTCAAACGTTCTGAAAAAAATTATGATTATAGAAAACAATAATATTTAGTTGCTGTAAAAATTTTAAGCCTTTTTATTGACTATTTTTTGAGTTAAAAATCGAAAACTAAGTAAAGTTAAAACTAACTATTAACTATTTCTATGTTACGGGAGTAAAAAGGCTTTAATTAAGTTAAAATTTCAGGAAAAGATAGGTCTTTTGCTTACTTCGGCTAAGTTCTTTTTGTAGCTTATGAATCCGATTAGTTTAAAAGATATTAAGATTAAAATTTTTTGTCTTTCACCCTGTATACACTGTATAACTAAGTTTACATATAGAAAATTCATTTAAAAACAATTTAATAAAGCATTAACATACTGCTATATATTAAAACATAATATTTTATTAATTGGAACTATAAATTGAGTTGGAGGAAGCTACGTGCCAATGAATTGGCAGCGGTTTCTTTTATGGTCTTGGGTAGTAACAAAAACAAAGAGTAGTGCATATCTAATTGTAAATTAATTGTAATTATCTAATTGTAAACAAAGTAATCGCGAGTCAAGCGCGTTTGAAGTTACGAGGTTTGTTTAGTGCTCGAAAGTCGCATGTAGCAGACAGTCGTAGATTTGCGAAACTGCGCTTGTGGTCGACTGCCTCTGCAACACGACTGTTTACACAGCCACTTACATTTTATCAATTCCACTTGTCTGAATTACGGCCGGCTGTGTTAAAATATGAATCGCTTCATACCTGAATACAAACTCTTACAGGTATTGATTTTCACTGCGATGCTGCATAAACGATTGAGAGTTCATAAGATGGGCATAAATGCAATCCTGATTTGTCCTTAGATTTATATACAGTAGATCTATATAAGCAGTAGGACCGAAATAACTTGTCCTACTTACGAAAGACGTGGTGCAAGTTACATTATATGTGATCAATGTGGTACGAGTTAATTTGAACACGAACGTATACATATATGCACGTGGTGAGCTATATAAAGGCAAACATATTCGTTAAGCCGAGAGTTCAATCTTCTTCTAACTCTATGATGCAAATCGATGCATGAGCAGCAGTATAGTATTGTGTACGAGGTTGGTGGCAGCAATTTGGCGTCTTTACTGCGAAAATTTAAAGTAGATGTAGCGGCAGCGGATATAAGCTCTGTCACCGTGAGCTTTCGTTCATAAAACTTTATGAACTTTGGCATGTTGCGGAGAATTGGCGTTTTATGATGCTAATTAGAAGTAAATTGATTAATAATAAACAAGCATTTCGGTGTCGATAAAATTTGTTTATTAAAATGTGTACATCTTTGCGCCTACGTGTTGATGATAAGTCTTTATCGCTATCTTATAGCTTCCAAACCGACGACAGAAATGACAAAGAGCTAATTCTAGCGTAGACGGCGACTTTCTTTAAGCAACTGGGTTAACTATTGATTTTACGGAAAAAGCATACAAGACGATGCCGCTAAGCTTATGTATCGTCGTCGTTCACGTAAACATTTGTCGGAGCTCGAGGTACACACACTCAGGTTCCACCTCGTCGTCGACGTGCTCTTTTCCACCTCCGCGCCATGAATTTCTGATGAGGCTCTGCTGAATTACGCTGTTACATTTTGACAGGTAAGCGCACAAGCTGCTTGCTGCTTTTTGAGATGAAAATTCAAATCAATTTTTCATATATACCGTTGCATCGTGCTAATTATATTCTACTTCGATCTCCATCCCTCTAAGAGAATATCAGAAATAATTCAAATTGAATTTTTAATTAATAATAATCGGCTCACGGCGAGATAATGCAGTATCATCTGATTTTACTGAAAAAAAATTGAATTTAATTCCTCAGCTAGTGCAGCAGAGGCGATATTATCGTTCATAAAGAAGCGCGGGAAAAGCTCAAGGTTAATTTTTAATTACAAGAAGAAGAGATTATACGCGAAAAGGCATTGCGCGGAGCTCAAAAGAGCGGAAAAGTAGGAGTAGCTATATAAAAGCTCCAGTTAAATAGAGCGTGAATCGCGCGCGAAGAAGCGAAATAATTCTCGAGGGCGGGAGAGAAAGATATTCCGGCTGCGATCTTTTTGTCCGAGGACTACGGGTTAGAAGTCTATTTACATGAGATACTGCCTTGGCTGTCCTGATTTATTGCCCCGACGCTTCTCGCGATTCTCGATTTCGCGCCAGGAAGAAGAGGTAAGCCCAAGATGTATACCTACTCGGAAAAAGATGAGCCGAGAAAATAACTCATCTCGATGCTGCTTCTCAATGGATTCGTCAATTACAACGATCTGTCTTGGCGATTAACTTTTGAAGGGTAAAAAATAATTGCAGCACAGGCTTAGAGGGAAAAATGAAAAATCGCCTCGAGTTACGGGATAAAAATGAGACGCGCAGAACTGCAGCAGCAGCGCCCAATAACAGTAATCCCCTGGCGTACCCAGAAGAATAGCCGCCGCGATCATTTCTCCGCCACGAAGCAATTCGAGCTCATATTGCGGCAGCGCGCAAGCAACATAAGCAACTTATTGGCTGTAGCTACTGCTGCAAAGGTTCCGTTGTGTTGCCTTGTAATTTATGGTTGCGAGCTTTTTCGTTAATCTCTATACTCTTTTTTCTTCTTATTTTTGGTAATTTTATAAAGTCAATTTCAGAACTTTTTGGATTTGATTTGTAAAAAGAAATAGATGGATTGATTCCTATTGTATTTCTAGCAGTACAACTCAATCTAATGGACGACCGGAGAGAATCAGATATTTCTCCCGATTTATCATCTCTTGTCAACAGAAGCAAGAGAAGTCTATTTCAGCGTCAGAATTCAAAGCTCATATTTTTCGCTTTCCATACTCGTTCTCCTTTCTGTTCGTAACAATTTATACTTACATATTTTTATCCCGCAGAATGATAAATAGCCCATATTTTTAAATGAAAATCTCGAGTATCCAAGCTTGTTAGAAATGCTTGCATTGATGCAAGTACAATAAACCATGCGCATAACCCGATACGTATAAGGAAGGTAAATCAGCAAGCAAAGGCGAAACAAATGAAAGAAAAAGGGAACTGCTGCATATAAAACCGATAGTATGGGGCTGTAGCGGTAGAAGACGGTCTAACAAGAAGATAAAAATTTCAAAAGAAAGAAGAGAGGGGTAAAAAGTATGAAACCGCGAAATTGAGTGTAGGAAAAGAAGCAAGACAAAGAGAAACATTCGGGCAATCGGAGAAAGGGAAAGCACCTCTCACTCTTTCTCTCTTCATCCTCTTCACCTTGTAGTTTTCTTTTTAGAATCGCACTTTCGTGAAGGAGGAAAAGGTTGGTATAACGTCCTTACTTGACCAGCGTGGATGCATTTATAAATAAAAGGGAAGAGAGAGGTAGAAGCCGAGTTAGTTGCCGGCAAAGGTTGAACGGAGAATCGAGTTTTAAAGCGGATAGGAGTATTCCGAGCTAAGATAATGGCCTGGTGAAACTGTATGATAATGGAATATTATATATGTTTGAAAAGAAGAATCCACCAGTGAATGGACTTTTAACGGTGCTTCTAGCTCTTAACTCTCATTAATATACTTATTGTGATAAAATTTAACCTTCTTAATCGTACTCTACCAAACAGTTTTACCCTTTACACTAAATATGGCCGGTATCTTGAAAAGAGAGAATATAGGAAAATACGCGTATGACGCACCAAAGAGGAAATAATAGTGGTGGAAAAAAGCTCAGGTATCACCTGTAAAAAAAAGCAAAGAAGAGCAAGTAATAAAAACAGACACGGTCTGATGTATAGGTTTCAATGCGTGGATGCAAATAGCTCGTCGACGGCTGATATTTTGGTTTGGAAAAGCTTCCATAGATAAACAGTAAGGGCATCGTTTTTTACTCTGCTACGTTACAACGACGAGGCAGCCAAAAAAATAGAAAAAGCTACTGGCTGATATCAATCTCGACTGGCTTTGTAAGCTGAGTGGAAATCCAGAGAGTTTCGCGCGAACTTTGTCTCTGTTTGTTTCCGCCCCTGTGATCCCTACAAGTCTACTCGCGCGCGCGAGCTTTATTTACCGTGTGACGAGGGCTTCGTCGCTTTATTTTTCTTTCTTCAATTTTAATTTTTAAAATAAATACACACGGGCAAGGGTATACTTGTAAAATTATTTTTAATTACTGGTACAGAAACAAGTATTACAAATTCGCGGTAGCGACGGACTTATCAATTCGTAAATAACGCGGATTTGGGCTGAATAATCTAGTTCTCGTATAAATCGAGCTTTATAAATAAAAAATTTTCCGTTACCGGAATTAAATTTCCTCAATAATCGATCGACCTGGTCGAACTTGGCGCCACGGCTGGCTCTAACAAATCGCATCTATAAGGAAATGAAACTGGAAAACAGGAATGAGAAGAAAACAGAAAGATCGCGGAGGAAAGAAATTTTTCACCGATAATCGAAACGCCGCACCGGTCTCAAAGCTCCGACGAGGGACAGCTTGATCCCGTGCGAAATCGAAAATATACGCCTTCTCTCCTAGTTCTTTCTCTTATCTTTGCCCTTCTTTGCTATTTATTCGTCTTTCTCTATCTCACTTTCTCCGGTGTCGGCGTGGCGCTACTTTCATCTCTGTGTTTCTATCTGGTAGCCTATAGCGAATAAGTCGCGCGTGCGGCTAAGCCAGCCCAACTTATACAGGTACATCTCCAGAGACGTCCGGAAGTGAAAAGTTAACTTGATTTTAAGCTTCTTTGTCCTTTCTACTTCTTCTCTTAAATCTACTTTTACCTGCTTGAGCTGAATAAAAATTGATGACGGAGGGGAAAATCTTTTTTTTTTTTGTAAAACTTTACACCCACAGTATACAGTACACTATTACAAGTTACTTTGTTTATCGACACATGTCACTCTATCAAAAACCGCGTCAATTTTTATGTAACAAATTTTTAGATTTTCTCAGATCAAACAAGCGCATTAGCGTATTCAGTGAGGCGTGGAAATTTTTCCAGACTTCGATTTCCTCTCATATACACAGAACTTTTAAAGCGAACTCGTCTCCCGCGCATCATACCAATCAAAACAAATTCTACCGCGTCCCATCCGGTCATATTCCCCGCGGACGAGTTTGTCCGGCGCGTGCTACCGAAGCGTAAATGATCCGAACCGAAAACCTTCACGTCCCCTGTGTGATATCCCGAAGAGCGATTTGGAAACGGCGTAAAGGCGCTGGCCTCCATCTCCTCGTATTCCGTGGTGGTTTATATATACATATATACACACTCGAGTTGTAAAGGAGGATTACGCGATAATAAATGTAACGCGCACTGCTGCGTGTATTTGTCTCCGGTAGTAAAGAGCCAAATTGATGTATTTCTTCACTCGGATGGATTCCTGTAGTATTGTAAAGTGATATTATTAGCTTATTATTCTGTATTTCAAATTTAGGTCATGCAAAAGTAAAATTATCCATCTGATCTTATTATAATGCTGATCAATCTTTCAGTTCGTCTTCCAGTCTTTTCCCCAAAAAAAAGAAAAAAATCCATAGATCCATTCGATATCTCCCCTGACAAACACGTTTTCATTACAAAAATACCCCAGAGAGTGAGAGCAGAGTATACACACACAGACGCCTACGCGTTCAATTCCAGCTTGTTTACCCACGCGCTCACCGGCAATCACCTAATGCAAAGTGCGACAGGTGTAGTAGTAGTCGCCGTCGTCGTCGAGGGCGACTCGTAAAAATATGCTTCTATGTATAGAAAGCCATCCCATCTCCGCTCTCGTCGATAGTGTGGACTAGTACTGGAGCGAGTGAAAATTGTCGTCAAAGTAGTAGGTAGTAGTAGGGTATATGTACATCGGAAAATCTGGCATCGGCGGGATTACCGAGCCGAGTCCTATGGCATCGCTAAAAGCTAATGGATTCTTGTCCCTTTGAAGGTGCGCGTGCTATATACCCAGCGTGAGGCTCTTTCTACGCCATAAGCAGGATACCATATCCTCTCGTGGACGCCCTCTCGTGTCATTAGCGCCATTAGCACCTGGAAAAGCCTGGACGACATCGCTCCACAGTCAGCTAATTAATTCGGCGGACGATGTACTGAGGGTTAGAGAATGTGCGGAAGATGAAAGCGGAAATAGAAAGTTACTGGGGATTAATTGTTTTTATTTTTAAAAAGTCTGTGCAAATATTAAAGCTAAATTTGATTAACTTTAAACGCGATATTAGATATTAGAGTTGATCAATTATTATCGTCCGAATTTTCATTTCGAATATTCAACAAGTATAATTAATTAAATTTGTTTTGATGTAAAAGAACGATAAAGATTCGATGAAAATAAAGGACTGGAACGGCCAATATAAAGCAGAATAGGCAATTCTTCGATCCTTCAGAGTCTGCACTCCGCATCCAGCCAGGTTTGCTGTACACATGAATCGCAGCGGAATAATAGAGCAATCAGCTTGAGACTCTTTTATTTCAGCCGATCGTTCGAATAAACTGCTAGAGCGCGACGTGTGTGTCCTTTCCTTCGTTCTCCCTCTCGCTCTTCCTCAATTTTTCACGAGATAAGCAGAAAAGTTCCAAGCTAAAGAGGACAGTAAAATCACTGGCGCGAGCTGCGCTGAAAAACAAAAGCTTCGCTCCAGTCTTGTTTCGCGCTTTTTTATCGGCCCTGCCGTTCGGTACGAAAAAAAGAAACGTGGGTGTGTATGCATGTGTCGCGAGATCGATACGCCAGAGAGCTGTCTGTGTGCTTTCACGGGACGTCACGGGAAGTTCTAAAAGTCGAAGAGTGCGTCAGACTTTTTTTTCTGTTTCTCTATGGTCTGTCTCGGCTGTAATGCTCTTCGGTGCAGAGAATTCAATTGGGGAGATTCTTTTTTACGGCTTCGGCTCTCATATGCTCGACCGCACTCAAAGGTCGTGATAAATATTGCAGCCGCGGATGTGACTGAAATTCACGCTTAAGTGAGAAGTAAGTATTCTTGAGTATACGCGCTTTAATTTCTGTTTATTCCACAGATATCAATTAAGACTTTCGTGTTTTCAAGCAAAAGAAGAAAATTCTTTCTTCATACAGCCGAGTGAATAATTTTTAGATTACACGCTTGAATTCAGTTTTTTAATTTGAAACATTCCAGTCGCCAGATGAAATTTTTCTCGCTGCTTTACGTAGCGTGTGTCTGGAATAATGAATTTACTCTATGAAAAATGCAACGGCTTGCGAGAAAGAGCGCATTTGGTGAAATTCGCGTGAATAAGCAAAGGAGACGCACAAGGTTTTCTCAGTTCCACCGCGCAATGAGTGGAAGATCTTGACTAGTTTTTAAAGCTGAAAAAGCACAAAAGCTGCAAACGTGTTTCAAGAGCGAGAAGTTGTACGAGCGACCGCAATTTCAAATTCAAATGAGTCGTTCTGCAGAATTCCAATTAGTTGTGCGCGCATTTCTGAGAGGATAACGAAAGAACGAGTTGTTTCCGAATCTAGCATCGTTATATCCTCAGTAAAGAAAAACATTTTCTAAGTACGATACTTCTTAGCTTGAACAAGTGTAAGTATAAAAGCTCTAGACTCATCGAAATCGATGCGCAAGTAAACACACGGAATGGGTGAGCTTCGTCGCTTGCATTAAATCGTAATCATGAGGTCATAGCTCGCCACCTGCAACTTTCAACGCTAATTACCTGAGCAAGTTTGCTTATCCCCAGAAAGCTTATAGGTATATCCTATACCGCCCACACTTGGTCGAGAGTAAAAGAAAATATACGAGGGCACGTACTTGCTCGCAGGAAAAAGAAAACAGCCGCGCGAAAAATCTAGGTCGATACGCTCGGTGGCGATAATCCGAGAGAACCACGACCGGCCATGAAAAACAATCGACCGCCTACGTGATAGGTGGACACTTCGTGTGCTATGTTTATATTCCGTCGCCGATGTTAGTAGCAACGGGCTGAAGAAGGAATCCCGAGGGAAAAAATGTCTTTGAGATTAATGGATGTGCTTCGCTCTGTCTGTATAAGGGATGAATATTTTTCTATGAGCGATATATAATGTATCGTGTGTCTTGGAACGACGAGATTACGTGGATAAGCATGTGTGTAGCGTGTATTGATTAGGAAAACACAATGTAGAGCTTTTGTATCAGTATACAGCGGAAACTTGTCTCATCGATCGAGTTTATTAATTTTTTGGTCTCTAAATAATTCAATCTGAAGGTTACACTGCGAAGAATAGCAAACAAATTTTTATCAAGCGTCTATGTTGTATAACTTACGTATAAGAAAGCTCTAACCACTTGTCACTCACCTGAAACAAAAATTAAAAATTTATATAGTCGAGCAATTTAAATTACACGTTGTAGTAAAAAAGTCAGTCACATATTCTTTTGTCACACTGCCAAAATTCTCCGATAAGCGTGAAATATGCTCTCTCATATTTCCTGCGTTTTCTTTGTTAAATCAGGGATAACCGACGCACATATTAATTACTCCCGACCACGCGAGGCCATACGTCATTCAAAATATACGAAAATAGAAAAGAATAACTTGTGCGTGATAAGATCCGAAATACGCGTAGCTATTTTCGTCCCCTTATAAAAGGCGTCGTTCCCAAGCGAAATTATACTGAATACTGACACGTATTTTTCGCGAAAAAGCCCGTGTGGTGTAATATATCGGTTAATCGCAGTAGCCATTGAAAATCAAACGTCAGCGCGGGACTCTCTATCTAATTCTTATTTCGTATGTCTAACAGCACGTTCGACTTCATCTACTGATACAACTCCCTACACGTAAAGATTCTTCTTTTCGAAATTAAATTCTGCACTAAAAAAAGCTAGGAGACGAATTTCGTCATGTCTCCGTGAAGCTTCATGGAAAAAAGGTCGTCGCGGGTAAGCAGTCAGGCAATTCCGCCAAAGTAATTTCCCTATGACGCTGTTTATATATACGTGGCAAGGTTAAAAAATCCTGGCAGGCTTCTCGTACGCGCAGCGGCAACTGGCTTTCAGATTTACGGGACAGGGTATGGGTGTAAAGTACCTAATCGATAATTCGAATTATTAATAGGTATACGAAGATTACGTATTAACTACTGGCTGGTTTAAAAATACAGCGATTTGAATAAGCTTATAATAATACAACCTACCGGGTCATTCAGAGCTCTCCTCGCGGAGAGGATGGTAGTTGTTAACTTGAGTAGTAAGTTAACTTGAGTAGTAACTTAAGTAGTAACTTGTCTCTAACAAATGTTTAAGTTATTACTTAAGTTATAACTTAAGGGGACTACCATCCTCGCCGCGAGGAGAGCTCTGAATGACCCGGTATATATAGTGCATGGACGATTAAATTGTGTATATATTCCATTTCCTCCGCGAATTTATCGCTACTCAATTTATATATTGATATTCGATACTATTCTAAACAGGTGAATCTATGTAGGCCAATTTCGGGGTTATCTATTCATATCACTTTAAAAATATCTTTTGTTCAAAAGCTGCCATTATGAAGCTGTAGCTATATCAGGGCTACTAACGATAAGTATACATTAATTGTAATGATGATAACGAACTGTTTGCTAAAGTGTTGTGCAAACGACGTTACTCCTTTAACAATACGCTGTAACGTCATCAGACGCGCGTAGGCTGCACACATGCTTTCCCCTCTGACAAAGTAAAGGCTATATACACACGGATAGAGGATGGCTACATATATATAGCAGTCCGACTAGCATTGTGCCTTATTTCCATCAATGGATCCTAGGCCACCCAAAGCTCGATTGATCAAAGGAAATCCATTATACTGCAGTGGATGGCCTAAGCCTCTGGCTCGTAATGTGCTGAGCAAATAGCTAGGTGATGGCCAGGACGCAATGAGGGCACGGAAACACCGGCATAGAGGCAGAGGTACATACATCGAATTCTGATTTATTAGATAAGGAAGCCGAATATAGCCGAGAACCAGTAGAACGTATACACACACTGCATCACAACGTGCAAGAGAGAAGGACGTGCCAATCAGCTGAGATGCATGTTTACTATGCTCATGGGTTCTATAGCTATCTCTCCGGTATCAATTTACCTCCGCTACTTGAAAGCCCCTCCAGCGTTACTTCTCGTCAGCGCTATTTGCCTGCCAGTCTGCAGTTGGACTTAGATTGAAGCTGAGACTTACATTAATTGGTAAGGCATCATCATTACGTAAACATTTCTGAATAAAAATGTTAAAGATTCGTTCTACCTTTCTAGGAACATATGCGAAAATTTCCGAACTAGTCATCACGGATGAGCCTCTTCCAAACACAAGATTTTGCATATCACAAAGATGTGCAAATGGAACATATGCAAATTTACACTCGTTAATATGCATGAATCAGGGAATGTAACAAATTTTGTACGTACGTAGAAATTATGCTCGTAGTCAATAGAAACCACGATTAATTTATTTGTTTGTATTTTCAAACATACAGCTTTTTTATTATGATTTTTGTAATAAAAATTTTGTAGACCTAATATTATTTTGATGATGAATTATGTGAGTAAACTTTTGTAAGGTGATGTGATGAACCAAACAATGAGTAACGATCATTCATCTTTGTTTGTCTTGTCTAATATACGAAGCGAAAGCCTCAGTGAGATCGTAATGCTCTTCAAACGTAATATAGCTTGAGACCTGCTTGGTTAATTCCTAGTGACGCAGTAGCTACTAGAGTACGCTATGGAGAATGATAATTAGGTCATGTTATTACGAGCGTTTGCTTTCAACTAGATCGTCATAAAATTCTCTTACTATTTACATTACGCGAGAAAGCTTCTTATGATATAAACGAAAATAATTAAATTCAATTAAATTTACCACCACTGAAGTATTATCTATCAACAGCTCAGCTGATAATGCCTACGATATACATAGTTTTCGAAATTACACCGAAGCTAGTAACCTATACGTTTGAACACGTACATGTGAAGCGCTGATCGCTTAAAAGTTTCTTGCTGATTCGTAAACTCGAAAAGTTTTCACATAGTTCGCCGGCAGTCGTGGGCACTGCAAGAAGAAACGCGGAGATAATGAATTCCTATTTGAGCAACCGTAAAAAACTTTTGTATTGTTTGAAATTTAAAGATAGAGAGAGGGAGAGAGAGGGGGGAGGGACAGCTTAAGTTTTCGATTATCTTATTAGTTTAGGCGCCAAAACTTTACCTTGCAAATTCTTCGTCCAACTAAGTGAGCTGAGTAGCTTTAATAAATCGATTTAATGGACACTTAATGATCTCACATTTGGCGGTTATACAGCTTCATCGCAAAAACTATATTTTTATGATGAATTAACCTACTCTGATGAAGTAGTGGGGTGCTCTGATGTTTTAAAAAGTATCCTTCCACATTTATAACTATCTGCTTAAATATTCCAGTGCAAGCAATCATCTCAAACAATCTACTGCAAATCTGTAAATGATTGTTAAATAAAACTGCTGTATTACGCAGAATTGGTTGAAAAATTAGATTTCATCGGTAGAAATACAGGTCCCAATACACTTTACCAGAAGAACTTAATATCAGGAAATAAGAAGCCAGTCAAAGTAGCAGTTAAACCCTCCGCAGCGATTGAGAGAGGTGTTATAAAAACGAATCCAGTGCAGTATCATCAAGACGAAGACTCGAGACGAGGCACAACTATTTATCGCATTTCTCCTACCTTTTTAATTTTCGTTAAGTAAAGCTACTGTGTGGGAATGTTTTTACGTCGAAGAAGCCATCGATTTGCGCGAGTGTTTACTTCAGCAAAGCCGTTTAGCGGGATAAACTTTTCCAAGCTTGCGCAGGCCACTACACTGTACATTTCAAGTCTATCAAGCAAAATTTATCAACATCTCTAAATGTTTTGAAACTTTTCAATGTCGCGCTTCTAAAGTTTACCGTTTGCAAGAGTGAAATTTTTGAAAATTTGAGCTTATCAAGTTTTTTATGTTGATAAATTTAATTCTACGTGGTGCTATGTTCCACATATTTTTTGTCCTTTTGCATATCTGTCTCATCAAAAATAATGATTTATTAAGGTAGATCATCTGAAAACGAATCACTAGGTCTGCAAATAAGACTTTTCATACAGGCCATTTAAATATACTTTGTCAAAAAATTTTAAATCTGGTTACCGACCACTTTTTTTTTTTTAAATTTAGTTGAAAATTATTTAAAATATAAGTCATCATATTATAGCAACATCAAATTACATAAAATTTAATAAATTATCGTGATAAATATCATTTAAATACTTTAAACAATATATAGGCAGAAGTAGAAAAATCTTTAATTCTGTACGATTCTTCTACATCAATAAGAGCAGAAAAGTTAATTTCCTGAAATCCGCCGTCGGCTACTTTCATGACAGATATTTTCATATTCGTTTCGAGAGTTATTACCCGATTACGAATAGTCTATTTATTAAATTTCACCCCTTGTAAATTCAGAAAGATTGCCAGTTCACTTCTACGAATTCGTGATTTACAAAACCGACGACACATGCAGAGAGACGATGCAGTATTATTCAGACGACACGACTCTTATTATTCGTCAACTTGAAGTGTCAAACTATCCAATTTCTCATTACTTTGCGAGCGTTGCCAATAAAATATTATGACACTATGCATAGGTGCATATTTAGGTAATATTGCTGATCTTATTGCCATCAAACTTTTCCAAATTTAGAGAGCAGGCATCCAGAGTAATTTAAAAATGGATCGACGTCACGGACATCATCAGCATCGGCCGCTGCCAGCTCACCTTAAACATTTATAGAACTTGAATAATATACCTGGATATGTATATACTGTACAGTATGCTTGTATATATGTTAGTTAGTTGTGTGTTTACAGTAGTAAATCAGCAGCTAAGCCAAATCAGAGACTGGAAATATGACGCACCAAAGAGAGAGGGGCGCAGGTTTTATTGCATCAGATATTGCTGATCTACCTACGATGCCAGCTGAATTTACCCTTGTTCTATCACAGGTATACAAATGCATGCGTAGATACGTTCGGTCCTGTGCTACGTATAAGCGTGTTGGCGGCGCACTGCTGCAGACTTAAGGAGGTTCACCACTAAATTCATTTTCTTAGGAAATTGATGAAACTGTACACACTGCTTCGTAATGATTTTGTCCATAAACACCTAAAATTTCAGATCGATCTGACGTCTAGAAGCTGAGATATGAGGCCTCAAAGTTCGGGCGTTTAACGCGCGATCCCTATGCTGGGCCCGCGCGAAACGTACATTTTCGTTGATTGTAGCCGAACGCTTCTTACGATCTCTAAAGTAAGGTTAAGGGCGATATTACGAATCTTTTGAGACCTCGTGAGCAATGATATGATGTCTAGTTCCCGAGTTATTGTAATCTAAAGTAGGCTGTCATCAGCCGCGCGCGCACGCATATTAGCGCCGCCGGCGTGTATGTGTGAGTCTCTCGCTCACCGACGCGGCGCGCCTAACAATGTGTGCGTGCGGCCGGTAGAGGCGCGTTCAAAACTCTCTGCGCTGCGGAGAGAGCGCAGCAGCGAGCGGAACTTTTGGCAGGGACTGTCGGTGGTGAACCTCCTTAAATTAGTTAGTCTATCCGTGTCCGTCGTGCTGACATCTTCTCAATACGTTAAGATTATCAGTCAAAAAATTCAGTCTATACTTGGGAATAACTTTCTATTGAACAAATTCGACGAACGTTAACCAAGTGAGGATAATTTTCTTATTATTTCCCGTATATCGGTGACGACAAGGCTCCATTTTGAACAGCAGCAACATCCCATCGCATCGCAAAGATTTTTCAAACTACGCTAATATGTTTCACAGTCGTATAGGAAACTACATATACAACGGCAGGTCTGATGATAGTAATTACATGATTAATTTTCGTCCAGCTGATCAGTCAGATACAGACGATCAAGTTAAAATCTCCGACTACATGCTGCATGAATCAATCGTCCAGATCTTTCGCGAGCGTTGCCTCAGCAGAAGCGACCATATCAAGGAATTTCTTCGTAAATATCAATATTCTACCGATCAGAATCCCATAATCAGGTCGATCCTACAGATAGTGCCAAACGAAAATCTTAAAAAGCTCTCGCTTCTGTGGATCTCGGTCTTGGTCGGTTACGAGAAGTCAGCACAACTGCTAGTGCGTCCCGGTGCTGACGTCAACGAGCTCTTCGGACGTCACGATCCCCAGGTGATCAACGAGAAATGGACAATTCTCCACCTACTGCTCAAGATGCATCCCTCCCTGGAGAACGAGCGACTCATCCATGTAGTGATAGACCACGGCGCCGACTTGATGGTTCAGGACTTCAGCGGGCAAACAGTCCTATAATACGCGATAAAACAAGGCCGAGTCCAGATGACCGAAACGTTGCTCGAAAATGGAGCCAACGTCAACGCCGTTGACAATAAGGACATGACATCACTGCTCGTCGCAGCCAGCAATAGTAAAGTCAACGAACTGGTACCGTTGTTGCTAAAACACGGAGCTGATGTTTTAGCCAAAAGTAAAAATGGCCACAACGCCTTGCATCATTTGGCAGACGTGGATCCTCAAATACACGTTGCTGAGGTGGCCAAAGTCTTCATCGAGAAGGGCGTCTCACTATTCGATGGCAGAACAAAATTTATCCAGCCAATTCATGCAGCTGTCGTCAGAAGAAACGATGAATTGGTAAAGTACGCAATCACTCTATAAAAATTATGATGAGACATTACGCTTGTATATATGTTAGTTAGTTGTGTGTTTACAGTATAAGTAAATCAGCAGCTTAGCTTTCCTTTAATTTCATTTCTCGGCGCATATCTTTTGTTTTTCAGGTAAATCTTTTTTTGGACTACGGCGCAAATGTGAATGCGTCAGTATTCTACGGCATATCACCGCTGTTCTTGGCGGTCTCATGTGAAAATAACGCGACAGTAGTGGAAATTTTGCTAAAACGCGGCGCAAACGTTAATCAGACATGTGTTTCCGATGGTCGTGGATTCGGTAGCACTGCGTTGCATTTTGCTTGCGAGTTTTTTCATGAGGAGTATACAAAACTGCTTCTGTCATACGGCGCGGATGTGCTTATCGAGGACCGCTACGGCAGGACGCCTTTGGCTATAACCTTATCTTCAGAGAATAGGGAAAATTCAAGTAGTGTCAGGGCAATAATCGAGGTGCTGGTGCTGAAAAAAGTTTTTCAGCCGACGATCGAGTTAAATGATGAAATAATAATCAAGAACTACCCGATGCTGTGGAAGCATTATCGAGACTCCATCGAACAGACTGAACAGAGGATGAAATCAACGAGGTTCATTGAAACCTGCACATTCTTCGAACTCTTGACGAAATGCCAGTGTCAGATTGCAACGCTCATGCGGAATCCGAATTTTGAGACCAAATTCAAGCTGTACGATCTCAACGACTTTTCTACGTATTATGCTGAAGTCATAACGCGAGCTTTTGAGCGCGCACAAAACCACTATCACTCTATGCTAGAACAGGAGGAATTGATTAGTGAGGCTGTTTACCATAGTTTGCCGGATTTAGTTGTAAGGACGGTGGTTCATTACATGTGTAATTGTTGCGAGCATGTGAAATAATTCAAATTTGGTGCTACAATATTAAAATATTAAAGTCATCTCTAAATAAATCTCTATATATTAACCTTCATTTTCCCTAATAACACACAACGTTCTGAAAACCGTTATTTAGACGTTGTGTAATAGACGACATAGCGTCTTTTTTCAGGAGTAAAAATAACATTAAAAAACGTCTTTTTAACGTTATTTTGGCTGAAAAATTTTTGACTGCAAAATTTTTGAATGGATATAGATACGTTATAATGACGTCTTTAAAACTTGATTGCTACGTGTTAACAACGTTATTTATACATTGTTGAGACGTTAGTATGACGTAGTTTAAGACGGCTACTCAACGTCCTATACACGTATTTTATTCGTATTTAATATATAGAAATGCGGCAGACCGAAAAGTTGAAACGTTGTTCAGACGTCGGAATCACGATTTAATTTCGTGAAATAAAAGTTTCTAGAAACGTTAAATTAACGTTTTTCAAACGTTTCTATATTCATGAGAAAACAAAGTTATAATCATATAACTTTTACTCATCGGATCACTTGGCAAACGAGAAAAAATATTATTTTTGTTCATACATGAAAGGTTTTATTATAAACTTTATATTATATAAAACACAATATTCTATCATATTTTACATAAAAGTCATTAATTATTCAGATTACACGCTTCACTATTCTAATTTTACAGACTTTTGTCAATCGAATACAATGCATTATTTTTGTTATGTTCGAATTGAAGCATTTTTTTGTTAATTTGTATGTCAATAAACTTAATTTAAATTACTTTAATGTTTAAATGTTGTTTGCAAACTCGCAAAAATTTTTCTGTATTTTAATTTATAAATAGAATCTGAATAATTAATAGCTTAAGCTTATTAAACATACCATTTACGTTCCTGACAAGTATTCGCAATTCACTTTTTTAAAATAAATTATTATTATTTTAATTCAATTTTCGTCATACGAAGTGCGCATATGCCGTTGCGCATTTGATGTCCAAGGGAAGTATTTATTGCCGCCGTTCAACGAGCTATTTTCAAGAAACTTTTCTTATTTTCTTAAAACGTTTCTTATTTTTAAGAAACTACTGCAATTTTTACATATATAACGTATTTGAAACAACGATACATTGAAATATTAGTCTGTTTACTTCAGAAAATACAGGTCGCATTATAGCTTTCGCGTTTATGCAATGAACCTCTCGTCAAAGAGAGAGAAAATGTCGCAATTATTTTTATTGATTATTCAAAACGATATAAAATTTTATCTCTTAATTGCTAATAAAAATTCCATGGGTATATTTTTCACTCCGTTTTTTTGTGTGTTCATTGAAAAAACTCAAATTATGCGTCTACCTGATAATACACTGGTAAATATTACAACGCTCAAACTCAGTTAAGAGATGCACAAAGAAAGGAAAAGAAATAAGTTAAATATAAAGTATCGTAAATAGCATATTAACAGAGGCTTAGCTGTCACTCTCACATTCTCGCTTTTACACTCGTGATCCTGAGTCAGTTAAATTACACAGCTGAAATTTTGTTCAGATGTTTTGAAACTAATTTTAAATCTTATTACCATGGCAGATATTGTTTAACTTTAACCTGTATATAAGTTGGTTTGTAATATCCACCCGTCATTTTGCAGTTTGGCACTGTAATTTCTGAGATTTTACATTATCATTTTAATAAAAAGACTACCTACTTTATTAAAATGTGATCCTTAGTATCATTGAGGCACTGGTGAAGCCCTTCGTCGTTCTTGATGCAGGCTGCAATGCATGCAACGCTGAGGAACCCCAGTGAAGAAGTCAAGACACTGATGAAGCCCTTTGTCGTTGTTGATGCAGACTGCAATGCAGGCTGCACAGCTGAGGAATGCTACTGAAGAAGTCCCTTGAAAACTATATTAACACAAATATGCATTAATGGAAGCCCTTAAATCTTCAGTTATATAATAAATATAATAATTATTATTTTATTGATTATAAGTTTAAATGCTGTAAAGTAATAGTAACAATATATTTAAATTATTATTGCGTTTCATGAATTAATATCAATATAATAACATTTTGATTATTTACTGTACCTTGTGATACGAATATATGTAGTCCCTTGAACACTCAGATGAATGAGAGTTGACTTAGCCCACTTATCCGTTGATATGGCTCGGGTGACTGACAAAACGAAATTAAACAAATGAGGATTTATACAGAATTAATTTGATAATGTAAAAAAAAAAACAAAATTAATAGGAAAAGGCGATAGAAAAAAAAGTTAAAGAACTGAGAGAACAAAATTGATGCATTGATAAGATAAAAGAAAAAAAGGTAGAGATAAAAAATAAATGAAAATTAATGCTCCAGGAAGTCCTCCATCAAGTGGACGTACGCGAAGTTTGTGGTTGTGCAGTCTCCCCAGGAGGCACCTCTCTCAATGGAACTGTCAGATAAACCGAGAACATAACCTCACTCGTCTAAAACGTTATTACGCGTATTTACAGTTTTATAAAATAATATAATTATAACATATTACGTAACAGTTTCTCATTAATATCTTCAATACAATAATTTTACACTTTTTGAGTCTAATATTTGTTTTAAACGATGTTATAAATTATACCCCCGTTCGACACTAAGTGCGTACACTCGTTCATTAATAAAAATGTATATTTACACTTACCAAATCAAATAGATTGATGTATATAGTTGATCATAAAAACAGGAATAGATTGAACCACAAATCACGGAATAATTGTTGTTACTCAATTCTTATTGTGCAAAAGAGATGTTTGCGGTGTACACGTTCTAGCGCAGCCAAAGTAAAAAGACCGGGGATCAGCCGATTCTTGGAAAAGCATAAACGTGCGAGGGGCGACGTGTGTTCTTTCCGTGTCACTGTGTCTCTACCGTGGCGCCCTCATTTCGTTCGACGTCCCATGTTAAACCCCAACGAACGGCTTAGCGATATACGGATACCTATATGGAGCTCAACGATAAATACGCAATTTTACGAAAAACTGATAAAAATTTTGTTTTAAAATTTTGCGTATAACTTTGCGAGAAAATTTTGTTTCGATAAACGGGTTTCGGGAGCGTATTCTACGGTAAATTTCTCATCAAAATAAGTAATAAAAAAAATAGATTTTTTCAAAGTTCAAAGGTGGTTTGTCCCCTTAAACAACACATCTTTCACTAAAAATACACTAAATGTTTTTTTTGTAAAATTTTCTCAACTTTTTCATAAAAGTTCCCTTATAGACCTATATATATATATATATATATATATATATATATATATATATGTTATAACTGACTTGTTTGCAATTTAAACCTTAAAATCCAAGATGTGATTTTCACTCCGACTACTTTGGTACGGTCAAAAAATACCTTTTCATAGTGCAAAAGTACCTGTACAAGATCCAGAATGTCAGATTCCTTTGTTTTTTGTTTTCATGGGACACATAGTAGTGAAAAATCCTTAGAAATAATTTAAATGACTAATAATAGCTATGACAAAGGACGTAAGATTCTTTTTGTAACACAAGCACGATTTTCGCGTTTTTTTGACCTATTAAGCGGGTCTAAGGTAACTTTTTTCAGACCAGCGGGCAAAAAAAAACCGCTGCCAAGTCATTGGCACTTAGCTTCCTCCTATTCTGCTAGTGGAAGATAATTACATGGGACAATCAACTCATTCTTTGATTTAAATATTCGCTACTATTCGATACTAACAAAGATCAGGTTAGGAAGACACTTGTAGGCGGGGTATCAGGGACTGGGGGTTAAGGTGGATATCAAAAGGATAGAGCTCCGTGAACTCCTTGAAAACGATGAAAACTCTCAAAATACTAAGCTTTAATTTATAAATTATATGGGTTTAACAAAAATAATAATGTTCAGTCACACAGAGTATACAGGGTGAGAGTTGAAGAATTTGAATCTTAATATATTTTAAACTAAAAGTTTTCATAAGCTACAAAAAGAACCTAGCCGAAGTGAACAAAAGATCAATCTTTTCCTAAAATTTCAACTCAATTTAAAACATTTTACTCCCGTAATCGTACGACATAAAAAAACCATTTTTTCTAGTTTTTGATTTTTATCTCAAAAACTAGTCGCCAAAATTGCTTAAAATTTTTACAACTAGTAGATATCGTTGTTTTTTATTGTCATGAATTTTTTCAAAACATTTAACTATTTATTTTTTGAGTTATATATGTTTATCGAAAAATTACCTTTTATATCATAAAAAATGAACAGATCAGTCAATCTAGAAAATCTTGCGGGAAAAAGTAGACAAATTTATGTTCTTTTAGATACACTATTGTTGAATATATTGTATAAATCATATCATTATAAAAAAGCAAAAATATTTTTTCAAAAATAGAAAAATGGCTATAATATGGCCATAAAATGGTCAGAATCATAAAACAAAAAATGACCTAAATTCAGAATTAGAAAAAATATATGCATGTCAAATTTTATTACGATCCGTCGCATGGTTCCAAAATTATGGCGGTATACGTACATACACACACACACACACACACACACAGCCATCCGCACGGACATTTTCTAAAAACGTATGATTCGTACTCCAAACACCTCCAAATGTGTTTCCACGAAGTAGTAGCAAAACTGAAAATTTTACTGTTACAAAGCTTCCTCTTGAGGAGGAAGCAAAAGAAAAACGCCCGCCGGGCAAAAAAAAACTGAAAAACGCCCGCTAACATTTTTTCGGGAAATTTTATATATGTATACATGTATACACACACACACACACACACACACACACACACACACACACACACTCACACACACACACATATATATATATATATATATATATAAATTTAAAAATTAGTCTACTAAGAGTGTGGTCGCCGATTCTGAAAAAATTTGCATCAGTCGCACTCAATATCTAAAAAAAACGCAAAAATCTGTACTTGCGTTACAAAAAATATGGTGTGCACCAAGGGCTAAGTGGGCTTTTTGGCCTCGTGTGGTTGCAGTACTCGGCCTAAAAAAGCCCACTTTACGCCCTTGGCACACAATATACTATTTTTTATTGTTATTTTTACTCCTAAAAAAAGACGTCATGTCGTCTATTACACAACGTCTAAATAACGTTTTCAGAACGATGTGTGTTATTAGAGTAATTATTCTTATTTATTTTATAGTTCACTTCGTATGCCATAATTTACTTTCGTTAGAATCTATCTCTTTCAGGTATTGCGAAAAATTCAGTTTTTGTAGTTAGAAATTCATAAATTTGACTGGATTTCGCGCGAAAACTAACAGCCAATCAGAGGGATACACCTGGACATGTACCTACAGGCATACTGTAAATGAGCAGCCGAGTCAAGTCAAAGACTAGTGCTGACCCTCCAACGAGGAAGGGACGAAGGTTTTATTGGGGTAGATATATTGCCGATCTACCTGAATTTACTCTTGTTCTATTACAGGTATACAAATGCATGCGACGAGCGACGAATGACAATGTACGTTCGATCCTGTGCTACGTATAAGTTCGTTGGCGGCGCACTGCTGCACACTTGAATAGTTCGGTTAGAGCAGGGACGATCGTTAGTCTGTTCGTGTCCATCGTGCTGACATCTTCTCAATACGCTATTGAGATCAGTGAACAAACGCAGTTTATACTAAAAAAAAAACCGCTGCCAATTCATTGGCACGTAGCTTCCTCCAACGAAATTTATTGTTCCAATAAATAAAATATTGTTTTAAAATACAGTGTATGAATGCTATTTTAAATATTTCCAAGTTTAATTATTTTGTTGTAGAAGCACTAGACATCCATATAAGAGGAAGCCAAATTTTTGAGAAAAATCGGTCATTACATTTCAGCTCTTTACTGGAGAACTGCTTAACGAAATTGTTTAAAATTTTAACAGCAGATAGCTTTGTTTATGGTAAATCACCAAATAAAATTTTGAAGCATTTGACTACACTGTTTTAGAGATATTAGGAATAAAAAAAAAAAATTCAAACCTTGATATCTCAAAACCATTGTAGTCTATACAAACTACATTGTGTACTTCCAGAATAAGTGGGAAATAAACGAGAAGCATTTATTAATAAAACTTTACAGGATAATAGAAAAAAAACATAATCAGATTAAGTGTAACTATAACCGCTGAATTGTCAGCAGCTCTCACAGCTTTTTCAGATTATTTTAATATGTTAAAAAGACCATTTTATAAGAATATAAGGTAAAAGCTCTAGCGTCCGCGATCGTACTTTATACTTCAATGACGTTGCGTATGTTTTGATGACAGCCGGTGTGATCAAATAACCTGATTATGATTCATTTAAAGATTCATTTATGAATTGAGCATAGCAACCTTAGCACTTGACAACGAAATCAACGATATCGTGCATGTTATTGTTTTTATCAGTCAGAGTCTGACGGTGATTTACGAATGACCAATTTCTTATAAAGAATTCAATATAGTTGTGATCGCGTGTTTTTATAATAAGTGTATTTTATTTTACAGAATATTCGAACATGGTCTGAAATGTAGTTACGGGAAGAAAAGTGTTGATAAGGGGTGCTGAAGATGTGATGATGATGTTGTTTTATTTATTTCTGCTGGAATCGTAAGAGATAATTCAAATTAATATAGATTTAAGTGAATTTAGTGCTAATAAATTAAAATTATAAAAAATCATTTATAGAAAATTGTTTATTGGAGATAACTATTCTATAGGATATTGTCAGCGTTGCAAAATTCTCAAATTATGAATTTGGGTAGTAACGGTTAAACAAGTGGAGTTTTTATATAAGAGGTATAATGTGAGTTATTTAATGATATTGAATAAATGTTTATATGCTATTAAAATACTGGCATTAATGTGGTAGAGATTGAATATTCATGTGATTATGTTTAATATTTTAATTAGACGGCATGAGGAAAATTAAGAGCTTATGAGGAATATGTGTATGTAAAAGACCTGATGAGCCGACAGTTAATGAATTTGGCTTATTGTGGAAAGGAATGACCGAGCGCTAGCATTTATGAGAGGTATTATATAGCCCGAGGAGGTGTTAGTGGTAGCCACTTTATGTGATGAATCGAGCCTACCTTTATCTCACTAAAGTGTTTTAGAGATTTCCACCTCCTACGGGCTTCAAACAACTAAGAAATAAAATAATTTTACTGTAGGCACCATTTTTTTGTAACGTTTATTAGCCATTTCGCATTTTCATACCCCGGTTGTATAAATCGAATACGAATAATGAAAGCAAAAAAAAAAAGAAGCAGATATCAGGTTCCAATGCTGTGAATCTGCGCGGATGAAATGTCGAGAGTTAATTATATTTAAAAATTTTAAAATATAATTGTCTATGTATACAATGTATGTTAATTGATTTAATTGACTTATTTTTGAATATATATTATTTATTTTTATATATTGTCATGTACGCACAATAGTGCGTAGCATGGCAAAGGCAAGAACTAAACTATCAAGCTTCCGCTTGGCTTTTAGTTTAACGCACGCTGCCTCTCACGTCGTGGTTTTGATCTTTAGACGGCACAGCTGGAAACGGCTCACAGAGCGCCAACAATGCTATAATGTATCGCGTAGCTATATATGATATATATATATCATAATATACATATAGTATACTAATAAATCATGCGGAGGGCTTTAAAACGTGGCACGGTACCAACGCTTAGAAGAAAAGGCCAATTGTTTGAAAAAATGGTTTTAGCATTTTAGCTGTTATTTGAGAATGCTCAACCAAATGTGTTAAAATATTTACGCGGATAGCTTGTTATGAGAAATATGCGGCACATAAATTTGAGCATTTGACTAGCATTGTTTTATAAGATATGAGAATCAACTTAAAAAAAAAATTCAAAGCATTGATATCTGGAGACATAGGGTTTAAAAGCTGCAGCTAATGAACTTAAGCAGACAATAAAATATTACCTTTCGCCAAAATCTCAGTGGCAATTAGGCTTTTTATTCGGAGCTAATGGGCACAGGAAAATCTTTTTTTCAAGTTTTCGATTTATTAGGAAAAAATACGTAGACGAATCAGGTTGACATTTTAATGAAATAGTAGTTTGACTGTGAAGGCTCAAATGATTTTTTTCGTGAGGTTATGATGGTTTTAGTTTTTGCGAGATTTGGAATTGTTTAAAAAAAATCATTTATCATTTTATCTGGCCGAAGGGAGGCGGGTGATACCGGAAGAGCGCAAACGGGGAAAAGCTTATTAGTTTTATTATTATTAAATGCATTTAGCCTGATTGTTTGAATAACGAACGGGATGATTGAAAAAAACGCAAAAAAAAATTTTTTTAAATAAAAAAATCGCCATAATAAAAAAAAATTAAAAAAATAATAAAAAAAGTTTCGGGGAAATCAGCAATTTCTAATCAAGGGATAAATATCATGTTAATTTGATTAAATATTGACGAAGTAGTTCAGAAAATTTGACGTACATCCACACACACACACACATCCACACACACACACACACACACACACATCCATACAGACATTTCCTAAAATCACGTAATTCGAACTTCTAACATCTCAAAACATGTTTCTATAAAGATTTAGCGAAACCGAAAATTTTACTATTACAAAGCTTCCTCTAGGAGGAAGCAATTCTTATTGAAAAAAAAAAAATCGACGAACGCTAACAAAGTGAGGATAATTTTCTTATTACAGTGGTTCAGAAACAGTAGCATCATATTTTTCTCTTTAACTACGCTATGACTTGTCATTGTAGAGGACTGTTCAGAGACAGCGACTATCTTTCGCTTTACTCTATGCGTTACAAGCAAGCTGATACAGACGATCAAGTCAAAAACTATGACCGCTTCCTGCATAAATCGATAAAAATGATTTTTCGAGAGCGCTGTCTCGGCAGCAGCGACCAGATTAAGGAATTTCTTAATGACCCTTCAAGGTATACCGATCAGAAGTTTGTATTTAAGCCGATCCTGGAGGAGGAACCCATTCTCAGCCAGCGCATTTCGAAAAAAAACCTCGGAAAGCTACCGCTTCTGTGGGTTGCAGTTTTGGGTCGTTACCAGAAGTCAACCAAGCTGTTGGTACGATCGGGTGCCGACGTCAACAAGATTTTCGGGTATTGCAATCCTCAGTTGATCTACGAGAAGTGGACCGTTCTCCACGTGCTGATTCAGATGGATCCGTCCTCGGAGAACGAGAGACTCATCCGTCTGATAATGGGCCACGGCGCCGACTTGCAAGCTCGGGACTGCATAGGACAAACATTTCTCTACTACACGGTGATGGAAGGCCGAGTCCAAATGACCAAAATGTTGCTCGAAAAAGGAGCCGACGTCAACGCCACTGATAATAACGGCATGACGCCACTGCTTGCCGCAGTCAGTGACAATAATAAGGGCATCGAACTGGTGCCGTTGTTGTTAAAACACGGAGCTGATATTTTTGCCAAAAGTAAAAATGGCGAGAACGTCTTGCATCATATGGCCCGCGTTGAGTCTCAGATACACGCTACTAAGTTGGCCAGAGTCTTCATCAAAAAAGGCGTCTCGCTCGACGACAGATCAAGGTGTATGTATCTTGTATCAGCCGCTACATATAGCCGTGATCACAGGAAATATTGAATTGGTAACTATAGTACTGTATATATGTTTTTTCTTCATTAATGAGGCAGTGCTGGAAACTTTGCTAAAACGCGGCGCAAACGTTAATCAGATAACTTGTCCAGATATATAATAATTCGGAAGTTAAAGGTACTGCGTTGCATATTGCATGTGAGTATTTTTGCGAGGAGAACATAAGGCTATTTCTATCTGCCGGCGCGGATGTGCTTATCAAGGACCGCTACGGCAGGACGCCTTTGGCTGTTCTCTTATCTATAGCAAATAGGGAAAATTCAAGTAGCGTCAGGTCAATAATCGAATTGCTGGCGCTAAAAAAAGTTTGTCAGCCGACGATCGAGTTGAAGGATGAAAATATCATCAAGAACTACCCGATGCTGTGGACATATTACCAAGACTGCGTCGAACAAATCTGCAAAACAAAATCCATGAGGTTCATCGAGAGCTGCACACTCTTCGAACTTTTTGTGAAATGCCATTGTCAGATAGCAGTGCTCATGCGGAATCCTAATTTTGAGACTAAATTTAGGCTGTACGATTTTAGCGACTTTTCCCATACATTTACCGAAGTCGTAACGCGAGCTTTCGAGCGCGCAACAAAACCACTATCACTCTATGCTAGAACAGGAGGAAGTAATTAGTGAGGCTGTTTATTATAGTTTGCCTTATGTAGTTATGAGGAAGGTGGTCCATTACATATGTGATTGTTGCGAGAGTGTAAAATAATTCTTATTTAGCGTTAGGGTACCAAGATCGTCCGAAAAATTAATCACGAGTTATATCCGAATCAAACTTTTTGGAGGCTATTTGAAAACATTAAATATATTTTGTTCAAAAATCTTAGGCTTGGTTATCAAAAACTTTTTCGAGAAAAAATGTAGTTGAAAATTTTTATTGTAACGTAGGTCTTACAGGAGTCGTGTGAATAAATAGATTAATATTTGGATCACTTTACACAAAAATTGCGGATCACACTGTAAAAAGTAGGATATAAAAAAATTAATTTCTGACATTTTAATAAACTAAAGAAAAGTATGATAAGCCTAACTTATTAAAAAGTTATTAGGCCTGAAAATTAAAAAAAAAAGTGTATACGTCGATAAAAATATAAGTTATCATATTATAGCAATGTAAAATTACATAAAAATAAATACCATTCAAATTCTTTGAAAAATTTTCTCAGAACTTTTTTTGCACACTTTCAGTTGGGGTTTGCGTGCGATCCACCTTAACAGCTTTGTAACTATTTTATACAATGTAACAAGTAGTGCGAATATGCAAACGGCTAAATATGTCATCCAATCGTCCATTTGAATTTAAATGATACATCCGTGGAACGGGAATTCATTATTTCGACGCATACTGCAGAGCGGTATTTATTTATGGCGCTATTGATATCAAATTGTCCACGAAATACTCAGTAATCTACACCACTGCGAAATTCTATTTAAACACACAATTGGNGTTCTATTTAAACACAAAATTGGTCTTTGGCAGCCTGTTAATTGTGTACGATAGATAACAAATACAGCGAGCTCGCATCTTCGGGTACGTATAGAAATGGACCATTAACACTTATCAAAAATTCACTGTAAATTAGGTATATTTTACGATGCATCGAAATATGAAATTGAAGCTGAAAGTATATTTTTACTATATATATTTCAACAGTTAATCTTGAATAAATTTGCTTAATCGAGAGAACAGAGAAGCAGGCCTTAGAAAAGATTTTATTAAACTCGCTTTGAGACTCCCTGTCGCTGATATTTATCAATGATATAGAGTCGCCGAAATATCCTCCTTATCAAAATCAATTCAAGTGTGCCAGTATAGGTAATTATCGCTTGTAAATCGAGTGGCAATTAGCCATATCAAAAGCAAATTCCAGCGACATAACCCCGGATCTGCACGTCACTAATACATCATCAATCACTCTCGATATATCAATCACTATTGCTCCTCTTTCAGATCGACAAGCATAGCATAGCACCCCCTCTATTTTCCCTCTCTCCGCCATAAATTTCAATCCGACGACATTACTCCTCCTCTCAGATATAGGTATACGCTGCAGCGCGTATTTTTTATTCTCCCTTTTCCCGCAGCGACGTTGTTGCTCCCCTTGCCTATAGCTATATATCTCGCGCCTTAATGCATAAACGACGCTATCACGAGCAGTGGCAGCTGGGCCAATCTCTCGCGCAACCGTGCGAGAACGCAATGCTTCTATAGAAGACCTGGAGTAGCAGCAGCAGCAACCAGGAATTTGCATGGTGTAAGCGCGCAAGCTCACTGTGATGAAGCAGCAGGTTCCTTGAAAGTCCGAATATGCATCTCTTTGCCAATAGCAACGCGTCAATACTATTCTGCGCATATACGTCAATATGTATATGCATGACGAGGACCAGTTAGGCTGCTTGCGATGGCTCATGTATGCATAATCGAGTAGATAGTTATAAACGCATTTCAGTTTCTTCTAAATTCAGCGCTTGGCGATTAAACATCTGACTTGGTTTTTTTGTGTTAGCGGAGTTGATATAAGGAAATTAAAAAAAAAAGTTAGATTAGAACGTTCAGAAACTTAGGCCTTGGGCACCCTCGACGTCGACTACTCGTATTGAACACATCACCCTCAGTAGAAAAAGGTTTACTACTTTTGAAACAATTAAAAATTGTCCTGCTATTGATGTAGTCCTTAAATTTAATTTAAACGCTTTACAACTAAATACTTTTTGCGGATTTTCTCATATACCACCACACGTGGGAACTTGTTAGTTCACGAGAGTGAACGTGAGCGCGCGAGAGAGGCCTGGTAAATTGCATTAGGCTGTCACTTCATAATCTCGGCTAAATGCGCTGAATGGGAGACTCGCTGGCTGAGCTCTGGAGAGTCTCCCCTCCGACTAAACAGCTCTCCCTTCGCGGAAGTAACGAAGCCTTCTGCACACGCATTCGCTTAATTTCTTTCCCTCTCTCTTTCGCCGTCATCCACAGATTCCTCGTTTACTTTGCTTATGCTCACTCTTACGCCGTTTCGAGAAACAACTTTTTCGCTCTCATTTATTCATTTCTATGGAGTTTTGATCATTGTCTGACAGATCGGATAGCTGCATTATGGAGCGCGGACGTCGGAGTAAATAATTTTCTAGAAAATTTCAGTGTACAATAAATTGTGTACGATTTGCGGATATATTTAATATTTAATTCTTTATTGTGTAAATCTACACGTGTAGAATGATATCAAAATTTTGCTTCCTCCTCAAGAGGAAGCTTTGTAATAGTAAAATTTTCAGTTTTGCTAATACTTCGTGGAAACGCATTTGGAGGGGTTTGGAGTACGAATCATACGTTTTTAGAAAATGTCCGTGCGGATGGCTCTGTGTGTGTGTGTGTGTGTGTGTGTGTGTATACCGCCATAATTTTGGAACCATGGGACGGATCGTAATAAAATTTGACATGCATGTATTTTTTCTAATTCTGAATTTAGGTCATTTTTTGTTTTATGATTCTGACCATTTTATGGCCATATTATAGCCATTTTTCTATTTTTGAAAAAATATTTTTGCTTTTTTATAATGATATGATTTATACAATATATTCAACAATAGTGTATCTAAAAGAACATAAATTTGTCTACTTTTTTCCGCAAGATTTTCTAGATTGACTGATCTGTTCATTTTTTATGATATAAAAGGTAATTTTTCGATAAACATATATAACTAAAAAAATAAATAGTTAAATGTTTTGAAAAAATTCATGACAATAAAAGACAACGATATCTACTAGTTGTAAAAATTTTCAGCAATTTTGGCGACTAGTTTTTGAGATAAAAAACAAAAACTAAAAAAAATGTTTTTTTTTGTCGTACGATTACGGGAGTAAAAAGGTTTAAATTGAGTTGAAATTTTAGGAAAATATTGATCTTTTGATCACTTCGGCTAGGTTCTTTTTGTAGCTTATGAAACCTTTTAGTTTAAAAGATATTAAGATTCAAATTCTTCAACTCTCACCCTGTATACTCTGTGTACTCTTCCACTAGCAGAATAGGAGGAAGCTAAGTGCCAATGACTTGTCAGCGGTTTTTAATTTTCATTCGTGTTTAATTGAAAACACATTGTGTAAAATAAAAACTACGTAAAATGTTGTGTTAAATTAAATTGTGTATAATTCTTATGTGTGCAATACTAACCCTTCCCTATTTTGTTCCTTTTATTTAAAAACATTTCATACGTAAAATTATTATACTAGACTAAACTTTTAGATTATTTATTTAAAGTGACTTACCTAATTTACTGAATGAATTTTCAATGCAAATTTTGTGAATCAATTTCTGAAAGCACGCGGTATCAAACTTGGACAAAGCATCCAAAAGTAGCGCTGCCCACCATTTAAAAAAATGGCGGGAGCTTTTCCACGAATCACGAATGTAGCTATGTATATTTGACGCAGCAGCGATAGTGTTGATCTCGCGATAATGTAAACACGCACGATACCTATTTATCTGTCGCAGCCGGTCACCGGTGTCGGTCAGAAAATTGTTTTGCTTATATTATATATTTTTTTTTAATTTTCAGGCAATAGTGAAGATTTTATTATAGGTTATCCTGTGCTGCCCTCAGGATAAACAGAACTTAGCTTTTTCGACCAAATCTTCTAACCTTGCTTCGTTGGAATGAGGAGAAACGACTACAGTGTTTATTGGTGTCATATCAATTGGTTTGTGCTAATCTTTGATGCTCTGAGTCTGCAATATTTCCAATAAGTGCATCCGGCATTTTGGAGCAAAGGCTGTTGTTTTCTTTCCTCATGGATGTTGAAGCTATATAGAATCATGAACTTCTGATGAAAATGTGGTTTTGGAGGAGAGCATCTCATGAAGTCTTTCGTACTTGCTGAAAGAGGCCAAGCATCCAGACTGCGCAGGCCTGTCATGGGTCAAGCTGGCACTTTAGTGGAGAAATCCATATCTTTGGAGCTCAATCCCAAGCTTATCGTGGAGCCTTCTATTTCAGGTATGTATACTTTTCTTAAGTATCGAGTATTCTGTTTACTTTGTGGCAAGTGTTTTGTTTTATACCGTGAAATTATTTTGCAGATTTGTCATCAAATATGCTAAGCACGATAGAACACCATGGCTATAAATATTGCTTATACAACCAATACTTATATAATTATTAAAAAGCACTTGATTGATGATAAAGACTCGGAAAATCTTACTCAACAAGAATTAATAGTCACAACAAGGCAATTACAGCATCCAAATGTTCTTCCATAACTCAATGCTTTTGTATCAGGTCCTGACATTTAAGTGATATCACATAATATAGTTTACGGCTCTTGGAGCAATTTGATAAAGCACGTTTTAACGAAGGCTTCTCAAAGCCAAACACTTCCTCATGACCCAGAAGGTAACAAAGACATTCGTTATTCTTTAAAAATAGCTATAATATAAATTCAACTTTTTTTTAACAGTATATGTAATTTTATTGCAGGATTAATGAATACAATATCAGCAGTTTTTCTTCATGGGAATTCGCTGACCGGATTTTGTCTACCTAGGTCCTGGTGGCTATAATCATAATATAAATTGCACAGGTGGAGCTGCAGGATACATCGACAGACTCATTTTTGGCAAGCACATGTGCCAAAAGACAATGAATTCTGTCTACGGTCTTTGAATGTACAAAGTTCAAATATATTAGTTGTATAAGAAAGATGACAATCTTTCTTATACAACTAATCTTCTAACTTCTTCTATATAGTCCGCAGTCATTTCAGATTTTCTCTCCTTTGAAATTAAAATTTTTTATTTTCCGCCATTCAAGCAGCAGCAGTCGAACGAAAAAAAAATTGATTAAAACGCATAATTTTTTTACAGAAGAAATTCTCATAAATTCCAGTTTTCGTTCATTCTCACTACTCTTTGCGATCGTTTACAATTGTGCGTTTCGTCAAACTGCAAAAAAATAATTTAGTTCGTCTCATTTAAAAGCGAGCATGCGAGTTCTTGCATCACGTGCGCATAATATATAGGAAAAACGCTAAAAGCTCTTGCCATTATATCCCGAAGCTATGCGCATACACACGATACACGGGTCAAGTCGTTATATAGAGAGATCGAGATCGCGACGAAATTTATCGCGCCTTCAGACCTCGATTCTACACTATTCCCGTGCGGGAATATGCGGTCGCTCGTGGATAATGGCACAGGAATTTCATTTGGACGGGTCCGCACACAGAAAGTTCGACGATAAATTGTAAACGAAGATCGCAAGACATATCCTCAGGGAGAATCTCAACTAATATCGAAGTAATGTTGCGCGCGCTTTTGCTCATCTTTTCTTGGACTCGCGGAAATTTTTCGCGTCTTCAATGATAAAAAAACAACCTCAGTTATCCGTATTCACAATCAATTGTTGGTCAAAGTAAGTTTTACAATGTGTGTATTAAGAGTGGCAACCTAACCCTACATAGACATGTATGTTCCCGACGTATGCAAGCTGATTGAGAGTTTGAGCAATAAGAGTCGGCGGATAAGCGTTCCAGCACAATGCTAAGTGTTGTGTAGGCCACGTGGATTTAAAGACCACTTTCGAATTTTTTTTCTCTTCTTCGGACGAAGACGCCAGGTAATTGGAGAGACTGCGGGGCGAAGGAAAATTTGAGATTTTCTTCGCGGACGCACGGCTACGGGAACGTTTGGTCCAGATCTGCCACCATGTGAAGGCATGGGGCTATTGTTCTGACACTCGATCGGGCGAGCGTTAATTGGGAACGTGAGTTTTTCCCTACGTCACAGATGAAAATCTGGGCGAATGCGAAACAGTGCAGGCATTGATTTTTTGTAAAGACGGCCTTAGCGTCTACAGAGCACAGAGGCGTAGTGGAAAAAAAGGGTCCGTTGATCGCGCGATTTATGGCCCTGCGCTCGGGATCGGTGCGGACTCGGGACTCGCTCAAGTGGCGTGTGCGCGCCACGTGTTTTGGCTCAACGTCGGCCGCGGCGTTTGGGACCGATTTTTGTATATACGCGCAGGAAAAGCATACCGTCATAAACTGAGACGCGATAGTTTTTCGGCGGCTTTGCGAGAGCGTGTGCTAGAGAACGCGATAACGGAAAGGTCGCATTTGTAAAGTTTCCACAGAATATACTCGTAATATTTTGGTGGAAATTCTTTGAGTTTTATTTGCATATTACCTTTTGTAGTTCCCTTAGTTTTAGATTCCTTTTTTAGTTTCAGTCTAATCATTATTTCGGTATTAAATAAATATAAATTAGAATCACCGGCAACGAGCGCGACACTGCTCCGGTGAGCAGCTTACAATGTATAAATATCAAGACTTCTTACTAACACTACTATATTCTTACATACATAACTTTTCTTGTCTAAAATATTATAAAGGAGCAGGTATAGTATATGTTAGCCAGCGGTGAACTCTAAAAGTGCAGGATCACAAAAGAAATGTATTAGTCGTATGAGATCTAATGTGAGAGACAATATCTTGGCATATACACTTGATATTATGGTGTTATATGCACTGTATTGAAGTTATGCAACTAATTATATGCACAGAAACTTAAAAAATAGTTTAGAAACAGACTACAATGACATTTTTTACTCATATGCCTTGGTTGGACAGTTCGATTCAAACCCCATGGCTCGAACATGAAAATTTACCCATAGATGTTTATATGAAAATCAAAAATGTATCAGTTAATGTAAAAACAAGTTGATATATTGTTTCAACATGTCAAAACAAATTTAGATGTAAAATTTCAACTCACTAGCTATGATAGTTTTAAAATAAGAGCCAAAACAAAGTTGTGAAACCCAAGTTATCGTAAAACAAGTAATTATTAAAATCTAGTTTTCACCTTAACTGATATATTTTTGATTTTCATATAAACATCTATGGGTAAATTTCCATGTTCGAGCCATGGGGTTTGAATCGAACTGTCCAACCAAGGCATATGAGTAAAAAATGCCATTGTAGTCTGTTTCTAAACTATTTTGTAAGTTTCTGTGCATATAATTAGTTATATAACTTTAATACAGTGCATATAACACCATAATATCAAGTGTATATGCCAAGATATTGTCTCTCACAGTAGATCTCATACGACTAATACATTTCTTTGGTGATCCTGCACTTATAGAGTTCTTTTATTAAATAAATTATCTAAATAAAGCAGGAAACAAGTTTTGTGAATATGAGTATATCTATATATATGGACATTATATATAGATATACCGTAGGCGGCGAGCCAAGCTCTCGGAGTTTTGAGTTGACGGCTTATGCGCGCCATGTACGAGCAGTCATAAAAACGCAGGACTAAACGCGCGGCTCGAGCAGCCGCCGGGATTTTTCTTTCCGTGACGACGCGGAAGTGTAGCTTGACCTCCTGAAATCGAATTTGAAAGATGCTTTCCATAAATGCTTACAACACCTATTGCTATTAACAATCAAACTAATGGAACATTTTCTTGAATCATTCTTTAGGCAATTTTAAATCGAAAAAATTCTTTGATCGAAGTTTTAATTTATGATAAGTATACATAATATTTGGATATTTTTTTACTCTATAACAGATGATTTCTACTGAGAGATATATGAAATATTACACGATTTTCATCAGACATTTTACGAACATTTTGCATAATGTACTATATGGTGAGCGTGTTCGATATTTTGAATAAATTCTAAATGCAATGGTCTAACGATCAACAATCTGCTTAACAGAAAATTCCTGGATTTTTTCTAGGCACGTAGCAAGTAGGCACGTTCGGAGGATTAGAAGAGGCCTTTGTTTTATGGTCGGGCACCGAGTGCAGGGAAAGCGAGCGAGCGGGCGCCGAAATGCGAGTCAGCGCACGCTTGTAAACTTGGGCCGGCGCAGACCATTTTTTTATGACGGTGCGCGGATTAACACGAGTCCCAGCTTTGCCGAGAATCGGATCTCAGGTACATGGATGAATGTGTCATTGTTTCAGCTCTTCGAGAGCTATATGCGAGTGAACTTCGTCATCTGGCGAAGGAAAGCTTGAAAACGGGAGACCATTTTTCCGCTGATCGGCGGCAACGTTCGCAGGTATCGGGGAAGGACTGGATGCGGTATGAATCAGTTGGTATTCTGCAGTCGAGTCGTTCGGAGCTAAAGCCAAAGACTTGTACGTTATATTCTCAAATATACGCACATTGCCTGTATTTGATTTTGTTCTTTTATACACGGTGTGTGAGTGAAACAACAAATATCTAATTTAAAAATTGATATTTTAAAAACCTTTTTATTTAAATTGAAAAAAAAATTCAAAATAAATATTATTTTCTGTTAAAATTATATGAAACTATTTGTTCCGGCTTTGTTGGTTCGGAAATCAAAGTTCATATTCACACCTTAAATTTGTATTGTTAAATGTTTTTTACAGTATACCTGAATATGTAGTAGAATTTAAGGCTTTTTTAAATTTCATGCCCTGATTATTTTTTCTTAACTGCAGAAATATCAACAAAAAAAGTGTAAAATACACCATGCATCATCAATAGACTCTGTTCAATCAAAAGCGATGATAATCGGGGGCGTTCAACCTTTCTTCAATATTAACGTGAGATAAAGCGCGGCGTGGGTGAAGTGAAGCTTCGCTCAATCCGAGGAGAACTGCAGAAGAGGTAAGCGTGACGCGATCTAGCAATATATAATATCACATCGTCGGTCCCTATCAAAAATATCACAACTCAGATTTCTAGCGAAGACTAGCACAACTTGAATTTTTTTCTCTTATTTTATTTTAGAAAATTAAATTTTTTGTAGTAGAAAAGGCAAAAAATTCATTTTGTGTTTATAGTCTTCGTTAGAAATCTGAGTCGCGCTAGTTTTCGTAGGGACCGACGATATATAACATAAGGCCCAGAGAGAAAGCGCATAGCGGAGCTGTGGGCGGGCCATCTTCAAGCTCAAGCTACTGAGGGAAGGGTAGGTAGAGTAGAGTAAGAGCGTAATAGCGGCTGGAACTAAGCGTCAGTATACTGGCAGACCTGGCAGCGTAACGACGCAAATCGTTCCTGAGACTGCAACGACTACGAACGATACATTTACATCTTTTCGAAAGTGCGCTCGTTGGGAGGAAAATCGGTAAGTTATTTACGTGTGATGATCTTACGAGAAACGTCTGTAAGAACAGATTAAAAATTTTACAAGCCATATTAGACGGCGAGATTAGCATCAACACAATGCGGTGGAGCCGGCGTGTTCTGCAACCGACGGATAATAAAAATGTTGCCAGCGCTTTGCTCCAGTAGCCTCTAAATATATCGGCTAGAGCGGAGGTGATAGTTATAGTTTATTATCTGAATCTATATTGCACCGATACTTGATATTCTCATACGCACTTTCTCAATATATTAAGAATAGAGAAAAAACCGCTGCCAATTCTTCGGCACGTTGCTTCCTTGAACATTATGTATTGCTTAATATCAGAATTGTTTTTTTCATATATAAAGTTCTATCAAGTTTTTTATCAAGTGGTATATATTTCTAATTACATTCAATAATCATATATTTTTTTAGAAAGGTTCGACACTTAGTTATTGTTGGAGGCACGCAGGTTAAATGAGTAGACGCGGGTTGAGAAGAACAAACTTTATTAATGAAGTACAATTGTGCGCAACGACTGGCCTGCTCGGAGGTACGGAGCGATCTGAGGAGCTCGAGGGCTTAGCGCTTGTTCTAGCGCGGAGGGCGCTCGCATCGGGATCTAGTCCCTTTCCCCCATAAACCACGGGATTGTAACTAGTGGGTAGCATGACCATATGCGTGTAATGGACGCTATCGATATAACGCGCGGTAGAAAATACAAAAGTACATTAATCTTAACAGTTATCGAGTTATAACGGTTTCAAAAAGTTGCACTTTTCGATTTTTATTACCCGCTAAATTTTGTTTTGCCCGCCGGTCTGGAAAACTGACTTTAGTCCCGCTTAAGAGGTCGGGAAAACACGAAAATCGTGCTTGTGTGATAAAAAATCCATTAAATAGACGCTGAGATCAAAACGATGCAGTTTTCAGTTATGTAATAAAGTATACAGGGTGAGAAAACGAAATTTTGAAACCTTATATCTTTGAAACTAACTGTTATTAAAAACAAATCCAAAGAAAGGGATCAAGGTGCTATATAATGCTAACTAAATCCAAAATTTTAAATAGATTATTGCCTTTTTACTCCAGTTATCGCGTCACGTAGAAAGAACGTTTCATATGATACAGAGTGAGACAAAAAAATTTTGAAGCTTAATATCTTTGAAACCGATTGGTGTCGTAAACAGCCTAAAAGTAGGGATCAAGATACTATATAATGCTAACTAAATCCAAAATTTCAACTTAATTATTACCTTTTTACTCCAGTTATCGCGTCCCATAGAAAAACGACTTTTTTCAGTTTTTGATGTTTCTCTCCGGATCTGCCCCATAAAATGACTTAAAATAAAAGTGGTATATAGTTCTAATTACCTTCAATAATCATATATTTTTTTAGAAAGGTTCGACATTTAGTTTTCGAGTTATAACGGTTTCAAAAAATTGCAATTTATGGTGTATAGTAAAACAGCGACGAAAGATAATATAAATTATCCGGGGTAAAAAGATAGGTAATTTTATTCTTTCATGTACATATTAAGCAATTTACTTTTATTAACTTTTTCAATAACTTTATTAGAAAAAACTGAAATCTCAAAATTAAAAAATCACTATAAAAAACATGCGTCAACAAAATGTAAAAGCAGACTTTTTTCCCACTATGTACTAGTAAAAACAAAGAAAATGAGAGTTGGTGGATTAAAATCCACTGAGTAGAAGCAGAGATACGGATGTCGACGAACACACACACACACACACACACACACACACACACACACACACACATCCATAAGGACATATTCTAAAAACACTATTTATCGACTAAAAGTACATCAAAACACACTTCCTACATGTTTTTACACAGAATCAAAAAAATACTATTACAAGGCTTCCTTAGGAAGGAAGCAAAACTCGTCTTCTCGAGAATCAACTTAATATTGTGAAAAGTAGACAATCGCCAACACGCTGTAAGATAGCACTCTATCGAGCGTGTCTATTAATATTCAAAAGTATTATCTCATTGTATGTAATTATATCATTTTCATTTTCCAGGATATCAGATAGCACTCCTACGATCTCTTCTCAGCACCAGCAGCATCCACCGTAAAACGCATCTTGACTATAAAGATGTCTCAATTTCGGATAGGAAAATACACATACCTCGTCGACCCAAACGGTTATTATCTGGAGTCAAATGGGTTGTCATCTCAAGCCAAAATCGTTAAAGACTATGACCAAGTGCTGCATCAATCGCTCGACAAGATCTTTAACGAGCGCTGTTCTAGTAGCAGCAGCCAGCTTAAGACAATCCGTTGTAACCCTCAACACCATTCTGATTGGAAATCCATAATTAGGCCGGTCCTGGATCAGGAACCCGTCCTCAACAGGTGCTTTTCGAAAAAAGAGTTTGGAAAGCTTTCGCTCCTGTGGATCTCGATCTTGGCCGGTTATAAAAAGTCAGCCGAACTGTTAGTGCGCTCTGGTGCCGACGTGAACGAGCTCTTTGGGCGTCGCGATCCTCAGGTAATCGACAAGAAATGGACCGTTCTCCACGTGCTGCTGCAAATGGATCCTTACTTGTCGGAGAACGACCAACTCATCCGTCTGATAACGGTCCATGGCGTCAAATTGCAAGCTCGAGATTACAAAGGTAAAACAGCTCTGCACTACGTGGTAGAACAGGGCCGAGTCCAGATAGCCAAAATGTTGCTCGAAAAAGGAGCCAACGTCAACATCGCTGACAATGAGGGCATGACGCCACTGCTCGACGCAGTCAGGAACTGCAAAGCTAACGAACTAGTACCGTTGTTGATGAAATACGGAGCAGATGTTTTTGCCAAAAATCATCGCGGAATGAATGTCTTGCATCATTTGGCATTCTTTCGTATTGGAAATAATATGGTTGAGAACGCCAGATTGTTCATCGAGAAGGGCGTCTCGCTGCTCGACGAAATAATAGACAACCGGAACCAGCCGATACATGTAGCCGCGATCAGTGGCAATTTTGAACTAGTAAGTACAAGTAATTTTTATGTGTCGCGACACCTGTTTCAACTCGAATTGAATCTCCACGAAAGACCCACGTGTGTCAAAGTGAATCTAATTTTCCGGCGTTCTGTTCGTTTTTCAGGTAAAGCTCTTGTTGGACTACGGCGTAAACGTAAATGTGCAAAATGGAAGTGGCGAATCTCCGCTGTACCTTGCAGTTGATCAGAGTTATTCGATATGTCACATAATGATGGAAACTTTGCTCAAGCACGGTGCGAACATCGATCTGAAAACTACCAAGGGTCACACCGCGTTGCACGCCGTCTGTGCAAAATCAACACCATTCGGATTTATGCAGGAGGAGGAGTACGCCGCAAGCATCACGGCTACCATTAAGTTACTCTTGTTATCTGACGCGGATGTGCTTGCTGAGGACAAAAATGGCAATACGCCTTTGGCCCTCATCTTAGAATCCTATAAAAATAGGGAACCGCCAGGAACTAGGTTTCTGATCATGGCGTTGGCCTGGAAAAAAGCTCTCCAGCCGTCAATTGAATTGAAGGATGAAAGAATCATCGAACGGCATCCAACGTTGCAGGATTATTATCAGGACTGCATCAAACAGATCGACATGATGAAATCGACGAGATTCATTGATACCTGCTCTTTTTTTGAACTCCTCACGAAAAGCTAGTAGCAGGTTGCTGTGCTTATGCGGAATCCCAATTTCGAAACCAAATTTCTGCAATGCGACCTGAGCGGATTTTCTACACACGCCAAAGACATACGCCGAGCTTTCGAGCGCGCACAACCACTATCAATGTATACTGAAGCAGGAGAACGTGATCAACGAGATAATATTTTCCCTGAGTTGGTTCTGGATAGAGTAATTTATTCTATATTCCATTTTGACAAAAATTTGCAAAATATGTAAAATTTATAAAGTTCTAAAACAATAATGACTGCCTGCTTAATTTTCATTACACCTCATAGTCTCATTCCAAAGAAAATTTATGCATATGTATTTACGAACAACCAGAACAACAATGATACATCGTTAGCTCAAAAAACATCCATAAAGGTTAACAAAACCAATAAAGTAATTTCTTATTTCATAGACCAAAAACGAAGCATAAACAACAACTTATTAAATTTAGAGCCAGTAGAATGTTATATAGATTGTCATATATAGATTACTTTGCCGCGGTTCTTAGCCATTGATTTGATAACAACACCGCGTCAAGCATTGCATACGCTCTTATTGTCTCTCGAGACATGTTGCAAATCTTTGCCCGCTGCTAATGCCTTTTCTTTTAAAAAATATCAGCGAAGAAAGTTGTTGACTTAACAACGTCGAATCGTGAACATCCCTGGTGGAAAATAGTGAAACTGCTCAACAGACTAGCGACTGGGCAGTGCCAACTGACCAGTTTCGCTGCGTAATAACTGCTTAGGGACTGCTCAACGTACTGCTGTATTCACTACACAATTTAAAAGTTTATATAATGAGAACAATTGACTTATTTCTATAGTTAAAAAGTTATATATACTAAAAAAACAACCTCAATTATCCGTATTCACAATCAATTGCTGGTTAAAGTAAGTTTTACAATGTGTGTATTAAGAGTGGCAACCTGACCCTACATAGACATGTATAAATATCAAGACTTCTTACCAACACTACTATATTCTTATATACATAACTTTTCTTGACTAAATATATATCTAACACTCGTGAATTTACAAAAATGTTTTTTGAAAGTGTACTACGGTAATACGAGTGAAACCCAACAAATTAATCTCGAACAAAAATTTTTGTCAGAACTCCTCTTTGCTCCTGGTATGCGAGATTCAAAAGACGAGTTTCTTCTAACTATATTATACAGCGTTTCGTCCTAGACTGTTGGACTGGACTCCTCAGTAAGGATCCAACAGTCCTCCTTAGACGCTCTGCTGCAAAATGTTACTACAGCCCAATATATGTAGGAGTCCCTCGACTACTTCAGTTGTGGGAATAATTTTTGTTTGAGATTAATTTGTTGGGTTTCACTCGTATTACCGTAGTACACTTTCAAAAAATTTTTTTTTCTTGACTAAAATATTATAAAAGAGCAGGTATAGTATATGTTAGCCAGCGATAAACTCTAAAAGTGCAGGATCACCAAAGAAATGTATTAGTCGTATGAGATCTAATGTGAGAAACAATATCTTGGCATATACACTTGATATTATGGTGTTTATGCACTGTATTAAAGTTATACAACTAATTATATGCACAGAAACTTAAAAAATAGTTTAGAAATAGACTACAATGACATTTTTTACTGATCTGCCTTGGTTGGTCAGTTTAAATCGAACCCCATGGCTTGAACGTGCAAATTTACCCATAGATGTTTATATGAAAATCAAAAATGTATCAGTTAATGTAAAAACAAGTCAACATGTCAAAACAAATTTAGATGTAAAATTTCAATTGACTAGCTATGATAGTTTTAAAATGAGAGCCAAAACGATATTTTAATAAATACTTGTTTTACGATAACTTGAGTTTCACAACTTTGTTCGCCACGGGGTATTTGGTATTTCAAAACTTTTAGAAAAACGAAAAGTCCGATCGAAATATCCTTCTGCAGAACAGTTCATTAAACTTAACACTAGGGCGCTTCAGAGCCGGTTTTTCATTGCAAGCTTTATTTTAAAAGTTATATGTAATAGAAAAACAGTTTTTTTAGCGACGACATCCCCTTAATAGGTCTCATATAAAAGTATATACGTTTCGTGGAAGCTGTAAATGCATAAATAACAATACTGCAGAAGACCCCTATGCTTATTTTGATAAGTATGATTTGTAAAAATAATTAAGAAATTATTTGTACAAATGTAATTAAACTCCTTAGAAAATACGAAGCACTGATAAATGATAACATCCACTCTAACGTTATTACTTCATATCGATTTAGTATAGAAGTAGATGTAGATCATTGATCCCTATCGTGTCATAATAATTTGTCTATAAACCCTTATCTGAAAACAAAAACTGCTTCAAACTAATTGTTCTTTACAGATATATATTTATTTACATACAAAACTGACAATAAGTGAATATTAGATATAAGATCACCTTATATATAAAAAATTTCGTTGACCGAAGCCAGACCATTCTACAAATTGCAGCTTTCATTCAGAGCTCGCGGCTTGTGTTCGCGCCGCACAAAAAATTCTTAATGTCGATACTGCATTTGTAGATCTTTGAAGCTTTGAGAAGAGTATGACCGAACCAATCCGCCTGATGGACGCTGAGACCGTGGTTGACAAGCAGCTTGATCATTAGCAAGTGATTGTTCTTAAGCCGCCAGATAAGCGGCGCAACGACTGTTTTGGTGCTAGCTCCAAGGCTCAGCAGATGCTCCACTGCCTGTGGCTTATTGTGTAGGATAGCGAGGAACAGCGGCGTGCGGTTGTCGAAATCCTTGGCCTCGATGTTTGTGTTGAAAGTCGTCAGCATTTTGACAATTCTCAACGAGGAGTGCTACACAGCCAGGTGAACTGGCGTTTCGCGTTTTTGGTTTACCCTTAAGACCGGTGTGCTCCAGCGTGTAGAAGTTTCTCTACGCAGGCCTCGCGATTTAACTTGCAGGCCAGGTGCAGCAGACCGAGACGTTCCGTCTTGATGTTGACTCCATGCTCGAGGAGGCAATCCAAGACCTCCAGGTCGCCAAACTCGACTGCCAGTGAGGCGGCTGACTTTCCTTCGCTGTCTGTGTAATCGATGTTCGTAGCTTTGTGTTCTAGAATCAACTGCACGAAGTCCTTGGACCTGTAACGCGTGACCATCATAAGATAATAGCCCAGCTGGGTCGGCCTGGGTCTTTCGGAGTATAACCTTCGCTACCTTAGTGTGGCCTTTTCTCATGCAGATGAACACGCATGTCCCCCTCTTAAGATTCGTCCAGAACGGGTTTGCGCCGAGATCAAGAAGGCGAGCTGCTATGTCATCGTTGCCACTTTCGCAGGCGAGGTGGAGAGCTGTCTCTCCAAGATTGTTCATCAGGTCGTTCTGTACTTTGCTGAAAAAAAACAACATTTTGCGTTAGATATACGTACAGGTTTATGCGATAGTATATTCTAAAATTTTTAGCTTGTAAATTGAATTTTTAGAAAAAAAAAAGAAACTGACCCTGCTAATACATCAATGAGCTCAGGTGAGTTGAGCCTGACGGTGAAATGAAAGGGTGACTCCCCGCAGCATTCGCATCTCTGATAGATCTTTGATTGGCAGTTGAGAATCCACTTGAGGGAATCGATCGGCGTTGTGCGGTAGAACTGACAGAGCTGGGACGTCATTACTGCTCCCATGAACGATCCAGGTAGGCTTTCGGGTTGTGCGTTGACTTTTGGCTGAACAATTGCTGGCAAGCGTATTATTTTCGAGCCAATTTCCGCGCTACGCGTCGTGCCATTGATTTCTGCATAATTTTCGACCGCACGATTGGCGCTTACAAAATTTTCACAGTACTGGTTGAAGATCATGATTAGAGTTTTCTTCTTGCGAGATACTGACTTTTAACCACAATGATACTATTCAATATAGATACACTACTCGGTGTCTTCTTTGTATGTGAAGATATATCTTGAGCTACGCATCACTAATGTGCTATATTTGCAAGATCTATTTAAACTCGTATATAACAAATCCAAACAGTTTACAAGATAGGATCACAAAAGCTAAAGATTAGAACCACATTGGTTGACTGCAAGAACCAGAATGAACTTTGGGTCTGCTGCTCTGCCAGATATACCCCCGCAAACCATCCACCCAATCAGGGCCACCCCGGTTCTCGATAAACCACCCTCTGTACCGGTCTTGGAACTATAAGAGCTCTCGGCACCACCCTTATATTGTATGGCCGATCTCCCCTCTCCTATTTGCAATTGTACTATTCCCTGTAAGAAATGATCCGCAGTTTTTGGCCAGTTCGTGCGCAGTTCGAAGTGCACTGGGCAGTTGACTAAGCAGTAATTGAGCAGTGAGCATATGATTTTTGTCAGGTTTTTATCCATGTCACTGCTTAGGAACTGTTGTTCATAAACACGATGTAAAACTAAATAACAAGAACAATTGACGTATTTCTATAGATAAAAAGTTATATTTACTAAAAAAACAACACACACACACACACACACACACATCCATACGAACATTTCCTAAAAACACGTAATTCGAACTTCTAACACCTAAAAACATGTTTCTATGAAGTTTTAGCGAAACTGAAAATTTTACTATTACAAAGCTTCCTCTAGGAGGAAGCAAAAAGTTGATTGGAATGCATAATTTTTTTACGGAGAAAATTCTCATAAAATCCAGTTTTCGTTCATTATTACTACTCCTCCCCGCGATCGTTGACAATTACGCGATACGCCTCTCTGCAAAAAATAATTATTCATCTCATTTGAAAGCTAACATGCGAGTTCTTGCATTACGTGCTCATAATATATAGGAAAAGCGCTAAAAGCTCTCGCCATTATGTCCCGAAGCTATGCGCATACGCGCGATACACGGGTCAAATCGTGATATAAAGAGGTCGAGTTCGCGACGAAATTTATCGCGCCTTCAAACCTCGACTCTACACTATTTCCGCGTGGGAATATGCGGTCGCTCGTGGATAATGACACGGGAATTCCATTTGGACGGGGCCGTACACACAAAGTTCGACGATAAATTGTAAACGAAGATCGCAAGACATATCCTCAGGGAGAATCTCAACTAATATCGAAGTAATGTTGCGCACGCTTTTGCTCATCTTTTCTTGGACTCGCGGAAATTTTTCGCGTCTTTTCTCGTCGGATACGGTTATAAGGGGCTACTTCGGATGATATTGGACCGGAAAGTTTGGAAAGTTTGGAAAGCTGGAATATGCGCAATTTCTACGAGGTTCGCGATAAATTTAATTTCGATCGGAACAGCTCGAGAGAGATTGTAGATATCGCAATGGAATGAATGGAGAAATATCGCAGTGGTTGATTCTATTGGAAAAAGTTAAGATTCTGCGCGTCTGAGTATCGTATCGTTGCCCTGATGTATTTTTAGAATAAGTACATCAGACGTTTAAACATTCGATCTAATCGAGAGTGCCGGTACACAATACCTGCCTTGGTCTGCGCCGGCATTTGTGATGCTTCTCCGCTGTCATCTTCCATTATACTTTCTCGAGCTGTATCAATATCACGCGCACGTTAATATCAATCTATCAAATATTAAAATATTTTCACATGTTTCTTTTGAGAAATAAATATACTCGAATCTTAAGTAGTTAAAATCTACAGTAGTAACATAAAATTTAAACTTCAGGTACTAAGGCATCAAATCGCAACACTACGGTAAACAAAAATGTGACCCGAAATTTTTCTCACAATGTATTGAGAGGAGCAAAATATTTGTGCTAACTACGCTGTCGCAGGTACAACGATATTGCGAGAAAGAGAGAGAGAGAGAGAGATTTTAGATTTAGATAATTTTTATTCCTGTACATTATGTTGTACAAATCATAAATTAAAGTAATAAGTAAAATAGCGGTTCATTGGTGAAAGGGTGGTGAATGAGTGTGAGAGTAATGGAGGCGAGAGATGGGTGACGTATGCTGTTTGTGAATGTTATGTACTCTCTTGTGCGAGGAAGTAGCGTTTAGCTTGCGTTTTGAACTGGGTGATAGATCTATTGTCACGAAGATGAGATGGTAAGGAGTTCCAGAGGTATGAGGCACTGATATGGAATGAGTTCCTCAGTGTCTCTGTGCCGAAGGGGGGGATGTCCAGGGCAGTCACCTCACCCCTCACAGGACGGAGTGCGACGTGGAAGTCAAAGAAGGCCAAGATGTACGATGGTGTAGCAGTGTTGAATAATTTTCTGAGAAAGCAGGCCGCAAAGTACTTCCTACGCCCGGCGGTAGTGAGCCATTGCAGTTCACGTCTGTAGGGGGTAATGTGCTCGTCCCTCCTTACACCAAAGATGTAACGTATTCCTGTGTTCACAAGTCTCTGTAGTTTAGTGTCAAGTTCTTGAGTAAGGTCACAGTATACTAGAGAGCAGTAGTCTATGATGGGAAACAGCAGTGCTTGCACGAGATGTTTGCGCAGCTCTTGGTAGAGAGAGAGAGAGAGAGAGAGAGAGAGAGAGAGAGAGAGAGAGAGAGAGACAGACCTTCTTCAAAAAGGTACGGCAGAATCATCCGTAATGCAGCTTGATAAGACAATTCATCGCAGTTTTTCTAAATTTTTATCGACTGTTCTGAAGTGGCACCTATCGATAACGTTCCCAAGTTTATTATATAACCAACGAGTAAATTCGCTTGTCATTCTTTCGATTCTCTCACATATTATGATATAACTATACGAAGCGAAGATAGGAAAAATATACTTACGCTTCGTTTTTAACGTTCGACAATCGAATGGTTATACCTGACTAACGTTGAGACCCGCCACTGAAGAGACGCAACGGTGTTACGACCTTTTTTTAAACGCCACTAGGGGCTGCACTTCGCGTTTCATTTGCGTTTAGCTCCTGTGTATCGGAGATGTTACTGCCACTCGTAGGTAATAGTGGATCGCAAATTTTTACGATCACCCCTGCGTGTTATTTGTGGCTTCGGTTACGACACTATCTGCCGGCGATTTTGCACACACGTTGAAATGTTTATATTAAATGAAGAATAAGTATGTTGGTCTATTATTTCTTTACTTTATTTCTATTAAATTGTTCTGACACACGAAAGTAAATTCGCTAAGAAAATTAAACCATCATTGTGGACATCAGACGACACAAGGTGGTGCAACTTTGCTATTTCGAAACTTAAAGCTACACCCTTGGCTCAAGTTGCTTCTCGTGCACTTTGTCCCAAAGTTCCGCGCCGCGACCATCAGCTGTGCGCCAGTAAACCTCCAAACTTTCCTTTGTCCATCCACCATCACTATAGACATTGAAAAATCTTTCAGCTTGATCTCCAGTCTCGTGATCTCTACTTACACACACTAAAAATGCTCATAAGCACATCAGCTGTACTACCAAACTCTTAGAAGTGTATAAGTACTGGCGTCCCCACAACATACAAAATCTGAATTGCTGCAGCATAAAAAAGTTTATCGCGCCACGTTGCGTCGAAAAATAAAATGAGTTGAGACGCAAACTCGTTGCGAGCAAAAAAAGAGACTTATAACTCGCGAGAGAGCAACTTGGCAAAGTTGTGTGTACGAAGAAAACAAAGTGTACGCCCGGCTTGGCTCGAAAGAGAGTGTGTATACAAACTTGCGGTTCGAGAAAGTTGGAATGTCGTAAGGCACGTGCGACCACCGTTGCCGCCTCATTTCTGACCCTCTCTTCCCCTTTAAGTTTACGAGGGTGTCATTAACTCGGCTGATTACGTCGTCAAAATGTCGAACGACCAGAAGCAATTTCGATCCTAACTCGCTACGCGTTTGAAGATTCAAAACTTTGTTATTGAGCTGCTGCTACTTTTGCTCCCTCCTAGAGGAAGCTTTGTAATAGTAACATTTTCGACTCTCTCAAAAATAGGTTAGAAATCCATTTTGAGGTTCGTACAGTTCGAATCATGTGTTTCGTATGTGCGTGTGTGTGTGTGTGTGTTTGTGTGTGTGTGTGTGTGTATGTGTGTGTGTGCGTGTGCGTGTGTGAGTGTATGTATACCGCAATATTTCTGAATCGAGGCTATGAATCTACAAAATTTAGCATGTATATCCGTTTTCGAATTCTGAATTGGGGAAAAGAAGTTATTTTTAATTTTGCCAGCTAGTTTTTGTTGTATGTTCGTTTTCTGAATTTTTCAAAATTATTTTTGGTGTTTTTTGTATCATTTTATTGTTACAAACGATTTAGCCTCAACGCATTTGAAAGAGAATTGAATTACCTTTCTTTTCTCGTTTGGCCCTCAAGATCGACCGCAGCGTTCGAGTTTTACAATGAATACAGTTTACAATGAATTCAGTTTAAATGGTATGGAGTAATCGATAACTATAATGAGAGAGTTACTTTAGGTCAATGGAAGCAAAAGTTCGTGTGAGTGAAAATTAAAGACACAATGTAGACATAGTCGCCGGGAATTGACAGGCAACGAGTGAAATAGAGAACCAAAGTGGTAGAAAGGTCACCGCCATAGGGTTACGTCCTATACGGGAAGTATTTTAGGGTGGTTTACTTTAGTGATTATTATCACCTACCGTATTTACATTACTTACACAAGCTTATGCAATACTTACACAAGATCTGCAGCTATAACAACGAACTTCAAGTAGCAGCTATATTTGTCTTAATGAAAGGGTTCACAAATCAAAATTCCCCCATGAAAAAAGTTCCAGCATTATTCAGGTTTAAAAATAATCTTAATGCATGACATCTAAAATATGATGATTAAACGGATAGTGCGATGCGACGGTTCTGGGCATCGCTGCAGTAACTTCTCTCGGGGGAGCAGTATTTTTCACCAAACACCCTCACTTGACTTATAAACTTGTCTCGCTGTTCGTATTTTGATATCATTTTTGCCGATCTCTGTTAACGTTTTCATTTGAATTTCATGACTGTACAGATGAAATAGTTTATCATATAGAAAATAGTAGAAACTTAACAATAATATTTACGTTACTTGATCGCATGTGGTATCTGAATGTGCTTACCTGAAACAAAAAATTGTTTCTATCATAAGTAAAAGTTACATGATTTATTAACTTTTATAAGCGTGTTTTCAACTCCTTTGGGAGTTGGTCTATTAAAATGAGTTAATCATCAAAAGTGAGAGTTATTCTCAACGTTTAAGAATTAATTTCCAATGATATGGAGTAACTCTCATCATTATTTGAGGATTAACACTTGGAGAATGAATTTCAATATCCGAAAGTTAACACAAAATTTCAAGTCTTAACCATTAACCATTAATTGCCGATCAGTCATGCCTTATTTTCTTCTTTCAAAGTATACAAAATTTTAAGGGTACATACTATATTTATTATTCCTCGTTCATAACACTTTATATTTTGGTGTTTTTCAATATACTCGGTTAGATCCAACCATGCCAGCAAAGAATAAAAGGACAAAGGATCCATCCTTGCACTATCGATATCGGAGCAATTCGATAGGTGCTTTCGGTTGTTTGTAAAGGGATACTATACATACGCAAGCGCAGCTATCAGGTTCCTTGCAGAGCAGAGAGTGAATACTCAAGTTGCATTGTAACCGATATCTCAGTGAACGAAAGATTGCGCAAGGAGCTCTTGCTTTTTAAGAATAATTTATTTTAAGGGTTTGACAAGGCAATGGCTGTGGCCGCTAAAATTGCTCTCTTACGGTGATATAAACGTGGTTTGAAGCGTAAGTAATATAAACGCGTCGAAAGTTGCAGCGCAGACCGGTGCAAAGTATAAGGTAAGTTTTGTGTGTCGTCACGTAGCAGGTCGCCCAAGGGGGAGTAGAAGTTCCTTTTTAGTCTTGCATCCCACAAATCGCTTTAGTTGGCAACTCGTTGTAAAGTTGCCGCTGCACTAATTTAAGGATAAATTGGCCGGCAAATCACTTAGGGATAAATTACTTTGGCGGACTTTCTCCGCATAAAAAGGGGACTAGTAAATTTTAGGTGAGAAACAGGAAGCCAAAAACTAGAAGCGGGCCCTCGCGAGTCCTGCAAGAGATAAAAGGAGTTCGAATGAGAGGGAAAAGAGAGAGAGAGAGCAAAAGAGCAAGGAAAAAAATTGTATTAATAAAAATAAAGGCAATAAGAGTAGTAATTGAACAAATGTTTTTTCGTTTTTGATATATTTGGACGGAGCCAAATACAATATATCAAAAAGCTTGTGACTTTCTTTCTATCCTATTTAGCTTTTTAACTTATTCAAAAAAACAAATTCGATAACAAATTCGAAAAGTTTCTTCGACTAAAAACGCAGCTTCCTAAGCTCGGTAGGTCCCTTGAATCGAGCGCAAAGGGGTCCATCCAGCCCGATTTTTCGAGTCGGCAAAATTATGATTTTCAAAAAATCCTTCACCGCGAACGAACAGATCCATTTCCACGGAACAATCAGCTTTTTTGTTCGCTCACGCGCATCTTTTCCTTTAGTATCAGAGACTCTTGACAGTTTAAAAGGCGCAATTGCTGATTGGAATATCTCCATTATAATTTTCTTGGAAAATAGAGTCGTACGCGATAACATGGTGCTTTCAAAGCTTATTTGGAGAGAGATAAGAGTCGCGCTCTCGTTGAAATTGTATGAAGTGTCATATACGCTGGAAATATTTTATCCCTTCGTATACGGATTTATGATTACAGAAGTCCGTAGAAGGAATCCGAGGTATTGTTATATCAATAATTTATCGCGAGAGCTTGATCTCTGTGGAATCTGGATCGGAAATTCCTCGATGCGATGCGGCTACAGGCGCGCATTAAGTTTTACAAACTTTGTAAGAGAGCGAAACGCAAACAAAACATACAGAAAGTATATAGGGACTATACTTTAGATTTAATGAAGGCGGATTGTGTTGTACCTAATATTGAAATTACTTGATGCAAAATCTCTGAGAGGCGAACTTTTATTCGCCGCAAGTTTTTCGATCGGATTTCTGTACAAGGTATTCCTCTTTCCTACACGAATGAGATAGGAGTTTTTGTGCACGAAGAGTTCTGCGAGATTGCGGTTATCCTACGGAAATAACGTTTTTTCCCCTTTTTAATGGCATTCAGAACTCGTAAGTGCATCATCATACGTAAAGTGCTTTATCCTGCGCTGTTTTTTTTTTTTTTTTTGTTACTTTGTCCTTTTATCTGCATCTCAGTGAATCCACAAGTCACCTTGCATTACGTTTATCTTACAGCAATCTGGACAACAAAATTTCCTTGTTCCATCAGGTAGAAAAAAAAATAAAACGAACAGAGACAGAGCAAAAAAAGTTATTCCTAAATTTTATTAAATTAAGAAAAATCGTATTGATCCAAGTCAATGAAAAAGAAAAGACGTAAATGCCAAAGTTTATAACCATTACAGCCTGCCAAATCCTCTGGAGCGTGTGGAATTTCATTGTGTTCAATTAAATATAATTCTGCTCGGATATTCGATAGTGATTGTCATAGAAGTCCAGGACTCCAGACTAGTCGTCGTACGGTGCCGAATGCCGGCTTTAACGACGTTAAAACCCCTATAGTCGAGGACAAATTGAGTGTTCGATTTTCCTCGACTGCCGCGAATCGTCGACGAGAAGACGCGCTCTTTTCGAATGGGACTCACGCGATCCAATCTCTTTACGCTCGGCTTTTGCCGCCGCCGAATTTTCTTCCGCTTCTTCCTACAGCAGAAGCGCTTCACTCTGCGCAGCTTTACGTCGACCCATTTTGTCCGCAATTCAATTTACACGAGCGCGTTGCTACCCCCGCGGCCAATTTAATCCTCTGGCGAGCGCAAGCACAGCTATAATGAGAAATTAATTACGTATTGTCGATGACGGGGAGGTCGTGTTATTATTAATGCTATTGTACCGGAGCTCGTCGCTGAAGCCTTTGACGTGCTCGATTTGGTTATTTCAGGGGAAGAAAGTGGGCTTTGCGTTTAACGGAAAATATAATGCTGTTTGTGGACATTATTACTTTATCACTTTCTTGCGTAAGTGTGTTAATCAGGATTCTGATAGACCTCAATGAGCTTTAAGGCTTAATTTTTGATTGAACTTATTTTCACAAATAAAAATACCGCTACTAATGTATTAGCACTTCCTTTAAATTAATTTTTTATTCTGAGATTAGCAACACATTTTTCAGATACAAAAAATTTCAATGTTTGAATATAAATGAACATACATTTTTTATTTTATTTTTCAATTTAAAAAATGTAGCATTCAAACATGCATCAAGAATTGATGAAGAAAATATGTGAATATTTACGCGCAACAGTATTTGTAAACCACCAGTCATTATCAGTCGTTATAATTCTCAAGGTGAACACAGACGAATTTTCGTATCTATCTTGTCGGTGGTGCGACTGGATTATTTCCAGGGATTGGAATAAATTTACAGAGATATGAGCGACAAAGATTGATTTATTAATTGATTTATTAATTTTTTGACATTTTGATTTATTAATCGCATCCAGTACCGTTGGCTGTGAGTAAATCGGCTTTGAGGTCCCAGGTAAAAAAATATATAGTTGGTTATATATTTTATATATAGATATTATATATAAAAATGGTTATATAGTTTGTTTATACATTTTATATCAACAATACAATGAACTTGCGCATAACAACTTTGGCAATTTATTTTTACATAATAACATTATTTTTGTTCATATATATGTTAGCAGGTAAACATAAATAATTTTTTTTTTTTTTTTAACACAGCGTGTGCGAAATGCAATTTTGCGCACACTGTGTTAAAAAATAATGATCGATACGCGTACGAAGTTGATTCTGCACTCGTGTGATTGTCACCCTCGCTTCGCTCGGGCGACAAACCTCACACTCGTACCATAATCAATTGTTTCGCACTAGTATCGAAATGTACTATATTCGCATGATTTTTCCTTTCATTCTATCTACTGCAGGGGCTACGGAAATACAGTACGTCTCTCGGAACGGGAATAAGTACTCAGAAAAATCAATGTTCAAACTTGGAATAGTAATCTTCTGTGACTGATTATCATATTCAATTTGTAGTCGTTCGCATACTGAATCAGAGTTTACATTGTAAATACCTATAACTTATGTTTTAACATTTGGTAAGCATTTAAAATTTTCAAGGTGTTTGCAATTTCCATGTCTAATTTATTACAACCATGCACAGTTCGTTTTACATAACCGTTTGCATCTTCAAATGGAAAAGCAGACCAAGTATATAGAAGCCCCCATAAAAGAACATTACGGGCGGTGTGCGTTAACTGATGCACATTGAATGAACATTTTTCGATTCACCGATTTTATAATAAATATATAAACAACTTATATAACCATTTCTATACATAATCTTAATAAATAATGTATATAATCCGCTATATATATTTTTTATATAAAATATATAAATTTTTTCCATCTGGGGTATTAGCGCTGTGGCGGTGCATGTCTAACATCAAAAGTTGAAGAGAGTAACTTTGACTGAGACTGTAACTAGGATGCGACGTTATTGTAATAGTATAGCAAATGGAATATATTACTTAATATTGCTAAGTTTAATCCGCAAAAATTAGATTTCAGTTTTATTGCGTTGTGTGTTTGATCGAGTCCATCAGCCGATGACTACTTTTATTGGCATACCTGCTGCGATTGTTTGTACGTCAGTCTCTCTTTTTATTTGACTTTCGTTAATGAAAGCGCGACTGGCCCTTTTTTGGCACAGCTCTTTTATTGACCGACGCTTCTTTTGTTCCTGCAGCAGCAGTTTCGACATTTGATGGTGAGTCGACAAAATGCGTAGCCACTGAGTTGACTTTCAGTTTGATTTACTTATTTGCTCTTTTCAGCAAATGTTAAACGCTCGATAACAGCTGCTTGATACGTTATTTTAAGCTTATATTCTCATCAGTATAATTAATATAATGAGCGGGATTATTTATTTTTCATTTGGCGCCATGTGCGCTAATTAGCTCTAAAATCACTCGTTGGAAAATAAGAACAGAATAGTTATATTACTTACATTTAAATGATCGAGTCGTGTCTCTATTTGAAAATGATAAACTTGTTCAGTCGCATAAAAGCATGTTAATTATAATTAATACAAAATTGATTGATTAAAAAAAAAAAAAAAAAATGAGTGCCTTGTGGTTTTCGTATTTTGTATAGAACTTGATTATATCTCTCGTCTACTTCTGATTCGCTTGTGTGTGCTTCGTTACCTATTTTTCTTTTGCTATGCACGGAATTCTTTTTCCGTGTCTCTCCCGGCAGCAGTTCTTCGCTTCGCCGTATAAAGGCTTTCGATTTGTATATCGAAGATAGGCAATACGATATCTCGAATTCTAGAAAGAGCATATCGCCTGGCTCTGCCGTTTCATTTTACTTCAAAATTCTTCATCCCCTTTTATGATACTACCCCTTTCGAATATTGGAAAAACGATACTTTTGTGAGCACTACACAGTGTGTATAATGCATACTGCAGCGGCGGGATTATTTTCTCTTTTTTATGAGCTTCTAGTCTTGATTGAGTTGCTTACTCTAATTGAATAGGATTTCAATTACGCTTGTCTTTGCACCCGTCTCTGCATATAGCAAAGATTTACCTTAAATATTTGATTGTGCTTTATAAAAATAGACAAGGCGGTGAGGAATCAAAACAGTCTTTCTCGGGAATAATCCCGCTCGTATTTTGATTACCCTCCGAGCAAGAGCGCTTCTTAATGTAATAAAACAAGCCTTCTGTAGCTCCAGTCACTTTGTGAAAAATTACGCAAGTGCGTATTCTCTTCTAACAAAGGGGTCGTCACGACGCTCTATGCCGTAATTAAAAGTTATATAAAGTACCAGCTTTTTTGGAATTGCTAGTTTTTAAGTTTCAAAAACATATCCTAAACAGATGTAGAAAGCTGAGCCGGGGAAAGTAAATCCGTTTCCCGATTTATAGTTTTATGAGTGGCCCGGGTTTGCAATGCGACGCGCTGCGACGCGTCGCTCGTCTCCGATTTTATGGAGAGCTTAGCCATCTGGAGCCCGCATGCAGTTATAAAAACGGGACCATTGTTTTAGGCTTAAGCAGCAGACGGAGCAGCGGAATGCATTACCGATAGCTTGCCGGTCACTCTAGCCCTCAGCAGCCCTCAGTCTCTGGCAGCTCCTTGTAGCGATCGGACGTGCCTATTTCTCTGTGCTCTCAGAATAAATTCAAAGTCGAAGTAAAATATTCTGAGTTTCGTTTCATTTCATTCACCCATTTCCAATAAGCTGCTTCAAAGCAAGCTTTTAGAAAAGCGTATAAAACTCAGCGCCGTATACATAGACAAAATTCTTACCTCCTCGACGAGAAGCGAGTCCCAATGGAAAAACCGCTGCCAAGTCATTGGCACTTAGCTTCCTCCTATTCTGCTAGTGGAAGATAATTATATGGGGCAATCAACTCATTCTTTGATTTAAATATTCGCTACTATTCGATACTAAAAGGATAGCTTAGGAAGACACTTGTAGGGGAGGGGTATCAGGGGAGTGGGGTTTAAGGTGGATTCCAACCTTATGGGTATCAGTATACATTCCAACCTTGTGGGTAGCAGTCTTTTAGGTACACTATTGTTGAATATATTGTATAAATCATATCATAATAAAAAGCAAAAATATTTTTTCAAAAATCGAAAAATGGCCATGCAATGGTCATAAAATAGTCTAAATCTTAAAAGAAAATTTACTCGAATTCAGAATCAGAAAACATGTATGCACGTCCAATCTTATTACGATCGATCACGTAGTTCCAGAATTATAACAGTATACGTACGCACGCATGCCGCCACACACAACACACACACACAACACACACACACCACACATCAACACACACACAACAAACCAAACCATCTGCACGGACATTTTATAAAACCATGAAACTCTCAAATATACTAAGCTTTAATTATCAAATTATATGGTTTAAACAAAATAATAATGTTCAGTCACACAGAGTATACAGGGTGAGAGTGAAGAATTTGAATCTTATATCTTTTAAACTAAAAGGTTCCATATGCTACAAAAAGAACCTAGCCGAAGTGATCAAAAGATCAATCTTTTCCTAAAATTTCAACTCAATTTAACCCTTTTAACTATCCCGTAATCGTACGACATAAAAAAAACATTTTTTTTAGTTTTTGTTTTTTTATTCTCAAAAATTAGTCGCCAAATTGCTTAAAATTTTACAACTAGTAGATATCGTTGTTTTTTATTGTCATGAATTTTTCAAACATTTAACTATTTATTTTTTGGAGTTATATATGTTTATCGAAAAATTACCTTTTATATCATAAAAAATGAAACAGATCAGTCAATCTAGAAAATCTTGCGGGAAAAGTAGACAAATTTGTTGCTTTTTTAGATACACTATTGTTGAATATATTGTATAAATCATATTCATTATAAAAAAGCAAAAATATTTTTTCAAAAATAGAAAAATGACTATAATATGGCCATAAAATGGTCAGAATCATAAAACAAACAATGACCTAAATTCAGAATTAGACAAAATATATGCGTGTCAAATTTTATTACGATCNCATGGTTCCAAAATTATAGCGGTATACGTACATACACACACACACACACACACACACACACACACACACACACACACACACACACACACACACACACAGCCATCCGCACGGACATTTTCTAAAAACGTATGATTCGTACTCCAAACACCTCCAAATGCGTTTCCACGAAGTATTAGCAAAACTGAAAATGTTACTATTACAAAGCTTCCTTTTGAGGAGGAAGCAATACCTATATCATTTTTGCAGACCTGCGTAAAAAAAGCTTGTGTATCTTTAATTAAAAGCTTTTATAGCTGATCTGCTTAATTAGTTAAACAAGCCATTACATCAAATTAAAAGTTGTAATATTTTCTAATTTTCCTGTGCGAATATAAGTGGCTTAATTTTGTATTGTTCCCGGAAGCGTGTACATAGATAGCATGAGCGTCTGAATCAGCAGACCAAACAAGGCAGTTTTAGCATGGATGTCTCACCGCTATATCAAGCCTCGGCGCGCATATTGTTATGAGATAAATGGATAAGTGCCAATGCGCCACCTATTTTCATCTGCCAGAGACGCGGAGAGTTTAGGCGGTAACGAAAGGAGCCAGTCCAAAACTGCTTTGTGTTGATATTGATATTGCTCTAGCGGTCCGCATGTATACGTTATGTACATTAAAATTAAGTTTAATTGCTTCACGTGTTTTAATATTTTACATTTTTAATAGAGTTTTTAGATACGCGTGTACTATATACATGAACGACTTATTTATAAGAGTCAGGTGCAGACTATCCTTTTTAGTATAAAAGTAAAGAAATTCATACATACAAGTTTTATAGGTTATGTCGTGCACTGCCTAAAGTTGTAAAATTCTAAACATCAGTAACTATTTGGATATAATAAGAAACCATCCTAATACCTCATTTTATTCCAAGCATTATTGCATATTTATCATTCTTGATGAACGAATTCAAGATGGAGCGATCGAAACTTTTAGGGAGGAATACGTTTAAGTGAGAGTTGAACTTAGTATTATACCGTTTATCGTTCATCAACGTCGATTCATTTCCCCGAATAAATGTATACGACTGATGTATCTTTTGAAGGATTATGTAGATCATCGCGTCGTAAATTGAATAGCTGTGTATACACATGACGCATTGTCAGTCATTGAAAAGAAAGCTTAATTATCTGCACGCAACGAGTTACTTGACCGCAAGTTTATTCAAAGTCAAACCTATAGCTAATGTTAAGTCTATTATACAATACAACATAGCAATTCGCTTCAAACAGTCATCGTCACTGCAATCTGGAAATTGGCTGGCGTCAGCATTAATGAGAGAGCTTTATTTTTCCAGGAGGATTCGGGGATAATTAACAACTTCAGCGGCGATCTTTGCACATCTAGGGCACTATCGCTGCAGTATTAGTGTCTCTCGATACACATATATGACTATGTGCAAGTACATCTCTCGTGTGATTAATAAATTAGGCAATACAATAGCAGTCGAGCCATTAAGCTTTCTCGCAAATAAGGATCGACAAAGGCGCTCCTTTTGTGTAGAGTTGTTCGTGAGTTCCCTTTAATGAAGCCTTTCTCGTACGTTTTCGCATTGTGAGCTACTTCCCAGATGTGTTTGGCTGCTATATCTGCTTGACTTGAATTTTCAATCGGTCGCTGTTAAAGCATGTGGTCTGAAACTTATTAAAAATTCAAATTTTTCCCTATTACATAGCAAAATTCATTTTTGACGTTTCTCAAAACTTCATAATTAGTTTAACTATTCATTGGCTATGCTGAAAAACTGATACTAAAATCATTGACCAATCCTCAATGAATCAGCAATCAAAGCAATAATAATAAACGGTTGGTGTTGGAACACCTGACATACCGCACAGTGTATATATTACGAAAACAGCGTTCGTTTTCATATACATTTAAGAATTTTCCCAGCAGCAATAGGTACGGAAGCTAGGCTTGAGCAAACTTCGTGTAAGTAAACGATGCTTGAAAGTTCAGAACGCACCGGATAACAAAGGATATAGTCAGACTTGCTAAAAAGTTATATCCGCGCAGTAGTTCATCAGAGACCACTTATGCTAATATACTTCTGGACTATACTACTACATGGTGCCAGTATTTTGATTTTATTCTCTATCAGTTAAAGTACTACTTCTTCGTTTATAAGTCGTGGGAAAACTTTCAAATTCTTTCACCAGTAGTTATTTAATTGAGACGTTACTTCATTTACTGCAAGAACTGAAACTTGGTAAACTTTGGAATGATGAATTACTAAGAAGCTTTAAAAGAAATTAAACTGCAACAACAAAGTTGAGAAAAATAAACTCATAATTATTTGTTTCTTCAAAATGTAGATCTATCATTCAAAAAAACGTTATACAATAGCCGAAAGTAGATATATACGCTTCGACGCGCGCTCCATTAGTCAATTAAAGTTAACTGAATGACTTTATGGCCCAAATGACCTACTAAAGCACTAAGCCGTGTCAATGTTTACTTTTGTACCATCTTCAAATCAAACTTTCCAGTGAGATTACCGTATACAGTGTGTTGCAGTAACCACAGCCTCTACGATTAATTAATCCTCTAATTTCCTTTCGTAATTTTACCCCTAACGCAATAAAATTTTCCCTTTTTTAATTTTCTTCTCCAAATAAAACCTGCTCTAATGAGAAAAATTTCACCGCTGCACCATCGAATATTATTATTTCCTCGCAACTTTCGTGGACTGCGCAGCGTTTGCTTTCAACCCGTCTCGTCATCAGAACGAATCGAGCAATAAAAGCGCTAAACTTCACGCGCGCTTGCATTTGCACGACGCCAATAAAGTAGCGCGTAAATTATACGCTGCTGACCAGATTGACAAATAGGGGCCGCCTGGAAGATTGAAAAAACCAAGTGAAATATCGCTGAGCTGTGCGCATATGAATCATAACGTATGTTCTGGCTATTCTCGTAGTCGTAAGTCCCCTCTGTTGTCAGCGCGCGAAATTCTCTTCGTTTTTTTCGCTTTTCATTAGCGCATTTTTTCTACTCTACTTTCACGAGCTTTTATTTTTCTCCCTGTTTTATTTTGTTGTTGAAACGAGCGTTTCGCAGCTCAACGCGCGATTATTTTCCGGACTGGCGCGCGTGCTTTCGCTTACTGCGGTTTTAATTTGTTAAACGATTCTCTGAAGCTGAATTATTTCGATCTCGAAATTTCACGCGTCAGAAGTACTCGTCGCTAATGAATTCCAATGTTAATTATGCATATCGGCAAAATGTGGAAAACTGATGTATATACACCACATTACGCAGTGGCTGCGAAATTTAAACGATGTTGACGTATATGTGTGCTCCGTCGTCCTCGTTATTTTTCGTCATCACGGTTCGATAATGCATACTCCGGGAAATGTACTTCTGCGATCTGTATATAATGCATATGCAGCCTTTCACGGCAACATTAACACCTGTTAATAATTCAACGTACTTTTCCGGGGACCTTTTACATTGCTGTATTATTCAATTTTTTTTTTTTTTTAGAAAATTCATCTGCACAAATATGAGGTATAACCATTATCCCTTGTAAATGTGCATCAAAAAGTGAGAGCTTCTGATGGAAAATAAACATTCAATCTGTAATAAATCATGTGTACTAATTGTAAGAGGAAAGCGAACAAACTGCGAACCTTTCTCGCTGCGAATGAAGAAAAAAACGTCCTTTTTAATTGATAAGCTATATTTTCAGAGAAAAAAAGTCTTTTTTCTTCTTTGCCGCAGAGGAAACTGACAAATATGTCGAATAGAATCATCCTGCAAGTAAGCGCAAGCTCCTATTACTTTGTTCTTTTTTTGATCTCTCGAAAAAACAGACCCATAGAGAGAGCGAGAGAGAGAGAGAGAGAGAGAGAGAGGGGGGGGGGAGCCAAGCTATAAGAAAAAATCTAATTAATTCGAATGCGGAAATATGTAGGAAAAGTAGAATATATGCGAGCTTTTGAGCAGAAAAACCAGCCCTTTCAGCAGCTCTTGCAATTCGCTTTTCAGATCCTCTACAAGTGGTGGCGGCAGCTTTTGTTCTCCAGTGTATTTCACCGGCCGATTCTTCGTCTGCTTGATGCAAAGCTCTTCGCCCTGCTCTCTACGAATTAATAGCGCGGTGTGTCGGAACAACGATGAAAAAAGCTGCTTTGCGCATCTCGGGGAAATGCTGTGCACGTTTAGATTTGCTGCACAGTATAATTTTGAAATGATTTTAACATTTTTATATGGAAAATGTTTGTATAAAAAGTGAGAGAAATCAAATATTTTTCTTGAATATTTCTTCTAAAAGTTCCCTTGACGAGGGGAGACAAAGTTTTGGTAGCGTGTAAAAAAAGTTTTGCTATCGACTCGGAGTTGGAGAAAAGCATGATTAACTTTTTCAATTAATCTTACCTTATAATATTAGTGCAGGTTGGCAAAAGGGTACGTTCATTTGCAAGCTCGCAGCAGGCTATTTGAATTTATTTACTGGAGGATCATATCCGAGATCATATCTGTTTCCTCTAATTAAAAATATAACTAGCGTATTCGTCCTCTTACTCTATTATAATAACCGCAATATAGTTATAATATGCGATGCCTGACTCTACAACTGAAATAAAATTGTAATATGCACATCTGACTTGTACCACGACATGGCTTTAAAGTTCTCGTTCCTATATACACAACTCCAAAGTGTTCCTTACTATAAAGCAAATAAGCTTCAGTAGCCCGTAGCTCTCCAACGCGTAATATCTCATTCATAATATCCACGCGTGAATTAAACATGACTATAAACAGTAGAGCATCCTTCTGTTACGTATACTGGTATGAACCCGCACGCCATCTCCGGCTGTAAAAAAGTAGTCATACATCAATGTCAATCAGGAACCGCAATAACCTGGTTTTCTACTCAAAGCGGACTCGTAACTAACGCTGCGTGCGCTCCATAAAGCTTCTTTATATACCATTATACTTCGCCATCAGACAGTATTCTTTAAAACTTCTGCTCCGCTACTGCTACTTATCATATGAGGCTAATCGATTGCAAGTTTTAAATAATTCTATTTTAAATGTAGTAAGCTCAGCAGTACACAGGCACGAGACGAGAAAAACAACTTTGGCTACAGATGTGATGTTAAATTTCCATTTATACGTTTCAGCGTTATAATCATTTGCGGATCATTACGTGCAATTTCATATCGCTTGTTCTCTCCACTTCATTAGAGAGTAAACACTATATATGCTCTATAACAACTAAAGCAAACGTTTCAATCGCACCGAAAAATTATTCATAATCTTTGTTTGAATTTGAAAGTGTATCGAAAAACAATCCCTGAAGCAGCAGCAGCTTCTTCTTCTCCCTCTGACTGAGCGCGATCCGCAAGCACATCTGCAAGGTAAATTTATCAAGCGCTGGGGAGCACAACATGGTGTTCAACTACAGCTCGAGAGAGGCGAAGTCAATTTCTCGACTATACATGCACTACCCAGGCTTAAGACTGACTAGTCAGGCGTCTACTTCAATGGCTTCCCCATCATTACGGCGATCCGTGTATGCATACATGGCTCGATAACCCGGGCAACTCCATTTCTTACACAGGGATCTTCCGCTCGTGGCAGCGGCTACTCCGTCATTGCCGACGACAAGGACTGATGCTGCTCCTCGCGATTTTCTCGGGAAATGCTGGAAACGAGATTGTTTTCAAATCTCCAGGAATACTGAGACTCTGTTTGCAAGCTCAAGCTAGAAGTAAGGAGTGTGCGAGTAGAAAAGGAAACTGCGGTCTTGCAGCTCTGTGGAAAAAGCTTCTCTCTTTTGTAAACTCCGGAATCCATAAGGAGCAAGCCGATTGTGGCCTTTTGGCAAGCAGCCATATTGTTTGACCGGAAGCAAACAGCTGATTCTATCTTGGCCTCCGCGTATACCTTCTGTTGCAGCTATATTGAAGCTTCTTCCCATGAACCGGCGCAGTTGCTGCAGCTAACGGTAATGGTCACGCCAGCAGCAGCGGATTGTTATGTCCGTCTTATTGGACTGGTATTTTCCGACGCCGCTGTACTACTAAATTTTACAGATATATCGCAGTATTTTTAAAAATAAAATATCCTCGGTGGCTTCTTTTTACGCGCAAATATAGACCAATCACGACTGGCTTTCTGATATTTCCTCTTTATCCTTTTAAATATAAGATAAATTGGATGATTAAACTTTCAATTAACCCCCGACGCGTTACAGCGTGGCACCAATCTCGTCAATATCCTACCCCGCGGCTACAATAGGTACCTATATATAGAGCTATATAACGCACATGCACGAGCTTATCCAGTGATTAGGTACTTTTAAACCGGCGATTTCAAAATTATGATTCGACGCTACGATGGCGCTGTGCTTGAATTTTTATGGCAGTTCGAACTGCTGGATGAGAATCTGATTTTTAGAGCCAACTTGACGCCCTTGTACATTTCACGCTACGGATATTTTTGCGATCGTCGTTAATTCCATCACTCTAGAGCCCAGGTTTCATTGAAATTAACGCTCATCAAATTGATGTATGTCATTGGATGCTACGTTGTTATCTCTCGCTGCAGCTTATTAACGATAGTTTGACGACACGTAGTAGTACAGCCATTGTAACCGAAGAGCAAAAGAAGTTTTATGAAATTTTTCATACTCGCGGGAATTCTCGGCGCTGAAATTAGAATTTCTTGATTCAAAAAGTTGTGAACTCTACTCTGACTTTAATCAGAAACTTCGTTATTAGTCCTTTATGTTCCTGCGAACTAGTTTATCGCGCGCAAAGTATCGTGTTACCAAAATTATTACAAATTAACCCATGCCAACTGCAGAAGCAACAAAGCAACTTCGCGTTGCTAATTGGAATCCGCGGGTCTTCGAAGTGGTCGTACGCGTATGCTGAGAAAAGTTTATGTTCCAACAAAATCTACCACGAGTATGTGAGTGTGTGTGTGTGTGTGTGTGAGAGAGAGAGAGAGAGAGAGAGAGAGAGAGAGAGAGAGATGAGAACATGTATTTATGTCCTGGTTAAAGATAGACTGAGTGCAAATTACGGCTGCGTGACTGCATAGCTACAGATACAGACAAGATAAAGGTGCAATTTATTGACGGCGAGACCAGGCTGAAGAATGTCTTTTTTTATGATGTAAGATACGATACATAAAAAAGCTCGCAGCCTCTAGCATTGGGTAAATTGAAGAAGAGTTATGCAAATTTACTCGACCCCTTTTTTCTTGAAATACCCGTCCTCAGGCGCAGAATACACGACAAAATAAAATTTCTAACGAGCTCGAGAGGTAAAAAGATACAAAGTAATGCATTCAAACGAAGAACTGACCTGCTTCCGTTGGTAAAGGAAATTCTTACGTAGAAATCGGCTGCAGGCGATTTCGAGATATAGACTGGAAAACAAACAGCCAAAGGAAGGATTTGCAAGTACCCCCTATCCATGCTCGAGGTAATAAAATCGAATGCGAATTCTAGGCGCGAAGAGGCTATATAAAGGACCACCGACTACTCCACCCTCCTCCTCATCTCTCTCACTCTCTGGTGGCGTGACGAGCACGAGAAATCCGCGGAGGGAAGGCGCATAGCTCACACTCCTCCGTTACTGACTTTCCAGCCATCCTCCCGCAGATGCTATGCCGAGAATTCCATCGCTGCTGTTTCATTCCGACGAGGTGTTTTATTCGTTCGACGAGTGTATACTATGTCTACGGTGGTGAAAATAAAGCTGGGATTTCAATAATTGCCTGATGTACTGTATCAAAATTGTGATATCGAGAAAGTTAAGGCTCTGCATTGAAAAATTCATGAACCGGAAAATCTTGAAGAGAAATGTGGTTATACACTTGACTGAATACTGTGAATAATATGCATTTCTCTTCGGGATTTGAGTAGGAATGCCTGGATATAGTCGGCCATGTGTTACATCACGTGGAATAATCTATTCTTCAAAATAACTTGATCTAGGTTGCAGATATAATTTTCGAATGCAGTCAATGGCACTCCAATCCTGTTTTGGTTTTTTCATTTTAAAAAAAGCTCTTCAACGATTACTAGAGCTTTTTTCCAGGAATGAAAAGCATATCTCTTGGGAAGCTTTTTCAAACTTTTAGTTCATGCGTGAGCGTTCGAATCCTGTTTGACCTACATTTTCTTGATGAATTATTTTTCTTAATTGGAATCCAGACTGCTCTTTATATTTTTTTAAAGATAAGCTGCTCCTTGAAATCATATCTGGGTCACGAATTTAAAAAGAAAATAATTTTTACAAGATGCTTTGAAAAAAACATATTGTAAAAACCACTTCTGGTATAATAACGGAAATAGATGAGCAATGAAGATATCATCAGTTGACCAAGCAGAGTCGAGAAGTAGCTCAATACTCACGGGGAAGATGAGAAAAGCTGGAAGAAGTAGTTGGCGAGGAGTAGCAAAAGAAAGTGAAAGAAGTGACACTGACGTGATAGCAGAAATGGAGAGAAAACAAACTTACTGAATGAGAGGAAGCCTTAAGGTCTAGGTGAGAGCTGACCTAAAAAGTACCTGGCTTCCTCTGATGTGGTCACCTTCCGCTGTTAATACTATTGTTGATATATTGATGTTTTCTTGTCTACCCCTATAATACACTAGAGGAATCGATGTGATGGCTTTAGTCTTACATTTTTTATCAATATTCGTGCGACGTGCCTAGCGATAGGAATATCTTTATTGTATTTTAATTACCGTGAAAGTTTTAAGAGTGGTAAAATAGAATTTTCTATGACATATCGAATTCTTTAGTAATTCAATTCATTCATTATTTGATTATAAGTTTAGATCGCGAGCATAGAACGTGGCTTGAATTAATTATTACACTATACATAAAAGTTCAATAAAAGCAAATATAATAAAAAAACTAGACAGGAAGAGATACGAAATTAGTAAAAGTATCAAAGGAAATGAAACTGAATAAGGAATGCGAATAAGAGATAAATAATTGAATAAGCCGACGAGGCAGACAGTGGACAAAAAAGAGAACGACTGTTAAGAAATAAAGGAAATGGAGAAAAACTAAGGGAAATGCGGTAAAGAACTATAGAAAAGCGCGTCGTCGAAGGAGGCCAAATAAAAAAGAGACTCGCGAGCGTGAACAGGAAATAGGAAGAGGGGCTAATTTAAGTGAGGGAGAAGAGTTACGAGCGCATCGGAGTTGAAATTATACACCCGCCTCGAAAGAAAAAGAGGATCGACGCCACACACACACACACACACACACACACACACACACACACATCGTAATTTCAAGGTATCCCCGGGATTCTTCGCTTCGGTCAATCAGCGCCGTTGGCCCAGAAGTCGTGAGTTTATGCGCTGGTGTTTCGTTCCGCGAATGAATGCCATATACTACTGCCCTTTGCGGGGGATGAAAGGATTTTCGATTTATGAAGGATCCGTGATTTTGCAGCGTTGCTGCATGCCTTTTTTATTATTGAAACTTTACGGCGTTGGAATTTTGCAGGGCAGTGGTACATTCTCTAGAGATTTTCATTGTAGTTTATTCATAAAGTTTTACGGTCTGACGATTTTTGCGTTGCGCATATAATACTGCGCTGAAGTGTTGAGTGTTTTTACGACTGCGTTGTAAAATTACGAGAGAAATTTCGATTTCGTCTGGTAGTGATGACTTCAATTTATTTTCTCATAAATATACGAGGTTTATGTGATTTGAGATTAAAAAGTATTCGCGAAGCCTGGGTTATAAATTAAAAACTTCGGTAAGTAATATATACAGAAAACGAAGAAATTTCTGATCAAGTTCAATAAATTAATTTGTCGAAATATTTGTACATTATTGTATTTTTAATTCTAATTCTAATTATTTGTATATGCTGCAGTTGGAAATTGAAGCTAATACGGAAAAAAGACATTTTGCCGGCTTTCCGCTCTACCAGTACGGCGAAACTAAATCAGCGCTATATAATCGATCACCGCGACTACAGCGGCTGCGCAGACCCAAATGGCAATAGAGGTCCACAGGCACAATTGTCGCTGCTGGTATGCTGCTGTCGAAATCGAAAATTGATCACCTACGAAATTTCAGGGGAAAAAACTCGTGAGAGAGAATCATTAACGAGTCACGCCTTCCCTCCTTTTGAAAATTAAATTTTAGCACACAGTGCTCCACAACGACGAGATATATCAAAGGGAAGTTTACTCGCTCGTATATTTTCTTTGCGACTTTTCATCTTTCTATACTCTTTTTTCATACGTCGTTTTCCACTTTGTTTATTCCCTCTGGTTATAAGCACCCGTGTGTATACGTACGCGTGTGCTGAAGTGAATTCAAAAGCCATATTCGCTGGAGGAAAGTTGCTGCGATAAAATGCTACGTAAATATTGAGCGAAAATATTTTACTGTGTTGCAATCAAATTATTTACACGTTTAATTGGTTGTTCACGAATATCCCGAATTGACAAGCAAGTGCCAAAAATTGTCGAAAAATATAGGCATGGAATGAAAACTTTTTACTGTGAGAGTGTCGGTTTCAATTCTCGAAACAGTTAATTTTTCCTAGAAATTTTCTGCTTCAGTGCATTATGGGTCGCGAGCAGTTTTTGATTTGAACGATTTCACTTACAGTAAAATTTCGAAGAATCTATACCAATAAATTTTCTGCATACGTACAAGGAGCTGACATCTCACCCAGAGTCCTTTGAAGCTTCACACAGACTTCGTCGAAAAGGACGTTGATGTCAAAAGGTGTCTGGCTTCTGCCTCCGCCGCAATACACAAACTCGGTGGTGGCTTTGTATGCCTTGGGGATCTGCGCTACTGCAACTCCGTCTGATTTACGAGTGCGAGCGTGTAGAGCTTCCGAAGAAAATTGGCAGGGTTGTACTGCGGAAAATAGAGATCGAGAAATGATAACGATACATTGGGAACGGAGCTTTCTATATACACGCCGCAAGCTGCTCCTGATGTTTTCTCGAACAGTCGCTACTATATGTGTAAGCTGACGACAGAAGATCTCTGCCCTCTCTTTCCGTGTGTAACTGGCTTCCTCTTCTTTACCTTTTCTTATTTCTTTACATAACTGTTTGCTGTGCGTTCTTGTAGGTGTTCCAAAAATTGTCGAAGATATTTGAATACTGAGCAGTGCTGCGTTATGTAAATCGTTTGAGACGGTGAACTTTTTACACGCGAAAATAATTAATTTGCAATTTAAGTTTCGTGTAACTCTATATTGAAAAACAGCTGTAGAAATGCACACGAAGTGTAAATCCATAGAACTGTATGATGTAAATACATAAAGCTGCGTTTAAAATATCAATAAAATATCGCGTTCGATACGCTGAACATAGTCAGTAATTAGCCGGTAGCTTGTTCAATTCAATTCAACCGGATGCATCAGCAGTACAGAAACGCGCGAAGACATTCGTGGTATCGGCTTAGTGGTTTCGCTCGCGCGGGTATCGATTATGCGAGGACTCACTATTAGTATTCAGAGTCGTCTGCAGCAGCTCTTGCCTCGGCTGCTTTGCGAAATCAATGAGACTAATTAGGTCGTTTCAAGACGCCCTCCTACTCTGTTTTCTCTTGGTCTTTGCAACTGATGTTGCCACCTTAGCTCTTCTAGTTCCGTTTCTGAACTGCGTGTCTCTTTGAGCCTTTATTCTTGCACAGGTTGATTGTTTTTACTCTTATCATCATGCATAAATATATAGGGACGATGAATTCGTGAGCTGATTATAAGCGAGTAATCCTGCACTTTTCGTGAATAAGCAGCATAATTCGAGAAACGACTACGCGAAAAGACGACCTCAAACTAAAATTGTAATAGTGAGTTGGGAAGTTCATAAGTATGTGCACTATATTACAGAGTTGAATATATTCACTGGCACGTACGAGTCGTATACTTATGAATACTTAGTACTGCTCGGATTCACATTAAAGCGACGCAATAACTTCTTCGTAGAACTCTTTGATAGCATCAGCCATTAGATTACGCGCTAGACTTGAGCTTAAAAGTATTATATCACCAAAACCGAATGAATTTTCCATTACTCAGTCGAGCACTTGGTTTTTCGAAAAAAAAGAAATAAAAAAACAAACAACGCAGCAAACAATTAAACAGTCAAACACAACGCAGAGCTGCGGTGCTCCAGCAGCTAAAAAATGTCAAGCATGCTTGACCCGCACGCGCGAAATCATGAATATGCGATGGCTCGCGGCCCATGAATTTCAACACCGTTAACGGGAGGCAAGCGAGCGGAAATTATCACGCTCGTATCCCAGGATCACATTATTGGCCAAAGAGCTATTGCACAGTGGGTGACGCTGGCTGGATTGGGAATAAGGCTGAAGGGTACAATTTTTTGCATTTGAGGGCAAAGGGTTTTATGGAGCTGAGCTTTATGATGATGCCTGGCTGGTTGAATACGTGGTCTTACTACTTAACGATGATAAAATATTAGTATTTGTTTACAATTAATATTGAAGTAGGATTGTTTAATATGTTGACTTTGTTTTAAATTTATTTGCATTTCGAGAAACGGAAAAAGAATTATGAAAACTAATTAGTAACGTATACACTGCCTATAAATAAAATATAATAATCGAAAAATTATCATAATCTATTCGAATAGAAACAGCATCAGCGGCAATATTTCACAATTGTATAGATCAAACAGTATAATAGCGCGCTCAAACAACCATAAAACAAGACGACTGTCGTGAATGCACCTAGACACTATTGCTATCATGTTCGGCTTGTGTGTATAAACAGGAGGTCAGCAGTATAACTGCGTCTATCCTGGGACATTAATTTATGCGCGATCGTAATTGGATTATACACGCCGGCGTCGAGTGAATCTCTCGACAAATGGCCTCATCATCAGCCTCGTCGGACGTTGATTGCTTGAGCCGTGCGTTACACCTGTGCAATCTACGATCCTAATATTCAACTTATTAAAAATTTTCAAAAAACTTACTAAATAAAAATAGAAAATGCTTCACCGCATTCCAGAGTAGCAACGATTTTTTCGCAACAGCCGAGTGAAACTCTCGAGTTGACGTGAGTAGCCTTCGTTAAATATTTGATTTCGCTTCTATGTACTTTTTTTAATGGAAACGCGCTCTCGCGCTTTGCGTCTGGCTTTTGTATTTCCCTGTCGGTCTTTTTTTGCTCGACGTTTTTTCTTTCGCCAGGGTGAATTATTTTTTACGCTTAATGCGCTGCTCGTGGATTGGATAGTGGCGTTCTTTTATTTGCCTATGCCAGACAAACACAGCGATATGGATATAAACAATAAACACCGAAATGGGACCCAGTACCCTATGATACAGACAAGATTTTCTCTGACGCTTATCTGGATGCGAGCAATCACGCAATTCTCCATTTCACAAGCAGGAAAATCAGAATAACCATACAACGATGTATTAGAATGAACTCTTTCTTATGGTTTAAACAGTTAAATTCACGTTTTCTATTCGAGTGCAGTTTTTATCTTTAATTTGTGTCGAGGGCAACGTTATATGTGTCCGAACATTTATTTCAGACAATTTCCTGAATAGCTACACACTAAAAAAATCAATGAATCCTCGACGTAAACTCTAACCACCTAAAACGGTTAAACAATTTCATTCGTGAAACTTTTCATAAAATTATATTCAAATTTTCCCGCGAAACAGCAGCCCACACGTATAGAGGAACTTTAGCTTCCAGAACGATCCTCCTCTCGTTCTGCTATCTGTCTCTCGTAATTCCACTGCATATTCGACCTTACATAAAGTTAAACTGTCCGCCACAAGTTATACTACCCCGTAACCCGCAAAGTCCACTCTATGTATTATACTCGCACACCTTTTGTCGAAAACGTATACTAAGAAAAAATTATTTCTCAGTAAGTATAGTTATATTACAGAAGTTACCCTTAGTTTTAGTAACAAACCATTACCTATACGCGCAACAGCCCTAATTGTGACGAAGTGACTTCATCGTTGCATTTACTAGATAATTAGATATGATTAGAAAGTAGCATGCCAAATAATAACTTTATGAATTCTATTTTAGTAAAACAACTTGCTCAATTTTATATTGATTCAACTAAAACAACAATTCTTTTTTGCTCTCGAGAACATGACGCTCCGTAGAAGTAGAGTGCTCGGTTATATGCGAATTACATCCTGCAATCGATGCGATCGCGCGATTTTTCTTATCGGCTAATTGTCATCGAACCGTCTAAAGTCGTTTAAACGACGTATACCGGTGAACTATTTCATTAACAGTAATTAGTACGAGCAACCGAGCGAGATAAAACGAGACGTACAAACCATTACACATATAGGGTGAAAAAAAAGAGGCGACGGCATAAAAGAACAGGAGTAAATGGTTATCCGATATCCTGGACATTCTTCCTGCATGTGCATGTAGTTGTACAGCGATAAGAGAGCCGCGTGAAGTTGTATTCGTATATGGGGCACTGGTGCGATTCACTGAGTCGCGAGTAATTAAAAGCAATTAAAAGTATCCGATATGTCGGAGGAATGAACACGGGACCACTCGTAAAACAGAGGCTCGCTCTGCTGCGCTACAATACTGCTGCAGAAGTAGTATAAGTCGACGAGACGAAAGTTACCGAGTTTCACTATATCTCGCGCCCTTTCAGAAATGAATTGTCGTCGCGCTCGTAATCTTTGCTCGTATAAACTCGTGTCGAACGAGCTTTCTCTCTCCCTCTCAGTTGGTGATGCCAATTTCGCTCCCTTCTCTTTCCTGGCACCTCTGCGCGAACCCTTGGTGTACATATATCTATACACAATAGTTTTCTTTTTGACACACCGCCAGCGGATCAGACACGAAGCTGATGGTGTAAACAGCCGTTACAATTTGTTTTTATCGACTTCTACTCAGTAATTAAAGTAAATCTTTTTTTTTTTAATAACTAATCTAGTAAATCAGCTGACGATAGTAAATAAAGTACACCACGAATGTCGGTTTAATTGTCACTGTAAAAATATCATTTTGCGACGTTTTTATTATTTATAATACACTTATACGAATAGTCTCATGGTTTGATACCTAAAAGTTCGAAAATTTGAAAGTTACTCTTGTACCAAACATTTTTATTTTAAAAACACTGTTGCGAGTCTAAATTAAACTTAATTCTAATGTACATAACGTACGCGCGGACCGATATCAATCACCATAACAAAAACAAAGCAGTTTTGGACTGGTCCTTTGGCGAGCCTATTCGTCACCACCTAAACTCTTTGTTGTTTCTGGCAGGTGAAAATAGGTGGCGCATTGACACTTTCCCATTTTCCTCATAAAAATATGCGCGCAGAGTCTAAATATAGTGGTATGATATTAATGCTCAAACTGCCTTAGTTGGCCTGCTGCTTCGGCTGGTCATGCTATAACTGCGCGCGAAGTATATATCATAAATGAAATTAGAAAACAATGTATGATTATTAGATCGATTTTCAATCCTTATCATCGAGGACATGAATATGAATAGAGTTCGTCAATAAATCTACGGCTGAATCTGCAGTGAACATATTAGGTAATGCTATTCCAAATGGTGCTATAAATGTATGCAAAATATTCTCCAACCCAGCTGCTTGCAAAGAAATCACTGATTCGCATATTACACACATCATCAATTTACTTATGCATTCAAGTCATTGCTAACAGAGCGTCTAAATTACTTCAGTATTATAGATATCTAAGAGTATCAATAAATGAAACAAACAGACGGCTAACAAAATAATAACGTACTACACGAGCAATGTCGTGCGAGGATGTAATTTATCGAGAGGGGGCACTTGGCCTCTGGGTTATTAAGACCGGCCGGTGGCACATCACGAGTGAACACTTTGCCACGGCAAGTTTCACCGACGATAATTTCAGCGCTATAACACATACGTTATGATTAAATTACACGGTATTCTGTCCACCAGGCGTGAACTTTCCACCTACGGCAGCTGCTGCTCCTGCAACTTTTTCAAAGGATTCTCTGATGCAGCACGCTTGAACGTAAAAAAGTTAGCACTGTTGCGGAGAACTTTATCTACAGGCCTCTTGGCTAATCAAGTTGCGAATTTTTTTTGCGACTTTGCAGTAGTTGATCCACATTTTCCTCGGACATTAAAAATTAAAAAATATGATTTTTTTTTTAATCAAGAACTCAAGACAGAAGTGAATCAGTGAATCAAAGAAAGAATACTTTTCCTGAATTTAGAATGAAAATACGAAAATATATGTCAAATTTTATTTATTTTGACGGGATAGTTTCAGAAATATTTTTCTATACTAGCATTGTTTTATATGTATGTGGCAATTTTTTCGCGATAACAATGCAATAACAACACGTGTGATGAAGCAAAATTAGCAGCAATTTCATAACGCACGGTACACGCCAGTTTAACGAACCTAATATCGTTACATACTCTCGAAATTCACTAACTACGCAGCTGAGCTCGGAAATTCGCAAACACAGCTGGACTTTGCAAAGCTAGTCGCAGCTAAAATAAAATGACACCCACTCGAAACTTTTCCTCCTTTTCCTCCCTCAGCTCCTATATTAAATTGCTGAGCCACATTATTTTGCCTGCTCGCACAACCGTGGGGAAGAATATACGCTAAAGCTCTCAACAAAACGCGACAACCTTGTTGGATGATTCTGTCGAGAGTAGCAACAAATTAAATACGATGAGGGAATAAAAACGCCGCGACGACAGTGCGCAAATTAAAACAAGTGATGACATTTTTTCGCCGCTCGTTATACGGCTGGAGTTAATATGTTTACTTACTTATACATGAAATAAATTCGCGCGTGGTTATTTCGATATATGTGGTTTTAATGAGGCGCATCACTTTAATGCCTTGGGATTTAGTGTGAATTATTAAATGTGAGGTAATAATATTGCTTGGAAATAATAGAAGATAAATTTGAGCGATGTGATGGTAAGCGAAATTAATTCAGAGATCAACACGATAACCTAAGCTCATTTGCATTATTATTAAACGCGAATCAGGGAGTCTGGACGGGTAAACGATGATTCATTTCTCAAAACAACGTCCGCTTGATCTGGTTTTCGTGTAATTGAATGCGTTCAGATTTTAATATTTTATGATAATAATCGAATCGTTTCAAACGGATAAATGCTAAAATTGTTATATTCACGTTATGCACACACATATGAATATTAAGAATTCGATGCGGATAGTTGAGTTTACCTGGAGCTAACATAATTAAATATTCGCGGAAAACGAGTGCGCCATTCTATATTCTCTAAAAACGAAATTATTGGAATTTCGAGTAAACAAATCGAGTGTTAAATCATAATTTGAGCGAATTACGCACTAGCCCGGGGTTATTAATAATTCACGTAATTTCCACTGTATTTGCGAAAATAATTATGGATAAGCTTTGCGTTTGGTTTGTAAGCTAATGTTTTCCATTATATAAATGCACTCTGCTTTTGTATCGAAAAGATTTTGTACGAGCCAGTAATATCTCGCTTGATTGTATTCACGCGTAATGTTACTTTCTGCTTTATTATAGCAATAACAATGAGATATTCGATTCTTTGAAATTCAAGCTATTGAATTTTGTAAACACGTTATAGGTATTCCGAGACGAATTTTGTTCCAAGCATTCTGCGAATTGCATTTTAAATAATGCAAGGAAAATGTTGACTGGGACTATTTCACATAATGCATTTCGACTTTAAGTGTACGACAGCTCATCAGATGAGGTAGACTTCATCTCATAATGTCGCATGAAAGTATTATGGCGTTAAAACGAAATTGCCTTGTGAAAATTTAACGTTAGGATAATTATGCAAGCTACTGTTATTGGCCTGATACAGCGACTTTTCCATATACTATTCAGCTACCTTAACTGTGCTATATACACTAACTAGAAATTTTAAACGTTCTTCGTGTTTCTCAGATGCCAAAACTCAAGACGGTAGAACACAGCAGTTGCCGTCAAAATAGAGACAAGCAAGCCGAGGCAGCAGAGAGAAGCTAAGGAGATTATAAGACGATCCGGATAATCCTATAGAAGTTGCTGTGCGCGAAACACTTTGGACGTTGAGCTTTTGCACACACGACCGAGCAATGATGCGCTCGACGAGAGATACGATGATACCCTAGCAAGTGACGCAAGGTGTCGATAGAGCTGCTTGTACGCGTCGCTCTCTAATAGCCTGGCTTCCGATCTGACTTACCGTCCTCTTCCGCTCAAGTGCAATCGATGACAAAGCGCTTTAATGCGCTATATTTATACTTATGCAATCGGAAATAGCGATACAACTTATTTGGGGAAATTTGTCTTAATTAAGGGAATCTCGTTTGAGCCAATTTTTTTTTCCTATATGTAAAGTCACAACTCAAAGTTTTTTTTGCTTGATTTTTGCTTCGGCATGTTTTCGCAAGGGTCTTAATCCCTTTTTGTATCATTACATTAGCATAGCTGTGTCGTGAAAGCAAATGAATCCGGATGCTTACGTCAGAATTATGTCAAAAGGACTGTTGATTTAGTATAGCGAGTTCGTGGCACTTTTCATTGAGACCGTATGGACGCCAACATTATACGATCCTCGATTAGACTTGTTTTTTTTAAATTAGCAATCGATATAATGACAAAGAGGACACTCCATCAGCTATCCCACTTTTCGAAAATGACTCGACAGCACAGGAAATCGATTTCCAACTGTCAATCGCAAAAATTTGCGAATCATTAATTGATGAGTAAAACCGTATCACTCTCCTATTTCAACAAAACGGAATCAGAACAGAATGTCACTTCTCTCGATATCTAAAATGATGATGTTCCCTGCATTGAGCCTTCGATTGGTCATTTACCAATTTAATCTGACCTATACGTAGTCTCGGGATATCCTCATGCGGCAACCTCTTCACTTTTTGATTGATAAGAGTACTTATACTGTAGATGGAAAGAGGTTGTCTCGTGTTCATGTGTTATATTTGAAGTAAAAGTTCACCTTTACGTTTTCATAACGAAAAGGGTCTGTTCAGTTGCTCTAATTCCTTTCTAAATTATGTGTGGTAGTTATCTTCTCCTAGTTTTTATATAAAGTTTTTCATCATTTTTTTATATATATATAACAATGATGGATGCGTTAAAATGACAGACATGTAAAATAACGTGATGAACTGCATAGCTCGCTGAAAATTTTAATTAACGATTGCTGATATGCCAGTCGCCTCTGTTAAACATTAGCTTGATTAAACTCGTTTACTTTTGAAATGTATACGTTAATTAATATACTAAAAGCAAAATTTGATAGCGCTATATAAGAGATGTGTACTGAATTCTTTGATGGTAGCTATGATTGAAATGAGAATTGCAAATATGCATTAAATCTGCAGGCAATGTAATTATTCGAGCTTCATTCCGTACGAAGTTGAAATAAACAACTATAATTAAACAAGATTTTCCTCTCAACCCGTCAGGAATGAAAGTGACAAGTGATGGTGAAAATAAGATATATCTCGATGCAATTCAAAGTTCATGTTTCTACGTGTCCCGTAGGGAGCAAACTGCGCGAAAGATAAATAATGCATAAGATCGTTTTCCCTCGTCGAAATCAAAAGTCGCGTACTTTATCTCGCGCATGCAGCTGATGCGCCGCATTTCCTTTTCGACACTTGAAATATTCGCGAATTTTTCTCTAGCGTCAGGCTTTTTATGCTCGAGAATTTCACCTCTGATAAATTTTGTTTCAGAAGCACTCTTGAAAATCCGCACGGGATATGTAGGTTGGTATAGTAGCGCATTGCGTGATATAAAGATAAAATCTCCTGAACCAACTTAAACGCGCGAATTCGAGATTTAAAAATAATATTTGCTCGTATAATGAGATTTGGTACGGGATTTCAATTAATTTTATCATGCGCGATCGATTGAAACGGAAAGAGCACTTGCAGCTGAGCGTTGTTACTAAAACAAATGTACGAACGAATAAACACTGAACCCGCGCTTGATAAGCAATTTCCTTGATACAATATTTGAAAAGCAGTGGCGCGGAAATAACCGTATTAACAAGAACTTAATAAAGCATATTGATAAACTGTATTATTTGTAAGAGCACATTCAATGTAAAATATTGAAAATATGCAAAAATATATTGACCTGCTGTTTTATATATTATTTTATGCATAGCACTTTTTGCATATTAATAATAAGGAGCGTTTATTTTTTCTGATACTGCAAATGGTCAATATGTTCGTAGTAGTTTTAATTTAGCAAAAATATTTTTAACATCACATTATGTAACCTAAAATATAATATTACACGTTACAAAAACTTTATTTGACAAAAAATTAAAATATAACGCTTCCTTTTTAAAACAGCAAATTTTGTGATTGACATATTACAATTAAAAGCCACGATTATAGATTGAAGGTAGAAGAAAACGCAAACGTTATTCCTGTTAAAACGACGAAACTTTTAGCTTAGTTCTCTAGCAACGCTTCATAACTCTACATGTCCGCTAGGTCGAAGAAGGTTCCCGAGGCTTGACTCTTATAAATCAGAATTGAGAATCTGAATCGTAAATCACCAAATCACCACTAAAGCGGATCGTGCACAAGTATTTACATCCTCTCCAGCTTGTCTGTATGTGTGAAAAATTTGTCCAAAAGCTTTTTATCTAGAAATAATCATCTTGTCAAAATAATGCAAAACAGATAACAAAGCATAGTACAGGTCTCGTGTGAAAATGAAAATAAACGAGCATAAAAAAAGAATAATAACTAAAGTGAGTCCACCGTGGCCCGAAAAAGAAAATCCCACGCGGTTCAAACTGTCGCGAAAGGCAAAAAAGAAGACAAAGCAGCAGCGAGTATAGCGTTGGTCATAAAACGAGGCTGCGGAAAAATTGACGCTCGCATAAAAGAAGCTGCAAGGCAGAGACAGAAAGAGAGAGAGAGAGAGAGAGAGAGAGAGAGAGAGAGAGAGAGAGAGAGAGAGCGGGAGATACGCGCATGTATAAAAGAGGTAACGGGCAGGTACTATCGTACACACATCGGCAGCCGCGAAAGCTGGTGTGTACTCGACCGAGCAGAGGTAGAATAATCACGGGCGTTATGGCTTCACGGGCGGACATTATACTGAAACATGGCAGCCACGAAGCCCGGGAATATTAGTCGCTCCGTTCTACGGTGTAAATCGCGCTGCCACTCGTTCTGTCTGGCTATATGCTTTTTTTTTTTGTTTCATCCGAACGCGCAGCTCAATCTTGACGACTAGACAGGCACATTGCTCTGATACCGACGAGTGCGGAGTTTCAAGCTAGCAGGTGACGAAGTATTTTTTTTTGCGCGAAACATTTTCTTGCGCTGCGAATTGTCGCGAGCTCTGGGTTAGAAGTTTCGTTTGAATAATGAGAAAACAAGACGTAACTTTATATCACGAGAGAGTGCGAGTCACAGCTCGAATCTTTATTACGAAAGAAAAGTGCGACGGCAGGCAAGATTTATGGTTTAAAAAATGCAGAGTGACTCGCTTTTCATACATCTTCCAAGAGCGGATTCTATAATGAAATGGCATTTATAGTGAATGGATGATGCGATAGAGGAGACTTGTAATAAAGCGGAATTTTTCATATGATTTATGGAGATGGAACGTAGAGATTCTCTGCAATTGAATAACGGTTTCTATTTTATTATTCAGCGCCTGGCTGAATGTGCTGCAAGATGCATTTTCAATTACAGCAATAATCTTAGTGATGACAGTTAAAGCCTGGTTGAGATGGAAGCGGTTTTTTAGCTAAGATTTAGCTTATTTAGGACCAATTAACTAGATATTGTATAGCTAAAAATTTAATGGACATTCTCAAAAATACATAAACACTATCGCAAATCGATATGTACAAGCAATAAAAACTACAAAACGCACAACCTAGACATATTATCGATAACCATATTATATACCCGGACATCGTTTATGATTAATATTTGCATCCAAACATCAAATAACCGTGTAACGTAATATCTACAACTCGACTCACACAGCTACAGATAACATAATATTTAGCATGCATACTTTGTATATGTTGAAATATATGCATTTTTAATATAAGATATGAAGTAATTTTAAATATCGCTCTTACAGCTCTACCTGCGAATGGTCCCGCACAGGGACCGCCATAAACCTATCGGTCCGCTTGCCGACGCAACGACCGAAGCGTAGTCCTATGCACCCAGCTGTTAGAGCATGGGGAAGTGAGATATTTTCAGCCAGTCTTGGCATCTACTGGGACGCGTGCGGCCTGACAGCAATTGGCAGCTGTTTATTCAGTCGAGCGACAGCCTCCGCAAAAAGGTTAAGAGCATATTTTATTCGGTTGTACGTGCTTCGCTTGCAGTTATAGCATGAGCTGCCGAAGCCGCAGGCCAAACAAGTCAGTTTTAGCATTGGTGGTACACCGCTATATCTAAACTCGGCGCGCATACCCTGGCAGAAAATTCACCAGATTCTGCCCAGATATGGTGAAAAAGCCGTGTAAATTCGCCATATTCTTGGCAGAATCTGGTGAATTTTCTACCAGGGTATTGTTGTATGGAAATGGAATAGTGCATATGCGCCACCTATATTCACCTGCCGCAGGCTCGAAAAGGCCAGTCCACAACTGCTTTGTTTTGGTAATTGATATATCGCTCTATAGCGGTCCACGCGTACGTATATGTTAGAAATAAGTTTAATTTAGACTTGCAACAGTGTTTTTAAAATAAAACTGTTTAGTATATAATATGTATAAGCTTCAACACCTCTTGTTATCATATTTTCTCAATTTTCACTTTTTGAGGTTAAGAATTCAAACATACGCAGACATTGCGCAGTAAAACAAACTGCCAATCAGAGGACTAATATAATGATTACCATATTTTTTTAGAGTAGGTTAGGATGTACGCGGGTGCGTAATACTAAACAAAGTTTTAAGTATTTCGGTAATTTTATAAAAAAAGTGAATTTTATTTTAGCTCAAAAGCGGATTACGCAGGGACGTAAGCTGTCAATTTGAATAAGAGAATTATAATAGTTTACTTTTAAAGAGTAATAATGCGTGCCCAATGAAAATCTGAACAATAACTTTGTTTCCGCAGCTACGCAATATTACGCGGCGCTGCAGAACTCATTTTCATAATTTGCAGCCTTCATTTCCACTTATCTTTAAACATTTTTCACGTTTCCTTTTTTTGCAAAATATAATAAAAATTTAAATCTTGAAAAGTCATTTGAAATTCTTGATTATCGCGTATCTTTTAAAGCACTTATTCACAATTTAAGTGCAAATGAAACTCTTAAACGATTTCTTTGGTACGTATAAAATTCTCTCTCAGATGTAAATTATGTTGGACAAAGCTGAAGTTTCTTCACTTTGCGAGGGACTACCTTATTACATCTAACTACATTACATCTAACTAATTTTGATAAATGATTGAGACATGAGCTTTTTCAAAATAATTATGCCAAAAGAAAAGTTCGGAGAGCTGTGAAATTAAACTTTTATTCCTGACATTTCGATGCAATTAAAAGTCCCGAAGCTCTATTGAGTAGCACAAGGAATAAGCGGCTGACGAAACTGCGACTGTTCTACTAGTTTAATGCAGATGAGCTTTTCCACGTTGGCTTAATTAAGTTCAATCGTATGCATCCAAACTTTTCTGTGGTTTGAACTGTGTTTAAAATTTAATTATGCGCAAGAACATCTAAGACTCACTCTCCCACGCTGTCAATCGTTCATTAGTTAACAATTTTCAGCAAATTCAGTAAAATTAAAGAAAAAAGCAGATATCAGAAAAACTCTCACATCACCGATAATTTTTTAATCAAACCTTTAATTACAGTCATCTAATTTCCAGACGATCACACAGCGGACGAGCTAAAGTGGCCGTCCCATCAAAACGACACCAGACCGCGTGACGATGACATAGCGGCGGCGACTTCTCTCTCCCGTTATATCCGCGTTTTATGCTCCAGTCCATTGTCAATCTTATCGTCCGAGCCCGTGGAATTGACAGTAAAAAAAGAGAGCTCGCTATATAGCCGCAGGCGGACGATGAGCTTGCTCGCTGTCTATCGATTTTCGATTCGCAGCCGTAGTCATAATTCATGCACGGCGCAGTCCAAGTTATCGCCTAATCGACGTTATTCGCAGGCTACTAAGCTTTTACTCCTATACTCGTGATCGATCGGCTGCTGGTTTCTTTTTGTAGTCTTGCGGGAAACTGAAAAACGACACTAAAAATGTATAGACTTTATTTTTTACAGATATCGTATACGTATTGCCAATAATAACGATTCACTATAGTAGCTCTTTTTGCGAATTTTAAAAATAAGAAAATTCAAACACAATGCACATATACCACTAAAAAATAAACGAACCGAAATTCACGGCATAAATAATTCGTATAGCTTATCATACAGAGTATATTTGGAATGGAAATGAAAAAAATATTCCCATTATCGCAACCCCATGAATCTTGCATTATTGCACCCAAAAAAACCATATAGAATTCGGAATACTGCGCGTGACATTTCCTGCGGTAAAAGAATTATCTATACGTACATTTATCGTTCATATAATCTAACCTGCCGGAAGCAAAACAATCGATTCGTCAATGCAGTGTGCGCAGCATTGTCGATATTTACTGCAAGATAGCAAAAAACGCGAAACACACTGCATTCATTCGATTATACCGGGAATTTATTTACTTGGGGGTGGGGCGCATCGGATAAAGGGCGGATTGTTGCGATATGGTGTTTTTTTCCACGGATGATGAAAATAAGCTTTATCCCTATCCCTTCAATTTTGATGAACGACCAAACTAAATCATGCTAATCCTTTATTTTGCTCTCAACTCTACATAGCTTGAAATTCATAGTATCAATGTTATGATTTTAGATAGCCTGTGGTGGCGATCGATTTTTGTGTAATAAGTTATTTTACCACGAATTCGTTGATCTCACTACAAAAAGCGTATTCATTAAAATTCGAGAACTAACTATAGGTATACCTACTCTGATAAGCCAGAATTTTGGTGAGTGTGTGGTCGAGGGCGTAAACAGTGCAGACAAAGCAGTTCTTTTGCAGCTGTCGATGTATAATGCCGTGTGGGCTCTTTTGTGATCAGTTTATGCGATGCCCTGGAGGCGTGCTTTCATAAAGCAGCTTTTCAAAGTTCATGCAAGAGATTTACCGTAATATTATGCTTTTGATGTATTTTGAATTTCAGTTTCGCGTGTGTAGTGTTTTTTAATTACTTTTTCCATCATAAGGCTCAGCTTCGAACGATTTAACAAGCAGCAATGCAGATACCCGATGTTCAACAAGCTCAACTTATTTGTAATTTGTTATATTTTATTTTCGAAAACGTGTGCACCTCTGAATATTCGTGCGAATGCATTCATATTTCTTATGCATTTTTAAATTCGAGTTCTACGTAAAACAGCGAAAAATCCGCGCAATTCGATTCATAATATTCGTACCTTTATTTGTTTATATGAATGAACATCTCTTTTGTGGTTGAAAAATATTCGCTGCTTTCAGTACATAAAAGCTCATTTTTGAAAATGTTTACCTGCAGCGCACGATAAAAAAGATAACCGCACACGCCCACAATACCCAACTAAATTTTCCAAGAACAAAGCAGAGAAAATTGTGGCACGCGGCTGATAAAGGCAAAAGTTTCCATCCCCTGGAAAATGAGCTTGGGTTTAATCTCTCTTTTAAGACATGCTTCGCAGTTCATTAATTACACGAAAGACAGTTACAAAGAGCCGTGGTAAATTAAATGCATTTTTAGTGTGTAATTAGGATACTTACGAAGTGCTGTGTTCGACGAAGCCGCGATAGCGAACGAAGATAAAGTGAGAGAGCGAGACGAACGTTACTCCGTTAAACTCTGTGAATTACGCTTTTAATTTCCGCGACAAGAACTTCTTCCGCTATTAAGACTTTGTCGCAGCTGGATTTCGCAGTTTTGAAAAATGTAGTTAATATTCAGTAAAACAAGGCTTTAAACAGAATATATAGTCAAGTTGATATTAAAAACGTATTGATACCGAATAACAGAATTTTCGAAAATTGAGCCATTTCGCATTTCTTTCTGAACGAGATTGGGAGAAAGAGTATATCGCGGATTTTTGTCAAGCTCGTTAAAATTTCGGAAAAAAGAACGCGTCGTATAAAAATGCCTCGGTGGATTCTGTAGTGTCAAGCTTGTTCTTTTTTCGCTCCGTCGCACACCGTACACACAGAGTACGGGGCTTATGCAAAGTTTTCTTTCGTGACCGTAATCTCAGTTAATACCTGGGTTGACTGTCATTACGTGGTCGACTTTGTTATTGTTGCGTTCTAGACCACGATCTTTTTGACTTCGTTTTTATTTCGTATAAGTTTGAAGCGATCTTAATGTTCTCGTTCTCTTCTCTTTCACCACACTCTGATTTGATTGTAATTTTACACAAGTCCTCTTGTGATTCTACAGCGGCGTATTTTCCTATGCCAATTTCTATCACATTATATCTTTTGTATAATGACGTTAAAACTATGGCCGCGCGTAATTAAATCTAATATCCCTGTATTATTAACAGCGACAGCTAGCTGTCCTCACCAAATTGTATTAACTGATTTTTTTCATTATAAACTATGTATCAAGAATCTTCAAACGCGTTAGAATACATTTTTCATTGAAATAAATCATCAAGCCACCCCTGGTAGGAAACTTGCCGGGTTTATCAATAGAAACAAGCCAGATCTGGAAGATATCGGCAGATTCTCGGTTTCGAATCTCGATAGAAACCCTATCAGATTGGTCACATGAATTTTGTATATAGCGTTCTCGGTAGTTTCTAGAGAAGGAATAAAATTTATGATTGAAGCTCATTATTACGTAAATTTAGATGTAAATATACCGTAACATCGACGTAATCATTCAACGGATAGGCTAGGATGATTAAAAGCATATTTTTCTTCGAATTTCTTTATGAAACTAAAATTTTAAAAAGATAACCTCAAAACGTCTATTACAAATTTTCATGTTTTTATAAGNACGTACACACACACACACACACACACACACACACACACACAGCCATCCGCACGGACATTTTCTAAAAACGTATGATTCGTACTCCAAACACCTCCAAATGCGTTTCCACGAAGTATCAGCAAAACTGAAAATTTTACTATTACAAAGCTTCCTCTTCAGGAGGAAGCAAAAACTATTTATGTATAAATATGTAACTATTTTCTTATGAAAAAATAAAAGTTCAAGTGTATACGAGTAGATGGNCAACATTTAGAAACAATAAATTATCAATTACTGACTATGCCATCTACTCGTATACACTTGAACTTTTATTTTTTCATAAGAAAATAGTTACATATTTATACATAAATAGTTTTTTTTTAATAGAACATAAACTTTATATTCAAACTGCACATGTGTAGTATCTGAAGCATCACGTAGCAGTCTGCTATAAGTATACTGCTATTTATATGTACAATTTACTAATTATAAATTATTAATAATGAATTTAAAATAACTCAACTATTATTATTATACACTATTGTTATTCTTTATGTAAAAAATTGTTTTATATAAATTGTTCTTTTAATTTGTATACAGAGATCTATGTTTTTGCCGGGTTTCTCTCTAGAATTCTCCGATATATCCATCGATATTCTCGGTAACGAATATCGCTGGTTTCTTGGGTACTGGAGCAGCGATTATCGCCAATCTCCTACCAGGGACTCGCAGAATGTAAATCTCAGGTTTTATTTTCAAGACTTACTGTCCGCCTCCGTTTCCAAGCTCTTTTTATTGCCAGCGTGCACTCGTTCTGTCATTTTTTTTTCTTTTAACTACTTTAATTTTCCACGGATATCTCTTTTCTTCCCCCGATACTCACGTACAGCAGTGGCAGTAGCGGAGGAGAGACAGCGCTATTGTTGCTGATATTACTTTTCCAGAGGCAAGTTTCACGAAAAAAGAGGGAAACGAGGGCAAAGTTTCTACTGCTGCAAACTCTTTTATGCATTCGAGTCTTCCTTTAGATGTAAACTGCACACAAATTCGCCCAGTGGTAATCGCAATTAGAGATGCGGAACGAGTTATCGCTCGTCAAAAGAAAAAACTTCTTTCCTTTTCATTCAAACCGATTCTTTTGTTATGGATACGTCTACTCTCGACGTGACCGAGAAGATGCACTTGTTGTGGATGCGATGAATGGTTTTCGCGCCGAGTTAATTTCTATGACGTTTCTTTAAAAATGATTTCTATTGATGTACTGCGCTGTTTGTGTACAGCAAGCTCTATGGAAAAACTCAATTGACTGATGGGTACACGACTTTGTACATAAAGATATATACGTATACGAACGTTTTGTACAAATGGTTTATCTTCTGGTAGATCAACGTCGATTGGATTGAAAAAAGGATTGATTTTTCGAGCGCATTGGCTTGGAATAAACGTATCAGTTAGTTTTATTTCATGAAAGTGGCTTTATATTGGACTTTTGATAGATGCATACACGCTCTGCGGTGCGCATACTGTGTGCAGGGCTAACCGATAACCGGGGAAAAGTTTTGAAATTGTATTTTCACGAAAGTGTTTGCGTTTCCAGCTAGTCTCGTGAGAGTCAATATTTATGAAAGAAAAGCATTGGACAATAGTCCGAGTTTAGAAAAATAAATCCATTTTATGAATTTATGCGGTGAAACTGTTTGCAGAAGGAGTTATTATATTTCGTATAGCTTTTTGCACCTCTCGGTTTTGAGGAACTTAAAAAAAAGCTTAAACGTCTCTCTCCCTTCAGTAAATTCCGAGGTTAATGGAAGAGAGAATTTGTAGACTTTGAACGTAGTTAGTTCGGGACGACGATCACAACGACGGGGAGGGAGAAGTATGTTGGAAATATGCTGGAAATTTACGCGACAAAGGCAATCATCTGTATTCAAAGTGCCGCGAACGGCAGAGGCTATAAATTATAAAAGGCCCTTTACCACAAAAGTCGACGTAAATAAAAATGCCACGTCTAGACGGATAAACTAATTCGACTAATAAGCTTCGTTACGTTGACACTTCGTCTCATGTATAATACGTATAATAATAGCAAAACAAAAATAAAGACGAACACGCGCTAAAGCGCATTATCGATGACGTATGACCAAGGCTTATACTCATGCTTCCATTACGCGGCGCGCGAACACGCCACGGGCTTAGCTCTAATCAATGCCCGCGTCGATTTTCGGATAAATATGCACTATGCGTGCTATCTCGTGGCTCTCGTTGGTTGCGAGTGCGAGCGAGGCTTATGCGCACCTGCGCTGTATCTGCGGTCGTGCTGGTGCCTTGTTATAATCGCTCGTTTTGCCGCCTCACGCGATACAGATATTGCTACTGACGACCTTTAGGCTCATCCCTGGCTATACGATGTGGCTGATGATGATGACGAAGCTTTTGGTGAAAAAAATAACGTTTTGGTCGTGAATCAAATTCTTCTAGGTCAGATTGTAATAACAACGACTTGCTAACGAATTTATCTGAATTCGCACCAGATTTAGTGGTGATGAAAGCTCGTTTTAAAAAGAAACTTGGTTCAAGCTTTGAATTTCTCGAGTCAGAAGGTTGTGAGCATCTGATATGGCTAGAATCGATATCAAATGTTCGTTTCGAGCACGTATGCAGGTTAACCGTAAAGCGGAATCGGAGTACATGCCGCGACGGAGTTTATGTACCGCGACGGATTACACGTATTCGACACTAGAACGCTAACGCGATGCTCGTGTAATTTACGAGGTAGAAAACTAAATGACTGAAATGCGATTAAGCTCAGCGAAAACGCTGTCATGCTATAAGCTTAATATATATATATATATATATATATATAGGCTTAATTCATCAATATTCTGATTCTATACGCAACATATCGCATCTGAAAGATGGCAACCCCCCTACCACGCCCCCACGCCCCCCCCCCCACCAAATAACGTAAAATTGTTTCGTGTTATTATTTTGAAAATATCAAAGCCCCCCCCCCCCAACCACCCACTATTTCCCGTATTGGGCATTAAAAGTCCGATTAATCAAGGGGCTCGTAGCGCCCCGATGACAAGTATAAGTTTTATACACTGTGCCGTCGGGAGCACCACGACCCTATTATACTTGAATTTGCTGGATAACCTATACATGTTTTACGAATCTTTCTATTATATTGTTTGATCCGATATTAATGCTCATGTATGAGTATTCTATCTTAAAGATTTTAATTAGATCTTTGAATCCCGTAGCATTTTGCTGAAAAAATTGCTCCTTCAGCAAATTAATTAAGATTGAAAATTAATTTGTGATTTTTCTTTAATTTTTCGCCTCCCCGATTCTCTTTTTTTCAGGCTCAGTCAGTTTCAACAATACTGAGATTGTTGGTTATGGGAGGTTAGAAGCGCATATAACTTCACATACTAAAACAAACTATTCTTTGTATTTATACGAAACGCAAAAGTAAATAAAGGACCTCACGTGAGTTATCCACTGGACAGCCGCTGCATCGACACTGCAGAGAGCCGATATTATATACCTACCTATAAAAGATCGACAGAGAGAGGAGGTGCCCGCCAAGCGCACAGAGCAGACGGAGCGGAGCATGCTTTACTTATACCCAAGTACAGTCTGACGAATCGGATCGCTGTGTTGCAGTAGAGAGCTGAGCATACGGAGCAGACGAAGTGCATCCGTGAGTTAGCTAGATCCATATAACTATCAAAGGCTCTACGTGCCTACGCAGAGTATGTAGGACGTAGGTACGTAGAGCCTACTGTGATCCTTTAGTCATCAGTCATGCTCTCTTGGCTGTTAAACTTATGGCGCAGCCGCATTATAGTTTGCTGAAATTCCCCAGGTGCACCTAACGTTTTCCCGGAGATGTGCATTTAGGACCACGAGGTTATTATATACGTGCATGTGCGCCAGTGCGTGGACTGTGGTGTGAGCTCAGGACTGGTAGACGCGAACAACTTTGCAAAAAAAAGAAAAAAACACACACACAAGAAAAACGTATATCACTAGCATGCGAGCAATCACACAAAATCGCTCAGCAACGAGCTGCAAAAAAGAATAGACACACACAACACTACACATTTAAAACAGGCGACAAGGTATTAATAAAAGCACTAAATATATCGGACACAGAAAAAGGCAAAATAGCAAAATTCTTCAATGTCTATGAAGGCCCATACGAAATACAAAAGAATGTAAGCGTCGATACATATTTGTTAGTAGATACAATAAGTAGAAAAGAACGTGGAAAATTTCACCTAAATAACTTAAAACATACTATGAATAAAAAATGCCAGTGCATGGGTATGTAGAAAAACAAACGACACTCGTCATGGGAGAGTACTAGAATTAGCTCGCGCGACTCAAAAACAAACACAACTTTTTTGACCGTCAAATAGCGGCCGCGAGCCGCCGAAAAATTCCTTTATCCGAAAACGAAAAATCAGAGCAGCCAAGAGCTCACTTCTAGTTCAACTACTGCCATGGATACACCTCAAACTATTATAAAAACATCGTCCTGAACTCAGACGGAGAGTGCTACCGCAGATCACTCAAGGGGCGAGCGGAAAGATTCCAGCCGGGCTCCGGGAGGTACAAGCGGGGATGGTTCTACCAAACGAAAGCAACGACCTCCCGGAACGCAACGACTCAAACAACCAATCATCCGCCACCACCTTCAAAAGGCACGAGGGCATCATGGACCTGGAGAAGCGCCCCGCACGGACTGCAGCAGGCCTACGACCAGTGCGCTACCCAGACTCCGGTGCCGGTACCGCAAAAAAAAACCCATAAAGAGGCGAAAAAAAGCCCGAAGATGCAAACAAGACCAGCACCGGAATCACGCCCACCAACACCTCCGAGCGAACAGCAACCCGACGAAGAAGAATATGTGCCCCTCTCCTTAGTAAATATTTTTTTTATAAACATATTATATAATTTTTTTTATATATGCATCGACGCAAATGTATTTAGTTCAATAACAATAACTTTTTGTATATATTTTTTTTTCTTTACACAGTAAGTGTATACTATTAGAAATTATATGGTTGAAAAAAAACCCAGGGTCTTTTCGATTGTTGCCCTCTTCTCCGCCTTCCTCTTCGTGCAAAAAAAAAAATTTTTTTTTTCTTTCCTCAATTATCTTTCGGATTTCAAAAAACAAATTTTTTTGGGTGGGCAATGAGACGGCCCCAGGATAAGAAAGCAACAACCGATAAGTTACTGACAGCGGTCGGTTACCACGCGAGCGGCAACTAAATAGTACACTGCGAAAACACAGATAGCGTGCGCGCATACAGCATTGCGTAGAGGGGCTGGCCCAGGTATAAAGGAGCGGCGCAAGCAACAGCAAGACACTTCTTCTCTGGTCGTCTCTCTGGCTCTTACTCCAGATCGCGCCGGGCTTACTATACGATTTAGCCAAGGGCTCCGACTACCTTAGCATTCAGTATGTGTGTGATGCACACACAAAGTATGCCTGGGGATGTCAGCCCCTCCTATTTTATTAGACTATGAGAAGGATTTATAATATATCATTAATTAAAAGACCTTGTAAAAACATTATCATTCCTCTCCTTACTCGGGATCACCTCTAGTAACGCAGGCCAGTAGTATCCTGCTATACGCTAGGGGAATCTTCTATCCGGCATACCAAACGAAGGCACCCTGATACACCTTCGCCATTTGCCGGGCTGCACAACTTCCTGAGAGTTAACGTGCGGACCCTAGGGGATTATCGCCTCCCTGTTGAACGTCCCGTGGCACGTAATGCAGCACTCTCATCTCGGCTACATTGCACTCGTAGTCTGATGAGGGTAGGGAAATCCCAAATCAACGCAACCTACTACACGTTGATGACGGATATTAAACCGACTTCTAGTGCATTCGCCTCCTATTAGCATCACTCGTGTTCGATACTCTACTACGTCCTCTCGGTTTTGTCTTTAAATCTGTTTAGCACGTTTCACTGTTGTCTGTCGGCTACTGCTCTGAAATAGATTTGTGTTTCTTTAGGATGACTCAAGCACCATCAATCAGCATGGATCACCAGTGTTGGATACAGAGAGTATGGACACAGCAGCGTGCTGAATCGTGGATTATCCATCATCCTGGGACCCTCGGCTCATGCACGTCGATGGACTGAAGAGGGCACCGACCAATTACTATAGAGTTCTCTATAGAGAACATGCTGGCCTGCGACACCAACAGCGAGGTCGCGGACATCCCAAGCTCGGCTTCAACTTCATCGAGCTTTCACCGCTTGTATACCTCGATCCTATTCTCCCATAACCTCATTTGCTTATTCCTCCGAACCGTGTCGAAGGCAGCAAGGTCTGATTTATTAATCTTCCGTTACAGCAACTTTAATCTTAACCTGAGCGCGATGCCGCCTCGATCATAGTCAACCTAAACGCGGTCATATGCCTCATATGTCATCGGTGTGGCCGAGTTCGCCGCAGCCGCTTTGACAGACAGCAAGCGATGCTTCGACTTCGCGCTCAAGACCGAACAACAGCTATATAGCGGCTCCTGGGCAGTGCGGCGGGACGTGACTTCGACAACGATTCCATCCAGTATAAGCACGAGAAGGAGCCGACACTTCTCCAGGAGATCGACAGTGCCGAAAACGTTCAGCATCAAGCTCAGCGTACCCACGACATGCTACGCAAGGATAACTAGAAAAGAGACAAATTTCATACAAGAAATTGTATAATAATGTAAACTATTTCTTATAGATATTTTAATTAAAAATTGTCGTTGACTTGTATACGCCACCACGACTCACGAGACGTACGCAGCGAGTTTCGCCACGCTGACGCGCAGCGCCACCGTCGCTAGAAACTTCCTTCCGTGTACCTGAGGGGATGATGGAGCAGAGCGACCCAATTAGAGCCACGCTACAGACCCCCCACTCGCTGAAGCCTTACAGTGGTAGAGGTAGATGTGTGTCAAATAGCGTCTCGACTCTCTCCTGTGAGCATCGATTCCTCGCTCCTAGAGCAACCAGAAGTGCATTCCAGCGACAAGATATTACAAGAGCTTCAATCAACAATGTCCGTCTACAGAGCCGAAGAGCCAGAGCAGATTCTCGCAGCAGCGAACTTGGTCCGCGAGAATCCCGTCATAAGACGCAAGCAGACAAACCACCCGTAAAGTACCAAGAGGGACGTCGTGAACCTCCTATGCGGAAGTAAGACTAAGGCTGACATGTTCGACGAATGGAAGGTCCCCGAGTCTACGATCCGTGGATGCTGCTATTAAGGCGGAGCCCGTAGATATGGATGCTCATCGTAAGTATTGTGAAAACTTTTTAGATTTTTTCCCATTTCATACATAATATTTTTTTTAACAATGACACTTATTTTTCAATTTTTTCAGGTATTATACCACCTGCAGAGGAATCACTGCGCAGCATTATGGAGTATCCCGTGGTGCGCAATTTTGCAGCACTGCATGTTGCGCAAAGTTTGCAAGCTTTGGCAGCTTATTTAAGGGGGCACACCATCTTTGAACTCTGAAGAATAAACTTCTTATAAATAATAACAAAAATAAATTATAATTGTTATATAATTTGTATACTAATATTAGGTTACATTACCTGTATTTTTACCATGGTAAATCCGTATTAGCACCTACTTACCTATGGTGACTCTCCGTATACTGTTTTGAGCATTTTGGCACTGTCCGTGACATTTGAATGCTTAGAAAATCTTTTATGAAAAAAAATGTGGCATAAAAAGGTTAAAAGAGGCCAAAAATTAAGTATTATCATTGTTAAACATTTTCTAAGTATTCATTTCAAAATCCCTTCATTCATACCAAAAGTGCAAGTATTTAAAGCATGCTCCTAAAATTTTAGCCCAATCAAACCATGTGGTCACATGGAATCCTACGGACAGTGCCGAATGCTCAAAACAGTATACGGAGAGTCACCATGGGTAAGTAGGTGCTAATATGGATTAAACATGGTAAAAATACAGGTAGTATAACCTTATAGTAGTATAAAAATTATATAACAATTATAATTTATTTTTGTTATTATTTATAAAAAGTTTATTTTTCAGAGTTTAAAGGTGGTGTGCACCCTTAAGGGGACAAGCCACTTTTAAACCTTGAAAAATGAAATTATATATATATATATATATATATTGCTCAATCATATTCTGAATATATAAGCAATATCTCGCATATAGTAAGTTAATTTCGTTTTATTATAGGACATGATGTAATAATACTTAGTTAATTTAAAAATATTTAATGATTATTTGTACACTTTTACATGAAAAAAGTTTTAATTTAAATTTTACCCTGTACAAAAATCATATTTTTGAACAGGTGTTTAATGACATAAATATGTGTACTCTTGCAAAATATATTTCTTTCAACAAACTTTTTTCAAGTAAAAGTAATGCTGTAGGACGGAGGATGGTATGAGGTAGATCTTAGGGGAGGATGATTGGTATCTAAGACTCCCGTGGTTGTATGGCTCTTGACGATGGTTCCACGGTTTCTTTTTAGATTATTGTATAAAAATTTTAATTGATAAAAATGGATCAGTATTAATTATTTCCTTCTTGAATATTTTAAATTGAAAAATATTATTGTTCAATAATATCATTATCTTTACAATTAAATATTTCCTTTTTGAAAGCATTATCTTTAGAACAACATTCATTGTTATCAATAACCATAATGTTGCATAATTTCATCATCTCATGAAATTATATGAAATTATTGGTGATTTTCATACAATAAAATAAAAAGAAACAAAAAAAATCAACGCGCCTGAAGTATATTATATAATAATATAATGTGCTTCTGACAGTACCCCTTGGGTGGTGTGGAAAACTGTCTATAATAGTACATAGTTAATATTCTAATTCTATTGATTATTTTATACTTTTTTCTGATCTTCCAACATAAAAATTATAATCTGAATCATTAGTGAATCATATGGACAGGGTAAGTGAGTTCTTTGAACTTGTACTCACTTACCCTGTAAACTATTAATCTCAAATATAATTAATTAATCGGCCTTTTAATGCCCCAATATGGGAAATGGTCGGAGGTTGGTGGGGGGGGGGGAGTCTTGCCAAAATGACTATATAATATAGGAAGGTGTATATATATATATATATATATATATATACATTTCTGGCTTTCAGATGCGATATGTTGCGTATAGAATCAGAATATTGATAGAATTAGCTATATATATATATATATATATATATATATATATAAAATACAGCGTGGGTGGTTGAAACGAGCTTTTATTATAGGACATACAATTTTTTCAGGTTATTCGAAGTGTGCACTTGAGACGTTATTATTGCTGTATCTAAAAGATCTAAAGTTAACTTCACAATTGGTAAAATGTCTTTTGCACCTTCACAGTAAACTTGCTTTGTGGTTCCCATAGAGGTATTACTATATAGAGGGAAAGAGCCATAGGCCGGCCTGTGTGCGGCAGTGAGGCTCTCTTAAGAGTGAGAGAGAGAGAGAGCGCTATACATTAGAAAGAGCGCGAGAGAGTAGAGTTCTTCCCTCTCCCCTCTGTTGTCCTCTGTTGTCTTGCAATCGACGCGTGCGTTTTTTAACAATATCTCAAAAACTACTGCACCTACAAAAAAAAAAAATCGCGATTGAAAGTTGCTTAAAATGTTAAAATGCATAAATTATCATCTGACGTATTTTCGCGTAGAAGCAGTAGTTTTTACAGAAATCGCAACATAAAATGTACAGAGAAGAGAGAGAGAGAGAGAGAGAGAGAGAGAGAGAGAGAGAGAGAGAAAGTAGGCGGGGTCTTCTGGCCTCTAAGCTTGCGCTCTCTTTCTAATTTTGTAGTGCGCGCTCTCTCTCTCTCTACGCAGGCATCACATTTTCGGCTGGCTCTTTCCCTCTAAACTAATGCCTCTATGGTGGTTCCCTGTAGAAAAGGGACGAAGAGTACTGTGCAATAATACATTAATAGAGCAATTTCGAGTCCAGTGCGGTTAAAGGTTACTACGTTTGTTTAGTGCTCGTGAGTCGCGTGTGTTATACAGTCGTATAGATTATAGCGAAAATGCACTTGTAGGCTACCTCTGCAACACGATTATTTACATGGCTGCTTTAAACGTTTTATCGATTCCCCTCGTCTGAATTAGAGCTCCAATAAAATTACACCGTTTTTTTTTCATCCCGTAAAAGCAATACAATTGGAAAACATCATATATAATATGCATCAAGTTAGTATTCAGATCTCGCATTCCCGATACGCTACCGCTGCTCTGTTTTTCCGTATTTATATAACAAAATCGTATAGGTATCTCGAAAGCTTTGTTGGTTGTATATTGCACATAAACTATTGATCACATATGCATCTGGATGATTTCGGCTGCAGCATGCGTACAGAATTTAAAAATACGCTATCTGTATTTGTTTGGCTGTTCTCGCCTCGGTTTATGTAGTGAATGCTTATTTCTGTTTGTATACATTATTTGCTCTGGGCAGACTGTCGGAGGGAGTGAGCAGGTAGAAATCAAACTGCCCTCTGTCAGAAAAGTGGTATAAATTCTGACGGACGTTTTATAGGCTTATGTTATTATTTAAAATAGGTAACGAAACTTGGTGCTTATAGATCAAAATACATGATAAGCTACCCAACTTTCATGCATGGAGAGGCGCTTTTATGCCCTCGCTAGAAAAAAGACAGTGTGTAGCACGAACAGAAAAGCTATTTCAAAAGTCTAAACTGTTTTTAGCACTGGTCTATACTAATATAACTGATAAAAACAAGCTGCCACCGCAAGCACGTTGACGTATAAACTTAAACTAATATTGATACATCAGCGGCAGTAATATCGTGTACAAGGTTGATGGCGGCAATTTGGCGCTTTTACTAAAAAAATTTAAACTCGACTTGGTGGCGGCAGATATAAGCTCTTTCTGATGCCCTGCAGTAACCTCTTTTTATATATAAAACTTATATTATGAACTTCAGCTCATCGCGGAGAACTGACGTTACGATGCGACCTACAAGTAAATTGATTAAAAAAGAGACAAGTATTTCGGTGCCAATCGAATGTAAGCTTTAAAGAGTGTATGTCATTACGCCTCCACTGAAAATGATACGTCTTTAATACATCGCGCGTTTAATAACTGTAAAGCCAACGACAAAGGCTCACTTTTCTGCAAAGAGATAATATTAGCGCGAACGGCGGCTGTTACCGACACACATCGGGGGTCGGTCTCGAGTCGCAAACTCCGGCAGTCAGACATTAAGCGTAGTGATTGAAGAATTGCTACGTAGGCGCGTGCACAGCGATCGAGAGGATCGTTACGGGGCCACATCTTCCTCTTCCCCAATCGAGTAGTCAATTGATGAAAAGGAGAGGTTCAGAGCAAAGAAGCAACGGACTTCTTTGTGACCTGCTCGGGCTTGCTACGAGTGTAGCCACCTGAAGTAAGTGCCAGTCCATTGCGATTCTAGGCGAGCCATTGTATTAGTTTCGTGTTCGTATTTTTATGATTACGTTTTGCTGACGATAGGGAAGAGTACGTCGTGAACATAACAGACAACATTAAGCTACTCTTGTCAGCCGGCGCTAATGTGCTCGCTCAGGACTCTGACGGCAATACGCCTTTGGCTCTCATCTTATTAGGTGAAAATGTGGAACCGCCAGGAAATAGGCTCTTGATCCAGGCGTTGGCCCTGAAAAAAGCTCTCCAGCCGTCGATCAAATTAATGGATGAAACAATCATTGAACGGCATCCGACCTTGCAAAATTATTATCGAGACTACTTTAACGATGTTAGAGACAAGACAATTAGGTACGACAATGAATNCTTTATTAAGGGGGGGGGGGGGTGTGAAACCCAATTTTTACCGACCGAGTCGATAGTGCTCGGAGGAAAATTGGTTGAAACTAAATAAATACAACGAATTTCGCTAAACCAAGACATCATTGCCCTCCGTCTTGGACTCATCTAGCACCGTGCAAAGTTTCAAATGAAAATATGAACGCATTAATAAATGGCATTCGAACGAAAATTAGTAGCTGCAGCGTGCATACTCTGGAAATTTTGTTCGAATGCCATTCTTTTATGCGTGCATAAAAAAAATTTCACCGTTTTCAATCACTTGAAAATTTACACAGAGGTAGATAATTATTAAAGGGAGGGCAATGATGTCTTGGATTTGTATAATTTGAACAAAAAAAAAAATAGTTTTATTATCAGGCGAAGCGAGCTCGACGACTGCGCATACATTGTGCGCATCTATCTGCCGTCTATGTCGCGGTCGGCTGTCGACACGTTCACGCACCCGCTTTCAATGCGTATTTTGATGTTTGGAAACGGCCTCCGTTTACCGAGATGTCTCGTTCCTATCTGTGCTTTTCGACGACGTGATGCGGTGATGCAGAAGTGACAGTTTTACCATCTTCAGGAAAGTGTTATGGCGCATGTACATACCTAATAAGTATGTGCTTTGAAGCAGTACTCAGTAGCCTTCGCTCACCGCGATCTCGCTAGCGGATCGGCTGTTCGCTGCTCTTGCGATTTTTAGTGTAGTGTAGCTGTGCAAAAAGTATCAACAAGTGATGCACCGAAATTGCAGCCACGATGCGACGTGTGAGTGGCAAGCCGTCAAGGAGTGGTGCAGTAGGGGAAAAAAGTAACGCCAGGAAGAAACTTGAGCTTCCGCTTGGAGGTTATCCCTTATTTGGTGTCTACTCCTGTTGCTGCTGCTGCTACTGGTGCTCTTGCTGCCTCCCCTGCTAGATGAGGATTGAGCATGGTCACTGTTTATTCTGCTTCAACGGCTGTGCTGCTTCTTTCCTCCTACATACGGTCTGGTTGAAGAGTTCGCCTCGTCCTCAAATTCGCCATTACTTAAGATTCACAATCGATATTTCTTGTTTTATTTCCAGTGAAATGAGTGATTACGTGGTTGTGTCATCTATTTCTATGCATTATAGGTTGGCATTGATGGCTACAGACAAGGCGACTTGAGCTGAATCAACACTGTCTGGTGCTACTGATGTTGGTTGGCGTTTCTAAAGCTTCAGTTATTTAGAAACGACTCTGAAGCCAGGTTCACGCTTGCGCCAGAAGCGTATATTTAGAACGAACTAGATCTTCTGGTTACACTTAAGTCACTAAACTGTATAAATATGTTGAAATACATACCAAGGGCTTGCATACCAAGTTTCAAGTTTATACAATGCATCACTTGTACATAAACTCAATTTTTTTTAATTTCTGGGACTAATAAATTGCATATCTCAAAAGTAGTGCATTGGATGCACTTGAAACTTGATATACAAACCCTTGTAATGTATTTTAACATATTTCTTTAATTTGATGGATTTATTACAACTACAAGGTGTAATTTGTTCAAAAGCACTTGCGCCAAATGAGTATATTCAGAACAAACTAGATCTTCCAGTTGTATTAAAGTCACTAAACAATATAAATATGTTGAAATACATGATAAGAGCTTGCATATCAAATTTTAAGTTTGTATAATAAACCACTTATTTACATTAAACTTATTTTTTTTAATTTTTTTAAAAGTGGTGCATTGCAATAAATTATTTTTTGTAATAAGAATGGCGTGTAGTCAAAACACGTGTGTATATGCGAAATACACATAACTATTTTTGTAATAAAAAGAAGCGTGTAGTCGAAACACGTGCGTATATGCGAAATGCACATAGGTAACTATTTGTAATAAAAAGAAGCGTGTAGTCGAAACACGCATGTATACGTGCAAAATACACATAATTTTTTATAATAGGATATCCGTGTAGTCGAAACACGCGTGTATATACGAAATACACATTTTCTTTTGTAATATGAAAAATGCGTTATTTGTTTATAATAATTATTTTTAGACTTGACAGGAATTTTTTTACGCCTTGCGTATCCGTAAGGGTATCTTGGTTTTATGCGCATCTCTGGCGATCATCGCCAGATGGCGCCAGAGGTGATCATAAGCACCACCTGCATTACCGGCGCTAGGCCGATAAAATCGCAGGAATGGGTGTGACACCCCCTTAAAGATCGAAGAGATTTGTACAAAGCAAAGATGAGTAAACTGACTTTTAAATTTACCCATCATGCCCTCAGAATTCAGACTGACTCCTGACTGATGGTAGATTCAAGGTGTAGCCGATAGTGTGGGGTTATCTAGGGATCGAGAACGAAAGTCTTTGAAATGAAATGGGAGAATCTCTATGGGTTTAGTGGTCTGGCATAGGAGCAGACATTGTAGTAAGGTAGAGCATTGAAAATTTTGATTGTTTCTGTTTTCGATGATTTCCCAATACAAGAAACAACCGGTGAGAATCTGATAAAACTCTCAATTTATCATCTGTCGTCAACAGAGCGAGACAGGTTTGTATATACCAATTCTTGCATCGATTGCATATAGGTATGCCAGACGCATAAGTAGATGTATAGGATAAATCAGCAAGCCAAGTAAAAAAAAAACTAAAGAAAAGGGCAAACTGCACATAAAACCAATAGTAAGAGGCTGTAGCTGTAAACGGCGGTCTAGCAAGACACTAAAGAAATCCTAGAGACAGCAGCACAGAGGGAGGATAGGAAGTAGGAAACCACGAAATTGAAGGGAAGGAAAAATGGGAAGACAAAGAGAAATACTCGAGCAAGCCGAGAGAGAACAAGCACCATCCACTTCTTTTCTCTTTTTCTTCTTCTCCACCTTCTACTTTTCTTTCTTGAATCGCACTCTCGCGAAGAAGAGAAGGCAGGTCCGCGTAACGTGCTTACCTGGCCAGCGCAGATGCATTTATAAATAAAAGGGAAGAGAGGCAGGGAGCCGTCGAGTTAGTTGCCGGCAAAGTTGAACGGAGAATCGAGTTTTCAAACGGGGAGGAGCAGCCCGAGCGAAGATAATGGCCAGGTGAAAGGGCACGATAATGGAATATTATATATGTTTAAAAGAAGAATCTGGTGGAAGAGCTTTTAACGATGCTATATATTATATCCCTCAAATCTCTTATTGATATTATAGTACTCCATTGAGCGTGATTGAATTTTAACCTTCGAAACTATGTCTATACCTGTAGCTCTGTCAAGTTAAACAAAAGTTTTATTCGAACGATAAGAACACCTAAAGCTACGGCCAAGTGAATTATAATTCAAGAGAAACGGACTCTAAACTCTTCTGTCGCCGCGGAGATAACTGCTTAACTACATGGCTCTAATTGGTGGTAATTTTGTCGAGGGAAAATTTTTCACTAATTATTATTATAATTAATGTTTAATTCAGCAGCCTGTATTAAAATCCAAGCGAAATTTATCTCCCAGTGAAAAATATGCCGCACACACGTCATAAATAACACAAAATATTGCCGGTGTCATGAAAGGAGGAAATAGGAGAATACCCGTAACGCACAAAAGGGAAAATAATAGTGGCCGGAAAAATGCACAGAGGGGAAAAAGTCAGCGCTGGCGTCACCTGCAATAAAAGTGACCGAAGGGAAAGTGATAAAAACAGACACGGTCAGCGCTTTCAATGCGACTATGCAAATAGCTCGCCAGTGGCTGACATTTTGGTTTGGAAAAGCTTCTGGATAAACAAGAAAGCGTATATCGTTCTATATTCCGCCGCATAGTGCGGAAAATCGAGATTTTGATAGACAAATTTAACTGGAGCTTTCAATTTTTGACGAAATTCGATAAGAGTTTCGGGAAATGAGCTTTATTTGGAATTAACTTATGTGGAGAGTTATTTTCAAATAAAGTTTCCTTTTTTTTATTGTTGTTCGGTTTAAAATAATTTTGCAATCAAAATTATAATAAATTATAAATTTTAAAATATGTGCGGTGATAAATTAAAATTATAGACTTCACCTGCATGTTATCGAAGTTTTTTTTCACTTCAGTATTTAATAATAGAAGACCTTTTTATTTATGATTCTAGCAATAAGAATTTTTTCATTAAACTCTCTGGCATTAAATACCAGCTGTTAAAGAACGGCTACTATTCGTATTATTTGAATAGTCCAGAAAACAGTGTTGAATAGCACTTTTTTCATGTTTCAAGTATTTATTGTACATTTTTGGACATGGAAAAAAAACGAATAACCTAAAAAGGCGTGCTCCCATTTTTAGAGTACCATTATTTAATTCCTTCATAACTACCGATTTGGATAAAAAATTTCTCATCGATCCATACAAATCTATAAATCTGCGTCATCAGCATTCACGGCGGTGACAAGCTGCTATCAATTTGTAAATGGCAGATTTGCGCCGAGACTTAACGTGAATAATCGAGTCGTGTTCGCTCGTCGCGCATAAATCCAGCTTCGTAAATGAAAAATCCTCCATTATAACAGGATTAAATTTCCCCAATCGATTGACTTGGTAGAACTTTGCGTCACGGCTAGCTATAACGAATCGCCTTCATAAGAAAATGGAACGTGTAAAAAAAAGGAGGAAAAGAAGATAGGAAGATCTCAGAGGAGAGAGAAATTTTTTACCGATAATCGAAACGGCGCGTCGGGTCCAAAGCCCCGACGAGAGACAGCTTGATTCCGGGTGAAACCGAAAATATACCCTCTCTCTTCTAGGTTCTTTCGCTTATCTTCGCGCTCCTTCGCTATTTATACGACTTTCTCTCTCACTTTCAACGGCGTCGCGCTATTCTTATCTCAGTATTTCTATCTACTGTGTGGCGCTGCTGTATGCGCTAACTCGCCCGCGCGCCACTGAACCCGTCCTCACTCTATATAGCTCCAGAGATGTCTGGAAGTGGAAAGTTAACTTAGTTTCGCGTACAGCCCCCTTTTAAACAGGCCAAGGCGTATTTCCAGACTATCCTTCAGCCTTTTCGCTTCCTCTCTTAAATCTACTTTCATACTTGTTTAAGCTGAATAAAAGCTGATGAAGAAGGGGCGAAAATTATTTTGTTAGATTATCGACATATGCCTCTCGATAATTGTGGTGTTGATTGAAGAAGAAAAATGTCAATTATCTGAAACTGTACGTTTGCACTTTGGCCTTGAACGTGTAGGTATATTTACAACGTCGTTAAAACTATTTCAATGTGTATGCAAAACCTTCGTTTCATGGAATTTCTTAATCAAAAGTTTTCCGCTCCTGTACCAAGTCAACATTACACTCGTTTAGAATTTTCTTTCCCTTGTAATAAAACTTTTTCCAATCTTTCGTAAATTTTCTCATGCGAGTATAGCAAACTGATCTCGCATACTATCTTATCAGTATAAATTTACATCTTCACAGATCAAACAAACACATTACCGTATTCAGCGAGACGTGAAACTTTTCTCAAGCTTCCATTTCCTCCAATATACATAGAACTTTTGAAGCTCACTCGTCTCCCGCGCATTATTCCTATATCAAAACAAATTCTGCCGCGTCCCATCCGGTCATATTCCCGGCGGATGAGTTTGTCCGGTGCGTGCTACCGAAGCGTAAATGATCCAAACCGAAAACCATCACGTCCCTTGTGTGATATCCCGAAGAGAGATTTGGAAACGACGTAAAGGCGGTAGCCTCCATCTCCTCGTATTCCACGGTGGTCTATATATTATATGCATTTATACACACTCGAGTCGTAAAGGAGGATTACACGATAATAAATGCAACATGCACTACTACGTGTATTTGTCTCTAGCAGTAAGGCGATTTTTTTCGTTCAGATGGATTCCCCCGTAGTATTATAGTAGTAGGGATCGATATTAGCTTGTTCTTTATTTCAAAACCAGACCATGCACGAGTAAATTATTCGATCGTCTGCCTAACTTCGTACCATATCTCTTCCGACAAACACGTTTTCATTAAAAAAATACTCTAGAGAGTGAGGGCAGGGTACATATACATACATACATATACAAACGCCTACGTGCAGCACTCGCTCAATTACAACTTGTTTACCCGCGCGCTCACCGGCAATCACCTAATGCAAAGTGCGACAGGTGTAGTAGTAGTCGCTGTCGTCGTCGAGGGCGATTTGAAAAAACACGCGTCTATGTAGAGAACCATCCCATCTCCGCTCTCGTCGATAGTGTGGACTAGTACTGGAGCGAGTGAAAATTGTCGTCAAAGTAATAGGTAGTAGTAGGGTATATGCACATCGGAAAATCGGGCATCGGCGGGATTACCGAGCCGAGTCCTATGGCATAGCTAAAAGCTAATGGATTCTTGTCCCTTTGAAGGTGCGCGTGCTATGTATCCAGCGTAGGGCTCTTTCTATGCCATACACAGGATACCGTATCTTCTGGTGGACGCCCTCTCATGTCATTAGCGCCATTAGCGTATGGAAAAGCCTGGACGATGTTGCTCCAGAGTCAGCTTTATTAATTCGGCTAATTAAAGTGCGGAAGGTGAAAACGGAAATAGAAAATTACTGGGGATTTATTGTTACTATTCATTACTGCATGAATTACTATATAGATGATCATCGGATTATTTTATAAATAAAATATGAGATACAAATATAAACGCACATAAACTTATGATAATTATCCCAAAAAAACTTATAATTGATCCAAAACTTTTTCTTTCAAAAAACAATAATGTAAGTTGAAAATAGAATGTAACCTGTGGGATGAATAATTTTCTGTGATGCTCCTTACAAAGCACAACGGCAACAAAATAAGATAATCCCTTAGTGTCCAAAACTCGCAAAAAACTTGCAATGACGTCAGCTAAGAAACGCCCGCTGCTGCAGATGAAGCTCTCATCCGCAGTAGTGCTAACATTTTTACGCGCTGATGCGCTGTATTAGAGGTTCCTTTGAAAAAGTTGCAGAAGCTGCAGCCTCCATGTATGGAAAGTTCGAGTGAGGCGAACAGTGTACAGTGTAATTTAATCATAGCACGTTGGTGAAATTATCGTCTGTGAAAATAACCTTGACAAAGTGCTTAACTCCTGGCCGGTCTTAATGACCCCGGGGCTGAGTGCCTTCTCTCGATAAATTACATTTGCACACGAGCTTGCACTACTTTGCTTGGATACGTAATTTTTCGTGACAGTTCGTTTCTGGCATCCACTTTAATGGTCTTAACTACTATACTGTACACCGAAATTATTCATAGACGCTCTTATAGCAGTGCCTCGAATGCATAAGTAAATTCATACCGTGTGCGTTTTATATGTATTTACTTATCTCTCGCTACGCGTTCAAGGCAGTTATCACTTTGACTCTATAGCAGCTATGTTATAGAATTTTATACGAATACTTTAATAGTGGCAACCGAAATAGCGTTACTAATACTTTCTGCAGTTGATGTTTGACACGCACTGAAAATACCTTAGGGTATGAAGCTTCTAAACTACAATAATGGAATTGAAAAGATTTAATATAGGAAAATATGCATATACCACCTCTCCGGTATCCGACAATGTATATCATAGTGTGCATAATTCGTCAGATACGGTGTACAAGTAAATGTGCAAAATGAACGTGGTGAATCACCACTGTTTGAATGATAACGCAGTGATAGAAACTTTGCGAAAAGGCGGCGCGAATATTAATCTAAGAGCAATGAATGGTCAGACTCCGTTGCATGCTGCCTGCAAACGTTTACCACGGAGTATATTAATGCGGATTGAGTTTGCTGACCTTAGGGACCCGTACATTGTGAGCATAACGGCCAACATTATTAAGCTACTTTTGTCAGCCGGTGCGGATGTGATTGCTTAGGACTCTGACAGCCATACGCTTTTGGCTCTCGTCTCATCAGGTGAAAATGTGGAACTGCCAGGAACTAGGCTCTTGATCCAAGCGTTGGCTCTGAAAAAAGCTCTCCAGCCGTCGATCGAATTAATGGATGAAAGAATCATCGAACGGCACCCGACATTGCAAAATTATTATCGAGACTGCTTTATCGAGATCGACAGGATAAAATCGACGAGGTTCATCCATACCTGCACCTTTTTTCAACTCTTCTCGAAGAGATACTGCCAGATTGACGTGCTTATGCGGAATCCCGAATATGAAACCAAATTTAAGCGGTACGATCTTAGCGGATTTCCCACGTACGCCGAAGACATACGCCAAGCCTTTGAGAGCGCGCAAGACCACTATCAACCTGTGTTGAAGCAGGAAAACGTAATCAACGAGGCCTTTTATAATATTCTGCCTCATTTGGTTGTAGAAAAAGTAGTTCATTATATATTCGATCGTAGCGAGAATTCGCAAAATATGTAGGATTTGATAAAATATTAAACAATAAAGACTCTACACACGATATCTCTATAACTTAAATTTTATTCTCATTTGTTTATTTATACCCACCGTATTCCGTTGCGTACTTTCGACGAAGTATCTATCTGGATTTATGTGCATGGAATCGTAAAACTTACAATCGCCAACATTTTACTTAGTAAAAGGTGTTTTTTCAAACCGATTTTACATCCTTCTGATGCACTGTTATAACTTTAGAAAAAATGGCCTCAACACGCAACGACCTCTCGAGAGGCTGCTACAGACCACTTAAATGTTGTTGTGATTGTATATCTGTATCGGCGCAGTTGCTACACGGTATCTGAGCTCTAGAGAAGCTTGAGGTTCTACAGTTTATCCTTATTGACGAGTAAAAGAGAGTAAAAGATCGTAAAATAAAGACAAAAAATAGTACATGGCACGCCATTAGTCGTTGCCCCATTAGCTGGCATGCTTCTGCGAACCTAAATACATGTTACACATTCGAGAGCTATTGCCTCTAACTGATTAAGAAACAAACATATTTGGTACGTTTAAACGGATTTTAGCTTCAATTAAAAGTGATCCGATATAAGCTGATCATAATTTATCTATTGAGTTATTTATAGATAAATGGAATTGTAAAATAAATAAAAATAAATTCACTTAACCAAGAGATATTTGCGCGGTAAAAGCGTTAAAATCATGCATTAAGGGCCCTTGCGTACATCGCTATAGATATATAGTAAACGAAAAAATATATCGTCCGTTTGCGATGTACACACACCGTTAAATGAAACTTTGAATTCTGGAAATTCCCGCCAGTGCCGGTCGCAGGTTAATTGGGGATATCCAGAGTCGACGCGCATGCGCTGTACGAGCGTGGCCGCGTTTTGATATAGAGCGCATGCGCGTCGGCCCCAGTTAACAAGCGGCCAGAGCCGGCGGGAATTTCCAGAATTCAAAGTTTCATTTAACGGTGTGTGTACTTTTGATAAAACTGCTATACCTAGGGCCTACAAAAAAATATATGATATTGTTTGATATGCGCTTTGCGTGCGGAAGCGAGCTACGATGCCTCCGTAAGCTAAAACATTTACAAAAAATAATTTAAAAATGCGTTTTCAAAAGCTGTTCGATAGTAATATAAACATGCCAGCGTTGTCATGGTAGCAAGGTTATGTACTTTGACAGTTTCTGGGAAGGTCGTTTTACATGACTTGTTATAAATTTTCTAATTTATGGAGACATTTCAGCTCGCTTCCACGCGCAGAGAATATATCAAGCAATATCATTTACTTCTTTCAAGATCCTAGGTGCAGCAGTTTTTTCAAACGTACATCGCAAATGGACGGACGATTTTCTGCTTAACTGTGTGTGTATATGTGTGTGTGTGTGTGTGTGTGTGCGCGCGTGTGTGTGTATATATATAACGATATGCTCGATGGCCCTTCAAGGCTAATCTATATTACTATACCTATATTACTGCAGTACTTAAATTCGGAAAGACTTTAATTCAAGAGAAATAAACTTGCATCAAATGATAAGAAAGTCAAATTTAACAATACTATTCAACCTATTGAACAGTAAAAAGTTTAATAAAAAAGATGATAATTTATTTTTTTGTAATTATGTATGTTTTTCATTTTTAATAATTATATTTTTATGAGCTAAAGGTACCCAATTTAAATAGGTATACTGCATATACACTTTCAATCGATGGATGGAAAGTATTTGCCCGGGACAGTTCTTGTAATTGCTTTTCTTTATTCTCGAGACCGGATTATCTATCCCCAATAAAGAAGCTCCGTGTGCTCGTCCAGACAGGTTCTGAATTTTCCATGGACTCTGCCATTTCGCATCAGAGAGCAAATGACAGTCGGCTCGTTGTAGAGCTATAAAAGACCGACCCGAACCCGTCGACGAGTCGGTCCTCTAAGCCACGGCCACGGTCGTATATACAGGTCTCGAAACTCCTGTGGTGAGGGAAGGTCCGTTAGTGTAGCTCAAAAGTTTCTCCTCTTGCTCGCTAGCCACGGAGTCGCCTCGATCGAGTTTCACGTTCTATAGTATCTGTATATTTTGAGTACAGTTACTGCTACTGCTAGACGATACCGTCGTAGTATCCCAGAATGCGAGTCATTTAAATTCTAAATTTAAAAAATGAAATTAAGGGGCTTTCTAAAATACGTTAAAATTGTTTTAAATCGGAAACAAAAATAAGAACTGTTATTTTTTTTGGAAACGTTAGCCATAATAGCCAATTTTTGAGATGGATGATTTTAATTAGTAATTTACTTGCTGACAATTTAAAATTATGAAAACTCGAAAATACGTTTTTTTTAACGCTCAAAGTTGTTTTAAGAACTTTAAAATACATTCATAGATCAACATATATATAACTGTTATATAAATATTTATTATCAATTAGACCTCGGTTGTTAATTTTAAATTATAAAGGAAACGAGAAAAATATACATTCAAACAAATTTAAATTCTTTATTGATTGATATAGATATTTTCACATCATACTTATATACAAAATATACAGTCTTTGAAAAGCAATTTACGTATGCTTTAGTTTAGCTAATTTTCGTTTTTCTGCAGCTTCTTTTATTACTTTTTTATTAACTTGATGCGTATATTGGCGCATTCGTAACCTGGCATAATAAAATATTGAGTAAGCTAGTATATCGGATGCATGCGTGTCACAGGAAAAAGTGAACTTAAAGTGTTGTCTAGAACTTCATCCACAGTTAAATTAAATACGTTAGGATCACTGCAATATTTTGCAAAGCAATTTTCAACGTAGTTAATTAACGTGAAGAAATTTTCAATAGCATGAATTAATCCTCCTTGATTTTTTAAATTCACTAGTTGAGAAAAAGGATTATTTTTTTTCTCGGTCATAACACCTTTCCTGCACTGTACACATTCCTTATACTCCACATACAGCGAGTTGAATAATAAAATACGGTGGCACATCGAAGGAAGGCAAGCAAATCTAAAATCAAAATGCTTAAACCCACCTACCCTACTCGTAGCGAGTTTAACAATAAAATACGCCGGTGCATCGAAGGAAGGCAAGCGACGGCGAGCAACACAAATTTAAAACCAAAGCTCTCACCTACCCTCCGCACCGAAATTCTTCCTCCGATGTGCCGACTTATTTTTTTATTAAACTCATTGCGCAAACTTCATTGGGAGCTTTGGTTTTCAAATTGTTGCTCGCAGTCGCATGCCTTTCTCCGATCTGCCGACATATTTTATTATTAAACTCACTGCGGGCAGGGTAGGTGGGTTTGGGGGCTTTGGTTTTAGATTTGTTGCTCGCTTTCGCCCGCCTTCGTTCGATGTGCAAAATATTTAAATAAAACCGTTTAAATAATATCTTTAATGATTATATTTCAGATTCATGTTTATCGAACACCAAAACTTTTAATTCAATACGTTTTCTCTTTTATTCTTGCATGGTTTTGCAAACGGTTATTATCGATAAAAGTGTAAAAGAGGTTATATTGTCAATTTCATTGCAAAGTTAATTGTAGGAAATTCCTTTTATATTATTATAATTCTCATTCTTGTTCTTTGTAAAGTATATTAATCAATAGTCAATATAATTTTCCCGAACAATTTCATATCACCCACAATAGCGAAATTTTGCTATAGTTTTGTACGCCGAATGTCCGTTCGGTCTGAAGTTCGCTATTCGGTGCAATATTCTGCACTTTCTGTTGCCAACCCTGCTGATGACGCTTGATGACGCGCATGCGCGCGCTCCTTCCCAACGCTCCCGATAGGTGGGGTGCTCGGCAAGCATGAAAGGAGGAGCAAGAAGTATGATGGGAGAGGACAAAGAGACTACTTTCTCGGACGACACGACACGAAACACATCTGTGAACTTCCGTATAGACACTGCTATCCCTCGTCATTTACTCTTCACGCGTGCTCTCAAGTCTCAGTCACCCCTTGCATCGTATTGTGCATCTAAACTGAAAAGATTTCTAAATTTATAATATAAGTCTGCGGTGACCAGGTAAGCACTTAGTTATGAATGATAAAAGGAAAAAGTGGTTTGACCACGTGTTGCATCAATCGCTCAAGAAGATCTTTCGCGAGCGCTGTGTCGGGAGCAGTGACCAGATCAAAGAATTTCTTCGTAACTCTAAACTCGACGATCAGAAGTCCATAATCAAGATGATCTTAGGGCTGGATCCTACCCTTCGCTGGCACATTTCGCAAGAAAAATTCGGACAGCTCCCGCTTCTGTGGATCGCAGTCTTGGGTTGTTACCAGCAGTCAGCTGAGCTATTGGTGCGGTCCGGTGCCGATGTCAATGAGCCCTTCGGACGTCACGTTCCTCAGGTGGTCCCCGAGAAACAGACCGTTCTCCACGCGCTGATGCAAATGGATCCCACTCCGGAGAACGAGAGACTCATCTGTCTGATAACGGACTACGGCGTTGACTTGAAGGCTCAGAACGACAGGGGCCGAACAGTCCTCCACTACGCAGTGCAAGGAGGCCGAGTCCAGATGACCGAAATGTTGCTCGAAAAAGGAGCCGACGTCAACGACGCTGATGATAACGGCATGACACCACTGCTTTCCGCGGCCACAAGTAAGAAAGCCAACGAACTCATACCGTTGTTAATAAAACACGGAGCCGATGTTTTTGTCACAGGCAACCAGGGTCGTAATGTCTTGCACTTTCTGGCAGAGAATATTTTTAAGCCACATGTTTACTTAGCCAGAGTCTTAATCGAGAAGGGCGTTTCGCTCGGCGACGAAGACCATAGTCACTTGCAGCCGATACATGGGGCTACTATGATAAAACACAATGAGATGGTAAGTAAGAGTATATTGTATACCAAAAGCGTAAAGTTGGCTTTTTCAAACGCTGTGTGGAGATTGCATCGTATGTTGAAGGCGAGGTAGCACGACCGAAGGCAAGTGCGTCTCCGAGCCGAAGACACGCACTACAGCTGCAATATCCACACGAGCTCAAAATACCTGCTTAGCCCTTGGTGCACACGATAGTTTTTGTAATGCATGTACTGATTTCTGCACTTTTGCTTTGTTATTTTTTCCAGGTAGAGCTCTTTCTGGACCAAGGCGCAAACGTGAATGCACTAACAAAGGATGGCGAATCTTCGCTGTACATCGCGGCGACTATGCGCTCTCGTAGTTACACTGTAATCATGGAAACTTTGCTTAAACGTGGCGCAATAATTGATCTGAGAACAAATAGAGGTCGCACTGCGTTGCACGCTGCCTGCCAATGTAGAGCACCACCATATAATAATTCGCAGTACTTTAACGATAAAGACAGTAAGTGCCCGATCCGATTACTTCTGTCTGCCGGCGCGGATGTGCTCATTGAGGATTGCGACGGAAAAACGCCTTTCGCTCTCATCTCAGCTAATGGTGAAGCTGTGTTAAATCCAGAAATCTGGTCAATGATTGACGCACTGGCTCTGAAGAAAGCTCTCCAGCCGTCGATCGAATTGAAAGATGAAAGGATCATCAATCGGAATCCGGAGTATCAGAATTATTATCAAAAGTGCATTGAAGAGCTTGGCAGGATGAAAACGACGAGATTCATTTATTCTTGCACAGTTTTAGAACTCCTCGGTAAAAGCTACTGCCAGATTGCCGCGTACATGCGCAATCCTGACTTTATAATCAAATTCAAGCAGTGCGATCTAAGCGGATTTTCCACATACGCCGAAGATATACTACTAGCTTTTAAGCATGCACAAAACCACTTTCGTGCCATGGCAGAACAGGAGAATGTGATCAACGAGGCCGTTTATAATATTTTGCCTAATTTGGTTGTGGATAAAGTAGTTCATTATGTATTCAATTGTTGCAAAACTATGAAATAAGTATGAAGTTTGATAAAATATTAAAACAATAAAGACACGATAAACCCTACTAATAATTTTTTTTTTCTCATTTTTTTAAACCTATCGAATTTCTCAATGGGCACTTTCGGTAGAGTGTCTTACTTTTTCTTTGACTAGCTAAATCCAACGCGCGCTTCGCACGCTTAATTTTCTAAGGTTACAAGTTCAAAATCGTAACTATATTCAGACCGGATATTTGTTTCTCAACCAATCAAATTGATTCATTAACGGCTTCAAAACACCCGGTCATCACTTTTTTAAAGAGAGATAATATATTATATATACTCGTCGGAAGGTGAATCTGATGGAACATTTTTGAAATGCACCAATCAGATTGTTCGATTCAAGAAAATTAACCAATGAGAAGGCGCCATTTCAAAAACGTTTCATCAGAATCACCTCCCGGGGAGTGTACAGTGGCCGGATACAATAACTTTACATTGCGCGCTACAAATGGCCGCCGATTTTGTTGTTAACTGGGGCTCTATCAACAAGGTTAAGTTAGATGCGGCGGCGGTTTAGCATGGCCGCGTCTGACCTAACCTTGTTGACCGAGCCCCAGTTAACAGCAAGACCGGCAGCCATTTGTGGCACCCAATGCAAAGTTATTGTGTCCGGCCTTTGTACATATACGCAATGGTCAAATCTACTCTCTAAGACTGAATCAGTGAAATTTTCACTGATTGGATCAGTGACCGACTGTTTCACTGATTCATCAGTGATTTTCACTGAAGAAAAAGTGGAATTCAGTGATTCATAATGGAAGGTTCAAGATTACTGGCAAATCGCTGAAACTTCACTGAAAAATCAGTGACTTATTGTACGAATGCTCCAATCGCTGATTAATTAGTTATTTTAGCTGAAATATTGTATCAGTGAATTTAACTGATTCATCAGTAAATTGTATTTTTTAAAGTTCTATATTTTATTGTAAATTATTATCTCTCACTGTTGCATTAGTGACTCTAGTCGTTTTTTATTCATCAATTTATTCATCAAATGCGTCCGGTCCGTCATGTCAGTATGAAACCATACGCGTATGAAAATCTTCAAACACTTTTACGTTGAGTCATTGCGCATGCGCTTAGAGTGTCATGGCGGCCGACGCGTCAACCCTCCTGTGGTCTGTGGAAGCGTCATGTGGAGAGCATGCGCACAGAGTCGAAGGCCCCTACCAACATGGCCTGCTGTAGTCTGGAGCTGTGGTCTGGAGCGTCAGTTCACATGCAGTTGTGGGAGGCATCGCCGAACGATTGAGTAGCGTTCCGGAATAAATCATACTACTTGTGTTCTTGTGTTTGTTTGTGTGCAAGTCGGTGGGCTAGAAAGTCGAGAGGAAATGTGATTAACGTGAAATTAGCAGTAAAAGTACTGTATGCTACAGAGAAGAAGCGTGCACGTGTATATGCCTCCACAGAACTGAACGACGACAGCAATGCGAGGCCAATATCCTCAATGAAACTAAGAACGACGATCCATATATGATTGTGATAATGACGCTTTTGATGAATAAATAAAAAAATTAATATACATTGAATTCAATTTTTGTTCATTTAAAACCATTTTTGTAACTGTATATAATCAGTGAATAGTCGCTGATAAAACAGTGAATAGCCACTGAAAAAGCAGTAAACACTCACTGACAAAGCAGTGAATACTCACTGGCAAAGCAGTGAATACTCACTGATCAATTAGCTATAATACAATATTATCCTACCAAAAATTTACTACTGAAATAGTGAATAATCACTGAAAAATCAGTGAATTTGTAGCAAAGAAATTTTTTAAAGTCACTGATTTCATCAGCGAACTTTTCATTGATTACACCAGTGAACTTTCTGTCACTGATTCGATCAGTGAATATTCACTGATTCGCAGTGGGTGATTCCTGGCTTTTTTAATCAGTGAATATTCACTGATTTTCAGTGAAATTTCATTGATTCAGTTTTAGAGAGTATAAAACTCCCTAAACTGCAATTGAAAAATTCGCGGAAGAAATTTTCATTTCAGTGATTTAATGATCGAATGGAATACATAAAAAAAAGTCGTAGGCTTAGGAAACAAAAAGAGATCGACATTGGATCTGATGGAAATAAAAGGTTGAAATAGCCGATATAAAGAAGAGTAGGCAATTCCTCGATTCTCGAGAGTCCTGCACGCCAGCTAGCCAGATTCGATGATACGCATGAATCTCGGGGAAATAATGGAGTAATCAGCTTGAGACTCTTTTATTTCATCCGATCGTTCGAATAAACTGCAAGCGCGCGCGATCCTTTTTCTTTTTCTTTTTCTTTTTTTTGCTCTTCCTCATTCTTTCACGAGATAAGCAGGAAAGTTTTTCAGGCTAAACGGTGCAGTAAAATCACTGACTCGCGCAGCGCTGAAATACTGAAGTTCGCTTTTTACATCGGACCTACCCTTTTCGGCATGAAAAAAAGAAACGCGTATGTCTATAGTGAAATCGATACGCCAGAGAACATGTCTGTGTGTTTGGATGCTTTTACAAGTATTAGTTTTAAAAGTCCAGGAGGGCATCATTTTCTTCTTCCCTCATTGGTCTGCCTTGGCTGTATATGATGCCCTTCGGCGCAGAGAATTCAATTGGAGGGATTTTTTTTACGGCTTCGATTCTCGTGCTCGACTGCATTCAGAGGTCGTGATAAATATTACAGCCGGGTGCGAATGAAATTCGCACTTGAACACGAGAAGTCAGTCTCCGAGTATGCACGCTTAATTTGTGAGCCTTATTCATAAATGTATTTTTAGCAAAAAGAAAGTTTAATCAGAGTTGCTTTAGACGAATAACTTTCTTGTGACGAGCTGCACGTAGAATCAACGTCAGCGTAAAATGATACGTTTTAACATACATGCGTCAAGTTTATAAATATAATGCATAGGTCAAAGACATGTAAGCCGAAACTTTTTTCCTATAATAGCTTAACTTTTCAAAGCACGTACGTTCACGTATTTTAAAAATTTTAACAATTTTACCTGCAACTTTTAATGCTAATTACCTGAGTAAGTTTGCTTATCCTGGGAAAGCTTACAGGTGTATATATGTATATATGCCTATACCACCCACGTTCGGTTGAGAGGGAAAGAAAATATATAGTAAACATAGAAAACAGCTGCGCGAAAATCTAGGTCGATATACACTCGGCAGCGATAACCCGAGAGCCACGACCAGCGCGGCGCCACGAAAAACAATCGACCGGCAGCGCGCGATAGGTGGACACTTCGTGTGCTCTATATGTATACCATCACCGGTGTGAGTAGCAACGGGTTCAAGAAGCAATACCCGAGGGAAAAAATGCCTTCGAGATTAATGGTGTGCGTCTCTCATTCTTTGAGGGATGAATAATTTTCAATAAGAGATATACATAATAAGACGTAGCGTCTATCAATTAGGAAAACAAAAGAGCTCAGATGTAGAGTGGACAAGTTTTTTTTAAAGTAATGTAGAGCTTTTATATCAGTGTACAATGAAAACTTATCTTATCCACCGAATACATTAATTTTTCAATCTCTTGAAAAATTAAACTTGAAGGATACGCTGCTAAGAAGAGCAAATCAATTTTTAACGAGCGACTAATAAGGTATATAACTGACGTATAAGAAAGCGCTAACCACTCGAAACTCACCTGAAACAAAAATTTAAAAATAGAAAAGATATAACACGTGTGATAAGATCCGAAAAACATGCGGCTATTTTCATTCTCTTATGAATTGTCGTCTCCAAGAGCGAATAAATACACTCAATTTTCTCGTGTGGTAAAATTGGTTAACCCCAGAATCTACTCGCACAATGGAAGTCAGACGTCAGCAAGTCCTTGAGCACGTGCTTCGCACCTACAGTCGGGGATCTTCTCGCGCGTGTGCCTATTTCTCGTGCGGTTAATTCTGGCGATATCGCGTGGGACGTTCTATTCCCCTCTACGGGATTAATAATTAATGGAATGGAATTCTTTCCTTTGCTCTGATTTTCTCAAGTGACGCATTTTCCTTTTCGCCGTGTGTTTCATATACGGGGTGAAGAGAATATAAATTATAGATTTTGATTAAAGTAATATTCTAGTGAATGTCTAATTCTAGTTGCTACATGTATAGTCTTATGCCACGATGTCACATTATTTTTAAGTATCACAGTTCATACACCTTTCCCCATACAAATCACTAAATTGATTAAGAATATTCTTTAAGAATAATTGATGCTTCTATTCTATCGTTGCATATAACATAGTTGACTGATTAAACAAACAAATACTTGAATCTAATAACTCGTCGTGGTTAAAATATATCTCCTTTTAAAGCATGAAAAGAACTGTGTAGGGAGCTGTTGCGTTTGATATCCGACACAGTTGTGTCTGTTTGGAGAGAACTCGAAAAATCCAGACACACGAGACACTTGATGAAATAGCTGCGTACGGTTTCACGTTGCTGCAGACTTTACCTTTGCTCTTTTTACTTCCCTTTTCTGTCTGTATGACTCCAATTTATATTTTACATGTCTGGCCACACTCAACTTCATCTACGGGTACAGAACTCATGTGCATACACGAAGGAAGTATCTCTTTTCAACATTCAATCCAGCACTGAGCAGACAAATTACGTCTTCACGAATCTTTATGAGAGAGAAAAAAAGTCGTATATAGGCACGCAGCCAGTAGACGATTCCGCCAAAGTAATTTCCCTGTGGCGCTGTCTACATGGCAAAGTCGGAAGATCCTCGCAGATGCTTTCTCGCACGAGCGGAGACGACTGACTTTTAGATTTACAAACGAAAGCCGTGAATACGATGACACAAAGCCTATATATATTATACGTATTCTTTTTCAGCTCACGTCTGTCGCACCGCTTAAAATCGGATTTTCTCACACACGAATCGCAAAGCCAACAGATGCAGACTGCGGCTGGGAAGAGATCTGCTAATGCAGAAAGATAGATATATACTGTGTTATCGCAGCTAACATCGGGAACTTCAGTCCGACATAGTTAGACGATCCTAATCAACGAGTTATAGCTTCTGTTTCGATGTTGCAGAGAGTAAGGGAGGATAATCTGATCGGAAATTTTGATTGCTGATATAACTTTCACTTCTCAACTTCTCAACTATGGTTCAGCTTTACAAAATAATGATTTGAATAAACCGTATATATATATATATATATATATATATATATATGTGGATGTATAATTAAATTATTCTACTTGCTGCGCGTACTGACACGACTTTATATTTACTCACTTATTTAAGATACTATATTACTAGTTATGCTGAATTTATATTGTGTCATTTTCAGACAGATCGATTTTCTATCACAATTCTAAAAATATTCTTCATTTCAAATTCTGCAATTATACAGCTATAACTGTAATATGCTATAACTGTAGCTTACTCAATGATATAATGAGCTGATCCTAAAGAGTTGAGCAAACGACGTCAATTCATTCGAACGATCCGCTAATGTGATTAGACGCGTGGAAAGTGTTCTTCTATAATTGAAACCGAAGTCCTCCACGTGCATACATCTGTTCTTATAGTCATTTTACATACTCGTCAGCGTACTATTGGCTAATGATTCAAGAACTAGGTCAATGATTAATCAGTGCACACGATGATAGCCAACTCAGAATACAACGCATAGTCAGACTACAGGATGCATGAGGGCTGCTACGAAGCGATATATACTGTGTCTTATTTCCGTCAGTGAATCCTTGGGCGTGCAAAGCTCGATTGTTCAAAGGAAATCCAATAGACTGTAGAGGCTGGCCTAAGCTTCCGGCTCGAAATGCGCAGTGCAAATACCTGGGTGTTATCGGGGACGCGATGAGGGAGAGGATGCTCCAGCATAGAGACAGAAGGACACACAGAGCAAGCTCTGAGATTTATTAGATTAGGAAGCCGAATATTGCCGAGAGCCAGTAGGACGCATGTACACACTGCATCGCAACGTGCAAGAGAGAGGGACGTGCCAATCAGTTCAGCTGCATGTTTACTATGTGCTTGTGCGCACTATCTCCTTCTATTATCAATCCAACTCCCCGACTTGAAAGCCCCTCCAGCGTCGTTTCTCATCTGCGCCGAACAGCGAGCGATCGGTCTACGATGTTTGCCTCCCGGTCTGCTGCGTCTGGACTCTGGAAAACTTGGATTGAACTTAGCTGAGATTCTCGCCTGATTTATACACTGGCCAAGATGCAAACTATAGAAATTTAGAATTTCTGATGTTTTTATCTTGAATCACACGATAATGGATTTTAGGCAATTTAAAGCTGTAACGATATGTTTATCGATGAGGAAAATATGTGAATCTATATTTAGATTATTCGGCATTTTAAAGTGCGATAAGAGTATTTTGCGAGGAAGTATTGATTCTATCTCTCTTAGTATAGTCAAAGCTGTCAGCACAGGCAGAATGCTTAACGTATTATTTGTCGTCCTTGCATTAATTGGTAAGACATCGTTGCGTACATTTTTTTTTTAATAGAAATATTAAAATTGTTGATTTAATAAAAAGACTTTTGTTTTGCTCCGTAGCCTCTTTCTGTACGTCGGCGAGAATATTCACAATAGTAAACACTGATGAGCCTGTTCCAGATGCAAAGTCTTGCATAGCACAAAGATGTGCAAATGTGCCGGATCTTGTGCCAGTGTGCGCATCGAACGGTGAAACATATGCAAATTTGCACTCGTTAATATGCATTAATAAATGTAACAAATCAGGTTTGTATATAGATAACATATATTTCCACATTCAATTATATATTTAATAATATATTATTTTTTAGGCATACAGTTTGTTCACTATGGTCTGTGCGATGAAAAATTCAAGGATGTAATATTCTAAAGATAAATTATGTAAATAAATGTTCAGAATGTTAATACTAAATAAATAAAATTAATATCGTTCATCTTTAATTGTCTTGTCTAAACAAAAGAAGCGCAAGCCTAGGTAAGATTGTAATGCTCTTCAAACGTAGTATAGCTCGAGACCTGCTTGGTTAATTTCTAGTGAAGTAGTCGCTGCTGAAGTACGCCATGGAAAATGATAATTAGGTCACGCTATTATGTGTGTTTGCTTTTTACTGCGTCGCTCTAAAATTCTCTTGCTATTCATTATACGGGATAGCCTCTTATGATGTAAGCGAGAATAAACATCAATTTAATTTTTCTTAGTAAAAAAGCATTATCTTTTTTTCTCATCACATGTAGCACCGAAGCAGAATTTTTAAAAACATCCTGCATCAATTTTGTACTGCTGGTATATTTTTACTAAAACATCATCTGCTTGGGGGAATACGGTAACCACCTGCTGATTAAGAGTTTTTTATTTCACTGTTTTCGAGTGGAGGGAGAATTGCGCCGTAAATTAATATTTATTTCCTGGTTTTTTTCTTTGTCTGACCAACTGCTATCAATATCTTTCCTACGGTATACGAAATACACATATAAAACAGGCTTTTCTGCACGAATCAAGATTCCATCTAGAAAGACAGTCCGATGAGATATGCGGAGCTGCAGCAAAGCACGAAGAGTAATATTTCACGAAGCAACATATACATAGCCGAAGCTGCACGGAGAAACGAGAAGTATACACTGGCAGATGAAAAAGAAAGCGAAGATAGAAAATACCGTGTGGCTGTACGTGTAAGACGCATAATAGTAGCAGTGGCAACGTTTTGAAAATTCCGAGGAAAAATGGGCAGGATCGGGTGATAAATCAGACATGATGAATCGACGTCGGGCAGAAACAAAGAAACAGTCAAGAAGACTGTAGCAGAGATGAAGAAATATACAACAACGCTGGAAGAGAGATACGAAATAAAAGAGAGCAAGACAGGCGTAATAAAAACTTTGAAGAGATGGAGGGCAAAATTGAGGTGGATAAGTGGTGGTTGCCGGCGAAAGAGCAGCGTGCGGAACTGGCACTCGGCCCAGTTACGTAATGTCATTTTGAGTTTTGGTCTGACGAGCTCTTGCAGAGCCGACTACTTTCCTGTCCTAGTCTCTACACTGTTTCGGGGCTACACCAATACTGATTGCTTTCAATAGGAAAACTTGCTTATGCGGTTGTCGCTTGTCGTCCTATGCACCGGACAAGTCATGTTGCAGGTCAGGTGCTTTCGAAGACGTTGAGAGCATCATTTCCATTAATGGTTTGAAGATCAATATTGCAATAAAAAGTAAAGATTTGTATAAATTAAATATTTAAAAAAAACATTTATGTTAGAAGCTTTATGCGATTACAAAAAATCAAATGAGATCAAATTATTTGGGATGATTAAAAGAGATGGTGAAATTTTAACTTTTTTTTATAAAATTTAAATTTGAATATCTGCTTTTTTTCTGAGCAAAAGTCTTTAAAATTGAACCCGACCTTCTACGCAGTTTTAATGAAGCTTAGGGGAAAAATTAAAGCAACGCAACGAGTCGCACTTCTTGGATGGAAAACTGCTAAGTTTCATACAAATGAGGACTGCAGGCTGAGTAGGGGGATACACTTATTAAAAGTACTGCAGTAGGCGGCTGTTAGTTTCGTAAATTACTTATATGACGATCACATTAAAAAATAAAATAAAAGATAGTTTGTCCATTCCATTTCTCAATATAAAGATATTTAGAAAAGTTTATCCGGGATAAATATGCGAAATCGAACGAACAGAAACAGTTCCCAACAAAATTTAATTAAACTCAAATCAGGGACTTCCTGTCCCGCTGATTCAGCAGCTCGTTTAGCAGACCTTTTAATTAAAAATCAAATAGGGAACCGATGGAATATCTTTCTTATCAAAATCAATTTGAATGTGCCATAGCATAGGCAATTATCGCTCGCGAATCAAGTAGCAATCAGACATCAAGCTGGTACCGACGATATAACCCCGCATCCACCATCAATCACTCTCTATACATCAATCTCTATTGCTCTTCTTTCAGAGCGACGAGTCCCTGCGTCCAATCTATCCGAAATAAATTTAAATCCGGCAACATTACTCCTCTTCTTAGATTCATCTTATACGTAAAAGAACATTTAGATTCCTATATCCTCTCTTTTTTCGAGCTCTAGTCGTTGCCAGCTCTTACCTAGGAAAATACATCTCGAGCCTTCGTGCAATGATACCGCTATCACGAGCAGTGGCAACGAAGGGGTGATGAGACAATCTCCCGCGCAGTCGTGCGAGAATGCAGTGCATCTCGTAGACACGCCAGAGTAGGAGCAGCAGCTAGAAATCCGCGAGGCGTGCGCGCAAGCTTACTCCGATATACAGTGCAGCACCTGGTCCTCTGTGCTGTCCACTCGTGCGCGCACGCATATGCTTACGCATCCCTTCGCCAACAGCGTGTGTACACATTTCTGTGCATGTACGTCAATATGTATATGCATGACGACGACTAGTTGGCTGTTTGCGACAGCGCGTGTATGCATATAACCGAGTTGATATTTACGTACATGCGCTTCATTTTTCAGCTAAATGCGCTAAATGGATGACTCGTCAGCTAAGCTGTATGTAAATGTTGGGAAAAAAAACCAGATGCAAGACAAAAATTTACGCTCAAATAGCAGACAAGCGACGTCCCTGACAAAATGAAAAATCGCATCAGTTGCGGAAGTAAGAGTACATACAAACATCCAGAAGTACAAGCCAACATATATTTTCCAGAAAAGTTCTTGCCCCGACGCGAATGGGAGCAGAGGAAGAGAGGATAACTCCTCGACGAGCGGAACTCACGAGTCTTTCGGAAGTCTATATACACACGGAAAATAGCAAGTATATAAGATCAGCTGTGATTTTACGGAACAACATATACATGTGCATATCCACGGCCAACAGGAAATAACTTGGTTGTAGGTATTGTACCAGAAATTTAAAAATATGAGGGAAGAAACTTAAATTTGAGAAAGAAGTTCTTAGAAATCGATGCTTCACAGGAAAAAGTTATGAGTAAATTGAAAATACAATAGGATGAACATGAATAAAAAATTCTAGATATTTTTATTTTTTCAAAGTCTAAGATTTTTATTGATTTGACAAATTGAAGGTTTTTTCTAATAATTTTTAGTTCTATTGTTGTGAAAGGTTTTCCATGTTCGAGTATTGAGATATAAGCCGACCAGAGTAACTCATCATCTAAGTAACACATAGCTAACAGTGATTCTTTGAGTGAGCATAAGCTACCCGCCATGTTAAAAAATTTTCCTACGGATTTTACACCACCTAACAAACCTAACGCATAATTTTATAATCAAATTATTTTCAAGTGTAAATAAATTTTTTTTCGATTTTCAGGTACCTACCTAGTTATATTCTGCTAATGACCGTGGATTTACTCATATACCTACGCATCATTTCAGCGGCATAGCTTTCTCCCTCTCGTACACAGCACGTTATGTACGAAGAGTATCGATCGGTCAGGCGCGAAGCCCACCTGTCTGCATGAGCCTGGAGAGGTCATCGCGCGCAGTGCAATACATCTCGACAAGTGCAGCCAACCGATTGTAACCGGTAAATCCATCTCGCAGCACTGTGTCGTCCAACTCTCCAATCCTAGTGCTAACTCTCAATTGCGCACAAAAGATTTATGGTCAGTCGACTTTTTAGAATAGGTACACATACCAATACCAAGACCAGACATTTACTTACTTTCTCTATCTTCGCGCGCGAAAAGTCTCCTCTTTTCCAAAGTTAAATGGAAAAGAACAAGTATACGCCGCCGGCGGAAGCAGAAAAGAGTTTACCCGGTACACGGTGGTAGATATAGCTATTGGGAGGAAAGTAATTTCCTCGCGTTTTTTCCTATGAATAGCGTTTGTCAATAAATAATGGGGACGATGCATGCGCTAGCACCATGCATATACGTGATTTCATGCCGTGCACCGGTTGGGTATCGATTGTTATTGTTGTCGTTTTTTATCAGCTTTTTTCTCTCTCCATGAATTACTAAACCTGTACTTAGAACCCTTTAGTGGAACGTAGGTTATTTCTTTCTTGAAATAATTTTAGAACGACACAAATATATTTCGTCAGCGTCGAAATAACAGAGCGTGATTTGCCGTATGAAATGTAAACAAACACGATTTTAAAGCATACGCGAATATTTTCGTAGCTGCTGAATTGTCCCCTCGATATTTCGTGTAACGTCGCATTGTTTATGCAATATCGTTGGAAAAGGCCGAAATGCGACTAGCTATTGTCCAACAACAGCGACGTCAAAAAAAAGAGAGAAACTCCAACGAAATTCTGTTGTTATCAATTTGAATTACTGAAATAATAAACCGCATGCAGCTCTTTTTCTATTTTCTCTCAAAATTTATATGAATAGCTGACAGAAGAAGAACCTACGCGTTTGAAAAAAAATTATGAATATGGCTGTTTCTATTATAACGATTTGTGGCTCGAGAATAAAGATCACTTCACAATATTTTGAAAACAAACATCCCTCGTTAAGATTCGATAACGCGAAAATGAAACGCAACTGATGGTTTAGCCGGAAATCTAACCTAAAAGCGCTGCCGCATACATTTTTCTCTTCGTTATAGGGTTGTTTATAACAAACTATACACTCAGTACCTAATACGTAATTGTACAAAAGACTTATAATACACGCTTTACACTCAACAGTAAACAGTTCCGAAAACTCACCAATCACGAAGAGGGCGAAGGACAGCAGCAAAAGCACTGGAAGCGGATACCCGAGATTCCTGGTCATGTTGTGTCCTTACACCAATACAGCTGCAATAACACCACTAATCACAATTCATCGGACCATTAATTGGCTCGAGTCGTCTCATCACACTGTCGGATGCACTTGTAAGTATGCGATACGTTATATGAGTATATTTAGAATACAATTGACGTTAAAAACACGTGCAACTAGTCAAACTCGCGAGAGCGATATTCCCGGCGCGAAGCTCGAGGGGATACTGCTGAGTGCGAGCGCCGACCGCGTGGCCAGACGGGAGCCAACACCACCATCACCGACACTGGGAACTATAGGTATAGGTATGCGGAATCCCGCCAGTTTCAGCCCCTCCACCGAGTGAGAGAGGTTAGCTTATATAGGTGTGTGCAACGTCTCTTTTATATTTTACGTGCACTGTTTAAGAGAGGTGAAAGGCCGCTGGGCTTTCGCGGATAATAAAACCAAATATAGATGTTTGCTGCAAAGTTTTCTAAACATGTAATATTAACTTGTCCCTAACCTTAGAGGTACGAGTGTCTTTGTGCGTTTATATTACACATTAGCAAGATTCATTTTGTTCTTAATATATAAATACTAGATTCTAAGCAAAGTGCGATACGCGCACATAGGCACTATAATCTTTTCAACTGTTGTTTGAATAAAATTCTTTGATAACGCTCTGAATTTAGCTTTAAAGCTTCAATTCGATACCAATCGCTGTCTCCCTTTTATAGATGGATGAGAATCTGCTATAATGATCAGAGATGAAAATTTATTTCAAAAGCAAGACAAACTACTTAAATAAAAATAGAAATATTATAAAAATAAACGATATCCCTCACTATATTAAGCGAGGGACATTTAATTCCCCAATCAGTAATCATTTTTTTGCTAATATTATTTTGAAAGAGAAAGGTATTAGAAGAGGCGAAGTTGCGCAACAGGCCAGGAGAAAGATGGGGGTGGCGCGCGTTTTTTTTTTTTTTTTTTTAAATCAATAGTAAAGAATCGTGGGACGACGCAAGCGATAATCGAAACTTTTCACAGAAACTAATGAAGGGGGCCCAAATGCACGAAGGCACACCCAATAACACAGGGGCAGCACCTACTCGAAATAAAAATGCAAATCTTGCTTTATGCTTGCGGCGATTCGCAGGTACATCGGTATAGCCTTTCACCGAGAGCATCGAACTAAGCATGTGTTGTGGTACTTAAACATTATGTCGGTATTTTCAGGTTTTGAATTATTGACCTGACAAGTATGGTTTCACACTTGAGTCTTGAAGACAAAACGACACCTCTCTAACGTAGCCTCGACAATTGCCATGTACCCGCACGTCGGAGTTAAAATTACTTAACCCACTATTTACTAACCCTTTGTTTTAGCGGGCCCGAGTTTTCGGCGGCGACTAATGCGCGTTACGTCAGTTGGCAGCGGCGACTCGACAGAGCCAGAGGTCGTGCAAGGACCTTTTGTTGTTAGACTTCATAAATAAAATTTGATTCAAGATCGACAATAGTTTTTATAGTTTATTTAAACCCTTGACATTGTGTGTGTGTGTGTGCGTGTGCGTGTGCGTGTGTGTGTGTGTATGTGTATGTATACCGTAATATATCTAAAACTACTCCGTGAATATCAATCAAATTCGACATGCTTATCTATTTTTGGATTCTGAATTCGGAAAAAAACGGTTATTTTTTAATTTTCTTAACTATTTTTCTTTTGATGGACATTTTTTGATGTTTGAAAAAATCTATTTTGCGTTTTTTTCAATGATCACACTATTACAAACAATTCAGCTGAAATGCATTTGAAAGATAATAAAATTATCTACTTTTTCCCGTTTGGTCCTCGGGATCGACCGCTCCGTTCGGCAGATAAAGTGAAAAAGGTGATTTTTTTTTAAATTTTTATCTCTGAAACTAAACATCATCACCTCGTGAAAAAAATCAAGTTGATGGGTCACATGTTAAACTATCGTGCGCCTCGTGATCCCTTACAGTTCTTACATCCGGTCGATAAAGTACCTCACAAGAAGAAGACTTCAGGCTACATCGGCGTAGGTGCGTTCCTCAATGATTTCGAGGATCCTAAAGATACACCTCCACTTGTACGAGGAGAGACCCGTGAAGAAAGGATTGAAAGAAGAAAAAGAGAACGAGATGAGCAAATCGCATACAAGCTAGAACAGGAGATTGCGGTATGGGACCCTACTGGCAATCCCAATGCTACCGTCGATCCGTTCAAAACCATCTTTGTAGCCAGAATTAACTACGATACTTCTGAATCCGAGTTGAGAAGAGAGTTTGAAGTTCATGGGGCTGTAAAGATGATGGGTCACATGTTAAACTATATCCCATTAAAATTTCAAGTGATTTGACTACTTATTTTTCTAGTAATAAATCAAAAACTAAAAAAAAAATGAGTTTTTTGTGCCACGATAAGCCACGTAAGCCCTATAACCTGTATATTAATATTATTGCATGCTAATACATTAACTAATTAATAAAAATGGATAAAATAGGGGTACGCTGTATCCAGCGAATAAAGGCCTATGAGATTAAACTACAAGTGGCTTTTGTTATCATACGGTTAGTTAAGACTCCTCCATAAGTTTCATGAAAATCCATGACCCAGAACCTGGTACTCCTCCTTGTAAGTTATTTGTGCAGCTTTGAAACGCCTATGGTTCTCAAGATATCAAGGTTTGAATTTTTTTGAAAATTTTTTGATTCCTTATATCTCTAAAACAATGTAGTCAAATGATTTAAAGTTTTATTTGGTGATCTGTTGTCTATCTAATTATTCCTCAGACATTTATCTAACAAGATAAATGTCTGAGGAATAATCACGGCTTTTAAAAAGTATTATTGTATACCTCTAAGTAATAAATATAACTAGTTGAAGATGTAAATGGTACATTTGACCTAAAAAAAAATGAGTCAAATCAGCTTCCTTATGAATGATATTGATTATTTGAACAACTCGACATGTTTTATTTGGATCTATGATTTTTCTATAGTTTGCCGTAATTTGTACAGCTCTTTTAACAAACTCTACTTCATAAATTAACAAGATGAACCCAAAAAACCTTCATTTTGACTAATTTAGTACCAAGGATATCAAGTGGCGTGGTAGCGCCACTAAGGCGAGTTTGAGAAGCAGACGGAGCCGCGGCGCCCGAGACACTATTTACTTCTATATTGGTGTTCGGATTTTTCATGATACAGAAAAAAATGCTTATCGTTACTGTTCGTGAGTTTTTTTGGATTATTAGTATCCTTTCTAAGCTAAACTATGATTTCCAACGAAAATTTTTTTAAATAAGCCGTTATTTTTAATTATAAACGAGTGTATACATCGCGAATGCTCGGAACAGTTTCTCTAAATTCTCCAGTCTCCAGTGACTCCAGTGCGTTAGGACCGTGAAGTTGGCTTTCAAAGTGGTAGGAGCATGAATTTGGCCGCACAAGCTATGTGTAATACAGTTAGGTATCGCTTTCCCACAGTTTTCTATATGCTACACTGAGTAAATGTATTTACATTGTCTGCTGTCTTACGGGGAGGCCGATGACGAGGTCTAGATGGTGCGCTCTGTGGTTTTTTGCGTCTAGGTAAGAAAATCATACGGGGACGACGTCTGGTGTACGGGGTGGTCGATGACGAGGTCTAGGTGGTGCGCTTCGTGGTTTTTGGTGTCTAGGTAAAAAAATCATACGGGGACGGCGTCTAGGTGTACAGGGTGGCCAATGAGGAGGTCTAGGTGGTGCGCTCCGTGGTTTTTGGTGTCTAGGTGTAGAAATAGTTTAAGGGCGGTGTTTACGTGTACAGGGTGGCTGATGAGGAGGTCTAGGTGGTGCGCTCCGTGGTTTTTGGTGTCTTATAGGTGTAGAAATCATTCGAGGGTAGTGCATCAGAACAATCAGTGATTTCATGTTAGTGATAAAAATTTTACAAAAAAGCCTTATATTTTATTTTTAGGACAAATATTAAATACTCAAAATAATTTACTCAAAAGGACTGAAATCTCTAAAAAAAATTAACTTCAAAAAAAGTAAAAGGTTATTTATAGGCGAGTTTGATATATTTCGCAACGAAATGACAGATAAAAAAGAACTGAGATCAATCAAACAAAGTCAAGTTTATTATATTTAATCATAATGAAGCAACAAAATTATTTTTGGTCAATAAAGGGCTTACTTAAGTTAAAGTTAAGTTATATAATAATCAATTAGGAACAACTCTCAAGATACTTACTTCGTAACTTGCCATAGCCGTTTCATTTTGTTTATTGGTAAACAACTAAAATTGTCTTTTTATGTATTAGAACGTCATAAAAACAACAAAAGTACAATGAAACGGTAGCAATTTACATCTTGTTGGATTTTTTCACGAGCGATAGAGTCTCCTTCTATCTATTAATTATTATTATTGACTCAAGTAAAAATCTGCACATGCTTGTTATGCGTAGAATTAAATAAAATTATATTATTAAAAAATATTTTGTATGAATATTATTTACATAGCTCTAGGACATAAACATTAGGCTTCAAGGCCTAAAAGTAATATGATTTCAGTCATTCATCAGCTCTCGCAGTTTATATATGGCGCCTATTTTTCCGACCGTCAATGGCGGCCAAAATCCAACATGGCATAGTTTGAGCCGATCCTTTACTCAAGGATCCTTACGTGTAGCATCAAACTAGGTACTCAGTCATCGTTCAGCGTCGGAAGCAGCAGCATCGCAATAATATCGCCCCGAAGTCATCGTTCAGTAAGTGTCCCACGCCATCTTGTAACATATATGAGTGTAGTGTCCAGTGAATCAGTGTTACTTTTCCTGAGACCGAGCCACGAATATATTACTGGAGAGTTTAGAGAAGAATTCACAAAAAAATGACGCAGTTTTTGCCGCCCAACTTGCTGGCACTTTTTGCGCCTCGTGATCCCTTACAGTTCTTACATCCGGTTGATAAATTACCTCACGAGAAGAAGACTTCAGGCTACATCGGCGTAGGTGCGTTCCTCAATGATTTCGAGGATCCTAAAGATACACCTCCACCTGTACGAGGAGAGACCCGTGAAGAAAGGATTGAAAGAAGAAAAAGAGAGCGAGATGAGCAAATCGCATACAAGCTAGAACAGGAGATTGCGGTATGGGACCCTACTGGCAATCCCAATGCTACCGTCGATCCGTTCAAAACCATCTTTGTAGCCAGAATTAACTACGATACCTCTGAATCCAAGTTGAGAAGAGAGTTTGAAGTTCATGGAGCTGTAAAGAAGATTGTTATGATACACAACTCGATCAATGGAAAACCACGAGGATACGCCTTCATTGAGTACGAACATGAAAGGGACATGCATTCCGCTCTCAAGCATGCCGATGGTAAGAAGATAGACGGCCGTCGAGTGTTAGTTGATATTGAGAGAGCAAGGACCGTTAAGGGCTGGTTACCAAGAAGACTAGGCGGTGGACTTGGTGGCACAAGACGAGGTGGTCCAGACGACAATGTCAAACACTCTGGCCGTGAGGACAACGAGCGAGAGAGGGAACGCTACCGACTGGAGCGAGAACGTGAAGCCATACCACGTGGTGCCGACAGAAAAAGGGACATGGATAGAATCGACAGCAGAGAGCGTCAGCGTTCGCGTGACAGGAAGCGCCGTTCGAAGAGCAGGTCCCGAGACCGCAAGCGACGTAGGTCACCTGAGCCAGAGCGAAGAGATCGTGAGCGGGACAGAGGTGAGCGCGAACGCAAGCGACGTAGGTCAAGGTCTAACGATCGTGACCGTCGTCGCGAAAGGCGGGGACATGATCGTGATCGTAGCGATCGCAGAGAGCGCAAGGAACGATCTAGTCGTGCTGATAGGGTAGCCGACGAGGACGTTAAAAACATTAGGATCAAAGAGGAACCGTTTGATGACTATCCTAATTACGATACTACGTATATCGCTCAAGTGAAACACGAAGAAGATCCGGATCAGCCCGAGGAAAAGTACAGGATTCCTGATAATCAGCCTGATAACTAACTACAACTACGATTCGACTCACCAAGATTACTAAATAATCTTCTTTCAGTGTGACGAATTTTGTTTTTATAATATGTTCATCGAAAAGACTCATTTCAAGTGTATCAAACTATGTAAAAATTCAATGAATAAAAAAGTATGTAAGAAATAAAATAATGTACGAATGACGATAAACATATTTTTATTATTTCATCTATTAAAAAAAAAAAACAAAATAAAAATCTACAACACACCTATTTTAGTATTCACTTCTATCGGCTGTTCCCAAGATAGCCATTCTTTTTAAAACTCAATTTTTCTCTGCACTCAACGCAATTGTTCAAACGTGTAGAGCTAAGCGTGGCAGAAAATAATTATATAACTCGTTTAAAAGTGAGCATAAGTTCGTGCATTACGTGCTCACAATATATAGAGGAACAGCGTTAAAAGCTCTCGCAACGTCGCGAAGCTATGTGCGCACACACGATACGAGGCACGGCGTTAGAGAGGTCGTCGAGGTTCCGACGAAATTTATCACGCCTTCAAGCCTCGACTCTACACTATTTCCGAGCGAGAGTATGCGGTCGCTCGTGGATAATGGCACAGGAATTCCATTTGGATGGGGTCGTATACAGAAAGTTCGACGATAAATTATAAATAAAGAGTGTGGGCGTATCTGCGGGGAGAATGTTAACTAATATCTAAGTAATGTTGCGCTTGCTCTTGCTTCAAAAAAATTGTTGGCGACCTCGGAATACGGCTCCCGTATGGTTATAGGTGGCTATTTTCGATGCTATTGGACTATACGTATAGAAAGTTCGAAAAGCTGGGATGTGCTCAATTTGGGAATAGCTTATCGAGACAGATCCTAAGTATTGCGACGATATGAATAGGAAAGTACTGGTGTGGACGAGACAATTTCAGACATTCTGTTGTTAGCTGCAGGAAAAACCGAGAAGTGTAAAAAATACGCTAAAATGGTGCATATTTTCACATTTTCGCGTCCAACTTTGTAAAGACATACTTAAAGAAAAAAAAGAATGGCTGTCTTGGGGACAGCCGATAGAAGTGAATACTGAAATAGGTGTGTTGTAGATTTTTATTTTGTTTATTTTTTTAATAGATGAAATAATAAAAATATGTTTATCGTTATTCGTACATTATTTTATTTCTTACGTACTTTATTTACAACTTTACTTATCTATGGTAGAATCACAGGTATCTTCACTTTTTAATTCAATTAAATAAACAATCAGTTTGTGGTAACTAAAGTATGATATAAATGTTTTAGAATCTATTTTATATAAAAATCTTGAAAATACTGCATCTAATGTTGTGCCATACTTAGTACTTAGTACTTAGTAGATTGTTGAGCATCATTATTAATTTCTAATTGAAATTTATTTTTGAGGAATGCAATTAATGGTTGTGCACTTTCGTCTGCAAAGTTAACATTAAAATCTCCTGCCAAAATCAGTGGCATTTCATGGTCATTTGTATCGAGTTCCCGTGCTCCTACTTCAGTGTATGCAAGTAGTGATCAATGTAATTTTATTAATACACTTGTAGTTAAATATAAGGATTCACTTCAATAATAATAATAACGATATACATGTTTACGTACAACTGACGCGATACATGTTTACGTACACTCGGCAGTAAGGTATTCTTACGGAACGTTTTAAACTGAATGGCAACGTCGCGTAGTTTTTGACGGTATCGGCCCATATAACCTTTGCAAATCTAAAATCGTCAAAACCGTAAAAACCGTCAAAACCCGTCAAAAATCGCACGACGTTGCCATTCAGTTTGAAACGTTCCGTAAGACCTTACCGCCGAGTGTACAACTGACGCGTAGACGCGGGATAGCATCATTTCAGTTTATGCTAGGTAGAGAACGCCGAGAGCGCCGAGGGGCCCGAAAGCCAGCGGAATGATACGGAAGGAGAGAGCGGTGAAGGAAGAGTCAAGAGGTGCGCGTACGTGTTGCGCGGTGACGAGAGCGCGGTGGAGGGGAGCGAGAGAGAGAGAGAGAGAGCGAGAAGGAGAGCGCGGCGAAGGGAGAGGTGCGCAGCTCCGGGACGTGGGCGAATGATTTGCATATATATCAATAAAAAAAATTCTATTAATTGCGGAATCGTTACCAATGTTAACAATCGCACTCCAAAAAATTGCGGGTGTTTTTGTTTTTTAATGAAAAATCAAAAACTATTTTAGCTGCGAGAAATCATAATATATGGTATTCTCAAAACAGGCACTCATGTTTCAAGGATGAAACCAATGTGAATCGTTTTCAATTTAATTGCGGATTGCAAATATAAACTTTTTATTTCATAATTCGCGATAATTATATGTTAGGTATTCGCCGAGCCTGTCCCNTTCGTAAGCGGCCCGCGTGAATATTCCAAGCCTCTGCGCACGTCCAACGCGCAGATTGCTTTCTGCATATATCTTGTATATTGCGTTGCGTCGTCACGGTGACAGAATAGCTTCTTCTGCTTGCGAAATTTAACCTCTCTAACGTCGAAGTATCAATTTCTTGCTATTGATATTTTCATTTTCTTTCATCACAAAAAGTTTTTGTTTTTGAATTTCTGGCTACGAGATACAAGTATGATGCTGCATGGGATTCAGCAACAACTAAGAAATCCTAAAAGTAGGCGATACTTCAATAAGACCCCTTCAATCAGGAGGACATCCTGTAATTAGAACATTGTACGAGCACTTGAAGGAAGTAACCTGCTTAGAATTTCATCCAAGGGAACCAATTCTAGTGTCTGGAAGTAGAGATTTTTCCATCAAATTATTTGACTTCAGCAAAGCTAGTGTTAAGAAAGCATTTCATATTATAACAGACTCGGATCATATAAGATGTTTAGCCTTTCATCCAACTGGTGATTACCTGGTGGTTGGAACAAATCATCCAGTTGTACGCTTATATACTAGCATTACATATTCTCCTGATGCCAAGAATTATGCATCGACAAGTAAAGATGGAAGTATCAAGTTGTGGGATGGAGTTTCAAATAGGTGTATTAATACATTTGTGAAAGCGCATGATGGTTATCAAGTTTGTTCAGTTGCTTTTACAAGAAATGGAAAAGTATATAAAATTTTGTTTATTTACATAAACAAAATTATTTTTAAGAATAAACATTAAGTCATAAACCTTTTCTTTTAGTATCTATTGTCATCAGGAAAAGACTCGCTGATCAAACTTTGGGAATTGTCAACTATTAGGTGTTTAATTGCATACACTGGAGCTGTCTTATAGGGAAACCAGAGCATAAAGCGCAAGCTATATTCAATCATACTGAATGAAGCAACCACATCATTGTGTGCATGGAATTCCAGAAATGCTTCAAGAAAGCAATTGTTATCTCTTGGTCATAATGGTCCAGTTCGAATGATTGTACATTCTCCAGTAGCACCAGCATTTTTAACTTGCAGTGACGACTTCAGAGCAAGATTTTGGTTCAGGCGCATGCCAACACACTATGCTAAAGGAAGGCGATACTTCAATAAAACCTCTTCAATAAGCAAGTATTGCTGACTTCAATAAGCAAATATTGCTCTGAAGATTGTGGAATCAAATTAACTACTAGTAGAATATATCAAAGATACTCCTCCTCAAAGATACTCCAAGAGTGGACTCGAACACCTTGTACACCTGAACAAAACAATAGGATGGCATTATAAACTGTTCGAAGGCAAATATTTGAGGCACAGAGGATTCTTAATGAATTAGATAAGAGACATGCAGAATTAGACAAAATTGTGACAACACGCTATGACAGATCCTAAAGCTAAAACTGATGATGCTGGTGATACCGAGATGAGCGTGTATTGTATTACGTGTAGTCATGAAATAAATGCAAGGACAGCTATAAAATACATGTAAAAATTTTTCATTAAGGTAATTAAAAAATTAACATATTCATACAATGATAATTTTTATGTAATTTATAAAAATGTAAGTAAAATTAATTCATTGATATATTGTTTATAGTATGAATCTCAAGCGTCATTTTGATCAATTTTTAAAACAAGAATTGAAGGATAAGTTATATTTTGTGATTCTTACCGTAGTAAATCACGCTTATTGTAAAAGATTAAAATAGTGCTTTGTCAAGAGCATTATAAATACCTAAAAATTAGTGGCACTAATTAGTTTTCTACCAATGGTAATAATCAAATTTTTTTATCATATCCCAGTCTTGTATAAAATACTATTTAATATATTTGTTTTTTTTTCCTATAGCGAATAAACTATTCTAAAACAGACAGTGATGTTATTCGTAAAATTAAGGACACGTTTACATAACGGCCAAAGAAATCAAAGATAGTTGTATCAGCAGCAATTACCATTGATTATTAATTTACGATGTTCAATGTGAAATTAACTTTGTTCAAGATTTATCGATGAAGATTCAACACTTAATCCTTCTGCTGATGATGCATTATTAATAGTGTTAGATAAAACATGATTACTGTAGTCCATAGAGTCTTTTGGTACATTTAGAATATGCTTGATACTTCTTTCTGTTATATTCTCAGTAGAAATGGTTAGATTTTCTAAATCTAAATCCAGTACGTTGACTTGCTCAGGTTTCTGTTTAATGATTTCAGTATCTCGAATCTTGGTAAAGGCAAAATTTGTTAATTCTTCTATCTTAATTTTGTCTTTTAATAAAATTTTGTGTACTATTATTGGATTAGGCACGTCCGTTTTGTAATATTTGAAAAACGTCTCCGATCTTGCTGAATTTGCAACATCATTGGGCGATGAAAAGCTATTTTTCATCACATTAGTCCAAGATGGAAATGTGTAGCATAAATCTTGAAATAGCTTCACAAAGTTTGAGCAGTAATAGAAATTAGGATGTGCAACTATTTCCTTCTCTTGTATACACAAAAGTAGAGCTTTTTCGAAAAGTTGATCGATGAATGAAATTAGTTTATTTTTTTTTTAATCCATTGCACTAGCAGGTTCTGGTTTCTGTTCTACTTCACTGATATTATTATTTAAATTAAATTGGTTCATATCTTGTTTAAATGTTTTAAATATTTGTAGTAAAGACGTATACTTTTGGTGACAAAGAGAATTTGTTTGCATAGATGTGCTGCTAGATACTATTAAAACTGACGTTACAAAATCTTGAAACTGATCTAATGTTTCAACTTGAGTAAGAAATCCAACACTGCGTAGATAAAAATCTATAACCCTAGAATCAGCTTTTGCAAAGCAAGTCCAGGCCTTGATTATACGTATTAAATGTGCTACATCTGATCTATAAAATATTTAGGTACTTCACTAACTTCATTTGTTAATAGTTCATAACAATATAAATTGTAGCGTTTGTATGTCATATTGTTAAATGCAATGCAAACAACATTTTGTAATGTTGGTGAACCATCTGTACTGATTTCTTTTGGAACCTTAGCACCGCTCTCAATCCACTTTTGAAATACTTCAAGAATAATTGGCACATGATGATTAGAGAGTAAAGCTTGCAGTAATGGAATAATTTTTCCTTCAAAGCCAATTACTAGAACATAGTAATATATTGGTCTACTTTTATCGACATTCTTATAAAATGAATATCGTCTTACTAAGCTTCCTGTAGAGTCAATTGATAAAGGCAAACGTTTTTCTTGCAACGTGTTCCACAATTGCACTTGTTTATCGCTCCAGTAAAATATGTTTAAAGGCTCCAAGGACAATTTTCTTACGTTGCACTTATTGAGAAACTCTTGATTAGTAATTGATTTTTTCTTGAAAGTAGTATAGCCTAGAGCTTCATTGATTGCTTCTTGACGAAGTTTTCGACAGGAGCTTGATGTGTTTAAATGTGGTGGTTCATAAGGCGTGGTTAATTGAGAAAGTTGTTTCTCTCTATACTGAGAACCAGTCATGGTGACCAAATCTCTTTTCACTTCTTTTCTTCTAGTCCCTAATAATTTATTTTTCTTTTTGTGAGGTATACCATGCGTCGCGAAACATCTTACTTTAAACTTGATATTCTCTTCATCAAGTTTTTCTCCTTCAGCGCAGATATGTCACTATTACAGCCACTACAGTGCCCCTTGATTTTAAACTGCTTCTCTGTTATATAGCCATCTTTTAAAGCATAAGCACAAGGTAGTTGCTGACTATGCCATACAGTCATTCTAAATTCAAATCTCCAATCTTTTCTCACTTTTTTATCACTCCAACTATCAACTACCTTATCAATAGGTATTATTATATCAAACACTAATGGTGCACAATCAGCTGTGTTCATTCGTTGTTCATGTGGTTGATAGTCATCGTCATCCTGTTTTTTTATTGTAGTATTCTCTTTGCTTTTGATTTTGAAAAACTTCTGCAACTTTTCCTTTGAACCATGTTCATTTTTGTACACATACAAATACAAGGACGCTGAAGAGATTTTAAGATTAAGCGATTTTTTAATTTTTTCCCAAATAGGATCGCTTTTTTTTTTCACTTTTCTTTTGTCGCAAAATATTTGCCATTGTTTTAATTGATTCACTAGATACTCTGGAGGCACTGATGATTCACGAGGCATTTTATTTCAATGTATCTGCGAGTGTAAAATTAGTTTAATTAAACAATTTTTTTATAAAACAGCCGTAGTAACGTAAGATTGCGATGATAACAGACCGTTCTTGAGATTCAATTTAAACAGTTCCACGTTCCACACTCAGACTCCACAGTAGCCAACTGCCAAAAGTATCTCGAAATACATACACTTGTATATCTATATATAGTATCGAGACAAAACACGCGAGAGCGTGTTTTTGCCAATAGGTGCAGGACCGTGGAGATCAGACTTCATTCTGGGAAATTAAAGGAACATAGCTTATGGCCTGTCTTTGTTTTGCTCATTCTCGTTTTGAAGTATATTACCCATTATTACTTAAAAAAGATTTAACAAGCTATAATTATTGTATGAATCTATTTTAGTGAATATAACCCTAAATTTTAATTATGAATAGGATACGTACATACGTTACATCGATTTATTTTTTAATTCTGTATTTATTTTTCAGGTAATATCTCCAGAAAGAGTGGATTAATTTCAAAAGTGTCTGTTTGAGATCAGCTAGGCAGAAAATAATGGGCAAGCCTGGTCCAAAAATAAACATTTCTCATGAAATAAGAGTGACTGAACTAAGGAAGCATGACATTTTTGATAGCTGTGGAAAGGTTAAAAAAGAAAGTGATCCAGTGTGGGTGATCATATGCAACAATTTAAATCAAGACAATGACAACAAACCACTTACTGTGCGGAACATTCAATCATATGTAGCTAAAAATCGGAACAATGTTATACAGGATATGAAAAATATTTCAGAAGATGGATTATCAAATTTAAAACCTCAAAATCAAGAAAATGATTTAACATTAAACGTAGAGGAAGAATTATTAAAAATCAAGAATGATGCATTATATAAGTCTACAGTAAGAGAACTGTGTACCTACCCATTTGTACTTTTTTACTGGAGTTTCGAAGCACTTAATCTAGCATCTCATTTTCAAGATAAAATATTTGTTTTTGGGGTTGTCGGATCATTGTCAGAACTATTTATAGCACCAGATGAATCAAGTAGTAATAAGATATTTATGTTTACTCTTGGAATTGATATATTTAATGAATATATTCCAGTATGTGAATTTTTATCTGAGGAAAACTCTATATCCTTACTTACAAGATTTTTCCATGAATGTGTCCGAAGTAGATTGAAAGTACCTAGAACTTTGAATGTTAACTATTATTGGAATCACATTATTAGTGCCAATTCGGTTTTCAACGTAAACATGTCTTTAGAAAACTATTTAATAACATGTTATGAGTATTTAATCGAAGAAACTCAGGAACTTCCAAGGTGTATCATTGCAACAGATGTAAGAATGCTAGTATTAGCTGTGAAAAATTGGGATTGTGTTCGGAATATTAGTTTAGATTTGGTCAAGCAATCTTACATGTATTTTGTAATTTTGTTGAGTTTACAAAATACCTTGTCTACATTTCGAGATACCTTACAGAAAATTTTTATAATTATTTACAGTAAATATAAAAATGAAAATACAAACACATGCATTAATTATATTATGAATGCTATTAAAAATAGTGAAATAACTTTGAACTGTGAATATATTGAAGAAATCAAAGATGAAAATGATTATAAAGATTTTTTGAATCTGGAATTCGATAAAAATATAAATTATAATGCCTGCAAAAGGATTGTTAATTTCATAATAGATATTTTTTGTGAAAGCTAAAAATGACATTTCTCGAGATAGAGGAGATTACAATGCCTTCTACAGTAAAATGTTTTGTAAGAAACTTATCGAATTAAGTATTCAGTTCCCATTGTGGACAAAGGTCATGCTTGAAGATGAAAATAAAGAATCTATTCATATTTTGAAAAATTATAGACAAGCATTAGGACAATATCTTTTAAATTCATGTGATAAATCAACACCGACTGCAGTAGAAAAATTGTTATTAAGTAGTATTGAATACAATAATGAAAAATTCAAATTTGTCAGAGATACCGTGAAAGAAAATGCAATAAAGGAAACAAAGGATACTAATTTCGAAAATAGTTACATGTATTATGAGGAAAATTGGATGGGCCTTAATCCGGACAGATCTTCTACAGAAGAGAGTGATGTTTTTGATGATTCGAATGATTTATCTAGTGAACATGATGAAGATGATGCTTGGAAGGAAGTTTCATATAATGATACAAATATTAGTATTATAGTTGAATCTGTCTGTGCAGAATTGAATATAGAAAATTCCATGAACATGTCAACTAGCAATGTGCAAACTAATTTAAGTAATTCAGAAGATATGTGCGATAAGGATAATATTAGTATATTGGAACACGAACCGAAATATGAAAATGATGAAGTTAGTTATGAGGATGGATTATCTTTTCAGAATAGTGATGATTTTGTCGCACAAAATGATGTTGCAGCTGAAACTACATTTCCTGTAATCAATGAGAATAAATATTTGCAATCCAATGAAGCAGCTACATCAACACCAAAAGAAAGAGGGAAATTTCTTCGACCGTACCCAGAAATTGATTTAATACATCAAAAACGTACAAAAAATCCCAAAAATTGTAAAATAAAAGAACGAAAAATTGTACAGAACTCTAATATGTATCCACCGAGAAAATGTAACAAGAAAGCAGTTATTTTGACAACGTCTAGTTATTTTGATAGCATAATCGAAATACTAACTACAACGTACACACTAATTAAAAAATTTCAAAACTTTGTTGACAACCCAAAGGATCCCTTATTGAGTGAATTAAAAGCAGAATTTTTGTCTATACTACAAAGTTATGTAATGAATTTTAATGTGATTCCATTATATAATGCCAGAGTAAACTTGATTGCAAAAATTTGCAATTCCGACGATGTCAAATTCTGCTGGACAAAAACCGTAGGTGAATTTTACAAGGAGATAATGTTTCCTAATGTGATCAAGAAATTCTTTTGCGTTTCTTGTAAGAAGGATATTTTTGAACATTGTAATATTGTTCAGATCTCATTTCAATGTTTATTATTACCTAACTTGTCAGATTTTGTAACTGAATCTAGTAATAATATATGTGAAAATTGCGGGCAAACAGCAGGTTTAATGAAGATGGACATAAGTTATTTATTATGTCTAGATGTAGAAAAGACAATTAATTTGAATGAAATTAATCCAAAAATCGAGTTTGGAGAACAACAATTCATACTCATTGGTGTAATTGGTTTTACAGAATCAATAGGTAAAGAAAAGATACGACATTATACAGCTTACACTAGAAATTTTAACGGGTTGTGGCTTAAGTATGATGGTACACAGATTTCAAAGAGGGTATCCAAATTGCAAAAAAATGAATTCTATATTCAAGTAGCTCTGGCATTATACGCTGAGTATGATGATTCAAATAAATAAGTAAGGAATGTATATTGATTGAACTGTTAATTTTGTAGTATATGATGTAAAAAGAAGTGACGAATGGAAACTAGTTTTTGAGGTTTTATGTCGATTGATCTGTTCTCTCTTTATCACAACTTTCAATATAATAAATAAACGTTCAGAGGTAGTGGATAATGTAGCACTATATAACAATCTTATTTTATTAATGAAAACTGTTAATACATGTATAACCATTATTATTATTATTAAGTATTGGAATAAAATGAACACATAAACTAAAAATGTTTTACTAATATTTTGCATTTCAATTTATTTCCCGATATTTCTAAAAATTACAAAATTGTATTTATCTAAACTTTATGAAATTTACATACAATACAGTAAGAGAGCAAGCTATGAAAACAATTATTAAAATAGACCAAGAATGTCTTCTATTCAAGATCGATTGAAACCAACTAATTTTAACAATCCAAATCAATCACAAAATAGTTCTAAATCAAATCCAATTCAATTGATATCATAAGTGAAAAGTTGAATGATAATCACGTCAACTGTAGAAATCATGTTGATGATTATGATCAAAGTACCTCTAAGAACAATCATTCAACAATAAATGATCCAAGGAAAAAAAATAAAAAAACATTGACGCCCTTTTTTATATCTATTTAAGCTCTTTGTAATTTTTTCCATACATAGCATACCTGTAGCATCAAAAACGTTTGTTAAAATGTTGTATATATTTATATCGTCCTGATCATACTTCATTTTTTAATATGATCCATTTATTCTCATATACAATGTTAATTACGAAGTGTTACAAAATTATTTTCAATTACTTGTAGGTTCATGAATCTGACATAATCTAGGTTTCCTTAATTACCTAATTTATACGTGTGTTAGTTCATAAAAAAAGTAATTAATAATTAAATATTCAATTTCATTAAATTTATTTGTATTATTGCAGCAGGCAATTACTTTTCGAAATTTGTACATGATGAAATCACGGTACCAATATTAGCTACTAAATGCTCCAAGAATTGATTTGCCCTCAAAATACGATTTTTCTTAAAAGTTAGTTTCGTCTGGTAAATTTGTAAAGAAAAGAATTTGATTTGGAGGTCGCTCTGGAACAGCTGCATTACTCTGGAACAGCCATGTCAGGGCGTTTAGCAGCACCAGGCGTATAACCCATTTGCTGTTACTTCACTTGTTCCTTTGCTTCTTCGTCAGCTGCTGATACAACTATCTTTGATTTCTTTGGCCGTTATGTAAACGTGTCCTTAATTTTACGAATAACATCACTGTCTGTTTTAGAATAGTTTATTCGCTATAGGAAAAAAAAACAAATATATTAAATAGTATTTTATACAAGACTGGGATATGATAAAAAAATTTGATTATTACCATTGGTAGAAAACTAATTAGCGCCACTAATTTTTAGGTATTTATAATGCTCTTGACAAAGCACTATTTTAATCTTTTACAATAAGCGTGATTTACTACGGTAAGAATCACAAAATATAACTTATCCTTCAATTCTTGTTTTAAAAATTGATCAAAATGACGCTTGAGATTCATACTATAAACAATATATCAATGAATTAATTTTACTTACATTTTTATAAATTACATAAAAATTATCATTGTATGAATATGTTAATTTTTTAATTACCTTAATGAAAAATTTTTACATGTATTTTATAGCTGTCCTTGCATTTATTTCATGACTACACGTAATACAATACACGCTCATCTCGGTATCACCAGCATCATCAGTTTTAGCTTTAGGATCTGTCATAGCGTGTTGTCACAATTTTGTCTAATTCTGCATGTCTCTTATCTAATTCATTAAGAATCCTCTGTGCCTCAAATATTTGCCTTCGAACAGTTTATAATGCCATCCTATTGTTTTGTTCAGGTGTACAAGGTGTTCGAGTCCACTCTTGGAGTATCTTTGAGGAGGAGTATCTTTGATATATTCTACTAGTAGTTAATTTGATTCCACAATCTTCAGAGCAATATTTGCTTATTGAAGTCAGCAATACTTGCTTATTGAAGAGGTTTTATTGAAGTATCGCCTTCCTTTAGCATAGTGTGTTGGCATGCGCCTGAACCAAAATCTTGCTCTGAAGTCGTCACTGCAAGTTAAAAATGCTGGTGCTACTGGAGAATGTACAATCATTCGAACTGGACCATTATGACCAAGAGATAACAATTGCTTTCTTGAAGCATTTCTGGAATTCCATGCACACAATGATGTGGTTGCTTCATTCAGTATGATTGAATATAGCTTGCGCTTTATGCTCTGGTTTCCCTATAAGACAGCTCCAGTGTATGCAATTAAACACCTAATAGTTGACAATTCCCAAAGTTTGATCAGCGAGTCTTTTCCTGATGACAATAGATACTAAAAGAAAAGGTTTATGACTTAATGTTTATTCTTAAAAATAATTTTGTTTATGTAAATAAACAAAATTTTATATACTTTTCCATTTCTTGTAAAAGCAACTGAACAAACTTGATAACCATCATGCGCTTTCACAAATGTATTAATACACCTATTTGAAACTCCATCCCACAACTTGATACTTCCATCTTTACTTGTCGATGCATAATTCTTGGCATCAGGAGAATATTTAATGCTAGTATATAAGCGTACAACTGGATGATTTGTTCCAACCACCAGGTAATCACCAGTTGGATGAAAGGCTAAACATCTTATATGATCCGAGTCTGTTATAATATGAAATGCTTTCTTAACACTAGCTTTGCTGAAGTCAAATAATTTGATGGAAAAATCTCTACTTCCAGACACTAGAATTGGTTCCCTTGGATGAAATTCTAAGCAGGTTACTTCCTTCAAGTGCTCGTACAATGTTCTAATTACAGGATGTCCTCCTGATTGAAGGGGTCTTATTGAAGTATCGCCTACTTTTAGGATTTCTTAGTTGTTGCTGAATCCCATGCAGCATCATACTTGTATCTCGTAGCCAGAAATTCAAAAACAAAAACTTTTTGTGATGAAAGAAAATAAAAATATCAATAGCAAGAAATTGATACTTCAACGTTAGAGAGGTTAAATTTCGCAAGCAGAAGAAGCTATTCTGTCACCGTGACGACGCAACGCAATATACAAGATATATGCAGAAAGCAATCTGCGCGTTGGACGTGCGCAGAGGCTTGGAATATTCACGCGGGCCGCTTACGAACGCCAGACTCCATGCGGCAGCACCATACATAGTGGCAACTATGGAGGTTAGAGTACTCTAACCTCCATAGTTGGAGTGGTTAGAGTACTCTAACCTCCATTCGCCTTGTCGAAGGCACACTAGCGCCAAATCACCAATGCTAAATCAAATGAGGTGACGGAAAATGGAATATACATAGTTAGGATGAATTACATTGCTCTTATGGAAGCATCCTAATTATTTATATTCCATTTTTCGCCACCTCATTTGATTTAGCATTGGTGATTTGGCTCTAGTGTGCCCCCGATAAGGCGAATAGTCGCAACAAATATTCGCTGTGAGCGCGTCGTTGGAGGGAATGGCTGGCACTTTTCGAACTGTTTCCTCTCCAAAAGATTTAACATAAAATTACTCTTGAAATGGGGGCGCCACCTTATGTGCTCACAGCAAATAGGCGTCTACAATGGCAACGCATGGTTTTTGAGGATACCGGCCCATATAACCTCTGCAAATCTAAAATCGTCAGAACCGTCAAAAATCGTCAAAACCCGTCAAAAATTGGGCGATGTTGCCATTCGGTTCAACACGTTCTAACAGAATACCTTACCGCCGAGTGTATATATACTATACATAATATACCTGATACATAAATTCAATAATAACTTCGCTGCAACATGCTCCATCTGACCCAGTGCAAAAATTTTAGAGATTCGATAGCTCAGCCTGCTCTGAGAAGCCTGACACGTCCCTCTAAACTATGCTATTATAATACATTTTCTAAATGAAACCCTATTACTAAATCAAATCTTGATAAAATCTTGAATCTTCTGTTAACTATCTTTAAACTCCTCTTGAAAATCCTCTCGAGTCCTTCCATGTTAAATTGCTTTTTTGCTTCCTCCTAGAGGAAGCTTTGTAATAGTAAAATTTTCGACTTTGTCAAAAATAGGTTAGAAATCCATTCTGAGGTTTGTACAGTTCAATCACGTGTTTTTAGAAAATGTCCGTATACCTAGATGTGGGTGTATGTGTGTGAGTTGATGCATACCGCAATATTTTTAAATCGAGGCTATGAATATTTAAAAAATTTAGCATGTATATGCATTTTTGAATTCTGAATTTAGGAAAAGAAGTTCTTTTTAATTTTGCCAGCTAGTTTTCGTTTTATGATCGTTTATTAAATTGTAAAAAATTATTTTTGTGTGTGTGTGTGTGTGTGTGTGTGTGTGTGTGTGTGTGTGTGTGTGTGTGTGTGTGTGTGTGTGGATGTGTGAGTCTATGTATACCGTAATATTTCTGAATCTAGTCTGTAAATGTCAATAAAATTTGATATGTATATCTATTTTCAATAGCTCCATGCTCAATAGCTTGCGGGGAAAAAGCACATTGCGCAAAAATTCGTGTGCACGAACGTTGCAAAACTTTTTTGGTAAAGTGTACAATACGAGAGTGCACAAAGTATAGGTCGCTTCCGCTCGAGCAAAGCAATAAGTAATATACTATTATGTAATTGAACATTTTTCTAAGAAGAGAAATGCGAATATTTAAATCAAAGAATGAGGTGATTGTCCCATGTAATTATCTTCCACTATAGCAGAATAGAAGGAAGCTAAGTACCAATGACTTGGCAGCGGTTTTTCACCTACAAGAAAAATAGAATTTAATTAATAAAACTAGAAAACAATGACTATATAATTTAATTATCTGTGAAAGAAAAACCAGCCTCTAAAATACATGATTATAGATACGTATAGCAGAAGTATAGTAGCGCCATAGTCTTGAATGAAGTTACGTTCCAACTCCAAGATTTTGATAGCTCAGTTATCAACACCATCAGTAAAATAGTTGAAGTATCACGACTTTAGGAACGGGATGGAATTCGATTAGTTAAGCGTGACGTCACAGTCACAGCTTACATATAAATCAATGTATTTTCCACCAATAGGATAGTTCCGAATTTGGCCACCTTATGAAATTTCGCGTGTATAATTTGAATTCAAGTACTATAAAAAGATAATTTTTTCTAATCTTACGGAATAAAAAAGAGTTTTTAATTATCTCGTTGCAATAAGAGAATACGTGTTAAAATTTATATGAATGTCTATGAAAATCAACAATATTGAAAATCATAAGTAAAAAACTAAAATATTTGTAAAAACTTTGAAGCTATGTACGGCCAACACATTTTTTAATTGTATACGAAAAAAAGATGAATAATCAATGTTTTTTCATTGATTTTTTTTCTAATAATTAGATTAAGTAGTAAGGCTAGACAGCGAGCGCGAAGCGCGAGCGTCGATGGACGTGTCTTATGCGCAAAACGCGAAGCGCGAGCGTTTTGCGTGCCTTCGCGATGCAAGGCGGCAAGCCACATAGCGGCCGAAGGCCGCGTTGTGGCGCGCTAGTTAAGATTGCGGTAAAAAATGTTCAAATTATAATATTTAAAAAAATTTTTCGGTAATTCTAAGGATGTTAGGATTTTATTAGTTGCTACCGAATTACTATTTGTTGTTTTTTTTTTTTTTTTTAATAAGAGAACTATTGATATAGAAAGATTTGGGATCTGTTATTTTTCGCGGCAAGAACTGAAATCTACTACTCTTCGTGGCAAACTGAAATCTACTACTCTTCGTAGGGAGCGACGATATGTACATATACATGCTCTGATTGGCTGAAGACTCGAAGCTTTCTCATCGAGCTGCCTACCAAATACAAATTTAATAAGAAATTTTACAATAGCATTTCGAAGCCTATTCAAACGAAGCATCAAGTAAGATAATGAACTAGAGATAAAGAGATTCGCGGTCGAAGGAGTCAAGTTTACTCGAGCGAGAAACAAAGGTACAATGTGGACAGAGTCGCTAAGACCTGTTGGGTACCAAAAGGCAACGGTTGAAATGGAGAATCAAAGTGGTGGATAGGTCACAAGTGTATAGAGCAGAGTCCTGCGGGGAGTATTTCAGGGCGGTCCAGAGCAATTAACAGAGCCGCGCAATTAACTCGATTGCTACACGTTGACCCTTGCGTCTCGGTCACTGTTGCTATTGTCGACACCTACCGCGTTTTCTTTCTATCGAGCTTGTACTTTCGCTTACAAGAATCATATTAAATGTAGATCTTAACTTTTTAAAAAGTTTTAAAATAAATTTTTGTTTGCTGTTTGGCAAGGATTTTGAGATCGTGAAATTTGACCCATTGCATCAAGTACAAGCTCAATTCGACTAGCATACCATAAAAGATAAGGCATTCAATGACTAGTCAAAGACCAGATTTTTTCCGTGTATATGACTAAAATAAAATCTCGGCAGCATCACTCTACAACTAATAATATTTCCGAAAACTGTTTGAAAAATATAATATTCAGCAATTATCAGCCGCCCACAATATGCAATATTTATCCACCGCTCTAGCGTTCACCTTTAACCTTATCGGCAATCTCTTTTGTGTGCTTGCTTTCTATAGCCGCGGCACCTATATAGTCAGCGGAATGTGTTATCGATTTCTCATTCGGCCTTTCTCAGCTGCTGCAATTACTCCTGTTCTAAGGAATTATTTGCCGCTTGCGCCATGTGGGCGCGACGCGTATACAGTGTTACGTTGTTTATTTGCAGCTGATCTATCACGTCCGATCGAAGATTGTGTGCATCGATTAATTATTTTCAGCAGATTAGTTTTAGGCTATATATGGCAACGCATTTCTTCTAATCGAATAAAAATTAGAAGAAATTTCGAGATATTTTTCAGGTTCAAAGTTAATTTTGATATATGACATCTAGAATATGATGATTAAATGAACGATATAGTGGTTAACGATTTTTTAAATGGTGAAAAAATACCCTGACTTGACTTATTGACCTAGCTGGCTGTGTGTATTTTGACTTTTGGTATTGCTTTCGCAGCTTTTGTTGATGTATTCATTTAGATCTCTATAGATAGACGATATACGAAACAGTTTTTTTTTGCAGAAAATTGCATGAACTCAATATAGTATTCACGTTATTCTCGATCACTGTTTTGGTAGACTCTGCATTTTCTTATCTGCGATGTAACAAAAAATGTTAGAAGATTATTTTTATCACGATTCTTATCTTTTAAAACGATTATATTATATAAATCAACAGAGCTTATGCATTTGTACTTTTACTTTTATCATCAACCGCGTCCGCAAATAATAAAGGGGCAAAGGATCCGTCGTTGCACTCTCAATGTCAAAGCAATCCAATAGGTGCTTTTGTCTGTTTGTAAAGGAACACCTATATGTACACCAGCGCAGCTATCAAGTTTCTTGTAAAGCAGGAAGAGAAAACTCAAGTTCCATTGTAACCGATAGCTCAGTGGATGGAAGCTTTCACAAGGAGCTCTTGATGTATTTGAAAAATACTCCATTTCAAGGGTTCGACAGGTATCAAAGGCTTCGATCGCAAAGATGATGATAAACATGGTACGAAGCTTAAATAATAGGCGCGTCGAAACTCGCACCGCTGACCGGTACAAAGTATAAAGTAAGTTTGATGTCGTCGCGTAGTAGGTCGCCCAGAAGGGAGTAGAAGTTCCTTTTTAGTCTTGCATCCCACAAATCGCTTTAGTTGCGAACTCGTTGTAAAGTTGCCATCGCACTAATTCAAGGATAAATTGCCCCGCGAATCACTTAGGGATAAATTAGTGCGGCGGACTCTCTCCGCATAAGAAGGAAGCTGGGGAATTTCAGGAGAGAAAGAGAAAATTAGAAACTAGAACCAAGTTCTCACAAGTTTCGCAAGAAGTAAGAGGAGACTGAAACGAATCAGAGATTTCTAATGGAACTGAAGGCGATCGATTGAGGGAGACAGCGAGCAGATGGCACACGAAAAAAACTTTCTATTATCTTTATCTCTCTTTCGAATTTTTCGAATTTTCAGAGCCCTTCAATCGAGTTCTGAAAAGTTTGTTAGATTGGAAACGCTATGTGTACTCTTGCAGAGGAAGCATTTTTGAAAAATTGCAATACATTCTCTTTGATCAAGTTTTCCCACTTACCAACCATCGCGGGATCGAATTTCCATCAGCCAGTGGCGAGAAAAAGACAGCGACGAGACATTCAGGGAACGACGTATATATCGACGTACCAACTAGAACTTCGTTATGCCTGCCGAGTTCGTCAGGGATATCGAAAAGAGGATCGACAAAAAGAAGAAAAAGTGTGTCCCTTCCGATATCCCTCCCCAGGCGAGGATCGAAGCAATGGTGGAGAGGACGTAAATTATTGTGGAGCAACAGCGCGAGTGTCAGCCGCGCTCGAAAATATCAGTGCTCTGAGTAGTTAAAGTCTCGTTGAGATCAGAAATTTCCATGGAATAATCGGCTTCCTCTCTCGAGCTTCGGGAATTTCTATATGCCGTATACACGTACAGAAAGATTAAAATTAACCGAGAGCGACTTTTCCTCCCTTGACGGATTATAGGAGCAATCGCTGATGTGAATTTTTCCCGTTATAATTTACTCGGAAACAGGCGAGAACGTGATGCTGCAAAAGCTCGCGCCAAAGCGAGCAATTCTATGTTTGGAATCGAATATGTGTTGACTTTCATTCATTGGCGCCGTGCTCTCGTTGAAATTGCGGATTTTATACAGATTTATGATTATAGAAGTCTGTAGGAGGAATCCGCGGTGAAATTATTACATCCATAATTTATCGCGAGAGCTCGTCCTCTGTGGAATCCGGATTGGAAATTCTCCGATACGATGCGGCTACAGGCGCGCATCGAGATTTGCAAACTTTAAGAGATAGCAAAATCAGAACAAAACACAACAGTACATGGGCTGCTGGATTTAATAAAGGCGGATTATGATGTGTACCTAACATTGAAATATTTCGATGCAATCTCTTACATTAGTGCATTTATACTCGTCGCAAGTTTTTCGATCCTGGATTTCTCCGTGAGATGTTCCTCTACTTTCTCGGCGAAGATTGTACAGCTTAAGTGCTTTAATAAAATTTTACTCACAATCATCAACTGACTATAATATAAAAAAACACTGCATAGAAAGCTTTCTCCATTTTGCATTGCGCAAATCTAACAATCAATGTCCTGTGCTATCACCTGCAGTATTTTGTGCTAACTACTACCAACACACATACCACCCACCCAACGGCGTCTGCACGTATACGCTGCAACGCATACCTATATCCGCGCCAGTAATACGAGGGCATATAAAGTATTTTGATATATTTTTTCTTCGTTAAAAAAATGTTTGGTGGCCGATTGTTTTTAAAAGAAACTGTCCTTGGTGGTGATTCTCTGTCACTAGGAGTGCGTGTTGGTGAGGCTGGGTTTAGTGTCAAATTGACATGGTTTTCTAATCCTTTTGCCCTGTTTCGTTGTTTTGTTGTTTCGTAATTAACACGTATGGCTCCTTTTCCATCTCTGGTCGCTGGTCGGTGAATCAATTCACATGGTCTAAAGCTTTCCAATAATCTTGACGCCTTCCTGGCGTTACCTCTGTACGTTAGATACAGACTGTTCGCCCCTATGGATGTCACTTTAAGTATAGTGATCGTGTCCAGGATTTCTTGCACGTTCGGGTCCATTCTGTAACAATTCAGGTTGGTTTGAATTAATATGGTCCGGGTAACATGATTCTTTTCCTGCAGTTTTTCCAATTTTTGTAGCGCCTCTTCATAAGTTTCTGTAAAAAATGTATCATTCATTGCCTGCATTTTATTTGTATGATAAAAACTTTGGAATTAATGAATATTGTATAAACTCACCTGCACGTCCTTTGAGATCAACACTATAAGTTGTATATGATTGTGGTGCATCCGCAAGTGTTCTCACCATATCCTGTAATACTTGATAATCTTCTTTATTAGAATCCGCTGGAGCATATAATGTTGTGCATCTTCCACGACTGTAATCGTACCTCAGATGCACTGTCACTGGAGCTCATCTTAAACCTAAAATATACAAACATTAAAATTACACAAGTAACCTTAAAATTAGAGGTTAGTTTTTGATTATTTTAAATTAAAAAATTGATTCAAAGAATCTTAACTAAAAAAAGGTTAGATGAATTGAAATAAAAAAAAAAACATTATTATTGGCACAACCTCACAAAACTGCAGAAACTTTTCTGTTGAAAACTTGAAAATCAACAATCTTTCTTATCTGACACTACATTATGAAAATGACATTAGGTTTGTTTTCAGTAATGTGCGCGAATTTTAAAATCGTAAGGTTAGATTAGGTTAACGTACACTGTCTTCAAAAATGAAAATCAAATCAAAGAACTTGTAAAAATGGACAGAAAGCAATTTAAAAACAATGAGAAAAATATTAGAAAAAATTACCTTGTTAAATCTAATTTGATGATTCCTCTGACGAATCCAAATGCAATAGTGGCACAACAAATAATCTGATCTCTTCTGTTGTTGAAAAATTGAGATGAAATTTCATACATTTTACAGATTCCCATTCTTTCAACTTCTCTGCAAGGTCACTATCCGGACACTGATCATCTACACTGAGCTGAGGTTTTTTTATTTCGCACTGATAAGTTTCATTTGTAAACTGGTTACTCGTCACACTTATTAGCATCTCTTCATCATAGCAGTTGATCTCTTTTTGGTTTTGTACCAATAACGTTTGCTTTGCTTTTTTTAGATCACTGTACTCAGCAATCAAATCATCCATTTTTCTTTTATTACACTTTTATCTGTACATTGCACAACGTTTTTGGTTACTCATAACCTTACTTTTCTTATTTATATGATCACAAGAACACTGCGTTTTAGAACGAACTGCTTTCAACAAGCAGACTCAATCTATAAAAGTATAACTGCTCCGAAAAAACTGCGTTTCAGTACTATACAAGTTCAGCAAGGTGTTTTCACAGTACTGTAGAAGTGCGTGCGGACGCTATGTGTTTCAATAGCTGCACAGGTGTAGGTAAAAAAAAATTGTCTGCTGCATGTATTATTTGTATACCTATATACATATACACGCTCTTGTCGGGTTTTCAGCGATAATCCAGTGGAATTGAGCCTTGATTTTCGCAAATGGTTCTACCTGCTTTCTAGAGCACCGACTAGAAAATATCGGCAACTTTTTACCAGGGCCCGTGAATTGTAGATTTTGTGTTATTTATTGAAAACCCGAAATCGCGGCTTAAGTCTGGTAGCTCTTGGTAGCGACGGATAGGAGCGTCGTCCAAGAGTCCAGGTCGAATGTATAATTACAACTGATTGCGCGGAGTATACAGAGTATACTCATAAACTTCGCTGATCTACTTATTATTCGGACTCATCAATTTTGAATTTTCGGCTTCGCAATGACAACGCTGATGTTGCTTAACTGTAATACGTCGTAGGACGTAACAATACTAAAAAATAAAAGTAATGATTTCCTGTTGTATAGAGTACGAAACTAAATCAGCAAGTCATGAAGTCACTGAATGAATTTGGAAATTAATGTAAAAAAATTTGTATATATGTTTATAATGTAATATTATTTAATTAAAAAATACTTTTTGTTTACATTTTTTTCTTACCCTCCTGCCATATTTCTCTCTTATCGAGGGCCAAACGAGAGAAAAGGAATATAATTTAATTTTCTTCCTAATGCGTTGTGAATAAATCGTTTGTAACAGAAAATGATACAAATAACGCCAAAAATAATATTTTACAATTTAATAAACGATCATAAAACGAAAACTAGCTGGTAAAATTAAAAAGAACTTCTTTTCCCAAATTCGGAATTCAAAAACGCATATACATGCTAAATTTTTTAAATATTCATAGCCTCGATTTGAAAATATTGCGGTATACGTCAACTCACACACATACACCCACATCTAGGTATACGGACATTTTCTAAAAACACGTGATTGAACTGTACAAACCTCAAAATGGGATCCTAACGTATTTTTGAGAGAGTCGAAAATTTTACTATTACAAAGCTTTCTCTAGCAGGAAGCAAAAATGTAGTTTCGCTCTAATTCATGGATCCGGGCTGATGCGCTAGAGGGCATAATTTTGGTGTGAATGTATGCAACTAAGCGTTGCTTGTCTGGCCCGGCAAGTATAAAGCGCCTTGCCAAGTTAAGACGCAGCCTGCTAAATATTCATACGCTCGAAAGAAGCAAAGCAAGCTTAAGCTTGTAAACGAAGCCAAGTGTCTGCTCGCTGCGGGTATTTCCATTAATTGATAATCCGCTCGTTATAACACGGAATACATTAATGAGGCCGCGCTCTGTATAATATAGAGTCGGGAGCTCTGTTCAGAATAAAAAGTTATGTTCGACAAAGGATGTACACGTAAAAAAGGTGGACTTTGCAGGATCGTAAAGATGCAGAGTGCTCTAACTTTTAGAGGGACAGTTTAACTTTATAAGATCGAATATGCAGTGAAGGATCGTTAAAAAAGTTCTTCTATGTTATCCCGAAGTCGTTTGAATATTATTTTATAAAAAAGTTTTTATACTTGTGAAATTATTTGACTGCTTCACATGATGAATTTGCATCAACGCAATAGATTTTTAACCTAATTGGCAATTCAAACTTATTGATTTGCTTTCCTAAAGCTCCAGTATACATTACGAGCTTTCCAGCGCAATAACATAATCCCCGGAAAAAGTCACGCGAAACTAAATCTCTCCAACGGCAGCAGTACAGCCAGCTGCACAAGAGTCTCTCAAGAAATACCTCAACAGTTTTGGCCGAGCAAGTGGCTCTCCTCCATCTCCATCTCCTTCTCATGACTGTAATCGCTCGTCGCGCGCAGAGACATCAGTGGAGGCTCTGATTCTCCGCGGAGAGGAGAAAGAGCAGCAACTCTGCATAGCCGAGAGATCGTTAAAGTGGCTCTGCGCGCACACAGTCATCGTCGGCGATTGTCGAGGAAACCCTCTCGAGACTGCGCTTCTGCTTTGCCTCCGTGTTTACCATGGCTAGGTTTTGCTGCTTCCGAGCTATAAGGAGCACGAAAATTGTCCCGATTTACTCGCGCTTCGGAATTCGCCGTTTTTCTCTCTCCTCTTATTTTCTCTGTCGTCGTCGTCCTTATTTTCCTGCCTTTGAAATGGAAAGCTCCACAATTGCACGTAACTACCGTACCGTCGAAAAAACGCTCGTCTGCTTAAAAGAGTGGACTTTAATCGTTTTTTTCGTAGTACATATCGGCAAATAAAAAAGCTGCTCTGTCATGTAAAGCTCAAACATCAAATCCGCGCACACGACGTATTACGCGTATAAAAAATAAAATCGTCCAGGTGCGAGAAAAAAACGTCTAGCTCAAAAAAGGGCGATAGGAAAATACAAAAAAAAAAGCCAGACGCAAAGCACGCGAGTGCTTTTCCATTGAAAAAGGTACACAGAGACGAAATCAAATATTTAACGAAGGCCAGTCGAGGGCTCAGCTCGTATAATGTTCCGCTGCTACGTGCAGTACGAAAAAACCGTTGCCACTTTCGAGCGCAATAAAACATTTTTTGGTTCGTGGAAATTTTCCAGGCATAATACACGGCTCGGATGATCAACAACAGACGAGGTTAATAAGGCTAATTCGTCGAGAGATTCACTCGACGCCGGCATACATGAGCCAATTACGATCGCACATAAATTAATGTCGTAGAATAGAGGTAGTTCCAGCGCTGACCTCCTGTATACGCATACTCGAGCGGGACATGGAAGCATGAGTGTTATGGCGCTTTCACGACAGCTGCCTTGTTTTATGGCAGTTCGAGCGGGCTATTGCTGTTTGAGCTACGATTGTGGCATATCGGGTTGGTATTCCGAATGATCGAGGCCACTCTGTGCTTTTATATACATCAATATTTCATTAAATATATAATTGTATAAATTTATAATTAAATTTTACTTCTCACATCGTCACAGCAATATCGCTAAGTAGTACGACCGCGTATACGGTCAGCCGTGTATCATCGTAAAACTCAGAGCATCAAAGAAAAGTAAAAACACTGGTTCATACATATTACACTGCTGAATAAAAACAAGCCCTCTAACCCTGTTTACGGTAGCAGTAAATGCGTATACATGCAGTCGTTCTCGTCAAAACCAGCCAACACAGAACGCGATAGTTCGCTTCGGCAGATATAATGTTATCTTCGCAAGCGTATGATGATTTTCGTTTTAACTGCGTCGCTCTCGCGTCCCGTTATAACAGTTCTGAAATTCATAAGCCGTGAGCAGCGATTTCGTGCAGCAGCGTACTCGACATTTATCGGCTGTGTTGTTTGACTGCTCGATGATGGTTCGTTGTCTCGTTTTTTTTTCTTTTTTTTTTTGAACGATTCAACGAAGTAACAGCGCATCCTTTAGTATTTCATAAAATTCGAGATAAAATTACATTTCGATGGGGTTACAATTTGAAACTCAAGTCTAGCGCGTAATCTTATCGCTGATGCTATCAAACAGTTCCGCTAAGAAGTTATTGCGTCGGGCTAATGTGCATCGGAGCGGCACTACGTATTCATAAGTATACGAGTCGTACGTGCCTGCAGTGAATAATATTCAACTGCGGAGTAATACGTACTAGTACGTAGTAGTACGCATACTTATGAACTTCCTGAGTCGCTATTACGATTCTAGTTTGAGGTCGTCTTCTCGTGCGGTCGTTTCTCGAATCAGTTATACCACTGACTCGTGCAAAGCGCATGTATATGGGACTCGCTTTATCAACTCACGAAATAGTCCCGATGTATATTTATGTACGATTATAAACGTTCAAGAAATTAACGAATTTGCAATCGCCGATGGATCAAGGATAAAAGCTCAAATAAGAGCTGCGGTGGCAATATCAGTCAAGGAAACAAAGCAAAAGCAGAGCAGCAGAACATCTGAAAATGACCTAATTAGTATCATTGATTTCGCAAAGCAGCCGAGACGAGAGTTGTTGCAGACGACTCTGAATACTAATGGCGAGTTCTCGCATAACAAATACTCGCGCGAGTGAAATCACTGAGCCGATATACCGCGAAAGTCGTGGCGCATCTTTATACTGCCGGACTGAACTATTAGCTAATTACTGACTCTACTTAACCTTGAATTACCAAACCAGAGTTTTTTTTCTTCCTCCTAGAGGAAGCTTTGTAATAGTAAAATTTTCAGTTTCGCTAAAACTTCATAGAAACATGTTTTTAGATGTTAGAAGTTCGAATTACGTGTTTTTAGGAAATGTCCGTATGGATGTGTGTGTGTGTGTGTGTGTGTGTGTGTGTGTGTGTGTGTGTGTGTGTGTGTGTGTACCGTGATATTTCTGAAACTACTCCGTCAATATCAATCAAATTACCATGCATATATATTTTTGGATTCTGAATTCGGGAAAAACATTTATTTTTTTATTTTTTCAATTACCTTTTTTTATGGCCATTTTTTTTTTCAATCATTCCATTGTTACAAACAATTCAGCTAAAATGCATTTGAAAGATAATAAAATTACTTACTTTTTCCCGTTTGCTCCTCGGGATTTACCGCTCCGTTCGGCAGATAAAATGCAAAAGGTGATTAAAAAAAAATGCATATCTCTGACACTAAACAATATAACCTCACGAAAAAAAATATGTTGATGGGTTACATGTCAAACTATATTCCATTAAAATTTCAAGTGATTTGACTACTTATTTTTTCAGTAATAAATCGAAAACTGAAAAAAATGAGTTTTTTTTGAGTCTCGATTACGGGCGTAAAAAGGCCTTATTGCACTTGAGATTTCAGGAAAAGGTAAATATTTTATATGTTTTGGCTAAGTTCATTGCGCAGCTTTAAAACCCCTATGGTTCTTAAGATATCAAGGTTTGAATTTTTTTTTGAAAAATTTTTGATTCCATATCCTCTCTTTAAAAAATGATGGCCTTTGTTGTGAAGCATTTAATACGTGATTCTGATTGGTTGCTGGTTGGTTGCCTAGGTAACGAGATCAGAACCGTGCGCTTTAAATTCATAACCTCAAAACAGTCATAACCCACATTTATCAGACAGGGATAGAATCAAGAGTGTGTGAAGCGCGCCTTCATTCCTAGTATCTCTAAAACAATGTAGTCAAATGCTTCAAAATTTTATTTGGTGATTCACCATAAACGAAGTTATCTGCTGTTAAAATTTCAAACGATTTCGTTGAGCGGTTCTTAAGTAAAGAGCTGAAATGTAAAAACCTATATTTCTAAAAAATTTGGCTTCTACAGCAAAATAATTAAACTTAGAAATAATTAAAATAGCATTCACATACTGTATTTTAAAACTATATTTTATTTATTGGAACAATAAATTTCGTTGGAGGAAGCTACGTGCCAATGAATTGGCAGCGGTTTTTTATACTTAGCACTTTGGGAAACTCGTTTCTTATTTGTTGAATAGCTACACGACCTCGAGACATTCAGATTTTCGCGTAGCTATTTGAAATAATTCACAGTAGGTATAGCACTGATAAGTATCCTGATATTCTCGACACTTTCTGGAATACCTACAAGAACGTATAACAAATAGTTGTACAAAGGAGTAGAAGCCAGAGACTCACAGAAAGCGAAGAGAGGGAGAGAGAGAGAGAGAGAGAGCTCTTCTGTCGCCAACTTACAGTAGCGACTGCTCGAGAAAACATCAGTATACCAGCATTCTCAACGTATCCTTATCATTTCTTGATCTCTCTTATCCGCAGCACTGGGGCTGCCAATTTTCTTTGGAAACTCTACAGATGCTCACTCGGAGATCAGACGGGTGGCAGTAGTGCAAGTCCCTCAGGCACACAAAGCCGCCACCGAGTTTCTTTATTGATGTGGGAGCAGAAGCCAGACACCTTTTGACATCGAAGCCGATACTTTTTTTGATAAAGAATATCTGTAGCGTCAAACAACTCTAGAGATATCAGCTCCTTGAATTTACGGTATACCAACAGGCAATCTTAAAATAAAGCATCAGATTTCATACGAAGCGAAGGAGAGAGTTGCTCATAAGCGATTTGAATTGAGAGGATAATTAACTCACTCTGTACTTGATATAAGGGTAGCTTCTCCTATTGTCATCATTCCCTCCAACGATCGATGGGTAAATACTTCGCCGATTTTACACGTGGATAAATCCTTGAAATCAAAGACTGCTCGCGATCCTCAAACGTCTTGGAGCGGAAAGTTTCGAAGATGTTTCGAGAGCCGAGACAAAAGCACGCTATCACAATGACAGGTGCCCATGACGACGACCTGGAAAAGAATTCGGTTGTATGACTCTACGACGTTTTCTCTCTGTCCGACACTTTTTGTCACTTGCTTGTCAATTCGAGAGGTCTCTAAACAATTAATAAAACGTTTAAACGATTTAATTCCAACATTGCGAAATATTTTCGCATAATATTTACGTAGCATTTCATCGTGGCAACTTTCCCCGCGGGTATGGTTTTTGAATTCGTCTCGGCACACGTGTATACACACACGAGCGCTTATAACCAGAAAGAATAAACAAAGTGGAAGGCGACGAATGGAAAAAGAGTATAGAAAGATGAAAAGTCGCGAAGAAAACACGGAAGCAAGTGAGAACTTTCTTTGATACACCTCGTCGTGAGAGCACTGCTATGATGAAATTTAATTTTCGAAATGAGGACAGACACGACTTGTTAAGCTCGGGAAATTCTGGTAGTGATTAATTTTCGGGTTTCACGGCAGCACACCAGCAACGAAGATTGTGCATGTGGACCTCTATTACCACTTGGGTCTGTGCAGCCGCTGCCGCGCCGTGATCGATTATAGCGCTGATTTAGTTTCGCAACTAAAGTGGTCGAGTTGACGTTTTCGCTTGGGTTACTTGATATATGCCCGGTGTGGAAAATCTCAGGTATACCTTATTGAAATCATGATAAAAGTGTGCTTGGTTTTGCCTCGAGCTGTACTCGATGTTCCATTTCTTCTTCATGATGCAGACGTATCTCTTTTATTTGATCTCTGCTGCCGACGCGTTTTTCTAGTCGCGCGCGCGCGACTTGTTTTTCCTCTTCTCTTTTCTCTTCTGCATTCCCCTTAGTTTTTTTTCATTTCCTTTATTTCTTATCAGTCTTTGTTCATGGTTTTCTATGCTTTATTTGCGCGTTCCTTTGTTTCATTTGTTGCTGCATCTCTTTCATTCTCATTTGATGCTAGCTCTTCTGTTATTCTCCTTTTGTAGACTCTTCGCCTCGTCGGCTTATTTGTTTTTTTTTTACCTCCTATTCCCATTAGCTTCATTTACTCTGGCTTCTTTCCCTATTTTCAACTTTCTTTCTTACGAGTTTTTTTATAACTTTTTTCTTCATTAAAGTTTTATAGCATATACATTTTGAAATTCAAGTCACGTTCCGTTCACAGCGAATACTCGCGATTCCAAGTTGTAATTAGATTTTTCTTTCAAGCGGTAGTCGATAACGAATAAATTGAATCGTTGGTATTTAATATTTTGTACGAAGAATCCTGTTGTAAAATTAAATGTAGCGGTCTTATTGTTTTATTAATTTGAACTCAACAGTGGTGGCTTTATCGCCAATTTATTAATTCAATACAATCTATGCTGCATTTCGGTAGCTCATTTCATGGAATCCTGGCTTATACTGACGAACAAGATATCATCTATTTTTTCAAATCAAAGGTTCTTTTAGTTTACATCAGCAGCAGTTGAAAAGAAAGTCAGCTTTTTTTTAGGTCAGGTCTCACATTGAGGCTTCTTATTCTTATTCAGTGAGTTTATCTTCCCCTCCCTCTCCTGTTCTGCAGCCAGTGTCACTTTTTTCACTTTCTTAATCTTACATTTTCCAGTTTTTTCTCCTGTTTTGTTCTTTTAGCCCGTGAGTATTACGCTACTTCTCGACTCTGCTCAGGCCTCTCGACTGCTCGCCTATTTGCGTTTATATTAGAAGATGTTTCTCACTCAAGTTTATTCAGGTGCGCTGTATAGCCCGTAACATGTATGCAATTTGGGCCAGGTGTAGCATCGTACGCTACTTTTTTCGGATATAAATTAAACTACTTGTACTTTTCAAAAGCAGCTAGGGAAAATAATTTACATTCGAAATTGCTGACCCAAATGCAATTTCAAGCAGCCGCTGCTGTATCCTTGAAAAAAATGTGGAGAGAGCTGGATTCCAATTAAGAAAAATGTAGGTCAATGAGAATTCAAATGCTCATGCATGAATTAAAAGTTTGAAAAAGGCAAGTATTTCCCATGAGATGAGCTTTTCATTCATAGGAAAAAGCTTTAGAAATCGTTGGAGTGCGTTTCCTTTGAAATGAAAAAACAGAAATGGAATGCTTCTGACCACGTTCAAAAGACATACTTTGCAAGCTCGATAAAACTAGTTCAGAGAAAGATTATTCCAAGTTATGTAAGACACAGCTGACTAAATTAGGGTATTTCTACTTAAATTTAGGCAAAATGCTTACCATTCATGTTATTTAGTCGTTGTAATATAACATTTCTGGCTTTATTTTCATCATCTAGTGACTCGCCGGGCGAATAAAACACCTCGTAGAAATGAGGCGACGGCAACAGTTTTTTCGGTGTAGCGTCTGTGGGAGGCTAGCTGGAAAGTCAGTAACGGAGGAGTGTGAGCTTGCTCTTACGCCACCAGAGAGGGAGGGCGTGGAGTAGTCGACGGTCCTTTGTATAGCCTCTTCACGCCTAGCATTCGCATTCGATTTTATTACCTCGTTCATGGATGGGATACTTGCAAATCCTCCTTTCGTCTGTTTGTTTTCAGTCTATACCTGCGATTCTCGTACAGTCGATATCTACGAAGGATTTTCTTCTACAAATGGAAGTAGGCCAGTTCTTCGTTTGAATGTGTTACCTTCTATATTTTCACCTCTCGAGCTCGTTATTTTGTCGTGTATTCTTCGCCTGAGGACGAGTATTTCGTTAAAAAAAAAAAGAAAGAGTAAATTTGCATTACTCTCTTAAATCTATCCAAAGCCAGAAGCTGCGAGCTTTCTTTACGTATCGTATCTTACATCGTAAAAAGAGACATTCTCCGGTCGAATCTGTCTGTCGATAAAAATTTCACCTTTATCTCGCCTGTATCTCCCTGGCTATAATGCAGTCGCGAAGCCATTAATGTGCACTCAGTCCGACTATAACAGAGACATAAATAAATTCTCTTTCCCTCGTCCTCGTTTCTTGTACACACCCACCTGTATATAACTGACGCTTCTGTTTTAAATTGCATCCGTAATGCCCGTCATTCGATACCCATTTATAGCAGCCAGAGCTCTTCTTTCCAGAATTCGTTAAGGGATAAAGTTTACAGTAGAATTTGTGTTGGTACCGTTTCAATTAGAAACGGAAATAAGTTGCTTTGTTGTTTGGCAGTGGTTTATTTATAGTTGTTCTGGTAACGCTATGCTTAACGGGCGATAAACTAGTTTGCAAAAAGATCAAGAAGTTTCTTATAATAGTGTTGGCCTGGAGTCTACAAGTTTTTAAACCATAAAATTTTTATTTTAACTTCGAGAATTTCCGCATGTTCGAAAAATTCAATTTAATCTCTTGTCACAACGTACCTTCTAAGACTAATAATGCTTAATGAGTTCGACACGTGTTAATTTCAATGAACGATGATCGCAAAAATATAATTAAGTAGCGTGAAATTCACGAAGCCGTTTAGTCGGCTCTAAAAATCAGATTTCCATCAAGCAAGTTCGGCCTGTCATGAAAATTCAAGCACAGCGCTCTCGTAGCAACGAATCATAATTTCGAAATTGCCGGTTTAAAAGTACCTATAATCACCTGGCCTGGATAAGCCCATGCGCTTGGGTTGTATATAGTAGCCCCGAGGTAGGAAATTGACGAGATTGGCGCATCGACGTAACGCGTTGGGGGTTAATTGAAAGTTTAATCGTCCAATTTATCGAGGGTTATTACGGAAGCGAGGGTAGGTAAACGCGCACGAGAGAGTGAGAGCAAAGCACACGATCCGAGAGCTGCCCTAAAGAGTCAGATAAAGAGGAAATATCAGAGAGCCAGTCGTGATTGCTCTATATGCGCGTAAAAAGAAGTAGCCACCGCGGTTATTTTATTTTTTTTTTAACACTGGGCTACCTGCGATACATCTGTGCAAGTGCATCCACGTCGGAAAATACTCTCCAAATCTCTTAGAGTGATTTTTTCACTCTAAATAAGGGTAGGTCATACAATGACTCGCCTTCGAGTGAAAATGTAAAAGCCCTTATTCTAACTTACTCTTTAATAGAGTGATTTCTATTACCTTTGTTTTATCACTCGTTAAAGAGTAAGTCATTTCGTAAAAAACCCTCACTCGGACAGCACGTGAGCCGATTTTGCAGTGTTTGTTAGTTTGCAATAAGTTTAAACAAATGGAGGACGTAGTCTACACTGAAAAGTTTTCCTGAGGTATTAAAAAAATGTTAATGTATGTACATGTATATACATATGCATATACGTATGCATTATCACACGTACATGTATACAAAGAGGTTAGGACGCCAATAAATTATAACTAAATTATATTTTTTTAGGAAACTTTTTAGATTAGAATGAAAGAAAAATATTGAACATAACCTCAACCATGCGGGTTGATCATGTTGTTTAAGATCTGAAATTTAGAACGTAACAGTTTTGTTTAGGTAAACAGATTGCACGCTCAACTTCCACGCTGATGACCCAGGATCGATTCCCGCCGCTGACAAAAAAAAATTGACTTAATTTCTTTCTTAAAAATAATCTAAGATGCATGATAAATAATTTAATAATTAATAAAAATTAATAATAATAATTCTAGAATAAATTTAACAAAGAGATAAATTGATTTTTGTATTTTTTTCAGTGTACGCGTTATCAATCAGTGAAATTTCATTTTTTTAAACACGAATGAGTAGGATTTTAACTATCTAAAATATAATGTAGTTGTACATTAAAAAACTTAATGTATTAATTAATTAATGCATTAAATTAATTGCATGTCTGTCATGCAGAAATTTTTAACCACCAATACATTTCAAATCACCCTACCCAAAAGAGTGAAAATATCACTCTTTCCAGAAGTAACAAATCACTCGAAGCCGTATGACTCAATTTTGGCGGGAAGCTTCGAGTGATTTTTGACTGGTTTAGAGTGATTTTTCACTCGAAGAGATTTAGAGAGTACCAGTCCAATAAGACGGACATAACAATTTGCTGCTGCTCGCGTGACCATTACCGTTACGCTAGTTCGTGGGGAGAAGCTTCAATATAGCTGCAGAGAGGGTATTCGCGAAAATCAGCTGTTCGCTTCCGGTCAAACAATATGGCTGTTTGCCAAAAGGTCACAATCGGCTCGCTCCTTATGGATCCTGAAGTTTACAAAAGATAGAAACTTTTTCCACAAAGCTGCAATTTCTTCTTACTCGCATACTCCTTACTTCCAGATTGAGCTTGCGAACAGATTCTCAGTATTCCCGGAGATTTGAAAACAATCTCGTTTCCAGCATTTCCCGAGAAAACCACGAGGAACAGCATCAGTCCTTGTCATCGGCAGTGACGGAGTAGCCGCTGCCACGAACAGAAGATCCCCGTGTAAGAAATGGAGTTGCTCGGGTTATCGAGCCATGTATGCATAGACAGATCGCCGTGGTGATGGGAAAGCCACCGAAGCGGATGCTCGACTCGTCAGTCTTGAGCCCGGACAATGCATGTATAGTCGAGAAATCGACTTGGCCTCTCCCGAGCTGCAGTTAACCACTATGCTGTGCTCCCCCGACGCTTGATAAATTTACCTTGCAGATGTGCTTGCGGATAGAGCTCAGTCACTCGAGATAAAAAGGAGTTGATTTTCATTTGTATTTTGAATTTCAAAGTTGCGGTACACCGTGTTAATAATGCTGCACAGAAATAATTATCACTGCTGGAATTTGGATAGTAATTTTCAGTTGAATTTCAACGTTTCCATTAGTCGTACATAGAGCGGATTGCATTAAATTTACTCTCTAATGAAGTCGAAAGAACTAGTGGAATGAAGCTACACAACGAACTGCAAATCATCATAACGCTGGAACGTAATGGAATGTTTAAATGAGCAGGTACGAAGGTATCTCTACTATCTGTTGATGTTGGACTAAATGCAATATTCAAAATGGAATAATTTAAAACCCTATGGCGGCTGTATACTTCTAGGAAAGGTGCTTTCCTAGAAAATGAAGCTTTGCATATACAAGCTTTTCTTAGCCATTGAAACTTATTGGGCCCCTTTAAGTTTCCTTGTTTTACGCGCGAACGTAAGAACTTATCTTCCATTGTCTTCTACAAAAAAAAACTAAAACACTACTTTATTTCTTGCTATATATTCATGTCCTAAATTGTTGGGTGAAAGTTTGGCCAGTTATTTTTGCGAAGCGCCGATCGATACGAGGCGAAGATACTCGACGCCGCTTTATTATGATAAATGATGGAGCGTGAGTGAGGTGAAGGAAGCAATAACATACGTAGTTGAATTGAAAACACGACGAGTATAGCCGCAGTAGAGAAGAGATTTACGGTTGCGTATCAGCGCGGGTTCAGCTAAAAGCGCTTGTAATACGAAAAGTTTGACTAAAGTCTTGGCTTATATATGCAAAAAAAGTATGAGCATCGTGTAAACTTTTAAGTATCCATGTTTTCGATCGCGGTGTTATTAGTTTACTGGAATTTACGAGCTTGCTAGAGAGGTATTCGGAGCATCGTACACTTTAATAAAAATTTAATAGAGATTTCTCAATAACGTGAACACATAATTTTAAAGAATACTGCCTGGAGGAGTATGCCAGGAGCTTTATTAAGCTTGGCGGGAGTTTCGAGCAAACCCATCTAGCTGAAGTAGAAAACCAGGTTATTGCGGTTCCTGATTGACATTGACGTATATGACTTTTCTTTTTTGTGCTGCCTAGCTTTAATCCGATTTTCGGGGCGCGACGTCAAGCCCGAGTTGATCTGCAGGTATAACACAGTAGTAACACTGGATTAACGAAAATTCTCTACTGTTCTGGAATGTTCAACCAGTGGCTGGATATTATGACTGAGAGTTTACGCGCTGGAGAGTTACAGACCGTTGGCGTTTATTTGCGATTGCATGGAAAATTTGCTGGCTGTATACTCAGTGGAGAAGTTTGGCCGGCGGTATATAAGTTAAATTTGCATATCAAAATTTGGTTTGACTTGTAGACTCAGACGGTACATATTAACCCCTATTACATGTTAAATGAAGCTTCAATTAACTTTACAAGGTGAAATTGAACGTCAGCGTTTGTTTTATTGTAAAACTTTTCAATACAAAGGTTCAACGTAATCCAACAATTAGCGCGATTGCAACTTCGTTTCAAATTACTGGAAACGGATAATCCCCCGAGTTTGCAAGCAAACGAAGCTTGCAATTTCCGATATTTCTTTTTTGCTGCCTTTGCCTATAAACCTATGACTATAAGACTAATTAAAAAAGTTAATCATCTGTTACACTTTACTTTAACTCCGAGCCGAGAGCGAAACTTTTTTACACGTTGCCAGAACGACTCCTCAAGAAGTGAATTCTAAAAAAAGTTTTCAAGGAAAGTATTACACACTATTCATATTATACAAATTTCATTCACACAAAAAAGTACCAAAATCATTACGAAGCAATTCAACGCAATTCTGGACTGGCGTAGAATACACCGCATCCCCTCGAGACGTGAAAAGCAGCTTTTTTCATTAGCGCTCGGGCACACCGTGCAATTTATGCATAGAGAGCCGGACTAAAAGCTTTGCATCAAGCCAACGAAGAATCGGCCAGTAAAACACGCTGGAGCACAAGAGCTGTTGCCGCCGCCGTTAGGGATTTGGAAAGCGAATTGAAAAGAGCTGCTAAAAAGGCCGAGTTTCCTGCCTCAACTCGGAGATTTGAGTTTTAAAGCTCGCACGTATACTTCTTTACCTATACATTTTCTCATTTGGATTAATTAGGTTTTTTTTTCTTTAAGCTTCTCCTGTGAAATGTACATTTTTTAAGGAAAAACTAAACATTATTTCTTTATATTCTTACCTTGTTTGCTTGAGTTCATATTCTTTCTATCAAAACGTTCTAATAGTGCATCTCGAAGTTTTCTAAGTTTCATAACATTATTGTTGAAGTGTCGTCTAAATAATTGTTGGTTGAACAATATGAAAGTTTTCGCACGAATTAAGCTACTGAAATTTTGATAAGATGATAAAGCCCTGAAGACGAAGTATAATACTTTAACAAGTGATAAAGTGTATAATAGCANTCTCTCTCTCTCTCTCCGTCTCTGTGTCTACTGCATGTACCTATGTATGTACATCCGGCGTGCGCTTGTGCGGTTTCTCATTCACATGTGAGCAGGAGACTGTGACTACTCTCGTTTTCTACTCTTTTCTCTCTCTCTCTCTCTCTCTCTCTCTCTCTCTCTCTCTCTCTCTCTCTCTCTCTCTCTCTCACTCTTTTGGCATAGTAATGTATCGTCATAAGGAGTCTCTAATGAATTTGAATTTTTAGTTGACTTTCTTACGCACATTATGAAAATTGTTGATTAAAGAGGAGTCATGTGCCATTCTACACGAGAGGTGCGCCTTTAAAGATTCGTACTTGCAAAAAAAAACTTAACGGCTCAGCTGCAATTGTGTTACCTAACTAATTAATCACACGAGAGCTGTATGTAACGACATATTATATGGATCTCGTATATATATGCTACTATATACATAATATAGCCACAAATATTCGAAGAACACTGTATGATATGATTAACATCTCAAGAATAGCGACTTTAGACGCGCTTCACGCGCAGTTATAGCCTGAGCAGTCGAAGCAGCAGACCAAACAAGGCAGTTTTAGCATTGGTACATCACTATATCTAGACTCGGCGCGCATATCGTTATGAGGGTAATGGAAAAGTGCCTACGCGCCACCTACTGTCACCTGTCACAAACACGGAGAGTTTAGGCGGTGATAAGTAGGCCAGTCCAAAACTGCTTTATTATTTTGGTAATTAATCGCTCTAGTGATCTGTATGTAATACGTTATGTGCATTAAAATTAAGTTTAATTTAGACTCGCAATGATGTGTTTTTGGAATATAAAAAGGTTAGCTAAATTAGTAAGTTTCGATGTATTTTTGAGATGTCCGCTATAGTACAACGACGTACACTCCTTGTTATCATATTTTCTCAATTTTCACTTTTCGAGGTAAGGAATTCAAACAACGCAGACATTGTGCGGTAAAAGTAAGATCCAATCAGAGGACGAATATGTCTTTGTTAGAGTAGGATATACTATTTGTTACTATATATTAAACTTTCCACGCAATATAGGTATTATGAAATAACGATTCATTAAAGATTATAAAACTTTATTCCTAAAAATATAATAAGACAAATAAAACTACAAATTATAAAAGATTATTTTTTATAAATAATCAAAAGCTATTGTGTTTTACTCAATATGTCAAGAAAATTTATCATTTTGTGTATAATACAATGTTTTGAATATTCATTCAACTATATAATTATATTACATAATACTTATCTAATCCGAAAAAAAGCGTTTGGCGCCCTTCTTTGCCAACATTTTTCTTCCCTCTTCCAGCAAAGCAAAGCCTATTTCCCGTTTCTCTTCGAACGTAGATGCGATTCCGTAGTATTCTTTTTTTTTATTTGCACTGTTAAGCCGTTTGTTTCCAATAGTATCTCTCAAAAACGCCTCTTGCGTTAAGGCTTCTTCCCTGCTAATATTCTCGGCGACTTTGAGAACTTGCACCGAACTCCCACCCTTCCATATATCATGTATCTTGTTGATCATCTTTTTATTACCAATTTTACCGTCTTCCCATAATGCCTTTTTAGCTTGTTTTATATGACGCATGGCCTGGATATTCTTTCCTTTACTCGCGTAGATAATCGCGTCGGCGAACGCCTTAGTGTTATCAGTCGCTTGCAATACTTTGCGCGAATCCAATAACAAATAGACGTAGTAGTAGCTGCCATTCGGCTCAAAATCTTCCAGCACGAGATCGAGCTTCTTTTTGTAGCTACTTTTGTATTTTATGGGCCCCTTTTTGTTGTCCTCATCATCGTCTTCTTGAATGTAGTGGTAGCTCTCGTATTTGCGACTCGAACGAAGAGTACGAGTAACAGGCTTATTGGCAACTTTTATATGGCGTGATTCTGAGGAATTTTTCGAACCATTGTCAGATGATCCACAGACAGTGCAATCGACTCGGTCTACTGAGATTGGATAAAAAACGAGCTCCTCCTCGTATGTTGTTAGACCTTTGCAGCTTTTTTTATAACCTATGGAAATGACAAAAAGAGGATAATATTTTGTAAAATAATAATAAATAATAATAAAAGAGTAATGGGAACTTACATCGTCGGTGGCAGGCTAGATTGTTAAATGCTGTAAAGCCTGACTTAGATCCGAAGTTCGTGCCCGATCTCGACACTAACATGTAGAAAAAATATAACAATTTCAAGATTATGACAAAAATTCGGCGTCAAAAGTAGCTTTAATGAATTATAACTTACTTGATTTTGAAGTTGCCATGCTTAATTGTAAATTAATAAATTTAATTTGTTTGAAAATTTTTAAGTTTTCAAGAACTTAATCGTTTGAACTAGAAATTCCCTCGAGCTGCATTTCCACTTTAAAGCCTTTCGACGGTTATACTATCTAATCGTGATTTTCTGTCGTGCTATATCGATATAATATCTACAAGAAATTTTCATCTTATCTTTTGTTTATATCAAAATATTGATGATGTAAGTATAATGACTCTCAATCATATTATACACTCAAAATAAATGTTAAATTAAATATTAAAAATTATATGTATTCAACAGCGTTAAATAACTATTTTTTTATGATACATAAAAAAGGCCACTTTCCATGCATGTAAAATGAATGTAAAATCGAGTTTATCTCAGCAGCGGAAAACACATCAGTTACGAATGCTATTTGAAAAGACTCACAATTAACGCGTCATGTTTGCATACATGCATGTACGCAGCTTTTTAACTTACAATATGATCCGCTATACTCAATAAGCAAATCCATTACGCTGTGAAATCGAGTTCGTATCATACTCGATACATTTCCAAAGTTAAAAAAAAATGTCATCGCAGTTTCCATAACCACGCGACTCGTCTAACTTTACATGTCTCTCGACTCTGAACTACTTAGATATTACGAGGCAGCTCAGCAGTTGCTCTATAGTATATGTATATGTAGCCCGATGTGACAGCAGCTTGAGCCAACAAATCTCCTGTCTCGCAAAGTTTGGCTTGTAGTCCTTAATAGTGCGTGCAGCACATGTTACTCCTTGGAATAATCTATAAGCGACTCCTATATATATTTACGCGGAAAATTTGAAATCATTTTTTTTTTTTTAACTTATAATCTTATGCGATGGCTTAATTGTTCAGCTATAATAAATAAACGGAATTATAAAAAGTGGTTGCATCCGCAAAAATAGCCTATTTTTATTTAATTAAGACGCGCTGGTGCTCGAAAAATAATTAAATAAAAACACAAGCAAGATTATCCCACAGAAAGTCCGTTTTGATTCCTGACCGCCTACTCTATTTTTATGCAGCACAATCAAATATTCAAAGTAAATCCTTGCTATGCAGAGACAGGCGCAAAAACTGCAGACGCAATTGAAATCCCAATCAATCAGGGAAGAAAACTCAATTAAACTGGAAGCTCGTAAAAATAAAAGAAAAAATAACCCACCGCAGCAGTATGCATTATATTATATACTCTACGTAGTGCTCCTGGTAGCTCCTGCAGATACAAAAGTATCGTCTTTCCAATATTCCAAAGGGGCGGTATCATAAAAGGAGATGAAGAATTTCGAAGTAAAATGAGACGGCAGAGCGCGGCAGTGCTCTCTTTCCAGAATGCAAGATATCGTATTGCCTATCTTCGATACAAATCGAACGCCTTTATACGGCGAAGCGGGGAACTGCTGCCGGGAGAGACACGCAAAAAGAATTCCGTGCATAGCAAATGAGAGGAAGCGAGGCCCGGAAGAGATATACCGGAAAGGAAAGTTGGCCAATATAATGCACTGATTTTAAAGATGAAAAAGAAACAGGGCAAACGCGAATCAGAAGTATAGATGGGATCCAATCGAGTTTTATACAAATACGAAAAAGTACAAGGCACTTGCTCATGTAATAAAATTCGTCGCTGTTGATTGAATAAATTTTTGCGTACATGGTCTCCCACCTAAAAATTTCGATCACTCCATCTGGAAGGAGTTCTATTTGTCGTCTGATTGGTCAGTTAAGAAAGGGCGCGTTTTTGAATTTGAAGTTGTATTTTAAATTTTATATAAGAATGAAGAGTAAAGCAATAATGCTTGTAATAAAATGATATATTTGGATGGTTTCTTATTATATTCAAACTGTGACTATACAGAAGCTATACTGCTATACATGCTATCATCATCCACTAACTATGATTGGCTATTCGTTTTATCGAGAAATATTTGCGTATATTTGAATTCCTAAACTTAAAAAGTAAAAATTGTATTTTGTTATATTGGCGTTTTTATGTATATTCTGAGTAAAATATGTCATAACACCACAATAGAAGTGGTTGATAGATTGAGCGTTGTAAGTTCTAATATTAAATTTATGTCCGGAGAGTCAATAAAAATCCCTGCGATGTACAGGTGCCATGACTTACCGAAGTCTGAATTTGTAAATAGCTTACGAAATTTTTTGTCAGAGCACAGAAATATTAAAAATCACTGCATTTTTGGAGACTTTAATATTGATATATTAGATAAATATGTAGAAAACAAAGAAATAAGCGAAAAAACTATTATGCAGGAATACTTAAATAATTTTTTTGAACATGAATATATACCGAGCTTTAAAGGGATTACCCGTCCATCTATAAATCTAGATAAAGGCACGTGTATTGATAACTGTTTTGCCAAAACTAAAAATATCATACTAGAATCATTTAAATTAAATACACCTTTTAATGACCATTACCCGTTGTTCATAACCATGGAACAACTTAAACTTAAAAAAGTAAGTGAAAATGATATCGCATCCATGAATTATGGTAAATTAAAAAACTTAGCGAAAAGAATTGACTGGCAATTTTTGCTAACATTACAAGACTCCAACAATGCTTTAAACCAATTAATAAAAATGATCCATAGCTGTGTCGGCAGAGCCATGTGTAGTAAAAAATTAAGTAAAAAGAATAGCTCCATATCACCCAGGAATAACTGGATAACTAGTGCAATACTGGTGTCGTGTAATACAAAAGAAAATTTGTACAAAATATGGAAAAAAAACCCAACGAATTTAGTACTAAAAAATGAGTATAAAAATTATGAAAAAATTTTAAATAGAGTCATAAAAGATGCGAAATACAAATTCGAAAACAATGAGATAAAACGAAATATAGACAACCCAAGACAGCTATGGAACATTATAAATACTAAGCTAGGCAAAAAAATTCAGCAAAACAAGTCAATTGACCATCTAATTGTAAATAAGCAAAAAATTGAAGATAAGAGTACAATAGCTAACACAATGAATGAATATTTCTGTAAAGTAGGTATTGACCTAAGTAACAAAATTCCTAATCTGGATAATGAACAACTAAAACTCCCAGAAAGAAATAACAAATCAATTTTTATCTATCCAACAGATAGTCTTGAAATTCTAAACTGTATAGATACACTGAAAAGAAAAGCTGGAGGTGTTGATAATATAAATGCAAAAACGATAAAAACATTAGCACAATATATAGCAAAACCATTGGAACATATTTTTAACCTATGTGTTCAACAATCCAACTGGCCAGATGCCCTAAAGTGTGCAGATATAGCTCCTATACATAAGGCTGGGGATAGGTCTTGTATGTCAAATTACAGACCTATCTCCCTTATATCAAATATAGCAAAAATTTTTGAGAAAATCATGTACAATAGATTGTATAGCTTTCTAACTGAATGCGAAATAATTTCTGACAAACAATTTGGATTCGTAAAAAATAGAGGTACCACAGATGCCTTAAACTATATATCAAACATTATTTATAATAGTCTAGACAAAAGCATTCCTATTATCACCACTTTCCTAGATCTTGCAAAGGCTTTTGATACAGTAGACCACAAAATTTTGCTAGATAAACTTGAAAGATACGGAATCAGAGGTAGTGCACTGATTCTAATAACTAGCTATCTCTCAAATAGACAACAATGTGTTAAAATCCAAAACTGCAAAAGTGAATACAAAGTAATACCCATTGGTGTCCCACAAGGTACCATATTGGGGCCTTTATTTTTCATACTTTATGTGAATGATCTATTGAGAGATATGCAGAATGATGCTATTATGTCCTACGCTGATGACACTGTTATCATAGCTAGTGATAATACGTGGTCATCTGCTCAGGACAAGATGAATGAATATCTTGATAAGGTTGCAAGATGGTTAACCTTAAATAGATTATCTTTAAATGTTAGTAAAACAGTGTATATAACGTATGGCAGCTACTGTGATAGTGTTCCTGACACATTGCATATCAGCATAGGTGAGAATACAATAAAAAGAGTAGAAAGCCATAAATATCTGGGTTTAATTTTTGATTTTAATATGAAATGGGAGAAACATGCGTATTATATTGTCAATAAAACAAGATATTTAATCTTCATTTTTGCAAAAATTAAAAACACTATGGATAGCAAAACTTTAGTGATGATTTATAATGCATTTTTTCAAAGCTTAGTCAATTATGGCATAATAGCCTGGGGAGGAGCGTATGATAAATGTATAAATCTAATCCAAAGTATACAAAAGAAATTATTAAAGATTATAAACAAAAATAATTTTGTAACGCAAAAGAACCCACTTACTGTGAGGCAACTCTTCAAATTAGAGGCTGTTTCTTTTCATTATAATAATTTAAAAGAGACGTACTTGTCAAGCAAGAGCAATACTAGAAATAAGATAATACCACTCCCAAAAATTAACAAATCTATAAGTAAAAAAAATAGCAATTATGAGGCTATTAAGATATTTAACGATTTGACTAATGATCTCAAAAAATTAACTTATAGCAAAGTCACAATTAAGGATAGACTAAAAAGGTTTATAAGGGAAAATTATAGTTCATAAAATGATAGGAAATTTCTCTTATCTAATGTTATGTTATGTAATATTTTTGCGTGGAAATTTATAGAAGTTTGTTTCAAACTAAAAATGTAGTTGAAATAATACTTAGTTTTAAGTTCTTTTAGTTTTTATTTTTCTTTTTTTTCTCTTCTTATGTAACACCCCTATGTACAGGTAACTGTGTTTACCTCTATAGGATTCCTTATAGGAATATGTATGTGTTGCAATAAATAAATAAAATATTGTCGCGGGAATCTCAAAATTTGAATCTTACTTGTATACCAAACATTTTTATTTCAAAAACGCCGTTGCGAATCTAGATTAAACTCAATTTTAATACATGCAGACCGCTATAGATTGATATCAATACCAAAACATAGCAGTTTTGGACTAGCCGTTTCGCGAGCCCATTCGTAACCGCCTGAACTCTCCGTGTCTCCGGCAGGTGACGATAGGTGGCGCATAGGCTCCTTTCCATTTCTCTCACAATAATATGCACGCCAAGTCAAGATATAGTGGTATGCCACCAATGTTGAAACTGCTTTGTTTGGTCTGCTGCTTTGGCTGCTCATGCTATTTTTGAAAAGAGTGCTATACGTGTGTACCATCTATGAGTACGCCACGAGTGCATGCATAACGGGAGTCAATTATATAAGCTTGCGCTAGGGTGATTAATATAATATTTGCTTGGTTATGCGGGCTCACGCGAGGGCTCACGCCAATTAATAATGATGCAGAGAATTTGTATGCAGCTCTCGCAATTACAACAGTGGCAATTGAAAAACTTGAAAAAGCTTGAAAGCACTACACCAAGCTCGGGAAAACGATAGAGAAATCAGAATATGTCTTTTTTCCAATAAAAATAGTAGAGCTGTAAGCCGCTACGCAGAGGGAAAAGGGCTGCCAGTTGCCAATGTCGGAAATTACTATTATGAATTATACATGCCAGGAATTGCATCGCAGGAGCAGCCATGGCACACACGCAATATCGATCGCGATATACATACTGCTCTTGCATATACTTAAAGCGTCATTGGCCTTTCCCTATATCCGTTTGTGAACTCATACTGGGCTAATTTTGCAGCCACTAAATAATTAGTCATAATTAAATGCCGTAGCAATATATCTTTTTTGTGTATTGAGAGGATCCTCGGACCGTGCTTTAATTTGAAAATAAAGTAGGACAAGCATAAAGTACAGCAGAACATCATCTCAATCTCATATTATTTTTTATGTGCTTAGTTCAGGGTCAATCAATGCGACCGAATCATTTTAGCTGTAACGGTTGTCTGCTTGACGAGCTGTATTGTCGCTGACGTCGTTCGAATATGCCAGTATCGTAATTTTCAATTTGCGGGGCGTATTTATCGCTCAATCTGCCCTTAAAACAGAAAAAATTGTTTTTTCAATTGTTACACTTTGAAGCAACTAGTGCCGATTTCCATATCCCTGCACTAACTAGTTTATAATGACATATGTACGTACATAATTAGCTGAGGAAGATGAAATGAGTCAAAAAAAATATGCATAGGGATAAAGCTTAGAATGAGACAGATCCGACAAACAATATCCAGGATCAAGTATTTTGTGACGTTTTCGCAAGCGTATCAACTTATAAATTATGCAACAGTGCAGAAATTCATACCGACAGGGATTTGATCGATTTGTGGTGAAAAGCTGCTTTGCTTTCGTGCATGGATAGTTAAAAACCCCGTTGTGCTAACTGACCGCTACTATAAGCATCATCGTTATAGACAAATTACACACTATGCTTAGGAGCTTTGTTTAAACCATTTTTACCGATGGGCTTCGTTTGTTAATGTAGTGGCTTCGAAGTTTGATGATGAATAAACTAAATGCATACAGCCGTCGAATTATGACTATGATTTTGTTGACTTATTTGCTCTTTTTAATAAATTTTAGCTATTTGACTCGGCATGGGTCTAAAAAAAAAAACATAAAAAACGGGGCCTACCGCGCTTTCATTGACAAAAGTCAAATAAAAACAGAGACTGGCGTACAAACAAGTGCAGCAGACATGTCAATAAAAGCATAGTCAGCTGATGAACTCGATCAAATACACAATGCAATGCGCTTTACTTTCCTTCTCTATTTTTTTATATACGCCTCAGCTTGAAAATGCAGCTACCAATATAATATAATCACCACCGCAGAGCTTATATCTCAAAGCCGATTTACCGACTACCGTCTGAATAATAAATCAAAATATGTAACCACGTTGTCGCTCGTTCCGATGAATGAATTCGTATCCCTGAATAATAAATAAATAAATAAATAATTCAAATTCAGAGACAATCCTATCGAGGAAAATTCGAGAGAAAATCCTTCCATTCATCCGAGACACGGAAGAACATAAAATATGCAGACACGTATATATATGTCCTTTGCAAAGAACTATTAGTAGAGTATTAGTAGAGCAGCTGCATCAGAGGGAAAAAATATCCGGAGGTAAAAATGAGCAAGCTAACGACCGTTTGGTGAGGAGAACGTATATATAGCAACGCGGACTAATCAATCCCCGACCAATGCTCGGCAAGGTATGGGGCATAAAAGGTATATAGTATATGTGTTATGCAGTATAGTCTTAGCTCTACAGATCAAAATTACGGAAAGTACGACCCATCCTCTAACTCGCTAAACAAGTTGGATGGGCCGGCTGGATTCGACCTGGATTGTGTTCGACGATTGTCTAGGCAGGCATTGAGCGGCGAGAATAACGTCGATGATGCAGCACTGAAGAAACTCCTGACTGTTCGACGGAGGAAATTCGACTGGCGCACGTGCCTCGAAGATTATGATGCCCAGTGAACTTTACATAATTCAGAGAGAGGTGGTGGATGCTGCAAGCAAACGTCAATACACCTGATTGCTATCTGCATCATAGAGAACATTTTGTAATGGCAAAATTTTTAATTTAAGTGGAACATAACAATGGAAGTAGGAACTACATGGCTAAAATAAAGGCAAAAAGCGCAGTGGGGTAAATTTAAGTTCATTTTGAATCACGTCATTTTGATTTATTAAAAGTATCTGATGATGATTGACGTGTTTACCCAGAACTGGGGGAATCGGTAAATTAATAATGTCCAAAACTAGCGGCTTTATAATTTCCTGAAAACGCGGCCATCATTTCCTTCTGTCGAGGTAACCCAATCGTGCTCATCGAAGCGCATCAAATGCTTCGACGACAAGTTTCCAGTCATCAAGAATACTCAATTAAATTCTCATATATCCGCGCTTGCTTTCGCCAGAGGATCATAAAATTGATCGCAGCGATAAGAACGTGACCGTAAAAATTTAATTACGAACGAAATGACGTCGCAAAACAGTGCTGAAAATGTACTGCTGAAGAAGCGGAAAAAGATTTGTTGACGGCGGCAGCTAAGCGTAAGAGATTGAATCCGGAAAATTTCATTCGAAAAGAGCGTATCCTAGTCAAACACTCAATTTGTCCTCGACTACAGGCATTTAAATTTCATTAAAGCCGACACCCGATACCGAACAACGACTAGTCTGGACCGCTATGGGAATTACTACCAAATATCCGAGCAGAAATACTCTCTTTAATTGAGTAGAATGAAATTCCACACGTTCTCAAGGATTTGCTGGGCTTTAATAGCTATGCACTTTGGAATTTACGCCGTTTTAATTTACTTGCACTTAATTATTTACATAATGCAATTGAAATTCTGGAATTTAATTCGCACTTGCAAACAATATGCTTCATCATCAAATTCTTATTAGTCGTGATTTTCAACGCTTCATATCACATAATGGGTATTGAGTTTCAAACTACTCTATTAACTAACTAATAACTAACTACATTATTTGTTTTAGTAACAATGCTGGATGAGAGAGCTCTATATTACGACGTTCGTGCAAGATAAAATTAATTGAAATTCCATACCAAGTTTCGTTATGCAAGCAAATATCGTTTTTAAACATCCCCAAATTATCATAAGCGCAGCTAACCATGACGGCTGAGAAAGATTTGCACATTCATTAAGTTTCGAAAAGAAAAATCCGAATTAGATGTATCACTATTTCCGTTTGTGTAAGTGCACTTGGGGGTCAAAGAGGACGCGCGCCGGTAAGTTGATTCGGAAGCTATCAGGTTATTAGAGAGCGACGGCATACAAGTGGCTCTATCGACACCTGGCGTCAGTTACTGGGGTATCATCCTGTGTCCAGTCAAGTGCATCATTGCTCGGTCATGTGTGCAAAGGCTCATCCTCTGGACTGTTTTGTGTGCATCAACTTTTAAGGGATTATCCGGATCGTCTTATAATCTCCTTAGCTGCTTTTCGCTTCCTTGGCTCACTTGTCTATATTTCGAAGGCTTAATTTCGCTTTTTTATAATCTTGAGTTTTTGAACGTTTAACATTTTTAGTTTGAGTAAATACAACACGGATGAGAGCTAGATATAGTATAGGGATAGTATAAAGATGAGCCACTTTGAATCGTGTCAAAATAATCGTATAATCCTATATCACCATCGCACATCGTTCAATTAAACCCTCAATAAATAATACATAATCAAGCATGAATTTTACTACTTCACATTAAACATATTTTACCCATAATCGTCAACTAAATCCAACGAATCGCGAGATGCGTTAAATTGACAGCATGCTCATTAAAAACGCATATTAAAATTCATGCTCCAGAATTTCACGCATAAGTAAGTTAACATTACTTCCAGGCCGACGAGTAGCGGAAAAAACGTCGCCACTCGTTTTAATTTGCGCGCTGTCACCGTGGCATTTTTATTTTCACATCACTTTTAATTTGTTGCCGCCGACGACAGAATCATACAGTAAAGTTGTCGCGTTTTGTTGAGAGCTTGCACATATTCTCCCCTGCGGCTGTCTGCACAGGCGAAATAACGTGTCTCGACGATTTAATAATTTAGGAGTAGCTGGCGGAGGAAAAGTTTCGCGTGGGCGTCATTATATTTCAGCCACGGCTGGCGTCCGAAAAGTCCAGCTGTGTTTGCAAATTTTCGAGTGGATGCAGTTACTACTTTTCGAGAGTATATAACGATATTAGGTTTGTTAAACTGGCGTGTATACCGTGCGTTAGGAAATTGCCGTTAATTACGCTTCATCACACCTGTTCTCGCCTGGGTTGGGAATTGCTGACCAACCTTCTTGGCGACCGAGTAAATTGTACCCGTTACGACTTCGGACTATTGTATCTGAGAGGGAGAGAGAGAGAGAGAGAGAGCATCAGTCTATCCCTGTGCGAAGGCGAGGTTTGGCGCGAAAACGGCCGCTCCAACGAGCATTCGAACTACCTATAACTACCCATGTTGTGCTGTAGCGTTTCTCGAACTTCTGTCGCGCCCCCCAATTTTCCAGGATATTTGCTGTTATGATTATTTGTGTGACTTGAAGATACATCATTGTTATCGCGGGAAATGATCGCCATAGATTTGGTATCATGCTTTTTCAGGGAGATATCGGATTCCTTTTCATAATTAAAAATAAAATAAGAGTTTACTGATCTAAAGCTTTTCCTTCGAAAAAGCAAATAATATTACAATGAAAATAGCACAACTCGTATGAATAATTTTTCGAACTCCCTTACGTCCAAAAAAAATATGAACAAGTGCAAAGTCATAAAAAAAAATGTTCGCAATTTAATCAGATAGCCAAGTGGCACCAGCTGCCGCTGCGCAAAAGAAGTATTTCTCAAAAGTTCTAACTTTTTTATGCGTGGACGCGCTACGTTAGCGGTTCCTTGAAAAAGTTGCAGAAGCAGCAGTCGCCGCATGCCGTATAGGTGAAAAGTTTGCGTTACGAGGGTGGTATACACAGTGTAATTTAATTACAGCGCACAGCGTTGAAATTATCGCTGGCAAGACTTGCCTTGACAAAGTGTTCAACTCGTGATGTGCCACCAGCTGGTCTGACCAGACTAAACAAATTTTCATCAAGATTAGATGTACATTGCTAACTTATGAAATGGCTCAGATCCTGGAATACGTTGAGAACAGCTATTTGATGGAATATACGTGCCAAGCAAAATATTTTGATTTGCTTTTTTAGCAACGCACCATAACTACATAAGACCGCTTGATCGAGGAATTCTTGCTTTCCAAGGCTCGACTCTTATAAATCAAAGGTACATACACGCGGCTTCGAATAGAATTCGCTAGCCGTTTGAAAGCGGGCCGCGCGACAAGTGCCGTTAATTATTCAGACTTGCGTAAAAAAGATTGAATGCAAAAAAAAGAATCCAATAGTCGGTTTTGGAAGTGAAAATCGTGATAAACATTTTTGACGCAAATTCTTTTATAAGCTTGAAAGATATAATGTTTTACTGGGTAGTAAATTGACTAGCGGCGACCGTCACGAATGCAGTGGCAGCTCTCTCCTACCACCACGCTCTCTTCGCCGCGTTTTATTGACATTATTAACTTGCGGTAAACATTAATTCTATCCGTATTATATTTTGCCTATACCCTAAATTTACTATTTGGTCAATGATTACCTTACCTAAGAGTTTTTTATTGGAAAAATTAAAAAATGCAAGGATAAACGTGCACAAGCTTTGTGCACGCATTGAAAAAATCGCATGGTCAAGTTGATGAAAAATTTATTACCGCCAAGACTATATATAGCTATAGTACATTTGCAGCCCTGCTGCAAAGATAGAACATTTCTCACTTCGGCTTAAGCTTTTCGACAAATTCGGGTCACTCAACTACTACATCAACGGCAGCGACGACGAAATCGCGGACTACGACAAGCTCAATCAGGAGTTGAACAAGTTCGAGAATAATGGCGAAGGCATAACAGAATCTTTTATATGGCGCCTTCTGTTTTTCCCAGTGCCGCTTCCCAGATCAAAAGAGCTTGCATGGCTAAATCAGTAGAATTTTCCCAACATAACCGATCTACATTCGCATTTCGAGATGGTGCTTTGTAAAACATTATCATTTCTCTGCTTGTAGAGGAGCAACGAGGATTGTCGTAGAAAAGCCTTTTGATCACGACTCCGAAAGCTCTGAAAGGATTGAAGTCGAGGGTCGTGGTTCATACTTTGACAGTTATGGTATCATCAGAGATGTCATGCAGAACCATTTACTGCAGGTCTTGTCACGCATTGCTATGGAAAAACCCCTGTCTAATCACCCTGACTATAATTATTAGGTAGACTTTACGGCATACAAGTATACGACTGTTGTCGACAATTAAACAATGGCTAATTACATTAGTTGATATTGACAGAGACGCGAAGGTAGACCTATTGAAGAACACGAGGTCGATTGTCTTGAACGACGTGATACTCGGGCAATACATTAACAACCCCGACTCTAAGGATCCCAAAGAAAAGATAGGTTACAAGGAGGAACCCACGGTCCCCGACGACTCTCTCACGCCGACTTTTGCTCTGACTGTGTTGAGAATAGAAAACAAACGCTGGGACGGAGTTCCTTTCAAAGGTATGCCAAATTTAGTAATAAATCTCGCAGGCGATCGTTTAACAAGATTTTCTATGTAACGAGTAAATGGACATTTTTAGGACTCAATGAGATAAAGGCTCAAGTAAGAATTTAGTATAAAAATGTCAAAAACGACCTTCATGGCGGCCAAGCTGAAAGAAACGAGCTTGTCTTCAAAATCACGAATAAAGCGGTTGAAATGAAGCTCATGTCAAAGACTCCTGGTATAACATCTGATATCGAACCTATCAAGGTTCACTTTACCTGCAGGGAGGAATACGAGGTATGTTACAAAATTAAATCGAGTGTATTGAAACATTTGTTATGAAGTTTTACGAAAATTATATTGGTAACCTTCAACTAAAATTTGAATAATCCCGAGGCCTACGAAAGGTTGATATTGGACGTCTTTCACGGCTCCCAGTTGAACTTTGTGCGCACCGATGAGCTTAGTGAGGCCTGGAGAATTTTCACCCCTGTACTGCATGAAATCGAGAACAGAAAAATTCGTCCAATCGACTACAAGTAAAAACTTTGAATATAGTTGTACACACAATGATGTAAGGTTTAGTATTTGCAGTAATTGTCGTCTTTTTTAGATTTGGTACGCATGGTCATGCGGAAGCTGATGAAGCAGAGAAGAAGAATAACTTAGTTTAACGTTAAATTAAGTTTTGTGATTCAATAAGCTGTAATTTTTAAGCAAAAATACATTTTTTAATTAAATACTTCTATAGGCTCGCCAGGTACACACTTTATTATTAGGGATGAAAAATTTGAGTGTCACGACCGTCACGACCTTTATGTAAAATCGTCCCTAGACCACGAATTTCGTCATGAAAAAGCTGTAAATGTTACATATAAAAAACTACGAACTTTTTCAGATGCAAAATTAGCACTTTTTTTAGTTTTCTTTGTATGTCTCTGTTGGATCGCGTCATGGCAAAAAAAGTTGACGACCAAAAGTGTACCTCATTGAATACTCTTAAAAAAAAGTCAATGTAGGCAACCTTGTAGCTGCAATAGTTTGTTTACAAAAGCAATGCATAATTGGTATTTATAAGGTGTACATACTTTGCATTGATTTTATTTATTTATTAACCGCCTTTTTTTCCTTGTTTTTGTGAGCGCCGAGATGTCCCTTACCTACAGTTTATATACAACACACCTATTTAAGTATTCACTTCTACCATCTGTCCCCGAGACAGCCACATTTTTTTATCTGATTAATTTTGTCTAATTAAAATAATGCAACGAAGATAATACAAATCTTTAATCAAAATGAAAAAAAAGCGACGCCCATAACAAAATAACTTTAATTTAAGTTAGAGTGTCGTCCAAAAGCGTAATAGCAGCTTTATATCTACTAGACTTTTGGCGCAGTGCGCTGCGCGCACTGTAGTAGAATATTAATTCATTAACTTATTAAATGAAATATAAATGCTTGATTGACATTTTTAATATTTGTTTTCTATTACGCGTTGATGTTGTTTCGCTGCCAGGCTTCCATTTGATCATTCCTTATTCCGAATGTTGCCTCATTTTTGGAAGTGAAATCGGGGATACTCATTCAGCTTGATGCATCCCCATCTGGAGGTGCACGGCTTCGGCTCGCGCGGCTTTCGGTGGATGCTTGAATCCAGTAGGGCAATAAGGCTAGCTGGCTTGAAGGGCACAGACGTTGGGGAATATCAAGGTCTGCCTCCGACCCCCCCTCGTCCTAATGCGTCTGAAGAGCGTTACCGCCGCGGATTCGCCGAATTGAAGCAATACCGGAGACAGCAGGCCTTCGTATCCTGTGAGCGAGACGATATAGTGTCGGTTCTGACTGGTTGTTTGGTTTTGTTTTTTTGCATGAGTGAGGATATGATGCACGCGGTGAGTGGTGTTTATATAGTGTGTCGTGGTTGTGAGAGTGGGGTGAGCGAGTTGCTGGCTTCGGTCTGGGAGTCGGGCGGCGGTGGGTGTTAACGGGTAGGGCGAGTGGTTTTGATGTTTATCGTTCGGTGCTAACTAGGTTCCGTTCTATCCGGAATTGATGGTGTTCGTATCGCTGATGGTGGGGAGCAGGAGCTGTGGGGCAATTTCGTGGCGTTTGGGTGTGTTTGGTTTTGTTTGGCGTGTTCGGGTGGGCGGCTTTTGTGCGCATAGTTCGGGGACGGTGCTGGTTTGCGACACGCTTGGTTGATCCGTCGATTTGCGTTGAGTGGTAAGCTGTGATGGGTAGCATTTATAGGGTGACTGTTGATATGATAGGTTTGTACGCTGTGTGTATCGTGCTGATGGGTCTTGTATTTTCTCTTCGAGCGTTGTACTAGATTATTCTTGTGCTGCCGCGTGCTTAGTTTTTATCGTCCGTGCGCGCAGCTTTAGCTCTTTTTTGCCACTTTAACTTTGTTACGTCTTCAAGTCGATTTCGCGTTCTACATTCCTCCGGTAGAGCGCCTGCTATGGCTTCTTACTCATGTGTCTGGGCCCTTTTCTCGCCCTTATGTGTTTTGCTATTGGCTATTTCCTGCGTTTGGCTCTGCCCGTCTTTAGAGCCGTCTTCGGTTGATTTCTGCTTTCAGTCTCTCTTTGTTCCTTTGACTGCATATCAAACTTTGACAATATAGCGATTGATCATTTCCCGCGCCATGTAAATTTCAAAATTGCCGCGGTTTCGTCACCAACTACCTTTTAAAATTTTAAGGTTATGTCTCAACTCAGTTCGTGTCAACGTTCACATCATGTCACTTTTTGTAACAATGATAATATTTACAATAGAATATTATAAATACACAACTAATAATTATTGATATGTATTATAGTAATATATTACATTCTTTGTATTAGGATCAATTTTAGAAATCAAAAACAAATCAAAAAATTCTAACGATACTTTTGACGCATGCGCACTACACGAGCCAATCATATTGACGCATTCTTGGCTTCACTTCATCCGGTCATGACTTTTTTATATAGGGACCTGCGAAGAAAATCCGGACTGCAGTTGAAACTTCTAAGAAAGGCAAAAAAAGGACAAAGCAACGGTGAGTAGTGACAGTCATAAAATGAGGCTGCGGAAAAATTGACGCTCGCATAAAAGAAGCTGTGAAGCAGGAGACAGAAAAAGATTCGCGCATGCATAAAAAAGATAACAGGCAAATGCTACGGTGCACACATCGGCAGCCGCAACAGCTAGTGTGCGAACGGTTATAAGCAGAGGTAAAATAATCACGTGTATACTGGCGTTATGGCTTCACATTACGCTGAAATATGGCAGCCACGCAGCTCGGGAAAATTAGTCGCCCCATTCTACGTTGTAAATGGGGCTGCATATCGCTCTGTTGGGCTGTATACTTTTTCTTCTTGTTTCGCATCTGGATACTCTCAAACTTACAGCTGAATCGGGTCAATGCCTCGCGCACTCTAATACCAACAAGTGCGAAATTTTAAGAACTGGGTCATTGCTAATAGTATCTTCTAAATGAATACAATTTTGATAAATAATCAAGATGAAAGCTTTTTCAGAATTATTATACTTGGTAGTGAAGTTCGGAAAGCTGTGAGATCGAAGTTTTATTTCTAACATTCCGATGTAATTAAAAGCCCTGGAGCTCATTGAATCGCGTTACGAAGCGCCTGACGAAACTGCGATTGTTCTACCAGTTTAATGCAGACAAACTTTTCTACGCAGGGTTGATTAAGTTCAACCACCAAGCATCAAAACTTTTGCGTGGTTTAAACTTGTGTTTAAAATTCAATTATACGCAGGAATCCCCAAAACTTACTTTGGAGCGCTTTTAATTTTGTTCATCAGCCAACAATGTCCAGTTAACGTGTGGAATAAAAAAAAGCACTAAGATTACCGATAATGTTCCAATAAAGCTTCAACAGCTTTATAATTTCTGGACGATCATACGACGAACGAGCTAAAATATAACTATTCCATCGAGACGAGAAAAGCCCGCGGCGATGACGATGCGTATAAAATCGAAGCATGCAGATTTTATCCGATAATTGCTGCTAGTTCGTGGCAACTTTTTTTTCTCTCATGATGTGTACGTTTTATGCGCAGGTCCATTGTCAATCTTATCGCGAAAGCCCCGAGCCGTTCGAGCTCTGGGGAATTGTCAGTAAAAAATAGAGTCCACTATAGCTGCAGACGAACGATGTGCTAGGCTCCTGTCTATTGGTTTTCCGATTCACCGCTGTAGTCAAAATTGATGCATGACGGTGTAGTTCGAATTATCACCTGATTTTGGTGCCACTTGCAAGCAAAAAAACTGTAAAAGTGGCAGAATTTATTTTTTATAGCATGGGATGCGGATTCAAAGCCAGGATCAGTAAAAGTTTTGATTTTATACACGAATACCGGGAAGAACTTATCGGCAATTTGTTACTAGTGCTGTGGCAATCAATTTATGTACATGACAAGCTTTTTCGTTGATCTCACCGCAAAAAGCTCGTCCATAAAACTTGTCCTTTTAAATGGATTTGCGAAAGCTTTTGCAGCAAAAGCGGTTTTCAATGTTCTCTCTTCAGATAGTTGGCCTCGCTCATTTCGAGTAGCTGAAAGGATGAATTGGTTCTCGTGAATTTATGATGACGCGCGCGGCTGCAACAGCAATAATTTCACTCGACGCATTAGCTATTTACAAACGTCGGTTTGCAGTGATTAATCACTTTAATTACATATCGAGTCAGCTTGTCCCCCGAGCGGATTAATGGCTCCATTATCCGACCGCTAACTACCAAAGTTATAATTACAGGTGAGAAACTCTTGATCAATCGTAATGACGGCAGAAGTTTTTTTTTAAATTTTACTCTATCCTTGCATTTCAACACTATCCATGTCAGCATCGGTACGAATCACTGATCAAATTCCATCCATCATTTCATCAGGCTTCTTCGAGTGTCGTTCTTCTCGTGGTCCCTTGGTTAAATTCGATAACGAATTCGTCATCAAATTAGATGCTGCTTGTACATGGCGTTAATAGTCGAACCAGTTATTGCTGCAAATAAACGCATATATATATATACATATAGTCACTCCTTTATGTGTATTGTGAGAAACGCACAGCGTCGATGCGCAAATGAGCAATACGTATGAAGTCTCATACGTCTGAATTTTAGCGAGTAAACACTGCAGCCAGCATAGATCTATTGCAACTGTCGGTATACAATATACCGTATGGGCTCTTTCATGACTTGTTCATGAATGGCTACGAACACGTTGCCTCTGCAGGGAGTTGCTTTTATAAAGAAGCTTTTCAAAGCTCTCGATTCAAGTTTTTTGTATTTGCAAGTATAAGTATTTATAAACGCCTTAAATGAATTCACTGTGATGTGTTTATAATATAATATTCATATTATTTTGATTTATTTGAACAAATGTGTATAAATCCTTTTTGAAGTCGAAAAAATAAATTGTGCTTTTGAAAAAATGAACAGTTGTAGAATGAGGCTAATAAAGCCAGAAATATCCATTCCCTAAAAAGTATAAATTAATCATTATTCTTATAAATTGATTTTTCCAATCAATTACACGAAAGATGGTTAGAAAGAGCCACGGTAGACTGTTAAAACCATTTTAAAAATAAAAATATGGTTAAATCTTACATAAAAGTAAGCAAGTGGCACTTCTAACAGTGCCGAAAATATTCGGCTAGTGGCACTTCCAACAGTGCCGAATATTTTCTTACGATTTATTTTAATACTTAAGTTTTGCAAGTAGAATCTAAGAATTTTATATGTTTGTTATTATTTAGTTTTAATCAAGTATTAAGACCAATGCAAGGTCCCAATATTGGGATCCTGCAGTGGTCTTTGTTGTACAAAATATCATAAAAAGCATAAGCAAAGTAAAAAATATCATAAAAAGTACAAGCTCCCGTGTGTATGTGCATGTGACGGGTTAGTTCCTCCTTGCGAGTGAATTTCTTACCGCAAACTTCGCATCGAATGGACGCTCGCCTGTAAAGAAAATATTTTTATGTGATTTTGCTACAAAATAAAACAGTAATATAAAAACAGAGAAAATAAAAGTCAAAACTTACCGGTATGAATGCGATGATGTGCTTTTAGCCGTCCGTTGTTGCTGAATGTAGTTGTGCATCCAGGATGCGGACAGGCCATTTTCTTTGGTCTTGATTTACTAATCTTTTCTACCTTGTCCTCTTGCTCTTTGAGATACTGTACAGAGGGTTGTTCTCCAGCACGCAGTGCTAGTTTAATTGGCATAACTTTCAGTACGTAATCGTAAGCAGTTGGGACCATAGGTGGTTGAGACCATGGAAAATATGGTGCGTATAAAGGTGTGTATCTGTGAAACGGTATATAATACTGCCAGTAGGGTGGCGGAACAGTGAAATCGAGATTCGGTGAGCTCGAGTAAGACAGTGGTGGTTTTGGTTGAAGAAGAGTTTCCATGTGAAAATAATCAGTTGCTCCTGGATTCGATGATGACGACGATGACGACGATTTCGAGGTCAAAGGTATCGGTGCTGGAGCCACCATCGGATACGATGCGGTACTTGCCGATACGTAGTCCTTGGGTGGGTCCGGCTTCTTGGCGCTCCAGGGTCTAGATGGCGTGGTCTTCTCGTGCTTGATGCTGAGATCCATTGTTACTTCTTTTTCTCACAAAAGCTTTACTTTCTAAGGAATACACTTAGCTATACATTGTAAGAAACTGCGATGGAAAGAGTAAATTTTAACGTATCTAAAAATTACAGTAAGGCTGACTTATCTCATCCTCAGCTAGAACTGACTTTCAGAGCGACAATTTCAAACCTTTATACCAATTGCTATAAAGGGGGTGGGCGGAGGGAGGGGGGTCGAGGGTGGTATGTACCCATGTCAGAGTTTTATTCACACAAATTAACCAATCGGGTTGCACTGCGGAAACGATAGTGACACCATGCAAAATACATGTAATTCAATGGAACGGGTCCCGAAGTTCTTGTGGTGGCCGATAGTGGAACCTCGAAACCGATCCTATTTGATTTGAACCAAAACTGCTTTGGTTTGGTATTGATATCGTTAAAATGATCTGCACGTATACGTTATGTACCTAAATTAAAATTATTGCCTCGCAAGTTTTAATTTTTTACATTTTTAAGGTTAAGTAGAGCTTTTGGATACGCGTGTATACATCAAAGACTCATTCATAAGAGTCAGGTGCAGACTATCCTTTTTGGTATAAAAGTGAAAGTTTCTTTTATTCAGAAAGTATTTTCTTTGGGGTTCTAAATTCATACCTTCAATTTTTATAGGTTATGTCGTGCACTTCCTAAAGTTGTAAAATTGTAAATATCAGTAGCTGTTTGAATATAATAAGAAACCATCCTAATATCTCATTTTTTTGCTTTACTTATTATTCTTGTAAAATTTAGAATACAACTTCGAATTCAAAAACAAACCGCAACCGCGCCCTTATTTAACTGACCAATCAGACGACAAATAAAAATTCTTCAAGATGGAGCGATCAAAACTTTTAGGTAGGATAGGATTCGAGTCTCTCGATATGTAAACTGCAGACAGATACGGCCAGCGGTAATTACAATTAGAGATGCAGGACGAGTAACGACTTGTCAATAGGAACAAACCGACTCCTTCTCCGTCTCAATCGATTCTTTTTTCGCGGGATGAGATTGCGATACACTACTTATAGCTATTGTGGGTCGATATATATGAAAAAGCCCATCATTGAATAATTATCCTCGCGGCAAAGCCATTTGCGGAGGTAACGGTTACAGCTTTTTGCGTCTCTTGCTCTTGAGAAACTTGAAGAAGCTTAAGCAACTCTGTTCCGAGCGTCGGCGAATTCCGAGGCTAATGGAAGAGAGAGTTCGCGAACTTCGAGCATAGCCAGTGCGAGATGAAGACGTCAGCAGTGAGGGAGAAATATGTTGAAAATTTCACCATTGTGTATTCAAAGTTCCGCAAAAGGTTGAAGCGAGCATCGCTAATAAATTAAAAGGCTCTTCATCAGGAGAGTTGACATAAATAAAGCATCTCTGCGACGTCTAGACGAATCGACTATATAATTACTTAGGTCTACTTCGTTTACTCCGTCTGGAATTATAATACATGTATTAATATCACTTAAAAGTGCATTTTTTCATTTCACCCTACAATCCATAGGCAAGACGAAAGCTTGCAAGCGCATTATCGATGACTTATAGCCACGGATTATTTAAGCTTTCCCATTACGCTCCGCGAATACGCAGGGCGTAGCTCTAATCAATGATCGCGTCGATTGCCGGATAAATATGCACTATGCGTACGATGTCATGGCCCCGTAACAGTTGCGAGCGCAAGCGAGGCTTATATGCGCGCAGCTGTGCTGTCTGCGGTCGTGCTCTGCCTTGTTATAATCGCTCGTTTTGCTACCTCCCACGAAGCGGATATTGGCTGCGCTGACGACCTTTGCTTGTGATTATAACGTGGCTTTTGGTGAAAAATTATCGCGTTTGGATATCGGGTGAATGATTTAGAAGCTGGCTTATAATGAGAATTGATCGGCCTAATTTGGGTATTCGGTTTGGACGGGAAATTGGGGCAAAGCTCAAATTGAAAATGAATTTAATATTATCTATTTTCTTTTTCGCGGAAGTAAAAGCTCGCGTAGACACTCGATTTAAAAATTAAGTGCATAATCAAGTTAATGTGCGTTGTTCAGCATGCACCTTGTAACGCATGTTCGTTCAAAGGGCGGTGGAGGTTAACCGTAAAGCGGTCTCGAAGTACACGCCGCTACGAAGCCAGTTTATGTCGAGGTTTATGTACTACGTCAGCTCACACGCCTTCGATACTGTAATGCTAACATCATGCTGGGCATGTAATCAGCAATATACGAGATGGAAAATAATATTGCTGAAAGCTATTAAGCCGCTCGGAAACGCGAGTTCCATATGTGCTTGATATTGTAAAATATCGCGCGAGAAATTCGAACCAGCTTCTTTTATATGAAATTTTTGTACGTTAATTAGGTATTCAAATATTCAAAAATCAACTTTCACGTATATAGTTGTTAATTGTACAATACAAAATTTCACGCTGAAGCCGGAGTAGCAACATTTTGGCTGCACTCTCGCAGTGATTCTTGATCGTAAAATAAATAACAAAGAGAAGTGCGTAATTGTTAATTAAGAGAGCAATCGTAAGTCAAGCGCATCTTGAAGTTACGAGTTGTTTAGTGCCTTTATACCCGCGTGTAAAAGACAGTCGTAGATTTGCGAAACTGCCACTGTGGGCTACCACTGCAATACGATTATTTCCGTTTACACAATCGCTATAAACGTTCTATCGATCCCACCCGTCTAAATTACAGCTTTATTAATATTTCACTATTTTTTTTTCGTCTCGTAAAAGCAATACGATTTCAAAGCTGCAGATACGCTGGTATAAATACACGTATACAGGTTTATTATTCAGAACTCGTTCCCGATACGCTGCTGTTCCGGCTCCGTTTTTTCGCATTTATAATAAAATGACATACCCCAAAGCTTTGTTGGTTGTATCGTACGTGAATTATCGACCTTCTCCGCAAGAATAAATTCACAACAATAAAAGCTACTTTAACTGGACGATTGCTGCTGCAGCGTGCATGCAGAATTGAAAAATACGCTATCTGTATTATGCATTTGTTTCGTTGTTCAGCTCTCGATTCGTATGCAATGAATGCCCTCCAATGTTTACGATGATCGAGTTTTTGTTTTCAGAGTTTTGTTATCGAGATATTTAGATTGAACAAAAATTGGAGCGTCTGATGCGTTGATAATCAATTTCTTTTTGTCAATCATTGTTGAAAGACTGAAATATACTATTCAAATATAGATAAATCACTAAATGAAAAATCTTATAAATATCAATGTTTACTACTACGATATAGTGTATAATCTCTAAGTATTTGCCATACAAAAAGTGATGATAATTCCATGCAAAATATAATAGCAATCCTTTACTGGACGCTTATGGTTATCAAGCCAACGACGAGAGAGAATTTCACGGAAAATGTAAAACGCATTGCCGTCATTCGCGTAAATATTTCTTGGTGCCCTAGGTACACACATACACACAAGCTCCTGGTCGTCGTCATAGCTTTATGTGCAATGAGGCCCCCCCGCCACACCGCCGGGCAAGAAGATATATACGAGCGCTCGTAACTATGGTCACTATACGAGATAGTAATGCTGAGAGAGCACGCTTTGAGGAGAACATCACCATGCACTGTAATACAAGTTTCTACTTGGATGCCATGGACGGTATGAAACCAAAGCGTCGCAGCTCGTTATCTAATACATCTATAATACATATAGAAAAAATATATAATTACTAGAAATTACATTCATGACAAACATATCTGACTTATTCACAAAAATATTATATTCATTACCTTTACCAGCTGATTAGTATATCTCTGTCGAATAGGTCGTAGCTTTCGTCACTTATGTCTAGCTAAACGACAGCGTAATATGTATTACGAGCGATAGGAAATAACAAACACAGCACATACATGATATAAGTTAGCGTTGAAAGAAGTCTCATATAGGTCATGAGGTGAGTATCCGCGGGCGGTAGCATATGCGAGATATGCACGAGGGGAGAGAGAGAGAGAGAGAGCCCTATAGTTAAATAATAGAGCAAGCCAGTGAGCGCAATAATTCTTTGGGAGAGACAGAAAGATATTCCGGTCTCTATCTTCTTGTCTAAGGACTGCAGGTTAGAAGTCTATTTTACATGAGAGACTACCTCGGCTGCACTAACTTATCACCCCGACGGTTCTCGTGATTCTCGATTTTGCGCCAGGAAAAAGAGGTAAGCCCGAGAAAATAACTCAGCCTGATGATGCTTTTCTATGGATTTGTCAATCATCATAATTTCTCTGTCACAAAGCAATTCAAGTTTATATTGCAGCAGTGCACAAGCAACATCTTAAGCAACTTGGCGAGAACAGGTTTGGTTGAGGTGTAGAATATCTGTGCGAATGGAGAAGAAGTTTTCTCTGAATATATATACATATCGAAAATGCATAGCGTCCGTCACTCGATATTATGAAAACTTTGTCAATGTGCTATAGAATTATATTTGTAACAAATATAAAATATTCCCTATATCAATTTTTACTTGGATTTGTTATTTTAGAAGGAGAATTTGATAATTCTATTTCTATTATTGGAGTTACAGTAGTACGAACTCAAAGAAACGACTGGACAGTACAGTAGTACTACTCTCAGAAACGACCGGAGAGTATCCGATAGAATTTCCCTCGATTTATCATCTCTTGTCATCAAAAACTGAAAAAGCTTACTTCATTGCTACCTCAAATAAAATTTTCTTGTTAGTCCACCCGCAAGAGAAAAGAATAAAGAATCGCGAATAATTATGTACGCTCGGATCACTCAAATCTCACTAGAAATGTTCGCATCGATGATAGTTCAATAAGTCAGGCACATCGTATAGAATAAATCAACATAAGTCCAGTCAAAAAACGATGGAAAAGAGAGATGGGCATAAAAGCAGTAGTATAAGGAGCTGCAGAGGTAAAAGGCGGTCTAACAAGAAGCTAAAGAATTCTAGAGACAGCAGAAAGGGATAAGTAGTAGGGAACGCAAAATTAAAGGGAAGAAAAAGGAGGGAGACAAAGGGAAAAACTCGAGTAATCAGAGAAAGAGACCTCCCACTCTGTCTCTCTTCTTCTTCTTCTTCTTCCTCACCTTCTAGTTTTCTTTCTCAAATAGCACTCTCTAAAAGGAGAAGGAGAAGGAGGTCGGTATAACGCGCTTACCTGGAATTCATAAATAAAAGAGGGGTAGAAGCCACCGAGTTAGTTGCCGGCAAAGTTGAACTGAGAATCAAGTTTTCAAGCTGGGAGGAGTAGTCCGGGTCGAGATAATGACCTGGAGAAAGTGCACGATAATGGAATATTATATATGTTTGAAAAGAAGAATCCGCCCGTGAAAGAGCTTTTAACGACGCTCCTTGCTCTCGACTCTCATTAATTTGTATACGTATTTTGTGATAAAATTTAACTTTCACAACTGTATACACTATACCAAACTCTGTCAAATTGAGTGGAAGTCTCACCCGTTGAACGAGAGGGAAACCAAATGCCCCATACGGTCCGGTGAATTATAATTAGAGGGAAACGGACGCGCGTCGAGTTTCCCGTCGAGCCAGTTTTTTACCAGTGAAAGTTGCAACGGATACACCCTGACGCTAAACTCTGCTGTTGTTGCGAAGCAAGAAGCGACGGATAATTATTGCGCCGTTTCGGCTGCTGGGCGCACGGGGATAACTGCTTAATTGCGGATCTAATTGGGGATTATTTGAATAAGGGAAAATTTTACTTGGGGAATAATTATTTTTTAATTCACTAGCCAACATCAAAATACTGGTAAGAATTTTGAGGATCATCTGTAAAAAGAAACAAGAAAGGGAAAGTGATATTCCTATATAATAAATACGTATGGCATAAGTGAGTGAAAACATCATTTTCAGCAGCGACGAGCTAATATATAAATTTTTGAAAAACATATTTGCACGGAGACATCCTGAATAATAGTTGTATGAACGAATCCGGCTTCATAAATGAAAAATCCCCATTACCCGGATTAAATTTCCCCAATTCATCGATCTGGTAGAATTTTGTGTCACGACTAGCTATAACAAACCACGTTCATAAGAAAATAAAATTGAAAAAAGAGGACGAGATGAAAAAAGAAAGACTGCATAGTAAAGAAATTTTGCACCGATAATCGAACCACCACACCTCGACCGGTCCCAAAGCTCACAAAGCTCCGACGAGGGACAGCTTGATCCCGGGAAAAATCGAATATATACCATATATATTAGAGAGATGGTCTCCTTGTTTTTTCCTTATCTTTGCGGTCATTCGATATTTATCTGCTTTTCTCCCTCACTTTCCCTGGCGTTGCGCTACACTTATCCCGACATTTCTATATCTTATACCGGTGCGGCTGAGCCCTCTTCACCCAATATAGGTATAGGTACTACCAGACACGTCCGGAAGTGGAAAGTTAACTTGGTTTCACGCGCAACACCCTTTTAAGCAGACCAAGACGACTTTTCAGACTTTCCTTCGACTTTCTTGCCACTTTCTCTCTTATCTACTTTTACTTGCTTATAAGCTTAATAAAAAACGAATACAAAAATCATTTTAAAAAGTGTGCTTCTTTGATTGTCAACTCAATGCGAATCCCTCGAATGGTCTAACGTTGTAATTAAAGTAGAATTGAATTCACAACAACGCGAAACGATGACGAATTCACGTTTGAGTCGAGGAGTTACGTATAATAACGTTGTTAAAAAGTATGCCAATTTGCATACAAACCCTTAGTTAGCGTATGAGAAAATTTTCAATTAAAAGTTTTCCACTAGCTGCTATCTCGAAATTAACAACTAAGCTACTTCTCCGACTAATTATGTGGCTTACAGGTAAAAAGAGACAAGTTCACTTTTTGTTCAGCTTTAATACTTATATGTAAAATCAGTGCAAATAAAAATAAAAAAAAATAAAATAAAACTAAATTTCCATAATATCTACCAGCATATATTATGAAGTCATTTTAAAATAACCTTACCTTGTTTTACCGGACACAAAATCTGCCAAAGATGCACCAAATGTCTATATAATTTTTACATGAGAACCTACTTCCGTTTGACATTTTTTCAATGTTTTAAAATTCCTTTATCTCATGCAAGCGGAGCAATCGGATCCGGAGGAATATTTTTTTAGAGAGAGGTAAAAAGTTTACATTTCTACTGATCAAACAAACGGATTAACGTGTTAATCGAAACGCGAAACTTTTTCCAGACTTCGACTTCCCCATATATAGATAGAACTTTGAATCGAATTCATCTCCCGTGCATTATAGCTATCAAAATAAATTCGGTCACCTCTCGTTCGGTTATATTCCCAGTGGATGTTTTTGCCCAGTGCTCGCTATCGAAGCGAAAATGATTCAAACTAAAAACCACCAGATATCCTGTGTGATATCTCGAAGGTTTGGAAATGACAAAAAAGTTCTGCTCTCGATCTCCTGATATTCCTTCAAAATTGGAAGACACCTTTCTTAGACCGATTTCTTTTTTGTTTATTGCCTCGTATAATCTTCATTTTCGATCGGATGAATTTTCATAGCACACACACATACACTACACGCAGCACTCGCTTAATCCAAGCTTGTTTATCTCCGTACTTACCGGTAATTACCTAATGCAAAGTGTGACAGGTGTAGGCGTCGTCGTTGTCTAAGTCGAGGGCAACTCATAAAAATACGGGTATATAGAGCTATCTCATCGATAGCATTGAGCAGCAATGTCAGCAGCGCACAGAGTGGAAGTAGTCGTCGATGTAGAAGTAGTAGAGTATACACGTCGGAAAATCGGGCATGGGACGGGATTACCTATCCGAGTCCTATGGCAACACTAAAAGCTAATGGATTCTTGTACCTTTGAAGCTGCACATGCTATATACATGACGTCAGGCTCTTCTCACGCCATAACCGCAATATTCCCCATTGTGTCATTAGCTCAATTAGATGCGTGGAAAAGCCACGGAGACATTGCTCTAGAATCGGATAATTGGTTCTTTTGAAAAAGTACGGGTATAGTAAAAGTGGAAAGATAGAATTGAGGGGGTTCGATTATTTTTCAAAGTCTCTACGATGCATTTCTACTCTAAAAAAGAGAGGAATCATCATTCTATTCGTTCTCTGATTGGTCGTCGATTGGCCAATAAGATTACGAGATAGATGACGGGACGCGCGTGATTGTTTGTTTCTAACCTATAAAAATGTTAAGGTAGAGCGCGCGGAGCGCGCATTGATCTTGCTAGTTTAAATAAAACACGATAAAAGAAGCTCACGAAAAAAGACGGTTCCCCTTAAGTAGATGATTGGATAGAGTTAAATTATCGCCCTTCATTTAGCTTTTCACTTAATCGAAAGTCATTTGAGCGACGACAGAGTTAAAAGCATGCATTAGGCTAATAAAGCCCTTAACACTGTTTTACTTAAGTTGCATTGATTGTACAAGATTTTTCTATTTGTACTTACGCAGCAAAGTTGCGTTTAATTTTTAGCATACGTATGTAGTTTCTAATCCGTTTGTCTAGTTTATATGTATGAAATAAAAGAAAAAGATCTATACTTGCCAACAATAACTAGGTTTAATGATACACATAAATTAATCTCGGAAAAATAATGGAACAATCAATTCTAGACTCTTTTATTCTAGTCGATCGTTCGAATGAATTCGCACGCATCGTCTACCTTTCTTTCATTCCCCTTTTCTCCATATAGCTCAGCTCTCGCTCTTTCTCATTTTCCGCGGAATAAGCAGAATAGTTTCAGGTCAAAGAGCGCAGTAAAATCAGTGACGCGCGTAGCGCTGAAGAACCAAAGTTCTCCTGCTTTTTTCGCGCTTCTTTTTTTATCGGACTCGTCAGTCGGTACGAAAAAAGAGACGCGACGCGCACACATGTGGGTGATTCTGCCGTAACTGGCTCAAAACGGGCACAAAAATGTTCTATACTAAAATCGACTATTTTTAACTTATCGGACGGTCATTCTAACTGGAATTACATACAAAACAAGTCCCTAAAGCTAAACCACAACATATAACTTTTATAACAAGTTATGTGAAGAATCCATATTTGACTAGGTTACGGAACTGACATTTTTGTAATTCGCGCTACTAAAACTCCAGTAAATTTTAATTTAACATGGTAAAAAAAAAATTAAATCGTCTAAGATATATATATATACATATATATGTATATGTATATTCACTCAATATTTGACAGCCTGTTCGTTTATTCACGAAGATCGCAATATCGTTAAATGACGAATTATTTAAAAAAAATTAGACTCTTATTAGACGTTTCCTTGTAACTGGAGCCATTTAAATACTAAAAAAGCAATGATTAGGACATTATTAATGTATTAATGATACTTACTGTATTATGTGTTACGGAACTGACGGTTACGGAATTGACATTTAGGCGTTTATCAGCTCGCATAGCCTAGCGTAATTATTATAAACAATTCTTTGCACATATATTCGAAAATACTTACTATTTACTCGAGAAAAACGCCCTATATGTTTAAATACATTGTTGCTAAGTAGTAGTTTACTAGCGTTACGGAACTGACAGGTTGTGCTTTTTTTCGAAATTTCTGATGAAAAATCAGCTCTCACTTCCACAATTTTGAATTTTGGAACCATGCTACGGTTGGATTTCATAAATAGTAGTATATAGTTTGAAATTCTACCGATAGGCGGCGCTATATGACACACTAGAACGCTTTTAACATAAGGTAATGTAGAGGGTACCTTTTTAATGCAAAAACGGGCGTCAAAGAGTAAGCGCCCAGCTTTAATATTAAATAATTAATTTTAATCCCAAAACCATGAAAAATATATTGTAATAGGTCTATAGTTCATACTATATATGATGGAATTTTTTTACGTGTCGTACTTTTATTTGCATCGACCTTTTAGATTGAAATCCGTGTTGGAGACAGGTTACGGAACTGACATTTGAGGCCTATTATATTGCGTAGTTTTAAATATAAGCCTGCATACTCGGTTTTAACTATTGGTAAATATAGTTAGTTATGCCAGATATACATAAAACCGCTTGTGCGATTTTTTTTCAAATGTGTAAACGCCTGGGAAGCAGGCGCGCAGAATGAGCCAGTTACGGCAGAATCACCCATGTATATAAGGCGGAAAATCAATATAAGCTGTGTATGTGAGTGTTGAATGTTTTTACGGGACATCATCGGATGTTCTAAAAGTCGAGGAGTGCGGGATTTTTTTCCGTCTCCCTTTCTGGTCATTATTACTTGATTAGGTTATTTTTATATACATTATCATATAATGAAAGATTTTTATAAGAATAATGAATTTGCAGATCATTATTATTTTATACTAATATGCATGACGAAATCAAGTCTGCTTTAATTTTATTTTGTTTACTACGGATGTTGTTTGAATCAGATATTGTATCGATAAACAGTCCTGAACAAAAATTTATTGCAAAGTATGGATTTTTAAATTTTATTATTTAAATTGACAAAATAATTTTCTATCCATATATGGATATATCTGATTACTAAGAGGCTTTTTATCTTGTCAGCTTAATGCTTGTTTTAGATAAACAAATGGTGTCCACTATACATCGCATTATATTGATAGGTGGGAAGGGAGCGTGAATAGGGATACAACACTAAGCAGGTGAATTCCTTCATGTCTTGGCAAACCTACATTAAAAGAAAAGTCGATAGAAGGACGCAGCCAGGCAATTCCGCCAAAGTAATTTCCCTGTGGCGCTGTCTACATGGCAAAGTCGGAAGATCCCGGCAGGAGCTTTCTCGCACGTGTGGCGGTGGCTGACTTTCAGATTTACAAATGAAAGCCACGGACAGGACGACGCAAAGCCTATATGTAACGTATCCCTTTGCAGCTCACGTCTGCCGCCGCGCCGCTTAAAATCGGATTTTCTGACACACGAGTCGCAAAGCCAACAGACAGACTGTGAATATATGGATATAAAGAGATCTGCTGATGTAGAAAGATGCTGTTGCGAAAATGTGTCCATCTCATCTTTTTTCTGTCTATATACGGTATACACATATATACAGACGTGCACAGCTGTCGCACGAAAAATTTATTGGCTCTCCAAATTTCTGCGAGACGACTTTTAATTCTCGGTACGAATTAATCAATGCGTCAGTTAAAGGACCAGACAGACAAGTACGTTTAAATTTCAATTTCAACCTGCTAATGAGATATTTGATAATTGAGTATCATTGATGGTATTTAATAATTGAGACTTCAAAGCGAATATATATATATATATATATATATATATATATACACACACACACACACACACATACTGCAGTTTAAAAAAGTCCGGCAAATTTGAATTGATTTAAAAGCTCTTCGAATTGTTTCGGACCATTTGCAAATAGGAAAAGGGCTATAGAGATTCTCTTTCAAACACATATTCATGCACGTTATACGACTTACGTTTGCTTTGAACTAATGAAAAGCGTTCAAGTACACCCACCGTTAAATGAAACTTTGAATTCTGGAAATTCCCGCCAGTGCCGGTCGCAGGTTAATTGGGGATATCCAGAGTCGACGCGCATGCGCTGTACGAGCGTGGCCGCGTTTTGATATAGAGCGCATGCACGTCGGCCCCAGTTAACAAGCGGCCAGAGCCGGCGGGAATTTCCAGAATTCAAAGTTTCATTTAACGGTGTGTGTACATCATCAGCATGCACTGGCTTCAACTCGCGCTTCAATTATGCCGAATGCCGCAGCTACAAACTTTGAAAAGCTATGTTTACGCACGGAGAGAGAACAAGTTATAACTTTTGTTTCAACATGAAAAATATATAGCGAATCAAGTGGGCATATGTATACGTAGATATAATTACATTAGCCCATTCGCGCGCATGTATCGAGCTCTATACTTATCTATTAATTATTCTGCTGAATCCACGTTGGTCGATTTTAGGACTATTAACTGTACATTTCTATTCTAAAAATATTCGTTTTTTTAAAGCTGCAATTATTATACGGCTATAATTGTGCCTGGGCTACTAAGTAGTTAATAATTATGATGATAATGATAATGAACCCTTCGCCAAAGTGTTCAGCAAATAACATTACCTATTTTTTGAACGGTCCGCTAATGTAATTAGAGTCGTGAGTAGCGCTCTTCTATAACTGAAACTGAAGACCATTGACTTGTATACCTATTTTTACAACAAAGCGAAAGTCAATATATATATTTAAAGTGCGTTGGGCAAAACTGTATGGAGTAATGAATTCATCACTTCAGAGATTTGTCAAAACTTTTTTAGAACAATTTTTTTATTTCAATGATTGCGAAAAATTTAAAAAAGAATCTATTAAATATTTGATTGTATAAACAATAACCTATTTGCTTATTCTTCGTTGTACAATACACTAATCCTGACATTATACATTCTTGACATATACATTGGGAATCGGCTAATGATTCAAGCAGTAGGTCGAGTCTCAAATATGGGGGCGATGATTAGTCAAGAAAGAGACACGAGAGGTAGCTGACATTACAGTGTATGGCTAGACTGCACAAGTGCACACATGCTTTACCCTTTGACAAAGCAAGGACTACTAGAGCGAGAGATATACATGGACAGAGGATGAATGCATTGGAGCAGTTCTACTAGCCCTGTGTCTTATTTCCGTCAGTGGATCCTAGAGCGCGAACAGCTCAATTGTTCAAAGGGAATCCAATTGACTGTAAGGGATGGCTTAAGCCTCTGGCTCGAAATGTGCAGGACAAACAGCAAGGTGTTATCAGAAATGCAATGAAGAAGCACCAGCATAGAGACAGAGGGATACATAGCGAGCTCTGATTTATTAGATTAGGAAGACGAATATAGCCAAGAGCCACGGCGCATGTAGACACACTGCATCGCATTGCGCAAGAGAGAGAGAGAGAGAGAGAGAGAGAGAGAGAGAGAGAGAGAGAGAGAGAGAGAGACATGCCAATCAGCTGAGATGCGCACGTTATCTCTCTCCATTATCAATTCGCCTCCGCTACTTGAAAGCTCCTCCAGCGTCACTTCTCATCTGCGCTGAATTATGAGCGACCGGTCTGCGCTGTTTGCCTCTCAGTCTACTGCGTCTGCAGTCGAAGTGGGATTGAATTAATCTAAGATTCTCTTCTGACACTGGCCAAGATGTGAACTGAGAATTTTGAATTTTTATATAACTTTCAGCTTGAATCATGTGTTATAATAAATTTAATGCAATTTGACCCTATAATTCGTTATCGTTTACGAAAAATGTGTGATGCTGAAGTTTGATTACTTGGCTTCTAAAAATGCAATCAATAGTATTTTGAGAGAAAGCGATTAAAGTGTTTAAACGAGTAATTCACTGTAAAGTAAAATCTTTTTCATCATACGTGCACGAAAAAGGCCACTTTCCATGCATGTAAAATGAATGGAAAATCGAGTTTTTCTTAGCAGCAGGAAAAAATTACTTCCTTGGGAGAAAAAGACTTTTTTGTAACACAAGCACGATTTTCGCGTTTTTCTGACCTATTAAGCGGGACTAAAGTAACTTTTTTCAGACCGGCGGGCAAAAAAAATTGAAAAACGCCCGCTAACATTTTTCGGCAAAGTAGAATAATTTTTAAATTTATATATATATAAATTTAAAAATTAGTCTACTAAGAGTGTGGTCACCGATTCTGAAAATAGTTACATCAGTCGCACTCAATATCTAAAAAAAAAACGCAAAAATCTGTACTTGCGTTACAAAAAATATGGTGTGCACCAAGGGCTAAGTGGGCTTTTTGGCCTCGTGTGTGGCAGTACTCGTCTGCGGCTCGTACTGCAAACTCCACACTCGGCCTAAAAAAGCCCACTTTACGCCCTTGGCACACAATATACTATTTCCTCTCAAGGGAGTAGTTTTTCCTCACTCTGCAGACTATCCGATATGTGATTTCAAAATTTTCAAAATTTTCAAATTTTCAAAATTTTTTAAATTTTTTAAATTTTCAAAATTTTTTGAAATTTTTAAAATGTTCAATACAAATTTGTTTTACTTTGAAAAGTACTCAAATTTCCCATTCCTTCCATATGCATGATAATCCATAAGCAGAATAAGTCTCACTATAGCTTCAAGATGAAAATCCGCTTTGTGTTAATGATTTTTTTATATCATTAGGAGGAATTTACTTGAATTTTTTATATTTATGATTTTGCTAATTTCTTTGCACGAAATGATTCGGATTAGTTTTAGAAAATTCAGATTAGATGTGGGAGAATCATGAAACACAAAGCGGATTTTCATCTTGAAGTTATAGTAAGATTGATTCTTCTTGGAGTAAGTAATGATTTTTGTCCGTGTGCTGATTTTTAAAACTGATTTCACTACATTCATTAGCGTATATTGATAAAAATACAGAAAAACGTTTGTAAGCTATAAACATTAGACAATTTCTTAAAGGATTTCATGACTTTTTAGAAGAGAAATCATAATTATAATACTACGATACAAATTGGTGAGCGATGGACACAAAACTTATAGTTGCCAACATTTTACCTTGTAAAAGGTATTTTTTTAAACTGATTTCATAACCTTTTAATGAGTTTGAAATAAGCCTATAAAGGAATGTTTTTGACCCAAACAATCTCTTAAGAGGATGTTACTTAATATTGTCACTTTTTACGAAAACTAGCACAATTCTGATTTCCAACAAAGACTTGCACAACTCAAATTTTTTGCTCTTTTTGTTAGTAAAGTCATTGTTGTAAGGCAAACGGTAAAATATAGAGTTGCACTACTTTTTGTTAGAAATCTGATTTATCCTAGTCTTCGTAAGATGCGGCGATAGGAGAGATGCGCCCAGTGTGGAACTACATCTTCGAACTATAACTTTCGATTAAGATCCTAAAAATCGCTTAATTTCCTCGTCACAATCACTTCTATGCCGAGGTTGAAACAGCTGTAACGGAAGAAGGAAGATCTCATAATTTATTTTTGACTCCAGAGGAATAATTGAACGTATGAGGTCTTGGAGTTAGACGTATCTAGTTGTCGTTAAGGAGCCTCTGGTATAAAAGTCGAACGACTAGCCTCGTGAAGTTGAAGACGAGCTTAAAGTGCCCGCCGAACTCACTATCGGTCTCGATCTTAACATCGGAGTCCAGTATGTTCTGATGGTGCGATTTGTCGATGTTCAGTGTCTAGTCCATCGTTGTTATAGCCGGTGGTCCTGCACCGGTCTCTGATCCAGCGCATTTGTGTGGATATTCTACATCTTCATACGAAATTTACACGTCGTGTCTGCAACAATCCATGCAAGTTTTCGCTTATCGTCCTCGACGTCCTCGTCATTTTCCTCGTCCTCGGACTCGCCGAGATCGTTGCTATAGTCGCATTTCTCGAATTCGTTCTTGAGTTGTGGGAGAAGAAGAAGACCTCATAGTCTTCGGTTAATTAATCGGGGAAACAAGCGTTATGAGGTCGTGGAAGACGAGTACAGTCGAGATCTTATCTATTAGAGCAATTTCTGTTGCCTTTGTGTATGGTTCTGGTGCAAGCCAAAATGGTCGTTGAGGTTAGAATTGCGTCGACACGATTTTCGTCGAACTCTAGTAGCGAAAACTTGGCAAAGTTAAAGTTGAGCTTAGATTATCCGCGCATCACGCACGCTGTCGACTCGCTTTCTATACGTCGCAGTCCAACAAGTCATAGTTTGCAGTCTATCAATGTGAGCCAGGGGTGCCGAGCAGGCTGGTGTGTTTACTCTCTGCGTATCTAGCATTCACGTACACGTCGTGTTTGTAACAATCTCTTTATATGCGACAAATTAAGTGCATGAATTGCTAGCGAGCGCTTAGCGCTTATATGAGACGCAAATTTTTGTCGGGAGGTACGCTATCGGTGACCATCACGTGATGCTGGCGGGCGTCAGTACCGGTGATAGGCTTGGACTTGTTGCAGGGTGTCGTGGGTACGTTGATGAGCTTGATGCTGAACGTTTTAGGCACTGCTGATCTCCTGGAGAAGCGTCGGCTCCTCTTCGTGCTTACTCGATGGAATCGTTGTCGAAGTCACACCCCGCCGCGAACTCATTCTCGAGCTCGTTATCTAACGCGCTGCCCGCATCAGGAGCCGCTATATTGCTGTTGTTCGGTCTTGAGTGCGAAGTCGAAGTATTGCTTGCTGTTCGTCAAAGCGGCTACGGCGAATTCGGCTACACCGATGACATGTGAGGCATATAATCGAGTTCAGGTTGACTATGATCGAGGCGGCATTAGGCGAATCAAAACTCGAAGAGATGCTCTAGTTGGAAACAACGATATAATATAAGCTCATTTTATAATTTATTGTAGACCACTGCTTTTTTTTCTATGGTTAACAAGCAGTTACATGCGTATAATGTGGATGTGGTTGCTGAAAATACTGTTTTTCTACTACACATAACTTTTGAATAAAGCTTTTATTGAAAAACCGAGTCCGCAGCGCCGTAGTGTTGAGATTAATGAATCGTTCTACCGAAGGAAATTTCGATTGGACTTTAAGTTTTCTAAGAATTTGGAAATACGAATGGATGTCTAATCAAAAGAATCAGATTAGAAAAATAGAAACTAATAGTAAGGAAAATAATCCGCGCGAGATGTACAAAGGAATTAACGCTATTAGGAAGGGTCTCCAGAGTAGATCACAATTAATGAAAGATGAGGGCGGGAATCTCGTCACAAGCGAAGGTGAACTGTTAAAGCTGTGGAAGGGCTATTTTGATAAGCTGCTAAACGTAGATGAAAACTGCGAGGAAACGGGAGACGAAATCCACACTGCTGAACTCCATTTGGAAGAACCGACCTACAAAGAAGTAGAAACCGCTATCAAAAAACTAAAAAACAATAAGGCCGCGGGAAACGATTCTATACCAGCGGAACTACTTAAATATGGGGGCACTGCGCTGACATCGAAAATTTTTGAACTAGTACGCTCTATTTGGAAAAATGAAACAATGCCGGAAAACTGGAAAGAATCCATCATCATACCGATTTTTAAAAAGGGAGATAAGACAGACTGCAATAACTATCGGGGAATCTCACTTTTAGCTACCTGCTACAAAGTTCTGTCAAACGTAATACAGGCCAGACTCACACCATTCGCGGAAGATATAATAGGAGATTATCAGTGTGGATTCCGGCGTAACAGGTCGACGAGCGATCAAATGTTTACTATAAGACAGCTGTTAGAGAAAAAATGGGAATATTGCGAAACAATACACCAGTTATTCATAGATTTTAAAAAAGCGTATGATTCTATCAAGCGAAGCAAAATGTATCAAATCCTTGTGCTCCTCGGCGTGCCAAAAAAACTTGTGAAATTAATACAAATATGTCTGAACGGAAGCACGGGAAAAGTACGAGTAGGCGGTAATGTATCTGAATCGTTCATGATACACGACGGTTTGAAACAAGGGGACGGGCTCTCCACGGTACTCTTTAACTTAACGCTAGAGTATGTTGTTAGACAAATGCAGACTAGCGGGCTGGGCGCAACACTCAACGGAAAAACGCAGATTCTAGGATATGCAGATGATTTGGACATAGTGGGGGATAATGGCGAAACGGTAGCGAGAAACGCGGAAATACTCATAAATGCGGCCGAGGAAACGGGGTTAGAGGTGAGCGAATCGAAAACGAAATATATGATTATGGATAAACTGGGCATTTGCGAAGGAGAGGGGGATCTTAGAGTCGGAAATTTTACTTTCGAAAAGGTTAGCGAATTCAGATATTTAGGCACAACTATAAATGATCGAAACGAAATCAAAGCCGAGATTAATAAGAGACTACATTCGGGTAATGCCTGCTTCTACGCCGTGAACAAACTACTAAAATCAAAACTGCTGTCTAAAAATGTAAAAATTAGGATATATAGGACTATAATAATGCCGGTAATCTTGTACGGATGCGAAACTTGGGCGCTCACTAAAGCAGAGGAAAACCGTTTTAGGGTGTTTGAAAATAAAGTTCTGCGAAAAATATACGGGCCAAAGAAAGATGAGGAAACCGGGGAGTGGAGGAAACTGCACAACGACGAGCTACATAACTTATACGCGTCACCGAATATAAACAGAATAATTAAATCGCGAAGACTAAGATGGGCAGGGCACGTTGCAAGAATGGGAAATGATCGCACGGCAGCGCGTATAATGAAAGGAAAGCCAAATACGTCGCGAACTCTAGGTAGACCTAGACGCAGGTGGGAGGACAATGTAAAAGCGGACTTAACTGAAATCGGGCAGGACGGCGCGAAATGGATAGGGTTAGCACAAAATAGGGATACGTGGAAGGCTTGCGTAGATGAGGCGATGAACTTTCGAGTTCGAAATGCCACTTAAAAAAAAAAAAAAAAAAGAATGGATGTCTACGCGATTGAAGCTAACCTCATGATTGTAATAACCTGATTTTACATGAAACTTTTTAACAAAAGCTTGCAATGAAAAATCGAGTGCAATGAAAAATATCACCGTAGTGTTAAGTTTAATGTATCGTTCTACCAAAGCAATTTTCGATCAGGCTTTTTATTTTTCTGAAAGTTTGGAAAAATACCCCTGGCGGATTTGCAAAGCTTTAGCTACCACGAAAATCGTGCATCTGTTATAAAAAAACTTTTTCGCACAAAGTGCAAACCATTTCAAACACGCGTCGCATATCTCAACAAACACTTATGTTCGCCCGATTCGTCCTTCGTTAAACATTTAACGATGGACTACACGTAAAGAAGTTTTCAACGACAGTGGCGGAGTTAGTGTACTTTGTGAGAGAACTCGTTGCAGCCAGCTGCGTGCATCGCACTGTGGCGTGTGCGTGTTTCTTACAAAATAGCCAAGAAATGAAAGCGCAATCTGCGTAGTTATTTCGTACTAATTTTTAAAACGAATTATTATAGCTAGAAGGTTGCTGCTGACGTTATTCTAGACAATTTTTTAACAAACAACTTTCATCTGAAACTTTTTTCTCTATGATGCGATCCAAATAAGCTACGCAAGGATAACTGAAAAAGAGACAAATTTCTTACGGGGAATTGTATAATAATGTAAACTATTTCTTATAGATATTTTAATTAAAAATTGTCGTTGATTTGTATACGCCACCACGACTCACGAGACGTACGCAGCGAGTTTCGCCACGCTGACGCGCAGGCATACAGACCCCCCACTCGCTGAAGCCTTACAGTGTTAGGGGTAGATGTGTGCCTGCTCGTCGTTATAAATTAATGCTGCCAGGATCCACGACCGTCAAATAGCGTCTCGACTCTCTCCTGTGAGCATCGATTCCTCGCTCCTAGAGCAACCAGAAGTGCATTCCAGCGACAAGATCTTACAACAGCTTCCATCAACAATGTCCGTCTACAGAGCCGAAGAGCCAGAGGAGATTCTCGTAGCAGCGAACTTGGTCATAAAACGCAAGCAAACAAACCACCCGGACAGTACCAAGAGGGACGTCGTGTGGAACGTCCTACACGGAGGTAAGTCTAAGGCTGACATGTTGAAAAAATGGAAGGTCCTCGAGTCGACGTTCCGTGGATGGGTCAAATCTGTAAAGTATCGCATGGCCCAAGCAAAGGCTAAAGGGCGGACTCTGGAGTTGAGGCTCGACGGCTTCCTGTTGGACGGCGTGCCAGTCGACATAAAGATCGGCAGCCAACTCGTCTCCGACGAGAAAGCACCAACGCGCGTCTTCTGCTCGGCGCCAACACCCAACCCGAAACGGAAGGAAGTGTGGTACCACGGAGTCTTCAACGCATCGGACGACGACAAACCGCTCAATTTAACTGTGGGGTCAACGACTTTTCCTTCGCCTGCTGCTATTGCGACGGAGCCCGTAGAAATGGATGCTCATCGTAAGTATTGTGAAAACTTTTTAGATTTGTTCCCATTTCATTCATAATATTTGTTTAACAATGACACTTATTTTTCAATTTTTTTCAGCTATTATACCACCTGCAGAGGAATCACTGCGCAGCATTATGGAGTCGCTGTCTAGGATTTTCAGCAAAGCGGCTATCCCGTGGTGTGCAATTTTGCAGCACTGCATGTTGCGCAAAGTTTACAAGCTTTGGCAGCTCATTTAACGCAGCCTAACAGAAATGCATAGATGAAATCAGACGAGAATCGCACGGGGGCCGCACTATGGGATATTTTGGAAATATTTTTTTCAAAATAAAATATCTCCTTCCAGTATTGACCAAATTGAGCGAAATTTTTTTGTTTTACAGGTTTTACTCTACAGAACACGAGAAAAATATAGAAATTAAATTAGCGATTGACGCTGGCCCAGAAAAAATGGTAATATAAGCAATTTTTGGATAATTCAACATTTTCGGCTTGCAGATGCGAGATATTGCTTATATATTCAGAATATGATTGAATTAGCAATATATATATATATATGTGTGTGTGTATATATATATATATATAGCGGTGAAAACTCGATGAAGTTGAAGCCGAGCTTGGGATGTCCGCGACCTCGCTGTTGGTGTCGCTGGCCAGCATGTTCTATAGAGTAATTGGTCGGTGCCCTCCTCAGTCCATCGACGTGCATGAGCCGAGGGTCCAAGGATGATGGGTAATCCATGATTCAGCACAAAGTTTGCCAGACGTCTTTCGAATTGAAAGACGAGAAGATCATTCAACGCGATCCGAACTCGTGGAATTTTTAATCTATATGTTGCAATTAATTATTTAATTGATTCAAAAAAATAATTATGCTAAATATTTTGTTCAGTTGACTGAAATTTTCGCTTAGAAAGAAGCAAATATGTTTTTGAATTAAATAAATATTTTATTGGTTGTTTAAATATTAAATGAACATTGAAAAAATAAATAATCATATACATTAAAATTTTCATAGTTTCAATTCAATAAAATAATTAATTTTGCTAATGCTTTTGTAAATCAAAATTAGGAACAGTTAAAGATGCCGACAGTCAACGACTGTTTCAATTTAAGCATCGAATTAGTACTCTTGACGGAGTCTGCATAGTGGAGAGGATTAAAAGACTAGCTGTATGTGCGCTGAAACACTCTTTTATATGCTTTACGAAATACAACTTCACTAGAGGATAAAAGATCTGGTAGTATTGCCACCTGGTGGCCTGGCGTGATACTACTAATTCTAATATAAATCATATTTTCACTCTCTTTGATTGCATTGTAAGAATTTAACGTGCCATATTAATCGTTTGCACGACGACCGTGCAGGTCTTGTCGGACCCGACGGATTCTACTGTACATTCAGGCTTGTCCTTTGAAGGTGATATATAGATTGTTAAAATTTTGCTGGACGTTTAGAAATTTGGAAAAAGTTTAAAAGTTATAATTTCTCGAGTAGAAATAGGATTCAGGCGGCCTGATCAAAGTATAAGGGCCTTATAAGGCCGCCTACTAAGGGCCTTATAAGGTACGTCACGGGGCAAGCTTCAGGGAACTGTAAGGGCCTTAATCGCCTGAATTGCCTGGCAGTTCCCTGATGCTTGCCTGCATCGTCAACTTCGACAGCAAAGTTCAATCGTCAGAGAGCGCCACTATGACTTACACGAGTGAGAATAGCTGTTTTACATCAGGGCGGCTATTATACATGCAAGCATCAGATGCCGCTGGCTAAAATGACAAATTTCCGAAGCTTTTGATGCGTCGTTAACTCTTAGCCTGAGCACGACGGCCCGGTTACTCCGGACACTTTACTTTTCTTAGCAACACCTAGACCTCGTCTTTGAGAGCCCAGGGTGACTGGGCCAGCGTGCTCGAGGTCGTGCTTAGTGCATCTTAACAAAATGAGAAAACCTTCAGAGGGTTATGTAGAACAATCTGCACGTCGCAACACCTGGACGTCACCCTTGAGAGTCGGGAGTAACCGGGCTGTCGTGCTCATCAGGCTAAATCAAACTTGGCTGCCGAAGTTTACGTTACCCTTACAGTTCCCTGAAGCTCGACCCGTGACGTACCTTATAAGGCCCTTAGCAGGCAGCCTTATAAGACCCTTATAGTTTCTCAGGAAACCTTATAAGGGCCGTATAGCCGGCTGAATCCCATTTCTACTCGGTTTCGCCAACAGCCATACTACGCTGAATACACCGGTTCTCGTCCGATCACCGAAGTTAAGCAGCGTTAGGCGCGGTTAGTACTTGGATGGGTGACCGCTTGGGAACCCCGCGTGCCGTTGGTACCCCATTTTTTAGTATTTTTTCGTTTTGGCATTATCACTTGTAATAGATTTATTTTCACCAATCTTAGCCACACAATAGTAATTATTCTTACTCTCTTTTATTGCATTTTACAACTTTAATGTGCCATATTTATGAGGTCGATTGCACGATTATCGTGCATATCTTGTCAGTTCGAATGTGAAAAGTTATTTATTATGCCAACAGCCATAAGCGTTGAATGCATGGGGTTACAAGACCATCGCTCTACCGAATGAGCCATCGCAAGCCTTCTTTTGAATTTTAAAATGCACAACTTCAGAAGTTTTTCGGTCGCGCCAACTTATCTGTACAGCATTAAGCAAATGGTCCCCTAATTTCCTTAGCCGTGCTCTGCTGCGTGCGCTGGCTTACCTATAATTTGACGGTTACTACTCTTCTAGAGTTTTTGCTTTTCAGATTATGACACACGTTTTAAGTTTCTAATCCAAGTGTATACTACACAGATGAAACGAAATAATATATATATATATATTTAGTAAAGTATAAATAGAGATGTGCCACTTTGAAACGTGTCGCTACGCTTGAGTGGCAGCAGCACCTTTCATAACCAACGTAAGTTAAATTTTCAAGCGGAAATTTCCTTTTAACGTTATACCTTTATGCAGCAATTATGAGATGATGTTCATTTGTTCTCTGATGAGCTGTCGTACACGCGAAGCCGAAACTTTTGTATAACTAAAATTATCCCAGCCATTTTCCTTGCATTATTTAAAATGCAATTTGCAGAAAGTGTGTGTGGACAGGTGTCTGAATGCAAAAAGCAGGGAAGATGGGTCCAGATAGTTGTAGTGATTGATAGTGAACAGATAATTTTTCCTACCGTTTGACGGCAGCGTCACGTAGCCATGAGTAAAACTTCTAGAGAAAAAAACACTTATGGTTGAAGATTATTATAAGCATATCACAAACTCGAATAGTCACGGATTTCACTTCAGAACGTACTTATGGGTGGGTTTATGCGGGTCGCTTTGAGCATGACCTGAAATAACCCTATAAGGAGAAAAAACGTACGTATAGAATCAAGAATTAGCTGCAGACCTACTGTTGTGAATGCCGAAGTTTCTTGCTGGAGTCACACGTTTTTCCTTGAGTCAGATTTCCTTACCTCTTATGATGAAAATATATTTAAAAACTCTATATACTTTAAAAATAATATAACCTGACGAATAAATAATTTCCCTCGCGCTTCATAACACACAATGGCAAAAACTAAGCCAAGCCTTCGGTGCCCAGGGGAGAAACGAATCAGCTGTTGGAAAGTTGCAAAAAAGTTGCTCAACTGGATTAGTCAAGAGGCACCTGCTGCAGACCTACTGATGCAGCAGTGCTAACTTTTTTTACGCGCGGATGCGCTTTATTAGAGGTTCTTTTGAAAAAGTTACAGAGCTGCATCTGCCGCAGGTGGAAAGTTCACGTCGAGTTGACAGATACAGCGTAATTTGATAATAGCGCGTTGTTTAAATTATCGTAAATGAGACTTGCCGTGACAAAGTGCCAACTTGTAAGGTTCCACCGGGTGGTCTTGATGACTCCTGGACCAAGTGTCTCTTCCCAGGATATTATATCTTTGCACGAGCTTGCATTACTTTGCTTCTATTGATTCTTTTATTGATGCTTTCAACTTATATAAGTATTAGTTTCAGACACTTAGTCAGCGACGGCTCGAATGCATGAGTAAATCAGATTTTATAATAACGAATTTCGAATCTGAACATTGTTTCCTATGATTATATAACTCGTAGTGCATTAAAACTAATGAACATGTCACGGAAGTGAAAAATGACGACGGCAAAGTGACTTTGAATCATCGCTCTCGCACAGTACAGAACCTTTTTACAGCGATAATTAAACAGCAATCCAGTAACTTATTCCATTACCGCCATAGTTGCACCGTAAAAAAAAATAAATTACCCCCGTGTACAGAACCGATAAAAAACTTGGGACCATCTGAGCCAGCGGTCGTTTACGCCAACGGGTTCATATCTTCGCTGGCGAGGTGTCAAAAAAGAGAGAGAGCTGTTGTGTACGTATAGCTATATACACACAAAGGTCGGGTATAGGAGTACCATGAAAAGCGAGGGAGCAAAATTGGCACCTTCATCTGAGAGAGAACGACGCAAGTTTATACGGGCGAAGATTATACGAGCGCGACAACAATTCATTTCTGAAAGGGCGTATGAGAGAGACACGGCAAACCTTCATCTCGTTGACTTATACTACTACTGCAGTGGTCGTAGAGCGGTAGAACGAGCCACTGCTTTACGAGCGTTTCGGTGCTCACTTTTCCGACGTATCGGATACTTTTAATTGCTTTTAATTACTCGCGGTTCAGTGAATTGCACCGATGCCGTCGTATACAAATGTGATTTCGCGCGGCTCTTATCGCTTCTGTTTGCCCCCGGCTCTCTCCCTCTACGACTACATGAACGTTCGGGTAGAATGTCCAGGATATCGGATAACCATTTGCTCTTTTTCTCTACTGCCATCGCCTCTTTTTTTCACCTCGTGTGCTCGTTTGTACGTTGCGTTTTATCACGCTCGCTTGCTTATACTAAAATGGAATAAAACACGTTCAAGAGCTATTGTCTTCGTCTGATGTACAGGAAAGCAACGTTTACCCATGCGATTGAATAACTTTCGAAAATTGCAGGAAGCAATTCTAAGATTTTGTGGTCCTTTCAAGAAATAAAATTGACTTTTTCAGCTCAAAAGCGGATTATGCAAGGTACGTATAATCAGCGAATTTATTAAGGGAATAATAATGTACTTTAGACAGCTTTAGTGTTCCGAATGAAAATCAGAATAAACTTTGTTTTCGTAGCTACAATATTCCACAGCGCCGCAACATGCTTCATCTGCATAATGTGTGTACTTAGCTGTCCAGCTTTCATCCTACACTACTTATAATGAACTTTTCACGTTTCTATTTTCTAAAATGAATATTTGAACCTCAAAGAGTTATTTAAAATTCTTGAATATCGCGTGTCTTCTAAAGTACTTATCTTCAATTTAAGTGCAAATGAAACTCTTAAACGATTTCTTTGATACTTATATAAGATCGTTTTTTATATGCAAATGATATCCGACGAAGCGGAACTTTCTTCACTCCTAGCAGGATATTTTTATTACATTTGTTCAATTCAAACGCTTATAACACTTTAAAATTTTTAATCACGATATTGCTTTGTTGCAATTCATAACATCGCGAGGATATGGTTATTTCAAATCAAACAAATTTAAAAAGCCTTATAGCAATATACCAAGCCCTGGCGATACAGTAAAAATATTTTTTAATTTTATTATTTATTATTTCTCCTCATCAGATAGTTGGCTAATTTTTTCTGCATATCTCCAGAGCTGAAATGGTGAATAGGCTCCCATGAATTTACGAGGATACACGCAGCTGCAGCTGTAGTAATTTCGCCCGACACATTAGCTATTTACAAATGTCTATATGCCGGGAAATTAATCACATCAATTAGACTTAGTGTCTGGTCATCCCCGAAATCGATTAATTGCTTCACTTTGCGTTCGCTAACTGCCAAAGTTACATGAGAGAAACTCTTAAACATTCGCGTTATAATGAGCTTATTCTAAAATTCTCGCATCAGACATGCATATTAAAACGATATATTTTAGCGCAAGAATCGATCAATGAATCCCCAAAATAATTTCACGAGATTTCTTCGTTTTCCGTCCTGTCTCCTGCGTTCCCATTCATTAAGCTCAGCCACGGCCAGAGTCGATAGCCGCCAAATCAGCGACTGCAGCTTGGCGTTAATAATACGTGGTCGAACCAGCTCGCCGCAAATGAACGCATACACGCTCTCTCATTGTAATAACCGCATACGTACGATACGGGGCATTAATGCTCGATATATATTAACTCTGATATGGTTACTGTGTGGCTGAGAACATACACTCGGCGGTAAGGTATTCTGTTAGAATGTTTTGAATCGAATGGCAACGTCACACGGTTTTTGACGGTTTTGACGATTTTAGATTTGCAGGGATTATATGAGCCGGTACCGTCAAAAACCTTGCGACGTTGCCATTCGATTCAAAACGTTCTTACAGAATACCTTACCGCCGAGTGTACAAGCAGTGCAGCCACCGCTGTCTTTTGTGGAAGATGATGGATTTCTCAAAAGAATACAGAATATGCTGCTTGAAATGAGTGTAATCAACGGAGAATTATTAATTTGTCGAGCAACTATAAAAAGGTTTCTAATCAAGAATTTATAAATTCTACCTTTAATGCCTGAAAGTTTAAAAACAGATAAAAAATAAATTCTAATTCTAAAAGAGTCAGGGTGCTCCCCGACAACACAATATACATTTTGCAGGACATTTAAGTAGAAAGTTTTCAAAAAAGGTCAAAAGTTATAATATTTCGCGCCAACAGCCATACTACGCTGAATACACCGGTTCTCGTCCGATCACCGAAGTTAAGCAGCGTTAGGCGCGGTTAGTACTTGGATGGGTGACCGCTTGGGAACCCCGCGTGCCGTTGGTACTCCATTTTTTATTTGTATTTTTTCGTTTTTTGTATTTAACTTGTCATAGATTCATTTTTACTCATCTCAGTAACACAAGAGTAATTAGTCTTACTCTTTTTAATTTTTTTTTAATCTAAATTTTTTTCGGTCCTTATTTTTCATAATAGGTTCATATTGTAAAATTTAAAAAAGTTGTCAAAAGCTTTGTAAATTTGACTAACTTTGAATTGGGTTTTAATGTTGCGATTCCGAGGAGTTCGAATCGATGAATCTCGTGAGTTTCATCCTGTCGATATCTTCGATACAGTCCCAAAAATAAATCCAAGTCGGGTAAATCCTGATGATCACTTCGTCCTTCAATTTGATTGTCGGTTGGAGACCTTTCTTCAGGGCCAGCGTCTTGACCAAGAGCCTGGTTCCTGGTTTTTTTCACATATGTGCCATTAAATGTGATGAGATTGAATGGCGTGTTGCCATCGTAGTCCTCGACGAGTATATCCTTGCCAACAGATAACAGAAGTCTGATTACGCTCTGGTAGTCCTTCTTAAAAAACATCAAACTTGGCGATGATGCTCCTTCGCAGGCAGCGTGCAACGCGTTGCGACCTTTAATCGTTTTTAGATTAGTATTCGCTCCGCGTTTGAGCAAAGTTTCCAGAACTGCGTATCTATTATCACGAGCCGCGAGGTACAGCGAAGATTCGTCATTCTTTGTTAGCGCATTTACGTCTGCACCGTGGTTCAAGTAAAGCTTTACCTAGAAAAAAACACACGTAAGTTTTCAGTGGAAATTCAATAAGAGTTGAATTAAATCTTGTGGCATATAATAAGTACTTTTACTTACCAATTTGTTATTTCCGGATTTAGGGGCATGGTGTATAGGCTGCTCGAGATTGTTTGGTGTTCTGTGACTGAGCGAGGCACCGTGGTTGATCAAAATTTCGGCCAATTCAACATAATCAATCATCGGAGATTCTCTAAGATTGAGACGGTCTAAGACGCTACAACCATAAACTATCCGTGGCCAAAACGTCGGTTCCGTGTTTCAACAATAATGGCAAAAGTTTGTTAGCTCTACTGTGGCTGGCTGACATCGGCTCCTCTTTCGAGCAACATTTCAGTCATCTCGACTCGGCCTTCATCTACCGCGCAGTGCAGCACAGTTCGTCCCAGGGAGTCCCGAGCTTGCAAGTCGACGCCGTGGTCCGCTACCAGACGGATGAGTCGCTTATTCTCCAGTGAGGGATCCATCTGTAACAGTAGGTCTCAGAGTATGGTCCACTTCTCGTCGACCACCTGAGGATCGTGGCGTCCAAAGGGCTCGTTAAGTTGACGTCGGCTCCAGAGCGCACCAACAGCTCGGCTGACTTTTCATAATCAGCCAAGAACGTAATCCATAGGATTGAGAGTTTCCCAAACTCTTCTTTTGAAAAATGTCTGCTGAGGACAGGCTCCAGCTCCAAGATCGGCATGATTATGGAATTCCGATCGGTATTGTGTTGACGGCCATGAATAAAGTCCCCGTTAAGGATCGATTGATGAAGCATCTTGTCGCAGCTTTTAATACTAGCATTAGTGCCTGGCCAATCAGGGAGATACAGACGATACATGCTATAAACGCCAGAGTCTAGGTTGGCGTAGTATGTGTAACTTCCAATGTCAAATCGAAGCGACTTTGTGGATTTAGAAGTACGATACTATGAAATGCTAAGATTAAGGGAGCGAGGGATGGCTGATATACTGGAAAAGTGAAAATTATATTATAGCTCATTCCTATAGTACAGTAAAGATTGCTTGATAAGTTTGATTAACATTAGTTTGTTAGATTTTTCACTTACGGTGTGTTAGCGTTCGTCGATTTCTTCAAAATAACAAGGAGGTTATCTCAAGAGAAAACTGACTACGTTCTCGGCGTTCTCAACGTATTGTGAACACGATGATGTGATTGGTACGATGGATTCGGATGGACTGTAATAACGTTCTAACCTGCTGCGATCACACTGCAAGATAAAGAGGTGGTACTTTTATGGGTGGTTCGTCTTTACCCCCACTCCTGTGATTATAACTACTATATATCTACTTCTGAATTACATGATTTTGAGACATTTTTCAAATGCCATTCCGCGAGATATTTATATATAAACTTCAAACTTTGTCAAATGATAGATAGTTGCATTACGGAGGGCAACTATCTCTTGGTTTATTATAATTTTGCTTTTATTGTTTGTTATAAGCAAATTAGTTACTTTTGTCGTCTGCTATTTTGTGGCGCGAAATCTGGATTTGAATTGACTTTGAGACCCCCTTAAGCTACTCTTGTCAGCTGGCGCGGATGTGCTTGCTGAGGACTTCGACGGCAATACGCCTTTGGCTCTCATCTCATCCGGTCATAATGTGAAACCGCCCCGAACTAGGCTCTTGATCAAGGCGTTGGCCCTGAAAAAAGTTCGTCAGCCGACGATCGAATTGAAAGACGAAAGAATCATAGAGCGGCATCCGACGTTGCAGAATTATTATCGAGACTGCTTTAACGAAATCGACAGGGATGATGAAATCCACAAGTTTTATCGATACTTGCTCTTTTTTTAAACTTCTCACGAAAAAGATTGCCGCGCTAATGCGGAATCCCAATTTTGAAACTAAATTCCAGCAATGCAATCTGAGCAAATTTTCCACATACGCCGAAGACATAGTACAAGCTTTTAAGCGCCTGGAAAACCACTATCGCGCGATTGTAGAACAGGAGAACGTGATCAACGAGTCCGTTTATTATATTCTGCCTGATTTGGTTGTGAATAAAGTAGTTCATTATATATTTATTCGTGACGAAAATTCGCCAAATATGTAAAATCTCGAGCTGAAAAAAAATGATGCAACAATAAAGACTTTAAGTATGATATATATTCAATTTAAGTTTTATTCGTATTTATTCTGTTATACCCACGTGTCGTGCACATGTGCACCTGTGTGCATGTCGCTATTTGCCCGGAGAAGAAGAGAGAATGTAGCTTCCAACTGCGAATAATAAATATTTAGAAAATACTCGCTGATGTCTGTTAGTTTCAGAGTAGCTACCCCCTCTCTTCTTCTCCGTGCACATAGCGGCATGCACACATGACAATGCCTGCACTGTCAAATGTACGACGACATCTATTGGAGCTATATAACCTGACGTTTATCGACGCGAAAAATGAGTCATAAAGTCAGTATTCTTAAATTATCCTTTGCCTGCCTGATGCCTCATATTAATTGGTGGGACATTTTTGCGTAATTAACATGTTTTAAATAATTGTTGTTTGCTTTTGCTTTATGGCTACTTTATGTATGTAAATTGACGAATAAACCCTTGCTTGCGTGACTCAAAGATATGCAAATGTGTCGGATATTATGCTATAGTTTGCGTATCAAACGACGGAACGTAGGTATAAAGAACTCGTTACTACGTATTGATGAACGTAACAAGTATAGACACAATTATTTTTATAGTCGATATAAAGCAACAAATAGCATTATTTATCTATTTCAGACATGCGATTCGTTTACTATAGCTTTTGCGATATACTAGTCAATAATAAACTTACAATGTAATATGAAACAATACAAGCTGTAGATGATTCATCTTTATTTGCTATGTCTAAATACGAAGCGCTAGCCTAGGTAAGATTCGTAATGCTCTTCAAACTTAATATAGCTCGAGAGCTTGGTTAATTACTATAGTGACGTAGATAGCTGCTGGAGTACGTCATGGAGAATGAAAATTAGGTCACGCTATTACGAATGTTTGCTTTTTACTGCGTTGTTAACGAAGAGTAAACTTTAATTTTAATATTTTTTATAGACAAAACTTTGGAAAAGATTTCTGAAGTGAGCTTTTTTGTATCGAACAGTTTAGGATTTTTAATAACATGCAGATCTGCATCAATGTTACACCACTGAGATACTAAAATATTATTTATATAAGACAGCAACGTACGTTCAAACACGTACAAGTGAAACGCTGATCGTTTAAAAGTTTACTGCTGAATCGTAAACTCGAAAAGTTTGCCTGCAGTCGTCGACGCGAAAGGTACAAGCTAATGAATTCCTATTTGAGCAAAAGATAAAACTTTTGTATTGTTCAACATTCAGGGAGAGTCTAAGTTTCAATTATTTTATTAGGTAAGGCGCCGAGACTCTGCCTTGCTAATTCTCTATTCGACTAACAAACTTCAACTCTTCGATTTAATTGCCACTGAATAATTGCTCACACTTGTCGGTTACAACTTTGTCACAACAACTACGTGTAGAATAAACGTGTTCTGATGAAGCGATATAGCTGCTACGCTGGTGTTTCAAAAAGTATTTATAACCCCGCCTGAATTTACAGATGTGTGAAATCTCTTTTTGACCCAATCCTAATACGCTGGACATTCAGCATTTTTGCAGAAGTTTGCATGGTGGTACGAGAATACCGTAACACGAAAACATATCTGACAGCCAAAACATCCCGCATTCATTTTGCAGATCTGAATGTGACGGTAAATAATTTTCATGTTTTTGCAAGTAGGTGAGCACTTAGATGTCCTCACACTTAGATGCATGCACTAGATTTGTTATAATTTGTTCAATCAGAGTATTCATCTAAAAATGAAAACAATCGTTAAGTGGATATATTTTTATAAAATCAAGCTTTAATTGTCATTGAAATGGCACTGGAAATCTTGTGCCTTTCCTTGTACAAACAATGGTTCAAAAAACATTCGTATCAAAGTTTTTCAGTTTACATAAATTACACTTAAACGCCGTCTTTGCAGGCCTTTTTCTCTTTCTGTTACAAATTAAATAAGTCCCCAAATAAGAAATAAAGAAATCGCCCAAAGACTTTCTGTCGATAAGAAGATAGGGGCGATCACCTCCTTCCCCCTTGGATCCGCGCCTGCATCACTTGCATCTAACTGTAGAACCTCAAACTTCTCTACCGGAGCCCTGATACCGTGTATAGCAACTGTACTTATATAGATATAAAATCGCAAAAAAATAACAACATTTAACTAGTCTGTATAGCAGCCTCTCGAGAGACCGTCTCGTTTTGATGCCATTTTTCTTAAGTTAAACAACAACGCGTGAGAAGGATGTCAAATCGGTTTGAAAAAATCACCTTTTATAATGTTAAATGTTAGTATTCGTCAGTTTTGCAACTCCATCCACCTAAATCCAGATAGATACTTCGTTAAAAGTATGCAACGGAATACGGTGGACATAACAGAATAAATGAGCATAGTTTAGTGTCATGTGTAGATTCGAGTCTTTATTATTTTAATATTTTATCAAATTTTACATATTTTGTGAATTCTTGCTGTAATCGAATAGATAATGAACTACTTTTTCCACAACCGAATGAGGCAGAATATTATAAAAGTCCTCGTTGATTAAGTCTTCCTGCTTCAGCATAGGTTGACAGTGGTCTTGTGCGCACTCGAAAGCTCGGCGTATAACTTCGGCGTACGTGGGAAATCCGCTGAGATCCTACTGCCTGAATTTGGTTTCAAATTCGGGATTCCGCATGAGTGCGGCAATCTGGTAGTAGCTTTTCGAGAAGAGTTCGAAAAAGGTGCAGGTATGGATAAACCTCGTTGATTTCATCCTATCGATCTCTTTGATGCCGTCTCGATAATAATTCTGCAACGTCGGATGCCGTTCGATGATTGTTTCATCCATTAATTCGATCTACGGCTGGTAGGATTTTTTCAGAGCCAACACCTCGATCAAGAGCCTAGTTCCTGGCGGTTCCACATTTTCACCTGATAAGATGAGAGCCAAAGGCGTATTGCTGTCAGAGTCCTGAGCAAGCACATCTGCGCCGGCTGACAAGAGTAGCTTAATTTTGGCCGTCATGTTCACAATTTCCTCTTCCCTACGGTCAGCTAACTCAATCGGCAGTAATCTGATCGCTGCTAAACATTTGCAGGCAGCGTGAAGCGCGGTTTGACCATTTATTGCTCTCAGATTAATATTTGCGCCACGTTTAAGCAATGTTTCCAGCACTGCGTTATTCCCACTAGAAAACATAGCCGCGATGTACAGCGGAGATTTCTAGCGCTTGATTGAATTCAAATATTCTTAAATAAAAATGCAGTTCCGTTACAGAGTCGGCTCAGCAAAATTATTTCCCAACAGAGTATACTCTTGATAAAGAATTTATTATCGCGAGGGAAAGAAAACAGTCCAGAATCGATGTAATATCTTATAATAATGAAAATACAAAGGTATCGTCGAGGCGTGGATTTAATCCTACTTTTTAAATTTTTTTAAGTCGGATAAGCCATAGATTTGTGCGAGTGTTTACTTTTATAGCAGCAAAGTCTTTGAGAGGAATGCAATTTTCCAAATCTGAAATTCAAGTTTATCAAGCGCAAGTAATAAGCATTTCTTGAAAATTTTCAAATTTGCGCAACTGCGCTTGTGAAGTTTGCCGTTCGTCAGAATAAAATTTCGAAAAATTCAAGAGCTGAGTAATCACCGCTTTTCACCTTGATAAATTCAACTACGCGATCTGCTTAATTAAACATAGTTTTTTATTTTAAACGATGTATCTCTACACCCGTTTGGGCTGTCTCATTATAGATAGGATTTACGGCTTAACAATTATTATACGTAAATTATTTCCGTATGTAAATCATTAGGCTGGTTGCTTTACATAAAAGCGAGTAAAACATTTAAATGTGTAATTTAGTAACGGTAAATAATTACGATAAACAAAATAATACCGTATAGCATTCAACGTCTGATCAGTCATTGAATGCTTAATTTGTTTACCTTATCTGGTAAAATCAATCTTTAACTTTATTAAATATTCAGCCGCATCAAGTCGCGGAATTGAAATCCATTAACCCGTCAGAGTATTTGTGTCACTGCAGTTATCAATATTAAATTTTCTACAGCTGCTTCATTAATTACAGGTCAGAACAGTCATTTAAAAAAAAATTAGCATTTTCCCCCGTTGATTTATTGATATTATGATCTATAAATAACAAAAATGCATTAAATTTATTTTTGTAGGTGGATGAATCGAGTTCTGCGAAGTAAAAAGTTTGAGCCCACAAAATTCAAATAAGAAAAAAGCAAATTTCAATTTCAAATGAAAACAAAAATAAATGAATAAAGATCCTAGATAACGTCGCGAATAACCTTGGATGTGATTTCTGTTATAGTTGACAAAATTAACAGCTGTCAAAAAAATAAATAGATCGCTTAAATTATTGTCACACCTGCATTTCGGGCAATTTTTATTTACGTTTCGTCGATTCTATTGAATTTTCATCATCCATATATGATAGCCATACGGTCTGGACACGAACTTGATCTAATCGCTAATTTCAGCATATAATACCCGCCTTTGTTTGCTCCAGTATTCACAATGCTTTTTCGCTTTTATTTTTCATTATTGTTTTTTAAGCTTGATATCGAGCCATCGTCAAAATCAATCTCTCAAATATTGTAATTTTATCATACACTTTTCGTGCGAAGATAAAAACACATGATTAAAGGCCTAACAAATATGATCTACCAGTGATAATTCGCATATATCTTTACTTGTTGTGTGATCAAGTAAATTTTTCCAGACCATTCATTTTATCAATTCTGTAACACAGTAGCACAAAATATAAAAAAAGACATTATTCTGACGTTTCATAAATCTTGTTAAGCAGCCGGTGTTCCAACTGCTTATTTTGCATTCATCTAGAGCAAACGCGCGATAATTATTCTTTACAGCATATTTATAATCGAATGTGCAAAATCGATAAGCTTCAATCCAACATAGACGTCATATGATTTTAGTACATGTTTTACAAAATCCTTTTCAAGTTCATTGCAGAATATCTGGATTAGCTATATCGATAGCTTTTGATCAGAATCTTACTCCTTTATGTTAAGAGAAAGCCTTGATATCATGTCAGCAACCCACACGTCTCTTGCAGATCTGCACCGCAGATTCATTATATCATAGTTATACGTTAATTAAATAAATGTACAGTACAGTTTGAAAAATTTAATTTCAATAATCATATATTGTATACAGTTATTTATTTATCTCATATTCCAGCAGCTGGAGTAGCCAAGGTTGCTGGGGTAGCCGAGGTGGCCGAGGTAGCGGACGTAGCTGGGGTTGCAGGAGTAGCGGCAACAGCAGCAGCAGAGACAACAATGCCGATAGCCAAAAAGACAATGCAAAGAAGTAGTACGAACTTAGACATTTTGCTCCTGTAAAAAAATTGTTTTTTTACTTATACTATAATATTATGCAATATCAATATAGATTTCTTATTTACTTTTTAACCGTCAATTTATAATATATAGTATAAATTATTGTTTTTTTACGTACTTTGAATGCTTACAGAAGTTGAGGATCCAGTCGAACTAGTATATCTATGGCATGCTTAGCAATCCCTGCCATTCTTTATATATCACATTTTTTAGTTAAGCAATCACTGTTTTATGATTTTTTTTTATTGAAGTGAATATGTTTGCTTTATCTGTGGAGAGAACAAAATTATTTATAATCACCTCTCTGAGCCTGCCAGGAAGAAAATTTCGAGGAACAGAGTAATTCTTTTATTACTGTGTTTACTATTTGAAGCAGCTACAGTCACGCTCTAGCGAGTCTGGAGCTGAATGAGTATTTTTTTTATCTCACGTATGTATTTACACTCTCTAATTCAGTGAACCGTAACTTCTTTATACCGACTATTTTTCATCTCGTATAATTAAATCATCGCCGTTACCTTCATCCAATGATATGTCTTCTCCATAAAAAATTAGATGTTATTGGCAACTTCTAAGTACCTAAAAATAATGAATTTAAAATAAACTATTGAAATATTTTAAATTTACTTATTTTGCAAGAAAAAAATATGAATTTGAACCACTACTATCTACCAGTATGTTCGTGTGTCGTGGATGGAAGTGGAGCTCGAGAATCGTACTGGTGTAAAACTAGTTGTCGATTCGGAGCTTTTATTATGCACTCAACGTCGCGGAGAGAGATTCTATGCACGGCTGCATGCAGTCACATATAACGAGAAAACAAACGTATGCTCGCATGGATCTAAAATGCCTCCATATTCGTTATCTAGAAGATGGTAGACTCTCCTACGATTCTGCTTATTCCAGCAGTTTACCGCAGCTTTTTGTAATAGCTTTTCATGGACTACTCTCTGCTGTTGTATTAATATAATTTCAAAGTTTGCTGTGCTGAGTCCTGAAAAGTGCTCGTAGGATATAGCTTTTAGCTATTATAAGATTTTGCTAAGATAACTGCTGGAGAATGAGAGAGAACGAGGTTTAGAGAATTAAGTCTGGTGAGCGAGAAACAAAAGCACAATATGGAGAAGGGTCACCCTCGGAGGTCACCTGGAAAATCAAAGTGGTGGATAGGTCAGTGCTTTATATATAGTAGTGTCCTACGAGGAGCGCTTCAGAGTGTCCCAGAGCCATTAGCAGAGCCGCGCCATTAACTCGATTGCTACACGACCCATTTCCATTATTGAGCTATTGTTAGCACCTACCGCGATTTCTTTTATCGTATGAGACTGTTGTGGAAGGTGTTTTTCCACCTTGCTCGATTTGGTAGAACCTCGAGCAAGGTAGAAACCATCTCCCACAACAGTGTCATAATATACTATTTTTCAAGCTTTTTTAAGCGTGACGCGTAATGACTAAAACAGCAAGTATTTTTGTATTCTGAAGTCTGGGTAGTCTAATCGAAACATTATATTTTTATAATTTGTATTTATACTTGCGGTTTATTATATATGTACGCACTTATAAATCTACATAATTCGTGTTCTTCACGTTGCCTAAATTAAATTGATGCTGCAATTCCGTATGATCGCCAATATTATATACAATTATAATCTTTAAATTCGATATCTCGTCGAGACAAGCGTTTAAAAAACAAAAACTACGCTTTGATCGGTACTTCTTTCATTTCAACTCCTTCGTAATCATCGCTCTTTAAAAATCTGAAAAGGTACAGCAAATTAGAGAATGTATGCAACTATGAGATATTTTTAAACTTTCCAAAGTACTCATAAAATCACCTCCGAACGATGGGCGTCAGAAGATTGGAATTTACTTTCGAAGAGTTGTTCCATTCTCCTGTAAAATAGCTAGTTACCAGAGCAACCACAATTGCGATAACTGTACCCCAAAGAACCAAATACATCATACAAAGTTGATAGAGTATGAAAGGTTTGTTATCTTCATCTGCAGTCGGCAAACTCGTGGTCGTTGAAAAGGTTTCATTAAGCGACTGACAGCCCTCGGTGGACATAGACAAATTTTCATCCTGTATTCCATAATTAATGACGTGCCATTTCGCTCCAATGATAATCCACATCATGAAGACCGAAGAGACAATGCCACCTGTCACTGCTCCTTTATTTCCGACAACAGGGAAGGCCAAACCAAGTATGAAAACTGCAAGAATCGGACCTTCCACGACACTTCGAAGACTTATGCTCAATTCAAAAATAGTTCTCAGATGCTCGATAACGAAAATTAGACCAATACTGATCATGCCTACTGAAACCGAAATCCACTGGAATAAAATAGCAATAATTAGTGCTCTAAAGTCTAATCGTATTTTTATAATATTACCATTTAAGCAATCACACCAACTTTCATGATTTTAGCTGCTTTAGCATCTTTCTTCGGACTATCTGGAATCCATTGTTCGATGAAATCTTCGTAAATGATGCCAGGAAGTGTATTTAAAGCTGCGCTCATCGTGGAGAGAGCAGAACTTACTATTCCGGCAAGAATAATACCTGCCATACCAGATATATTCCTAGTTATATCCACTACGTAATAAGGAAATAGGTGATCACTTTGTTGCACGACCTGCGATTTATTTGTTCAAATATTACTTACAGATAATTTTCAATAATACTATTGTAAATTCGTGCCTTCGTACTTATGAGATCGCAATCGTGATATCTACTGTACATTAAAATTCCTATAAACTTTTTTTTTTTTTTTTTAGTGCATTCGAACTCGAAAGTTCATCGCCTCATCTACGCAAGCCTTCCACGTATCCCTATTTTGTGCTAACCCTATCCATTTTCGCGCCGTCCCGTCCGATTTCAGTTAAGTCCGCTTTTTACATGTCCTCCACCTGCGTCTAGGTCTACCTAGAGGTCGCGATGTATTGGCTTTCCTTTCATTATACGCGCTGCCGTGCGATCATTTCCCATTCTTGCAACGTGCCCTGTCCATCTTAGTCTTCGTGATTTAATTATTCTGTTTATATTCGGTGACGCGTATAGGTTATGTAGCTCGTCGTTGTGCAGTTTCCTCCACTCCCCGGTTTCCTCATCTTTCTTTGGCCCGTATATTTTTCGCAGAACCTTATTTTCGAACACCCTAAAACGGTTTTCTTCCGCTTTAGTAAGCGCCCAAGTTTCGCACCCGTACAGGATTACCGGCATTATTATAGTCCTATATATCCTTACTTTTACATTTCTAGACAGCAGTTTTGATTTTAGTAATCTATTCACGGCGTAGTAGCAAGCATTACCCGAATGAAGTCTCTTGTTAATCTCGGCTTTAATTTCGTTTCGATCATTTATGGTTGTGCCTAAATATCTGAATTCGCTAACCTTTTCAAAAGTATAATTTCCGACTCTAAGATCACCCTCACCTTCGCAAATGCCCAATTTATCCATGATCATATATTTCGTTTTCGATTCGCTCACCTCTAAACCCGTGTCCTCAGCCGCCTTTATGAGAATTTCCGCGTTTCTCGCTACCGCTGCACCGTTATCCCCTAGTATGTCCAAGTCATCCGCATACCCTAGAATTTGTGTTTTTCCGTTAAGGGTTGCACCTAGCCCGCTAGTCTGCATTTTTCTAACAACATATTCTAGCGTTAAGTTAAAGAGTACTGTAGAGAGACCGTCACCTTGTTTCAAACCGTCGCGTATCATGAATGATTCGGATACGTTACCGCCTACTCGGACCTTTCCCGTGCTTCCGTTCAGACATATTTGAATTAATTTCACGAGTTTTTTTGGTACTCCGAGGAGCACCAGGATTTGATACATTTTGCTTCGTTTGATAGAGTCATACGCTTTTTTAAAGTCTATAAATAGTTGGTGTATTGTTTCGCAATGTTCCCATTTTTTCTCTAACAACTGTCTTATAGTAAACATTTGATCGCACGTCGACCTGTTACGCCGGAATCCACACTGATAGTCTCCTATTATATCTTCCGCGAAGGGCGTGAGTCTGGCCTGTATTACGTTTGATAGAACTTTGTAGCAGGTAGCTAAAAGTGAGATTCCCCGGTAGTTATTGCAATCTGTCTTATCTCCCTTTTTGAAAATCGGTATAATGATAGATTCTTTCCAGTTTTCCGGTATCGTTTCATTTTTCCAAATAGCACATACTAGTTCAAAAATTTTGAATGTAAGCGCGGTGCCCCCGTATTTAAGTAGTTCAGCTGGTATAGAATCGTTTCCCGCGGCCTTATTTTTTAGTTTTTTGATCGCGGCTTCTACTTCTTTGTAGGTCGGTTCTTCCATATGGAGTTCCGCAGTGTGGATTTCGTCTCCCGTTTCCTCGCAGTTTTCATGTACGTTTAGTAACTTATCAAAATATCCTCTCCACAGCTTTAGCAGTTCATTTATGACTCTAATACCGTTATCGTTGCTGGTCTCGTGCAGACTCGATCTACTCTGGAAACCCTTCCTAATAGCGTTAATTCCTTTGTACATCTCGCGCGGGTTATTTTCCTTACTATTAGTTTCTATTTTTCTAATCTGATTCTTTTGATACTCGCGCTTTTTGTTCCTGTAAATCGCCCCCACTTGCCTTCTTATTTCGTGGTACTCTTCTACGGCCCTATCGCCTCCATTGTGTACGCTGTCTAATTTGGCCTTTTTGCGCCTTTCAAACCAGAGTTCGCACTCTTCGTCAAACCATGGTTTGCTCTTTGGCTTTTTCTTTCTACCTAGCACTTTATTCGCGGCCTGTTTTATCGCTTTTTCGATATCCCCCCAAAGACTGTTCGGGTCGTCATCTACCTCCGTCGGTGCATCCGTTTCTTCGAGTACCTGAAACCGATTCCTTATTTCTACTTGATACTTAATTCGTTCTATCCCGTTCCGTAGCTTTTCAATATCGAACGTTTCTACTTTGCTCGCCCGTTTACTATTTTGCCCAGCTACTAATTTGGCTCTTAATTTGGCCACTACTAGAAAATGATCCGAGTCGCAATCCGCCCCCCTATAGGTTCTTACGTCAAGCACGTTCGTGTGGCGCCTCTTATCGATAAGAAAGTGATCGATTTGATTTTTCGTGGCTCCGTCCGGCGATGTCCACGTTACTTTGTGTATATCCTTGTGCTTGAAGCACGTACTCTTTACTATAAGATCTTTTGCCGCCGCGAAATTTATGACTCTAATACCGTTATCGTTGCTGGTTTCGTGCAGACTTTCCTTGCCTATAGTGGGCCTAAACATTTCCTCTTTCCCTATTTTAGCGTTGAAATCCCCCACTACTATTTTGGTGTCGTAAGACGCGAACTGGTCGATTAATTGCTCCAAGGCTTCGTAATAAAGATCCTTCACCTCTTCCTCTTTGTCCTCCGTAGGACAATGCACGTTAATAACCACGTAATTGTACCACGCTCCTTCGATGACGATATACGAGAGTCTGTCGTTTACGAATTTGAAACTTTTAACCGCGTGTATAATTCTTTTGCTAATCAGAAATCCGGTACCTAGGGAATGTCCGCTCGCGCCCCCGTACATAAAGGTGAAGTTTTCGTTTCCTAACATACCGCTATCTTGCCACCGAGTTTCTTGTATAGCTACTAAGTCTAGATTGTACCCGCCAGCTTCTTTTAAGATTTCCCGGTACGCGCCTGCTCTGTATAAACTGCGCACATTCCACGTTCCTACCTTTAAGTCCCTATTGATTTTGGTTTGGTTTTGGTTTTTTTGAGCCATGGTAGTAAGTGAAACACATAGACATAGTTAGGTATGAAGAGAGAGTGAAATAAGAAATATTGTTGAGTGTTCGTTGTTGTGGTGCTTGCGTAGCGTTTCTAGATGAATGCGTTCGATCGCCAGTGTGGGCTCATCACACCCACGCCCGGGCCTATCGGCTGTCCGCGGCTGCTTATTCGATTTATTCACAGTTAACCTCTTTCTCAGGGGCCGTTCCTCTATCCGCAACCTGAGGACGCGCCGTGTAGTGGTGATAGGCACCCATCCGTCCGCTCTGGACGCACAGAAAATTCCTATAAATACACATGTAAAATTCAGGACCATCGCACCAACGGTAATACAGATTATTGCTCTAAAAAAGAACATACAATCATGTGAAATATTCTTTAGAAACTATATAAAACATTGAGATTACTTTTTGATATCGATTTCTTTTTCGATAGCCATGAATCTTTGGACAAACTTTTGACCAGTAGCCAAAGCACTGAGCCATGTGAACGATAATCCAACAGTCAGACCCCAAAAGCTACTTCTTACAAACGGGCTTGGGTCGAAGCTCCACATAAAACACAATAAATTGACTTATTAAAATTATCAAATAATATGCAATTCAAAAAAAAATCTAAAATCGCGTTACTTAAATATATCGAGTCTTTCTCCTGCATCTGCAATTTTCCACACTTCGGAAAAACCACCCACAGTGACTACTCCTAAAACCAAAAGTGTAATTAACCCTCCAAGAGTGAATACAGATTGCACGTTGTCGGTCCAAATTACAGCTTTCAATCCTCCCTATTACATTTTAATAAATACTATCCTGTTATAATAATTATCTACAGATCACGTTAAATTGTGCATACAAATTTGTCTTATACTATTGTGGTGTAAAATATGCAGATGATACTCAAAACTGGTGTTAGGATATGCAGATTGAATCCGGAAACTTGTGCAAAAGCAAGAGCTGGAACGTAAACTACCATTGGAATATACATCATTAATGATGCGATGTACATTATCGATACGAAAATTCTCATTTGTCTTGAAAACCGTAATTCCAAGTACTCGTATGTATTAGAGAATTGATGTTCATAATAAACCGGTATAAAAATATAAATTGTAATAATAGCTTCGGCTGCCTGTGCGAATACACTAAGAGCGAATTCTCCTCCGTGAAGGTAGACTTCAGTGGGAATTCCGAGCAGATTTATCCCAGATAACATGCTGTGAAACGTTTTTAAAAAGATCTTGGAAAAGATTGTAACTAAAAAAAAGTATCTAAAGAATATAATATCAATTATTACTAACCTCGAAACGAAAGTGTACTGATGGCTACAGGAAAATATCCCATGTGTTTACCTCCAAACAAATACTCTTCCGCACTATCCTGCTTACTACAGAATCCAAAATAGATTCCAATCAGAAGACTTATACTAAGCAGCCCAGTAAATGAAATATAATCAATCCCAGTAAACATTAATTGTTCCAATTCACCCGTTACAAAACTAACTGTACTCATATCTGCCATTGTTTTTCACTAATATTCACACTGTAACAATATGACAATATAAATACTTCTAAAATCTATTTCTTTGCTATTTAATACTCAATTTGTTTAATTTTTCAACTAGATGACACATTTGGTGTCAGTATCTAACTGGACAACAGGCTGACAACTTGAAATGAAGTGCGAGACTTCCAAGTATTTCGACAATTTGTGATAAAAATTAATCTTCTTATCATCGAGTATGTACGAAAGAAAGAGTGTCAATGAATTTAATCATCGAAATTTCAATATATATATATTCGTATTTTATTTCATTGTACAAATAATCACAGTTTTATGTTTAAAAGTAAGACTAGAATTTATCAATCTTTTATAATTTTTTTATCAGAATCGGTTTCGTTATCTTTTTCTCCGAGCAAATTTTCTTGTTGATGAAGCACGTTTAAATTGACTTCAAAATACTTTTTTTTAGGTAAAAATCTGAAAATTATGCATACAGAATTAAGCCACCACTCAACACCTTCTACAAAATGGTAAGGATATTGTCAAAGTGCACTAAAATAAAAGTCTCGATTACCTTCGAATTGCCGGTGTAATATGTTCGGGATTGACTTTCGAAACGTCAGACTCTCCTAATAAAAAGCTCGTCGCAATTCCTACTACCACTGTTATCATTGATCCAAAAAAGACGAAGAATAAAAATGTGGTTTGGAAGAGTATCATGGGTTCATCCTTTGAATTGATAGGTGGCAGCGTTGTAGTTTCAGTAAGAGTTTCATTTAAAGGATAGGGACAATTTTCAACAGTCATGGGCAGTGTTGAATAGCGTATTCTATTATTTAGAATATGCCATTTGGATCCTATTACGATCCATGACATAAACAACAAAGCTGTGACGGCTCCAGTCAATGCTCCTTTTTTCCCCACGCATGGGACGCACATGCCAAGAAAGAAAATTCCTAAAAGTGGTCCGTCTACTGCACCACGGATGCTATAAGACATTTCTAATACTGTACCCAAGTGTTCGATAACGAAAATCATAGCTACACTGATAAATCCAATGATCACGGAAATCACCTGCAATTATCATAAAATACGTTTCGATCATTGCTGCATCGTAATTATATTACAATGCTAATTGCAGTAATCCAAACCTTCATGATATTAGCAGCTTTGGCATCTTTGTTTGTACTTTCGGCCATCCATTTGTCGATGAAATCGTCGTAAATGAGTCCAGATAGAGTATTAATACTGGCACTCATAGTAGATAAGGCAGAACTCACTATCCCTGCAAGAAACAAGCCAGATATACCTGGTATATTTTTCGTAATATCCATAACGTAGTAGGGAACAATTTGGTCACTCCGTTGCACCAGCTAATAAAAATATAAAGTCCGTATCAATAAAGTATGTAGACAAAATGTGTTACTCTTTAGAATGGTATTTACTTTTGCACTTGCTGGATCGCAATCATGATATTTGGCGTAAATTAATAGTCCAGTGAATACTACGCAAACATCAATAATAACAGTACCCACTGTCTTTAGTAGTATAGCTCTAAAACATGAGAAAATTTAATAACGTGGATTTTTACTAATATTTGAAATTCAGTGTTTCTTATTTAAATCCATGTTCTAATTACTTGTTTATATCTCTTTGCGTCTTAATAGCTAAAAATCTTTGAATGAATTTTTGACCAACTGCAAAGTGGCTTAAGGACGTAAACAAAGTTCCAAAAGACATCGCCCAAAAAGTATTCCGAACAAATGGACTTGGATTGAAGCTGCAAAAATACACCATAAAATAGTCAATGAAATTTTTAATCCAAAGTTTGATGAGTATTTGATGTATAAATATATGGCATAGTTAGTAAATACTCAAAAATTTCAAGCCTTCCTCCTGCGTTGGAAATTTTCCAAACATTGAAAAATCCACCAACTGATCTGATTCCAATAACAAGAACCATAGCCAACCCTCCTAGAGTAAAAATAAACTGTATAGTATCAGTCCAAACAACAGCTTTGACTCCACCCTGAGTATTGATAAAATTGATTATTATTTTCCGTACCTCGAAATATTCATTATTTGTTGGGAAAAGCAAATCTTACCATTGATGTGTAAGTGATACAAATAATGCTAAGTACGGGAGATATCAAATGAATGCTGAATCCAGTGACTTGGGAAAAGGCAAGAGCAGGTACATAGATTACAATAGGAACATATACTAGCAGAGATAGTATGTACAAACTAGATGCAAAACATCGAATCCGTCTTGAAAATCGCAGTTCTAAATATTCATAAGTGCTAGATATTTGCAGCTTGTAGAACACGGGCATAAAAACATAGGCCGTGATTAATCCAGTGCAGATGGTGTTAATAACAGTCAAAAAATATTGACAGCCGTGAAAGTATACTTCAGTAGGCACTCCTAAAAATGTTATACCTGACAACAAACTTTTAGGAGAATGATTATAACGCTTTTAAATCAGATCATTTATTTAATGAACGTGATATAAATACAAGATTTTTATATTATATGAGGTACCAACCTTGCTAAAATGCTTGTAGCAACAGGAATGTATCCCATCGTTTTACCACCGAACAAATATTCATTGACACTATCTTGTTTACTAAAAAACCCAAAGTATAGACCAATCAAAAGACTCATTCCAAGTAAACTACTGAATAATAAGTAATCGATCCATCCAAACACTAGTTGATTCATCTTACTGATTGTGCTAAATTTTTAATTTAAATTCACGAACTAGCAAATTAACTTATTAAGAATAAACTCCTCTAACACATTATTCTTTGGTAGAAACTGGGATGAATGTGAAAAGTGAAACTATATTTCTAATGGCATGCCTGCAACTCGTATCTTGCATTTTTTAAAGGTTTATTTATAGCCTCATCTGCGCAAAGGTAAATCATGATAACATACTCGGTGCTTTGCTAAAGCTTGATTTCAGAATAGGTGAAGAAATGTTATTACAAGAGAAATAAGTAGACGCTAGAAATTGTCTGACATTAAATCTATTTAAAATTATATTTTTTTTTCTTGATACAAGAGCTTCAAAACCAGTTCAAACTCTTTTACAGAATAAAAAGGCTTCCTTGTAATTATATACATAAACAAACGGTAGTAAATCAATTGCAATAAAATGAAGTGCGCAGATAAAATTAATCCCGAGCCCAGATTAGAACATCGAGATAAACAACTTTAACTTTCCCTTATCTTTGATTGAGAAGTTTTTAACTTGCACATTTGGATACCAGAAATGATTTTTACGTAAGGTTAGAAAAGTAATTGCAATAAATTATACTTTTATTGAAGATTAAACTATACAAAATCAATTTTGTTTTAATTAATTTTTACTCAACGACTTATTTTGCTAACTTTTATTTACAAATTTATAGCAAAGATTCAAACCCTTTATGGTATGGTTTAGTTAGTCGTTTTTACTTAGCATAGCTGATGAATAATCGTAAGTAAAAAGTTTAAATGATAAAAAGCCTCCTGATCCTGGACTGCTTTTAAGGAATAGTCCTGCGCCAGAAAGTGGTGTTGGCGGATTCGTTTGAACTGGTTTCAAGTCAATGAAAGGAATCGTGGTTTGACCAGCGTCTGCGTCCAAACCCGTGGTTGTGAAATATAAGAATTGATTGCTTTGAGATGTAGGAACCGCTGGGGCTCCAGATTTTGTTGGTACGTCAAGATTTTCAAGATTTACTTGGACCCTAGGGAAAATATAAGAAACATTAAACAAACGTCAGTGCAGTATACAAATGTTTGAGATAAAAAAATGTAAGCTGCTCTTACTTTTCAGATACTCTATTGAGGTGTGCTTTTCCATTCAAGTTTCTAGCTGTTGAAAACCATGGACTTATGATTTCCCGTGCTAAAAGTTTACCTGTAGTATAATTGAATGGTACCATGCTTACATCTAGATTTAAATGATAACCAGATCCTCGAACTTCGTCTGCTGTGAATCTGAACCCACCAACCACATAATTACTGTAGTTGCTAGGTCCTCGGTCTGCAAAATCTAGATCATCTAAATTAACAGCCGCTTTCCTGTACATAAATTCATCATCCCTATTCAGTCCTCTTTTAACTTTCCATTCTAAAACGTGATAGTCCCTGTCCGCTACAGGAATATATTCCCACTTTGTTCCTTCACTGCCGGGTATAGGTTCGTTTATCTTATAATCGTCAATTGGTACCCAACTCACTGTAGTTTGGTCAATAATACCTCTTGGTAATAATTTTCCTTGTTGAATTTGAATATGGATTATGTTATTCGATTTTCTAAATCGCACTCCGGTGACAACACTGTTGATAAAATTGACAAACATATATGTTCTAACAGTTTTGTCTTAATTAATTGTTTATTTTGTATTGCTAAAATTAACTATAGAAAACTTACTAGTTATTGTAAGTATCAGCGACTACCGATCTTAAATTAACATATCGGTCAGAGTTGGAATATTCCAAATCATCACAAGTGCATAAACAATAAGTACAATGTGAAAAACCACGACCCCAACCATATACTTCTAGAGCAGGATTTGCACATCCTCCTTTTGGTCCGTACCGTTGACTATTTCCATATTCGACATATTCGTATCTACGATCACTTTTTTTGTCCTATTAACAAATAATATTACTATGAATTCACCGTTAAAAAATCAAGAAGCACTATTACAATTCTGTTAATGATGTATCAAAACTGATGAATTACCGAAGCGCAAATGTACATCGTCGATGAAACTTTGTATTCACATTCCCACAGATTTCCGCTGCAAATCCTTTGTTTGGCGCAAATTTTTTTATCAAAACATCCGTATACATTTGCTTTTTTATATTTAGGACACGTTTTCGTGCATGTTCCATCAGGATTTAAATCAACTTCATTTATAATGTATTTTTGGAATACATTGTTCAGTTTTGTATACGTAACTCCTGTAAAAAAATGTTTTCTTAGTTTGTTTTATGTGAAATTAATAAAAATATTAGATTATAAAAGTTGTACCTTCTTTGTACCCATAGGTGTCACATGTCCAAATGGCTCGGGAAGCTGGTTTCATTGCTTTTGCAACAGATAGCATTGTATTAGTGATTCTTTTTACAAATTGTTCTTCTGCCACTTGTATTTCATTTGTTAGATCATCTGTTAAGTAAACACTGTTAGTATTAGTTGCAAATTTTGATAATACGTATGTAAAATTTAATCTTAAAATACTCACGTCCTTTAATGTACTGAAGAACATAATGACCAAATAAAATCATGGAGTACCCTTTAACATCGGCCAAAGCAATGGCATTATAAAGATTATGAATCATTTGCTGTAGAGATTGCTGTGTTTTACACATTTGCCGGGGAACCTACAATAAAATTTTATGTCTTGGGTTATTTTATTTGTGTAGCATCAACAACTCAATCGTTAACAATGATTATTTATAGAATCGTAGCAAAATAAATTGTAGAAAAATTTTTGTTTTCATTCCCAAAACAAGCACGCTTACCTGAGTACTTCTGGATAAAACAGTAAGAACACTATCTCCTACGTCGACATCTGTTTGTACCAATAACCAATGTATGGTTTTTAAAGCATTCGGCAATTCAGTCAGTTCAGGAGACGTAACGGCCTTTGCAAATCGTTTTAAAGTATCGTTACTAAATTTCTGCGGCGCGCTTATGTAAGTCAAAAATTCTTCATACGAATTTTCTATTTGATTGATGCGCAAATAAATTTCAAATAAATTATTTTTTAAGTTTATCTGGTCAGGTATTTCATTTGAAATTTTATCAATTATTTCATCTTTCATGTTTTGCATATCTACTTTGAGAGAATCTAATTTCTTGGAAACATGTTTTATTTGATCTGTTAGTCGTTGTTCCATGCCAGATACTATTTTAACATCACTTTCGCTTTCTTTCGTTGTAGTGGGTAGTAATTTTCTATAGATTGTATCGATTCCATTATATATCTCTTTACCCACTTTCAGAGCAGTACCTGCATTTCCCATCAAACTCTTTATATCAAACTTTCCATCTTCGCATTTACCAATTTGTTGGTGTCCAAAAAAGAGCAGAAGTGCGAACGTGAATGATATTAAACTAGCCATGATCAAGTTTAATAAGAATCAGTTGCACAACTTTAATAAAATCACTGCAAAAGATCCTCCGTTTCCAAATAATTTTGCACTGAAAATAATGATATGAAAATTATTATAGGATGGGCGAAATACAGTATACATATATTTTAAAAACCAGGCAAAATACTAATAATTCATGCAAGCTTGGTATTTCACTATCATGTGCCATGCTTTGATTCTACAAAATAAAAACCGGTTAAAATATGATGTAATAATTTTCTGTAATTCCAAATTTTTTTTAGCATTAGTTTTTGATTTATCAGGTGGCGCGATTGCCTTCCCAATGACGCAGTTTCTAGACGAATTAACCAAAAGAAACAGATATATAATAGAGATGTGCGAGTCAAAAGTCGAGTTTAATATTTGGTTAAGACATTATGGTGCATATAATTAAAACAAAGATATAATAATACATTATAAGTGTTTGGATGTTAAGTTAATATATTAATTAAACAGATTCAATCAATTCTGAATCAAAAAAATGTTGAAAGGTTGAAAAATCAGTCCAACTAACCAATCAAATAATTTTTCAGGCGAAAACTCGAAAAAAAAACTCGAAAAAGTACTCGAAGCTTTAAGTAACATATCACGGTTATAAAACAAGACAAAAATCATACTATTTGTTAGATATGTTTAAAACCTCGACAGTCACAGTGTTTAAGTAGATTTTTATACCTACACTTATTTTGCAATCAAAACAATAAAAGTTCGAGTTTGACTCGCACATCCCTAATATATAAGTAAACAATATTAGACTTCTATACAAATGAAGAAAATATTTGATGAAACTAAAATTGATTTAACATTTTGTACGCTAGAGCATATTAATAAGAGCAAGTTTGCAAATTAATGAACGAGGCGTTTTATTACACAATATTATTTACTCACGTGTATATTATATGTCTGCATGCATTACCATCACTGATGTTAGTGACTAGACCAACGACAATGGCTATCAGTACCGATTTCGAATAGAACTTTTAATTACAATACCGAGTTCTTATATCGACTAAAATCATGATATGTGTGATGTACATGAAACACTTGATATAATTTTGAAATTTCATTGAACATCTGGGTTAACTATATAATTAGAATAAATAATATTTATTCAAATTATATAGTTATTTTAGTTTCATAACTCCATGTAGGCTGTATAAACAATACGTTTTGTATTATACTTGGAACATATTTGAACTGATAACATACATTCAATACTGTTAATGATTTGGCGATCGAAACTTTGCGCAATCCCCCATTGACGCATGCTTTATCAAATATTCAGTCGTTTAAACAAATACTAGAATATAGTCTCAAATTATAAGAAAAAATGTTTGGTCTAATTTAATTTTGAGAGTATTTTGTACTAAGAACTAATTTTGATTGATTATTATGATTGATAAAAATAATTGAGTAAAATATATCAAAGAATACTTCTAAGAGCATAAAAATATATGCACTCAAATTAAATAAGTTTAAAATTTTTAATAGTATTAATTGTTTTTTTCATATTTTAACTTATTTTAAATTATGAATAATTAATTTCGTGCTTAAATGTATGAAATGATATGTAATATCAGACAAAACTCATAAAATGGCGCGACATTTTTTTTTAGTTCTTTACCACGGCAAGACTTTGAACAACTTATATTATTAACTAACTTACTTTTTACAAAATAATGCGAATATTTCAAAATTTAATTACTTAAAGTTTTACATTACAAAGTACACCTAAAATATAAAATTGATCTATATTCATTATTTAACGTGATCATTTTATCCATTTATATATTTTTTTATTAAAACTATAAGATTTAATGAGAAGTAATGGCACATTCAAACAGTTCTGATTAACAACATCTGACACCGAACAAACTGTACACATTAAAACTCTACGCAAAGATATCAAGGGGCGCGGTAGCACCCCGATGGCAAGTATAAGTTTTTATACAGTGTGCCGCCGGGAAGCTCCGCGACCCTATTATTATATTATACTTTGAATTTGCTTTTTAACCTATTTACGTTTTATTAATTCTGTCTATATTTTATTTGATCCGTTGTTGACTCATATATGGAAGTATCCTATTTTGAAGATTCTAAACAGATCTTTCTAATGACCGTAGTATTTTTCTAAGGAAATTGCTCCTTCCTAAAAATAACTAAGATAAAAAATTAATTTGCGATAATTTCTTAAAATTTCTGGCCATGCGATTCTCTTCTTTTTAAGTACAATAATACAAGAATATGTCAAAAAATATAATAGGTTATAAGGTTATAATATCTGTAAATTGATACGCTCTTGATTACGACTACGCCGCGAATAAATAATTTCCAGAGCATCGTTTCGTTTTGGATTCCACCTCGCATTCTTCATAACTTGGAAATCCTGAATAAATACGCACTTGGACTCGTTCATGTTCGAGTCGGATATTTTGATTTCGACTGCTGTGCCACTTGGAATCAACAAGTTGTTTTGATTTTTATATACAATTTTGCGAATGGTGCATAATTGGTGTTTTCAAATTTTAAGTATCAACGGCAGTCGAGATAGTATACAAAGAAGATACTCGTGCTACTGCTAGTGCATCGCCCGTCAAGATTTTTATGTCATAGCGTCGAGCGCTGGTCAGGACGACTCAAGCACTATAGCGTGGATCGCCAGAGATCAAGGGCGAGATCGACCAGCGTAATCGGTAGCCTTTCTGAGCTCGGCTTCAACTTCATCGAGCGCTCTCACCGCTTGATGAGCTCGGCGACGACTCCGTTGGCTGCAATATACATATATCTTGATCTGCTTCTCCATAACCTCATTTTCGCGTAAACTTCCGTAACGTGTCGAAGACTGCAAGGTCTAGGTAATTCCTCAATCTTCCGTTACAGCAACAACTTTAATCTTACCTGAGCGGCACGACGCCCACGCCGCCTTGATCATTATCAGTCAACCTGAACTCGGTCCTATTTCTCAACAGCTATATAGCGGCTCCTGGGCGGCGCATTATGACAGCGAGCCCAAGAACTATTTCATTGAGTTTGAGCACATTGAGGAGGAGGTAGATATCAACGAGGAGCCGACGCTTCTCCAGGCGAAAATCAGCAGTCCAGCCTCAAGCTCGGCATAGCCGCACGATATTCCGCAACAAGTCCAAGCAGATCGTCATAGACACGACGTGTACATGAATGCTGGATACAGATAGTAAAACACAGCAACGTGCTCGGAACCCCTAGTATATAGCTACTTACTATAGCTCACATCGATGGATTGCAAACTGCGAAGTGCGACATAGAGATCGAGTCGACAGCGTGCGTGATCAACGGATAATCGATCGAAGCTTGACCATAACTTCGCCAAGTTTTTGTTTACTGGAGTTCTACAAAGATCCCGTTGGCTTCAATTCTAACCTCAACGACCATTTTTGTTTGCATCAGAACCATACACAAAGTCAAAACAAATTAATATAATAAGTAAGATCTCGACTGTTCTCGTCTTCCACAGACTTAGAGCGCTTATTGTTTCCCCGAAATTAGCAGAAGACTACGAGGCCTTCTTGTTCTTCCACAGGCCGAGAACGAGTTCAAGAAATGAGACTATGATAACGATCTCACCGAGTCCGAGGACGATGAAAATGACGAGATCGTCGAGGCCAATGAGCGAGAACTTGCGTATACTATAGATCGTCTTTGTATGAAGATGGAGAATAGCCACACAGGCGCGCCGGATCGGGGACCGGTACAGGACCCCCGGCTCACAACGATGGACTAGACACTGGACATCGACAAATTGCATCATCAGAACATGCTGGACTGTCACATCAAGAGCGAGACCTATAGTGTGATCAGTGGCCACTCTTAGCTCTCTCCACTTGTCCTCGACGACGAACCTGTCAGTCGCAAGGACGACCTTCGTAGCTGGTCGTTTGAGTTGTATACCAGAGGCTCCTAGCTCAATGGCAACCAGATACTCAACTCCAAGACCTTATATTCAATTATTCCTCCGGAGTCGAAAATTAACGACAAGATCTTCCTTCTTTCGTTACAGCTGTTTCAACCTCGACATGAGAGTGACTGTATAACGCCACCTCAATCATGGTCGATTCCTCGAACCCGATAAGGCCTCAGATGTCATCGGTGCAGCAGAGTTTGACGCAGCTGGCAAGCACCTCAACGACAACCGCCGAATAGACGCGCCACGGCTCTAACGACCAGCAAGCGACACTTCGCGCTCAAGGCCAACTCAATGAAGAAATCCGTGCTTATAAGCAAAAGCTGCAGCAGCTGCCGAATAGGTCAGGCCCAGCAGAGCCCAAGAACTTCGAGTCGGAATGCGATCGACTATGGCAACAATCTCATCAAGTTCGAGAACGAGGAGGAGGTGGACGTCATTGAACCGACATGGTCCTGGAGATCGGCAGCGACAAAAGCCCCACCAGCTTCAAACTTAGCATACCCACCGTAACACCCGATAAAAAGTCCTATAGTCTACTACACTGCTGCTGTCGGGTCGATATCAATATTTAACAATTCCAACGAAGACTAGCGCAACTCAATGTTTGCCGTTTTCCTTGCAGAAAATGACTACTAAAAAAAAGAGCAAAAAATTTGAGTTGCGTTAGTCTTTGTTGGAAATCATAATTCTGCTAGACTTCGTAAAAATCGACAATATTGCAACAGCCCCTTGAGGGATTCTTTCTGTCAAAAACATTTCCATTATAAGTTTATTAATTAAACTCATTAAAAGGTTGTGAAATCAGTTCAAATAACACCTTTTACAAGGTAAATTGTTGGCAACTATAAGTTATGTGCCCATCCTAACGAATCTATCTTAGTATTATAATTATAATTCCTCCCCTGGTAGAAATGTTAACGGTTCAATTGCTTATTAATGGCTTATTTAACCAAATTCGTTAATGAACCGTTTAGAAATTCGCTAAATAACCGCTTACTGTAATAGAAATTATACACGGCTCTTAACGGTTAATTTGCTTATATTTAGTTTACCAGGCATGCATGTACAATTGTGAGGTTAAAAAGTTCATCAATGAATGTAATTATTATAATTATAATTTAAATAAGGGCAGGAAATGCCAAGAACATTAAATAATTTGTAGGAAATATATTCAAGCCATATATAGGTATATTTTGAGGTTAAGAGGTTAGGATAATCCCCATATAAATAAATCAGTTTGATTTTATTAATGCTTTAACTTGATATATTTCATTCAATCCTACTCTACTATCTCTAAAACGTTGATATGGCCTGCTTAGGCAGTTCGTTATTCTATAAACAAGGTTTCTTGATTTTATCACTTGGTTATGATATTAAAGAACGATTGTACAAAGGTAAGTTCAAGTAGTTGTATACATGAATGCATGTAATGTATGATTAAAACATACTGATTAATAACTCGTGTTATTTATATATTTCTTAGGTGATTTTTCTTTAGACAGAAGAATTGTAGAACAGAAATGTAATGCAAGATATAAAGAAATTTCAAAGAAATTTAAAAATCTAATGGCAGCCCCGGATCTGGGGGGGGGGGGCTACGGGGGCTATAGCCCCGGGCCTCACAATGTCGGGGGGCCTCGGTAAAATTCTAGTATAAAATCAAATAAAATAACGGAAATAAGCACAATAATTTTGAATTAAAAGATAAGCTATGGATATAAATAATTAACGGCTATTACTTTATTTCGACAACTTTTCTATTATTAAAACATTTTAGGTACATTTATATGAATAAAAATGATTCAGTTTACAACTGTTTTCTTCTAATCTTATCTGATGCAAACTGATGAATAATTTCATCAAAATTTAATGATTTACATAAATCGTGTTCGATGCTTAAAAGCGCCAATGCCGACAATCTAAATTGAGTCATAGACGATCGGTACTTGTTTTCGATATATTGTAATTTAGAGAACAATCTTTCTCCTCCGCAATTAGTAACGGGTATACATAAAAACATTATTAAAATTATATGTACGTTTGGAAAGACATCAATCAAATCTTTTTCCGTAATCCATTGTAATAAATATCTGTGGCTTCCTGGCAAATCGACTTAAGTCACATTTTTTGAAAATTTGGGTTAAGTGGTATTTTCTATATTTAAACACTCCTCTTTTACGTGAAAGTATTGAATTTTTTCTAAAACTAGTCCTTGTCCCGTAAACAATGCAGTGCATAACAACTTAAGTCCATTTTATTGCAAATCGTTTCCGGCAAAACGACTTAAATCATGCTAAAAGTGCTTCCAATCATTTTATAGGGCGAGACGCGTATAAAAAAACCTCCGTTATGTTAATTTTCAACATAGAAATCAATTAGGAACAACGTATATTCATTTTAACAATCTAATTTTACCAGGACTCAATTATGCATAAAAATGAGGGTATAATGTGTTACCGACAAAACGATTTAAGTCCATTTTTATCTATAAAATATTCCAGGATAAGAAAAATAATTAAGAAACTAGTCTATAACTTCAAGAGAAGCTATGTCAATCATTATTATCCTTTTTGGATGTTAAATTTCATATCGAAATGTCCCAGCACGAATATGTTTAAGCTAGAGCACGGAAAATGTGTTCCCGGCATAATGACTTAACTTAAGGTAATTTCTGCACCATACAAAGACAATCACCTATTTGTTGTGCCCAATGTAATGATTTGAAAGATAGTTCATAGTACATTAACTAAACACAGTATCGCGCCGTAATTCGTATGCTACGATCTTACGTATCAATTTAAACATTAAAATCGCAATTTCTCGAAAACACGAAAATGTGACTTAAGTCGTTTTGCCGGGAAGCCACAGATGTATAGGTGTGATTTTCTCATTACCCTTTATTTCTTTGGAATTAGTAGTTTTCTCTTTTAATTGCACTTTTCTTTTCAAGTCTTTTCCGAACTCCGATTTTAACATTAATATTTTTCGCGGATTTCGCTGGCTTGAGAAATTCTTGGAGTAGTATGTCTATTCGAAACTTCTTAGTATGCTACTTAAAAAATCGATAAAACTGAAGGAAAGCTAGACATCTTGAGCTCTGATTCAAAGATATTGTTTCAACGAACATTTGGAGCTCTGTTAATTAGAATAGCTTATATATCCTTATATGAAGTTTTAAATAAGTATGCGTGGGGCACTTGAGTTTAGGTTCGACGATTAATCGTTTGATTTCTTAAATATCTTTATTGCAAACTACAGCGCGTGAGTCCAAGATAAATGCCGTGTTTTTTTTTTTTATTACGGAAAGTTCTTAACTATATTAATTAAAAATGTACAAAATAAAAGGGCTATTCTTCGATGAGCTACAACGGCGATATCGGACCTTTTTTTGTTTTTAAAAAAGGGCCTCTGCAGAGATCATAGCCCCGGGCCCTACCATAGGTTAATCCGGCCCTGTCTAATGGTTGCAGCGTCGGATCAGGTATATGTATGCGACGCAAAGAAATATCAACAAGGTAATCGAAAACTATAACATCAGTTATACGTTAGAGCAAATTAATCAAAATAATTTATTGATCTAAATGGTTATTTTATGTGAAAAATTATTTTTATAGGTAAAACCTACGTCGAATTTAAAAACATGTTCCAACAATATTTAGTACAAGAATTATATGGTGGAATTCATTGTGACACGTACTGCAAAATTTTTAATAACATGCTGACTCAATCATGTGCTCATCATCAAACCATTCCGCGATCTTTGTGTGAAAGTACATATCTCTGTTTATCTGCTTTGCAAGACTGTAAACCCTTAAAACTTGATTACTACAATATCTATCCAAAAATTTGCATTTCGGTATGAATAAATGTTAACTATTTTAACTTTAAAATGTAATGTTAATTACAATCCCACTCGTGATGTTCATTCATGATTACAGAACAATTCGTATACCACTCGCAGATACGATTACGTTTTATATGATATATGAAAATGACAAAAGACAATGCAATGAGCCACACCGAGAAAGTTGTGTTTATTATGCTTACACCTTATACGGAAAACCAGGTGATGAGTCACAGTATGGTTTTAATCTGGATATCAATTTAGCTAATATCAATGAGAATCAGTACGTAGCAGAATATATAAACGTTTTATAATTATTCAATGTATAATGTTCTTTATTTTTAGCGTTGTTACGGGGGCAAGACTTGTAAATCATCGTGACGTTATTCAAATTCAGTTGCAACAAGGAAAGTTATTGCCGTACGGTGGCATTGACCCTGATACGATCGAGTGGGTCCATATTAAAAAGTATAAAAAAGCGTTGAAAAATGGTAATTGTTCGTCTCCTTATTCTAAAATAATTTAACAGAACGAACAGAGCAATATCTGTGCATTATTATCCACATTGATATTTTGTAGCTTACAAAGTCAACTGGACTAATCGTGCAGTCAACTTGCATAATCTAAAAGTACCAGAAAATAATGTTGTAGTTGGGCTGAAATTCATTGAACAATAACAGAGGGACTTCAACATCAGGAGGCTTTCTAGGGCTTAATTTATTCACATACAACGTAGCGCCTCATATAGAGATTAAAGAGGACAATGCTGTCATGAACTCAATAGCACAACTTTACGGCATGATAGATATTAAGAATTCAATTGTAAAAAAACACAGTCTTATTCAAATAAATAAATTAATCTATATAACATCGCTTTTCACGAGTACAAAAAGAGATCAAACACGCTCAGCCATATCTATCCCTGCAAGATCCACCATCGCCTTTTATTATCTTATAATCTTCGCATTCGCAGATCTTTTGCACTTCGCCAGTAACGTTCATTGTTCTTGATTCACTAATGATTATCCTCGGAGTGCGTAAGCAAAATTGCTCGCAGTTACCGTTCTCTATGGCACATGGATTGTCGCTCTTCACTTTCTGCACTGACTGACCGAATATCTTCACGCCAGCTATCAATTCATTCGAATCGTCCTCCAACATAGGTGACAGTCTTCTGGCAACCGATTCCGTCGACTTATCGAACCTCCAAATACTTGTCAAGTTTGCGACGTACGCGTATCGCTCGTAAATACTAACGGTCTTCGGATGGCGAACTGCGGAAATATCGATGCTCTTGACGTCCAAACCCTCCAGAGTAGCACTCACAAGTTCAGTTGCAGTGGGATTGAACCAGTACAGCCTATCCTCTTCGTGGTCTATGGCGAGTCCAGTTTCGTTAACGTATATCGTCTCATCGCTCAAAAACGGCGTCAGTTTTAATCCACACTTCTTATAAATCCGGCCTTCATTCTGGTAAAGTATCGTGAAATATTGGCAGCCGTTGTTGGGGTGAATCACCAGAGAAGTTGGATGTCCCACGCTGTAAGGAAACGTTTGCAAGGTCTTCCAGAAGTACGTGTTTTCTTTTGGTCTGAGAATTACCAGAGTAGTGTTCTCCGCAGTATCACAGTTGTCTTTCACGTAATGCACGTCGTTCGTGACCCAGTCGAACGAAACATCTCTGATGCAATTATCTCTATTGTAAATTCCTTGAGGTTCTTCACGTGTCAAATTGACGGTGTTGATGGAGTGGTCGTCACTGAATACAACGGTATTCGTATAGAAGTTGTAGTCGAAGTTAATGGTTCTCTTGTTATTCAAAACAGCTGTGTGGAAGCGGATGGGTAGTATCGCATCGCTGAAAGCCTGTTTCTTATCGTCAAGGATTCTACCTCTGAAGAATTCACCACGTGCGTACATAATGTATTCCTTGACCGGTTCACAGTTGTACGACTCATCCTTTAACTGGTAACCAACGTAACAGGCACACGTGTGACCACCATTAGCTGTGAGAAGACAAAGTTGTTCACAGCCTCCGTTGGAGTCTTCACAGGGATTTTTGATACTTGGCACCTCACCAGTGTACACCTTTATAGCTTTCGGATCGTCAAATGGTATCTGTTGAAAATCACGTTCACTGCACACGCCGTTAGTCGTAATGCAGGACCATAACGTTCCGACGTTGGAATTGATTGGAGGTCTTGTCCAGAAGAGTCGATTTCCTGAAACGCCAAGACTCATTGTCGTACTAGAGACGGTAGCTACGGTCAGCCGGTTGTTACCATCGTAGTCGGAGCTTTCGATGGTCATAAGGTCAGACCAGTAGAGCTTCGGAGTCTGGGTGTCAACGCATAAAGCTGTTACACCTGAGCTTACGACTATCTTCTGGAGATAAGTTCCGTCCATGTTGCTTTTAAGTATCTAGAAAATCAAATCAAAAATTCAAGTTGTACTTTATCAAGTACTATACAGAGTCACAGAATAGAATAATATTCACATTACCGAATCTGATTTCTGCACGATGAACATGAGACCACGCGCATGATCCAGATCTATGTCAACAGGGTTCTTCAGATCGGAAACAGCGATACCGAATTTCGTACTCTTCGGATCGTACACGTTCACTTTTCCAGCATAACCATCAAGTACGTAGACTTTGTGAGTTACGAAATCTACGGCTATGGAGTTCGGATCCCATTCTCTCGTCTGGGTAAGATTGTGGAATTTCGTTGAGAGAGAATTTACCCAAGATGAGCCGACTTCTCGCCAGTAAATAGTATCTCTCTTGTAGAGATCAAATGCAGCGATGCCTCTCGAGGATTTCGCCAATTTGGTCTTCTTTTGACTGTCGAGATCCAGTGCCCAAAGGTCTCGCTCGTCGCTTACGAGTAGGGCTTTTGAGTAATCGATCGCTACATCGCCGGAACTACCTCCGCCTGGATTAGTTAAATTATTAGTCATATTTTATGAACATGTTATGATGATAAGTAACTATAGTGTAATATTTTACCTGTCAGAATGACGACGACTGCAACGACGGTAACAAGTAGGAGAAAACCAATGACTCCTGCTATAACGTAAATTGTGTTGGAAAATAGCAGCTTGAAATGCTGCCACATAGAGTCTGCTGTTATTTCTCTCACTTCTTCACTCAATCGACTCATTTTTTATCAAGTTTTTCGATGCTTCGATAAACTACGAACACATTATTTTAAAACAAAAAAAAAAATTAATTTTAATGAATAATTTTAATGAAAAATGACACTTTTTTGGGAGCAACGAAATACACCGGCATGCGATAAAACGATGCTCCGAGATACTGAGGTGTATACGGCGACAAGTAGGCGATGAGACACGGTTAGACGCCGCGCGGCATTTCAAAACTCAGAGGAGTCGCTGATAAGGCATATGATTCACACGACAAAGCAGAGTAGGTGTGCACATGACAAGAAATGTACATCTACTATATTTGTATAAATTAAGCTGAGTGAAAATATAACAGGTAAACATAAGATTGTTGTTGCTAAAATTTGAAAGAACTTTGTTAAAATTTATCCCTTGATTCTGGTATTCAAATTAGCAGGCCCGTATGTTTGTGCGTTCCACATTCGTTTACAAATCATGCAGGTGGGCGCGTTAAAATCTTATCGGACGCGCTTATCAGAAGACGTGAAGCGTAACGTGCGCTGATGTGTGATAAAGCAAGTTCCAAGTGAAAGCGGCGTATGGCTCTCCTTGCTTCCGTTCAAGTTTAAACAAGGCATACACATTTTTTTAAACTATTGAATCATTCGCCATTATATAACCGAATAAAGAACTTTTGAATCTTTCGAGCGTGTTATCAGTAATTCAAATAAAATAGCGTTCCAAAGTAAGGTTACAGCGATAGGTACACAGCCGACGGTCGATAAGCGAGAAACTTCTGATTTTATGTTATCTACAAAAATTTGATACAAGACGGTAAAAAGAGGTTTATCATAGCTGAACAATATAGAAAAAAGGTATTGGAAAAAAACATAATTTTTATTTATCACTATTGCTTCGCAAAGTACATCAACACAGGTAATAATACTTCTACATGACTAGATTGAAAATGTCCTTAATGCATTAAAAATCACAACTGCTATGACGACAATTACACTGTTGTTCAGGGACGAACTACCTGACATACCGCACTCAACCTTATCCTGAAGACTTTCCAGGATTTCTTCGTACGTTCGACCGCGTCGGAGATCAGCAACGTGCTTCTGCAAGTGCTGCGTGTTGTCCTGTAATAAATAAAAGTTGATTTTATTTTTATCTTTGTACACATTTTATTATTAAAGATACAAAGTCACTCACTGGGAAAATAACATCAGACTGACCCTCATAAGGGCCATACAGTGTGAACATTGCTGTTTCACGATCGTAAGTTCTTCCGAAGAACCGATCAAGCGACAGGAGCATCAAATAAATTTCTTCCTTTCTCACTTGGGTGATATTTTTACTTCCTAAAACCTGTGAGAGGAGACATTTTCTCATGATTTTTCACTCTGATAAGATTAATTTTTTTCAATTAATATGCGAGATTATTTTACCGATCCTAAAGTAGTTTCCGCAATGAAGCAAGGCTGTGCTCCTTCGTACGATTCATCCTGGCAAAGCATCTTGTAGTTCATGTGGAATATCGAAAAACCTGCAGGTCACGATAAAAATCGGCGTTCACTAACCAGTACCTTTCAATTTCCTTAACAATAATTCAAATTTAACATTCATAAAGTACCTGAGTAATATTGCTTAGCAGCGCTGAGGTTAACGAAAGCGACGTCTGCCCCACTCATCAAGCACTTGAACGCATTCTCTTCCGGTCCCAATTTGTCCTCGAAATGCGTCTTATTGCACAGAGTGTACAGGTTCTTAGGTACCGTGGTATTCTTTTCATTCAGTCCGTAAACGCAAGTCTGATTAAAGAACTGAGATATCGCCTTGTCGTCCTCGCAGTCCCAGCTCGACGAGCTATTTCTCAAGTAGGCAAAGAAAGCATTCCAGCCTGTATAGGAAATCAATAAAAATTGATCAATCGCGATCTTTTTTCAAATTTGAAAAATAATTTCTTACCAACACTCTTGTAGCTAGTGAAGCAAGCCTTCGCGCCCCTTAAGTAATTAAAATTCTTATACTTCGCATCTTTCCTGACGATAGCTGCGAACCTGCTTGCCTCGAGATCCTTGTTGGAGATCATGTGAGCGATCGGCGTCAAGTTCATGCTGTAAATCGAAAAATTCAAAATCATGAACCACAATTTCTGAGAAATATTTTCGTAAAAGACGACGTTACCTCCTCGCGTGTAATTCTTCCTCAGGTTTCGCGACGTAAATATCGCAGCGGTCGTCCCTGACTGCTTCAAGTGCCGATTTCCTGTCCTTCTGCTGGATGCACGAGATTCTCGGCTCGATGTCGACTGCGACAGCCGCTGCCTGCATCCAGCCGCACTTGTTCGCTTCGATATTCGAGGAGACGCACCAACGGATCGTCCTCTCGGGGTAACAGGTTGTGAGTACCCTTGAACTCGAGTAACCGGGGACTGAAATAATATTTCGTGTAAGCATGTGATATTTTTTTCATGATAGTTTAAGGACGTAATTAAACAATTCGGATTACATCGTCTCGTGTAATCCTCGGGTGTCAATGCTGGCGTCATGTTAGCCAGGTGAGAGAATTTGTACGAGGCGTGGATTACTGGATAAAACAATTTTCCGGAATTGCCCATGTCAGTGACTGTCTTGGTTACGCGATCGGCGACGTCGCTGAAAAAAGTCGAGAGATGACGTACGAGTTATTTTCATTACAAAAAAACTGTTATTCCCAGGTATATTTACCTTCTCGCGACGATAGTGGGGCGTGGCTCGGCAATCCACGTACAAGTTTTGTTTGCTGAGAGAGGAATAAACATACCATCAGGACAAAGCATGCTAAATCCGTACGACGCTAGTTCCTGTGTGATGAAGATAAGTTAATTTTTAATTACAGGCAATTATACAGTATTTCAAACGTTGTTCGAAAAAAATAAGTTTTACTGTGAAATGTGGCTTAACGTCATCTCGGTTGAGCCAAGCGATGTCCCCGATGTTCTCCAGCAAACAATTAATCGCTCCTTGCATACCGTAGAACCGGTCACCTTCGTAGCATCCGACGGGACTTCCACATAGGGCGCATAGGTTCTTGTACTTGGATTCTAAAAATGATTTTTTTTACTTGACATTTGTTCCGGTGGTTATCGATCAAGTCGTAAATTTGAATGTTCTTACTCAATACTCCGTCATAAGCTGCATCGAGTGACCAAGGTCCGGCTATGCATGCCGATTCGAAGTGCTTGGATAAATCGGCTATCCGATTTTCCAACAGTGTCTTCTTAGAGTCACATTCTTTCATTATTAGCCACCTCTCGAAGTACTGCGCAGGGATTTGAAACGTAAATTAATGTATAATAAAATCACATAATAAAAGCTAAATATAGAAAAAAACGGCAATATCAAAGTATATAAGGGTCGCGCTGGCTGCCAACCCGAAGGCGTTGTATTCGTACCGTATACTTGCCATCGTGGCGCTGCCACGCCCCTTGATTTGTGTAATGAGCATATCTTTTCCTGTCACACACTTACCGATGTATAGTGGTAATGGTAAGTCGGTGTGTACCCGAGCTCGAAACCGATGTAACAAAGCCTCTTATCTTTCGTGGTCCACATGTTGTCGAACTTATTTTTCACGAGTGCGATCATCTCGACGTCGTGCTGGGGCTGATCTAAAAGAACAAAGAAACATGTTTGTATAAAGCTTTACAAAAGCTTATAAGAGACGACTGAGATACTAACTTTCAGAGAACATTTTCAGTTCGTGAGTTATCAAAACGTCGCTTCTCTCGATGACATCCGTGTGAAGAATAGTCAAATCTTCAGGCTCCAGTACGGTGAAGTCCACTAATCCGGAAACCAACATCCTCAAACACGTGAGCCTGTGAATAAAATTGCCGGCTTTATTCTACTATCTTCGCGAAATAGCTTACAAAGTTACGCATACAGGACAATTCCTGATATACCTATCGTCAACTATCACACAGTTGATTTCGCTCGCCTTTTGCTGTATGTCCTTACAGGTTCGCATCAGGGCATCGTTAGTTCTCGACAGCTTCTTGGTCGTAGCGCAGAATTTCACTGTTGGCAGAATAATAATAATTTACCAAATTTTATATTGTCTTTTGACTTTCTACGCGACATTTATATTAGCATTTTGAAACGTAGCGATACTAATGTTTCCTCAACGATCCTAAGATACAATTTATTAATCTTTTCCCATCACCGAACTCAAGGTTTCTTCACGGGAATCTCACATAGTATCATTAATACACAAACGGTCAAGAATCTTCTCGGAATAACTTCGCAGTCTCTTACAAGTTCAACCTGTGCACATAAATAGGTGCAGGTGCCTGTTCATAAAAAGTACCGAATCCAGTTTTAAGTCTTTCCAAAAAGACAGTCGAAAAAGCCGGCAAATTATCCTCATGGGATGTTTACATTGCGAAGCGAGCGGCGTATGCACAGCGATTGTCAAGGCTGAGAAAGAGGAAAAGTGAGAGAGGACGCATCACTGAGTCATTTGCGTGTATATGTTTGCGTGCCGGCACTTTTACTATCTCGAGCGTCGCTCTCGTGCAGAATCACATCGCGCAGGAAAAACCGTCTACTCGATAAACGGTCGTTGATGTATATATATAGAAGAAAAATCTCCTTGAATTCTTCGATAATTTTTGAGAGATCGTGTATCGATGATAAAAGCTCGATATATTTACATAATTATGCGGTACACTTCTGCGGTTGATTTGGAGCGACTCTCGTATCGGATTATCGAAGCGATCTCTTTTGCTCTATTGATACATGCAGGTGAACAGAGTTTCTGGAATAGTTACGTATCGAACTTCTCCGAAATAAACATGTTGGAACGAGATTATAATCCAAAAAAGTGAAAGCTTAATTTCTGTCCCGGAAATCGGATTGGCAAACTTTCTATGCGTTCAATTTCCTGGATCAAAATATCTAAAGCGGAATTGGAAATTTCTATCTTATCGAGCTACTCGGAACGAATATAATTTTAAAAAAACACTGTGGTATAATACTCACATGCACCGGCATCCACAGTGTTCTGCCATAACTGTAGACACGAAAACACAAAGAGCGTCCATAAGATCTTCGAAGTCATGCTGATTTTTAAAATTTCTAACCAACACACAAGAAAACTATAGTAACTACCTTTTTTACTTGTTTAAGACACACTGAATCCATAAAATTCTTCTACACTTTCACTTTCATCCTTGCACCGGTATAAACAAGTCAGAAATGCATCGTCGACGTTATACCGATCTCATCGCATACTCTCGCCGAACAGATGTATTCAAATCTTAGACACGAGACCTCGAATATTATAGAATGTACAGCGCACGCGCGCGCGGCTTCGAAACGACTGCGAGCCCGAAAGTCACGGCGGCAGATACTCCGCTTTGGAATCGAAAAAAAAGACACTCGTTGTGTATACCAGCCGCTGGAGGAATATTATATCGGTATCAATTTACTTTCTAGTGGGGGAAAAGCACGTAATTGTGGCAACTGTTTAAAACGCAAAATTAGCCAGAGACAGCTGTTGTTGACACTATTTTTATCGCGTTTTCGCAGGAATATGACATTTTTGCCGAATGTGGTGGAATGTTTTTCGGATATTTTCGATACGTGTATGAGACAGATACGATCGTATGCTAATTAATATTTGCAGATTGGAAATCTTTTGTACGATGATGTAGACAGTTTTATTTCGCTAAAAAAATCTGGCGTACAGGCACTGCACACATAATACATCGAACACTGTGAAAATAAAGTGAGACAGCTGTTTCGAACGCCTCTTGGCTGCGATTTTAAAAATTTTTTGCGTATGTCGGACTTTTGGCAAAACGTGATTCATCGACGGTTCTTCACAGCTAACGTATTGCACTTCGGGCGAGGCTCTTTGTAGCTTCATGGTTGCGTCCTTGAAATAAAAATAATAAATTCTTTTTACTGCGCTAAAAGTAATAAAGTTATAAACGTTTTGAAATTTAATTACTTACAGGGAACAGTACGTTCGACTTGTCTTCGTAGGGCCCATACATTTCAAACATCGGGATTTCCCTGTCGAAAGTTCTCCCGAGATACCGGTTTAACCCCAAAAACGTCAAGAAGATATCATCCTCTTTGACTTTTGTTTTATTCTCATGCACGAGAATCTGCAAGGAAAGTTTGAACGATATTTACTCTAAATCATTTTCGCACTTCTAGGATGAGTCATATTACCGAGCCCAAAGTAACTTTTGCTAGAAAACACAAACTTTGTTCGTTTGCTTCGTTTTTGGGACAAAGCAATTTATACTTGAAATTGAATACGACGTTACCTGAAAAGATGTATCGAGATAAGGCGCGGAAAATGTATTCAACAACGGGTGTGATTACTGGTCGAAAATTTTAACTTACGCGAAGCGTATGCTCTTACGGCGCTCACATTTACAAAGGCTACGTCTGCGCCATCCTCGAGGCACTTGAAGGTCTTTTCTTCCAGAGTCAAGTTTGACTCTGTTTTAACAATAAAATTTAGTAAGTATTTTGGTAATAATAATGATTAAAAATAATGAAATCATTACCATCCTTTTTGCACAGCGAGTACAAATTGCTCGGAAAACTCTGATTCTTTGCGTCGACATTCAAAATGCAGCTTTCCTTGAAAAAAGTCGAAATAGACTGTAGATTATTGAGACGCTGTCGATCGGAGTTATTTTTCAAAGCTAAATAGATAGCATTCCATCCTAAACATATCGAACAATTCATGAATTTATATCAACGAATCTGAATATTATGCAATACCGGAACAAACGTACCGACCCTCCGATAACCAGAAAAGCACGTCTTGGCATCTTTCAAATCATTAATAGTTCTAAATCGCGATTTTTTCCTCACAACAGCCGCGACATTATTGTGCTCGTCCTTTTTATTCGCTAACATCTCTATAATCGGTTTCAACCCCAATCTGTACACGAAATCCAAACATAATAACCCATCAATTTCTACAAAACCATAATAAGAATCACAACATACTTTTTAGATCGAGATCTCTCATCAGGCTTAGCCGCAAATACGTCAGATTTGAAAGTGCCTACAGCTCGTATACATTCATCTCTGCTTGGCATTTCAACGCAGGTGAAACCAGGACTGAGCTCCAGTGCGTTTGATGCTCTCCTCAGTGATTGACACTTTCTTGCTTCGAGGCTGAAAGATACGCACCAGCGAACGGTGCGCTTTGATCGACACGTTGATTTCGCTTTTACTGATGTGCTAGAGTATCCTGGAACTTTTTTTTTATACGTAAATCGAATTGGCTTTTTATATAGTCAGTCGGCTCTGCGATGCAATTTGTTTTGATTGCCGTCGTGGTGGCTTACGTTTTAGGAGGTATTCCTTGGTTTTCAGATACGAGAATACGTAAGACGAGTAATTATTAAATCTTTTTAAAATAAGTTGATTGCCTAAATGACAGTAAATTATTGAATTTCATTGAATCAGCTACCTTACTTATTTAACTCGATTAAAAGGGAACAAAAAGGAGAAAGTAGATATTTATTAACATTTTATTTAAAATTACAAATTTCTTTATGTAATTGTTATATGTGATTCGTGATGTAGAATTGCGACTTGTTAATTTCGAACGTTTTATCATGTAATATTAAAATTTATCAAAAAATTTCAAAATTTTTAGTTAATCTCGTAAACTACGTGATAAAACAATCGAAATTAATACGTCACAATTCTACATCACAAATCACATATAAAAATTACATAAAGAAATCCGTAATTTTTATATATTACTAAATTACGTCAATGTTTTCAACAGAGATACGCTGCTTCAATAGTGCGTATGCGTAATCAAGCTTTGCACACGTCGTGTAAAAAATACGACTTGTACATTTGCAAGAATGTGATTTTAGCTATGTATGGCCTTTTCGCACTCATTCCCCGTATACCGTCGGTCCCTGCGAAGACTAGCACGTCCCAAATCTCTGTCGAAGAGTAGTACTTTTCATTTTTTGCCTGCACGGATTAAGTTTTGGTCAATAGCATTCTTTGTCTACAACATGCTTTCTAAAGCTCGAATTTTCTCGTGGCCGTTAATGAACTGGCCGAGGGTACTATTCGAACACACTTGTTGTTTTTTGAAACAAAAGTCAAAAGGCACGCACACGTTGCGCGTCATCGCGTCGCCGCTCTGTTTAGCTTTTTTCGTAGAAGGAAATCGGGAAAGTATCAAGTGACAGTCAACTGCAGTTACGGAGAGCGTTTGTATACGCCTCGAGTGACATAGGATACAGCCATGAAACAGATTTATTATTTTGGCAAGTAACATTAGCTTTTTTTATTCGAGCTATCGATTCATACAAAACTGGCATTGTAATTATATGCAATCGAATAGTTTAAATTAAAAAACATTTTTACTAGATTTTTACTAGTTGAAAATAATTTCCTGTATTATATTCAAATAATTATAAATAATATGAATGAAATAAGTTACTGAAGTTCTTGATTAAGTTTAAAGACAAGCTTTATTTATAATTTGTTCAACCTAAAAAACTATAATCAATCAAAGTGTGTAATAATGAGCAACAGTAGAATTATAAATATTTACTTTTTATAGCTTACAGTTATTTAGATAAAGATAAAGATCCAAATGTTCAAATAAAATTGTTATTTTAAATAAATGATCTTCTTATTTCTCGATCGCATTACTAAAAATGAAAGCTTCGATAACATAAATAAAAATAGCGAATCAAGCAGTAATTATTCAGACATCGATATAACATAATTTGTCTCATGCATAATAGTAACCAAATGACACTAAGCCAAGACCAAGAATCTCGCGAGATATCGTATGAAAAATATCGTCTAGAGTATATATTGAGTTACATAATATTGGTCTTGTATCGAAAAAAAAATTGGAATATCGTCTCGATATCGTCTTGGTTTCGATACAATATCGATACAATATCGATATTTGTCTCGAGTATAAATAAAATATTGTTTTAAAATACAGTATGTGAATGCTATTTTAATTATTTCTAAGTTTAATTATTTTGCTTTTTTATTTTATTAATTTATTTGACATAAATTCGTAGGGATGGACTTTACGACGTGCAACGACAACCCTATAAGAGGAAGCCAAATTTTTTTAGAAAAATCGGTTTTTACATTTCAGCTCTTTACTTAAGAACCGCTCAACGAATCGTTTTAAATTTTAACAGCAGATATCTTGGTTTATGGTGAATCACCAAATAAAATTTTGAATCATTTGACTACATTGTTTTAGAGATATAAGGAATCAAAAAATTTTCAAAAAAAAATTCAAACCTTGATATCTTAAGAACCATAGGGGTTTCAAAGCTGCGCAATGAACTTAGCAAACACATAAAATATCTACCTTCTCCTTAAGTATAAATCTTTATGCCTCAGAACCGCAAACTTAAATGTCTGATCTGAATCAATAAGTATTATGAAAAAATTGAAAATATATACCATTATACATGTATTATTTATTTTAGATACAATAAAACAATATTATGTAGTTTACGAAACACTCTGCAATTCTTGCGATTTAATCAAATTCAAAGTTAAGTAGGTGACTTAAATCCGCATTCAAGACACAGATAAAAACGAGTTTCGGCGCATGTACTATTAAAGCAGCTCCGAACATTCTTATTGTAGTTGTGATGTTTTGTATTCCGGACAAAAAATACATACTTCATCAAAAGTGCACAACGGAATACGGTAGGTTTAACGGAATAAATAAGAATAATATTAAGTTATAGAGATATCATGTCAAAAGTCTATATTGATTTGATGAATTTAAACGTTGCAGAACGCAGCCCTCAGGAAAAACGCGGTAGCTGCAGTAATATCCTTCGGAGGCGTCGAACGGTTTGATCGTATTTATATAATGCAATTTCGCATTAGAATCAATTTTAATGAAGTAATCCAATTTAATTTTTTCTCCCTTGTCGTTAAAACGTTGAGGGTTCTTCGGATTTAACCTGGTGTTATTTTTCTGGATTTCTGGAAAAAGTTCTGGAAATATGTATTCGACGATGACGTCATAACTGTCTTGATAGGGGATTAGTAGGATAACTCCAAGGCGATCATATAAATCAGAATATAATTGGGACGGCATTTCCCGAGGAAATTTCACTATTTTTTGGTTTGAACAGTCAAAAGGATCAATGATTATGTGAACAAAGTACGCTTCCTTGCCTCCGAATTATGTAGAGGCAACGAGAACCAATTTACCATTGCCCAGTATCACGACATTATCATTGAAAAAAAAGTTATACGTGAGTGTGTCAGACATTGAGAGCTTGCAACTCATCACGTGTTGTGGTTGATCATTGTCAATGGCGATTGAAGTTAAGTTAATAACATTCTGGTCTAGAACATCGGTATAAATACGGTTCTTCAGTGTAACGGTGCTTATTCCTTGAATTTCAGTGTACTGGGCTGCGTATGACTTCACAGGGCTTCTCACGTCGACGTAACCATGTGGCACTTGGGACTGACTGAAGCAGAATAGTGCTGAGAGAACAATGATTGCTGACTCGAGTTTCTACATTACTATGTGTAATGTATTCACTGATTTCTGTATAAAGTAAAAATTAGATGTTTTTTTTATAAATTATTATTTAATATACTGTATGTATATAGTACATTTCGATACTTGTATAGTGCGAAACAGTTGATTATGCAGGCACGAGTGTGAGGTTTGTCGCTTCGCTCGGGCGACAATCACACGAGTGCAGAATCAACTTCGCACGCGTATAGATCATTATTTTTTTTAAGCGTACCGGCTATAAAGTTAACACAAATTTCCAATGAAAAAGTTAATTATTGTGCACATATAACGTGTATCGAAATAAATGTTTTTCGTGCAAAAGAAAAAGAGGCGCTTACAAGCGCTTCACGCGCACTTTATACGCGAAATGAGCCCACTTCGGGAGATGATGCCGCTGATCAGTACGTCGAACGAGTGAAGTAACTTTTCTAATCTAAGTTTTTTTATGCTCAAATAAACGTGATAAACTGAACGCGTCGGCTGAATTACCACCGTGAACCTGGACCCCGAAATATCTTTAATAATTGCATTAAATAGTCCATTAATTACGTTTTACAAATTTTATTGAAGCTTTTAATTTGCTAAAATTGCTTCCGTTATTAATTTTACGATACATCAATTATTATTTAATAAAATAAAGAATTTGTGTACACGGCGCTCTAGCCTTTTGAATTGCGGCACAAATTCGTTCGTGTTCTCCTATTTAACATGTTGTCTGGACCGGAGTCAGATGCATGCATGAGGTGTCTGCTTGACGTTTGATAGATCAAAATTGTTTAACGATAATTCCATAGAATTTGAGACTGTATGAGCATGATTTAAATCATAGAATTATCGATACACAATTTGTATTCATCAAACGTCAAGCAGATACAACCTTTTTAATGCAGCTGATTATTTGTTATTGCAGTCACAAATCTTTGTTGACCTAATCTTATTGGCGCTACATACAGTCCAGGTCCAGATAACGTGTTAAATACGAGATTTGTCCCGCATTCAAAAGTTTAGAGCGTCGTGCACTCAAATTCTTAATTTTACAAAATAATAATTGATGTAACGTAAAATTAATAACGGGAGCAATTTTGGCAAATTAAAAGCTTCAATGAAAATTGTAAACTTTTCAAATATTTGTCATGAAAATCGGGTTTCATTCCGGGGGCTATAGAGAGCCCATTTTTACTACTTTGATTTCATTTATCTCGGAACTGCAAATTACGCAAATTACAAGATTTGTGGAAGTTTTTGGAGTAATTAATGGACTATTTAATGCAATTATTAAAGATATTTCGGGGGCCAGGTTCACGATGGTGGCTGAATTGCCTGATACTGGTGATGCGAGGCGGTAAAATTTTTAAAAGAGGATATACTATTAAGAAGCGAGAACGATTAAATGATTCATATATGCTAATTGATAAATAATTATCATAGTTATTTGACAAATTATAAGCCACTAATTAAATAAGTGCGCTAGTATGCAGAAGCAATAAATTCATCGTGTTGATATGTTGTATTTCATGAACGACTTTTCCGCGTTGTTTTTAATGATGCGATGAATTTAACTAATTTTATAGAATTAATTTAGAGTTTCATCATTAGCCAACTTTGTGAAGATAATTATACAATCAATAATGTTTGACAATTTTTTATCCGTATGCGATGCTTATTACGATTTTTACCTGGCTGACTGGCTCGCTCAGTTAGAATTAGAACAGTAGAACAGCACGTAGTTGCAGGGGCCGTTAAGAGAGGTCGTGAAGAGTATCATCACCGAAAGTATTAACTTCAACTTTTCTAAAAAACATGTCTCATATATTAAGTAATCAGTTTTATACATCACATTGATTGTAGAATTGATAAACCAAGATTTACAAAGTAATGGAATAAATACGAACTTAGTGATAAAATTGTAAAATGTAGGCAAACCCAAGGTAATATAACGAAGTAGAATATAATAGAAATAAATAAAAATATATATTGTAATAAAATTTAAGGTAATGTACAAACAATTTACAGTTCATTACTTTTTGTCACGTTGGATTTACTTTTTAAAATGTATTTTATTTTGTTTATTCTACTTTTTTATAATTTGTATGATTACTGTAAAAATATATTTTTGTAAGTAAAGTATAATAAAATGTATTAAGCACCTAAATAGAGTACAATATATAGCCACTCAACTATTTTTAATAAACCACAGGATTACTTTATAATCTTCCAATTTGAATTCAATCAATTCATTTATCTCTTCGTGCATTACCGCTTATCCTCAAACTTCTCGTCATACGCAACAGCTATACATCAAAACTTTTCAGCTTCATACACGTCCCAACTTCATTTATCCCATTACACCGTAAATTATCACACAGCAATCTTTACAAAAACTCATTTCTTTTAATGAAGCCGCTCTCTCGCGCACAAAACGTCGGCGTATTGTTATTCATCCGTGTCCGCATGTAGAATAAACGAGCTTCTAAAAATACTAAGCGCAGCGGTACCACCGGCACTTTAAAACGTTTCCCACCCCGCTTCGGCGACACATACACACACGCGCGTACGGACATCGGCAATCCTCGGCAATTTCCGTCCCTCGTCGCTCGCCAAACCACTCGTTCTCCGGAGCGTGTTTCATCTCTCTCTCTCTCTCTCTCTCTCTCTCTGCATTAATTTTCTCAGCGCACGCCTACTTATATGTGCATGCAGCGCCAGACGTGTACGACGTTTCTTCTTTTCTCGGCGCTTAGGCTGCATTGGGGCGACGCGCGTTCACCTGGCAAGTCGTGCCGTTGGTCTATACTATATACTCGCTCGTGTGTATACAAATACAGTGCGAAAAAGTTTTGGCGAATATTCGCTGTGCAGTGCGCGTATCGAGTGTATAGCTTCGGTGAGTTGCGAGGCTTTTTGTTGTGCTATTTTGAGAAAGTATATACTGTTAGATTATAGCTAACCTACTGTCTTGTCATATTAAATACATTCAATGATGATGAATTTTCGAACTGACGACGATCTGTAAGAGTTGAATATTCACACGTTCATTTATATTGTATTTCTTAATTTTAAAATTGAGTTTTACACTGTTATTTAAAATTCACTTTTCAAAAAATTGAATTACCCATTTGCAACGTTAACATAATCTTATCTATAATTTATCGTCTAAGAAATTAAAATTAAACCAAGCACATAATATTATAATCTCCCGACCTCCTCTTCGACTAAACCCACACGTATAAAACTTCTTCCAGTTGCTGTACACAGTCGCAGCATGTGGCGCACACCACTATAGCGTGGTACATACTTATACAGCGTAAAAAAAATTGCCGCGTGCGAACGGCGATGTCGATCTCAGTCGAATCGCGTCGTCAATACTGCGCAGATAAGAGCGAGTAGCCGGCGGTGCATCATCATCATCGGCAATAAAACAGTTCAGCCGGTTGTATACCGCTGGCCATGCTTTCCGCTGAAAACACAGCTGCTTTGAGGTGAGATTTTTAGTTTATTCTATTTCGATTCGAGTTTGCTGAATTTTGAGTGAGATCGAGAGCACAAAAGATTCGCTGTCTGCAATTTACTGCTTATAATAGTATACATATCGGACTATTAAAAACTGGCTGAGTAAACTTTACAAACTGCTAGACAATAATAACTTGTTCGGGCTACAAAATTAACTGCGAAACTTGTTTATCATAAGAATACGATCAAAGTGTAATCGGTACAGCGCGACATTGGCTTTCAAATGAATTAATTGTTTTAGTAACGTTTAGAAAGTTATTCGCAATACGAATCTGAAGTTTTATCACTGCAAGGGTAAACGATAACTTTCTATGAAAATAAATACGTTAAAATCTTATCAAATTGCTGTGCAGGATGCAGCGGCCCGAGTGAATAAGTTGAGTGTTTTTTTAACGTTTGAAAAATAATATTCACATAGTCAGCAATTGTGTAACTTTTAGCGTGCTTTTTAAATAAATACTCTTATCTTATCACAAAATCATGCTTAAAATAGAGAGATAATTCCAAGCTTGAATCCTAATTAATTTATCTCTCGCGAGTTCGTAGAATAAAAATTTATCCGACGTATAGATTTCTCGATAAGCATTAGAGTTAAATTTAACCGTACCACACGCAAATTTCAATTATCTAAAAGTCGCCCATGTAATAAATAAAACACTTATAACAAAGCGTTATATGCGCGTAAAACTCATGTGTATGTGTATGATGAATTACTTAATAAACTCAAGTCATTTCAATAATGCGTTGCGAGCGCTTATCTTTATACAGAGATTATTTTTGTAAGCAGAAGTTTGCATTCATCGATATATGTAAACGTTTTATCTCTCACTTTTGTAATTTATCAATCGTAAAGATACCGTGACCAAATACAGACGCTTTTTTACACATTCAATATATAACGATCTCTTTCTCGCTTCAGGTCTAGGCATGATGAGCAAGTCATTACGAGTAATATCCTAATAGCTGTCAGCAAGCGAAAAAGTTGATAGAAGCTTACAAGTAAAATTAACGTTCGTCAACCATGGGCAAAATTAAAATCAACCAGCAACAGCTGCCTGTCAAGGCGCACTTCTTTTTCTTTATGGCCGGTAAGTAAATAAACTATTCGCGAGATTACATATATCTAGAATTGTACTATAACATAATGTGATTTTAGCGATGGGACCAATACTGCCATACCTGCCGGTCTACGGCAAACAACTGGGCGTTTCTCCATCGGTGATGGGTAGTATAACGGCAGTACTACCGCTGCTATTCCTCGTGGCGAAACCGGCTTTTGGCTTCGTTGTCGATCACTTTCGCGCCTGGCGACGGACCATCTTCGTCGGGCTGCTTGCGGCGACTAGCGGCTGCTTCGTGCTTATGTACTTCTTACCGTCGTTACCTGCACCGGTTCTTCCGGACAAAGGAGAGTTTTTTAACGTCTCCTGCTTGGCTATCGAGCAGTGCTCAACGATGGTAATAACGTTCATTTTTCTGAAATTGTCAAAAAGGAATTTTTTCGATTAGAATTTGATGACACTTACTCGAAAGAACGAATGAAATTTGAAATTTTAAGTACGAATTATTATCCAGAGAATCAATGTAACAGATTCATGCGAGGACGACGGCAGGATATCTGACTGTGTCTGGAACTGTCGCGACGCTGGCAACTTTAGCGCGCAAGTCTTTTTCAAGACTAGTCGCGAGGCTAGTTTTGATAAATATTCCTCCTGCTTCGTGAGCGAGTCGAACTCGACGAAGTGTTTCAAGGATGACATCTGTCAAATCACCTGTGATGACTCGAAGCACGAGAGCGCCTGCATCTACTGGTCACTGACCTTCTTGGGATTCGTCCTACTGATGGCCCTTGGAAATATCGGCTTCAATGTGTCAAATTGCATCAGTGATGCTATCTGCTTTGATGTATTAGGTACGTCCGATTATGAGTTTCGATATCGATAAAAAGCTAATCGTATAAAGATGGAAAGTTACATTATACGATTACAAGATATATTAGATGAATTTGTGCAATTTTCGTTCAACAAATACCAAATGCAAATTAGTGAGCAAGTTTAAATTTCGAATACAGGCGAAGGCGGTCAAATGAGTTATGGAAGGCAAAGGGTCTGGGGTTCGATCGGTTTTGGAATCACAGCATTTATGGCTGGTTACGCGGTTGATTCGTGGTCCGGCAACGACACCATCAAGTCTTACACACCGTCATTCGTGCTAATATCTGCTTTTACGCTCATCGATCTTGTGTGCTGCAGCAAATTGGAGGTAAGGTATCTGACGTTATTCTCGTAAATCATCAGTTTATCGACAATTGAAAAACGTATCTTTCAACAATGAATTTATTGTAAAATAACTGTTTATGTAGTAATCGTACAAATTTTTTTAGTTGAAACTAAACAAATATTTTTTATCATTTGAACTAAAGCAATAACTTTCTGGGTACGTTGATCAGTAATAATTTAACACATAAATAAGTAATAAGTACAAAACTAAACAATCTGATAGATTTTTAAATAAAAAAATAAAATCTCGAATAATTGAAAACAAATTTATCTCACAAGAATGAAAAAAACACGACATTCTTCGTCACTTTGATGATTTTTTTTAGACAAATTTCTTTGCGGATGACAATAAGTAAAAACTAAAAAGTCTCATAGATTTTTTAATAAAACAAAATAAAATCTCAAGTAATTTAAAACAAACATTATCTCGCAAGAATGAAAAAAAAACGCGACCGCAAATCCGTCCTGTAAAAATCAAAAAGAATTACTTTTCATTTTTTTCGCGAAAGCATCATTCAAACACACGTAAAAAATATGAATATATACCTGTAACCTTTGAGGAGTATAAAAGCACGTCGACCGTTCGTTCACCAAAGGGCAAACCGCCCTCAGCGCCAAATGTAGTCGTCCGCTAAATAGCGAAATTCGCCTGCACGCAGCTTCCTCGAATACAGGGAGTCTCGAATAGAAACCAAAGACGCGTGAGCGTCGCCTCGCGCTTCACCAACACACGTTCGACTCTCGCCAATCGGCCGCTGAAAATAATTGTTTTCATATTACATCAGCGTATATAGATCCCAAGCCTTTGTCAGCCAAGTAGCTGGCAGGAAAAAATCAATACACGCTACCTTCAGTAGGTCACAAGAACACCATCGGTCGGCTATACCAAAGGGCAGGTTAGCCATCAGTAGCCAACGTCGTTATCGCCGTGCGGTTTGTTTACCGCGCGGAGTAAAGAATAACACCATCAGATAACCAATGCAGCTCTGGCACGCGACGCCTTGAACTATGCACATGTTTCTTCTCCAGCTAGCCGACTCGAAATCTCCTTAACTAGGCTGCCATCAGGTCGCAATAATATAATGAATGTCGTGCTGATCGCTTGAGTCGCGCTTATTATTTAATCAATCGCTGTATTACGCTTTTTTCGCTTCGAATCGCGCAGGCGTTTACCAGTCGCGTCACAACAATAACAAAAAAACTTTTAGGCGCGATCTGAGCGCTACAGATCCGGTCGCTACTCGCCAAACGTAAACAATAACAAAACACTTTTTTCTCGCGTTCTCGGCACTGTTCAGGCTCCAAAGGCGCGAGACACTTCTTATCTCGGCACTGTTTTTTCACGTCTATAAATTCTTCTGACGCTCCATCAGCCACTGACACAACACACGGTCCTGCGTTTGCACGCTTAAATGCTTCACAGCTGTCATCAGCTTCTCAACGTCGCTCACCATATCACGAGTAAAGTCAAACTTCGAGTCGCTCTCTTCCTTTATTGTTTCCAGTGGACAACGCGGAGCATCATCATCATCATCATCATCACCCGCGACGCTTCCCTCGTTGACGAATAGACTCACGTCCAACAGCGGATCAGCTCCTCGAGACTTTTTCTTAGAATCCTTCATCGCATCTTCCTTAGCTTCTTGCACAGCTTCCGCAAGTACATCGGCGTCTTTCTTCGCGGTCTCCCTGTAATATGCCCGACTGCACCGAGGACAGTCCTTGAGGTCGACATCACGCCGGCCACAGTTGCGACAGAAGAGGGAGATTATTGGATTCATACATGCGCGCGACTTGTGATCACGCCCCCAGCAACTAAAACACCTGAACGGTAGAGGGTCCAGCTTCGGATCTAGAGGCACGTATTCGAGATCAGAGTACCTGATGCCGCTGAGTCGCCTCGTCCGCTTGTAATATAGCCGGTCTTTGGGAGACAGCTCGAGTAGAGGTGGTGGATTCGACTTCTTGTCGCGGGGAAGCGTCGTAGCCTCGCCGTAGTTGTCGTCTCGGTTGTCGTACTTGCTACGAGACATTGTTGTATAGTCACACACAGTAGGAAAAAATAACACTACACGTTCGCAACAAGTGTATACACTCGGTGGCGGTCAGACACTGAATGGGATGTGTGAGCGCTCCGAGCGACACTGATCGAGTGAAAAACTAAAGAATGCATTTCTTTGTTCTGTTTCGCGCTATTCGGTTCGAAAGCTGGAGCTGCGAGCAGCGAGCAGGGGGAGGTGCCTTATAGGTCACGTGACCTATATAGTTTATTAGAAGGGCTGCCACTCTAATGAATTCTTCCGGAACTATCGGTGTTAATGTTTTTGAAACTTGACTTTTTCTAGCTCCCAGTGATGTCCGGCTCCGAAAGTATTCTTAAGGACGTCTCAAAATTGATTCGCGTAAAGCCCATCGCGATTTTCCTCTGTTTTGCAACCATCGCCGGGATTCTGGACAGCTTTATCATATACTTTTTGTTTTGGTGAGAAAATATTGCATATATTTTTGCTTGTATTTTTCAGACAGAAAACGTCAATTCTTATCATTTCGCAGGTACATGGAAGACCTTGCCAAGGCCACGGGCTACATGTACGAGATCAAACTGATCGAGGGTCTGACAGTCTTCGCAGAGACAGTCGGTGGAGAAGTGATATTCTTCACCTTCTCGGGGAAAATCCTCAAGAAGATCGGCTACGGCTACAGCTTTGTCTTCTGCTTCGTGTGCTACGCCTTGAGACTGAGTCTTATATCGTTGGCTCCGACGCCTCGCTGGATTGTCTTTATCGAATTTTTCATGCAAGGCCCGACTTACGCTCTCTGCTATACTACGATCGTCGCATACGCCAGTGTCGTCGCACCGCCGGGAACTTCGGCTACCGTTCAGGGTATCGTTGCCGGTATGGACGACGGTTTGGGTACGTGTGTAATAAGAAAATGATTTAATTTTAAAAATAGTCGAGTAAAATTATAAAATTGAGTTTTTTTTTATAGGATTTGCAATAGGTAGTCTCATCGGTGGATTCTTGTACGATTCGTACGATGGTGCAACGACACTCAGGATTTACGCGTCACTGGCAATTATCACAGCATTTGCTTACCTCATTACGCACCTGACTTATCTGAAGCACGTTATGCCTGAGACTGGTAATTTACAGCAGATATATATAGTTACAAATCAAGTAATATAACTATACGTAAAAAATTTTTTAATTTTCATTTGCTTTTCAGACACTCGGAATAAGGTGGAATGGAAGAGTCCCGAGGAGGCAGCGGAAAAATGTGCCGATGCAAATGAACAATGACTTAAAATTTGTCAGTAATACTTTTACAATATTTTAATGAAAAAAAGTATCGTGATTTTACTTGTGTCTTTCTAAAGAAACTCGCATCAAACATATATATATGTGATCATTTTTAGCTAATTAATATTATACTCTCCGTATAAAAAGATTGTCATATATATTTTTATAATTAACTATCTATACATAAGTGCCAAACACAATACAAAGATAAATTTTGTATTTATTGAATAGCTTAATATTTATATTTTATTACTGTTTGTATAATAATATACAGTATTAATAAATATTTTTATAAAACACTTTTGAATTATCTTTGCCTTATTGTTTCTATATATTTGTTTTTATACGCATAAATCATAGTTCAGTATGTATACTATAAAAATAAATTTATGTTCCCTATCAGTTTCCTGGGATTCATCTTCTTCGCTATAATAACCTGCTTTATTCAATATATATTTCATCTGAATTAAATAATACTATAAAAAAAGTCCAAAAGTTAACCACGAATGAGATCAGAAGTAATTTTGTTACTGCATTATTTATAAATTTCGAATTCAAACTAAAACTTCGTAGAGAGTCACTGTACCGATCCATTATTTTCGTTCCAAGTTTATATAGACGCTGGAACACAACTTCGCGATATTATTAATATTCACATCAGCTTCTTAGCACACGCACTTGCAATGGTATTCGCTTATACGGATACAAACAGTTTTTGGAAAATTACCTACTAAATTCAATTATATGCATTATAATATTTCATCATATAGTTATATAGTTTCACTGTTCGTACTAATTATTTTTTAGCTGTATATATATTATAAGGAGTTATACGGGCAGAATACGAGCGTTCTTTCCTCAAATTAAGCGGTGTATTTGCTTGATTACTATATAGTGGAAAATAACATTTGAGAAAAGAGAAACGTCTATAGCAATGAAATATTTTATTCGAGGTTTTGCGTAGTTTTTACAAATGCAATTTCGCTACATAGTGCACTGCCGAACCATATATTGGTTCACAACATTATAAACATTTGCAGCAGTTTGACTTTATTTTCGGAGCTAATATTATCAATCAAACGGTAAATCCAGTACATCCCGTTTTCACGTCCATGGACAAAGTTACATATGCATTGATATTTAATATACGTTTACGGTTTATGCACATTTATATAATTATATATTATCCAAGAAAAAATAAGACCCTTCACCAAAAGTGCGCATTGCGAAATACGGTGGGATATAACAAATGAGAATAAAATGTAAATGCGTGGGGTTTATTGTTTTACTATTTTATCAAACTTTATACTCATTTCATATACTTTGGCAACAATCGAAAATATAATAAGTTATGGAGTTATTAAATGCGTTAAGTTTATTGTCTCACTATACTCATTTCACATACTTTGGCAACAATCGAATATGTAATAAACTACTTTATGTACAACCAAATCAGGCAGAATATAATAGACGGCCTCGTTAATCACTTCTTTCTGTTCTAGCAAAGCGTAATAATGTTTTTGCGCGCACTCAAAAGCTCGACGTATGTCTTCGGCGTGGATGGAAAATTCTTCATTGAGATCGTGGAGCCTGAACTTAGTCTCAAATTCTGGATTCCGCATTAGCACAGCAATCTGGCAGTGGCTTTTTATGAATAATTCGAAAAAAGTGCAGATATCGATAAACCTCGTGGATTTCATGCTGTTGATCTCGTCGATGCAGTCTTGATAATGCTTCCAAAGCTTTGGGTAGATTCTGATAAGATTTTCGTCCCGCAACTGGGTTGTCGGCTCACTAACTTTCTTCAGCGCCAGCACCTTGATTTCTATTGACTTGACGACTTTTGAATTTTTCCTATTCACTGAAGATAACAAGATATCCATAGGAGTCATGCCTGGTGTTATCCGTGGTGTGCACATAAGCACCAGCGAATAGCAGTAACTCGATGTTCTTCTCGCAAAAAAATTTGCAGGCAGCATGCAACGCAGTGCTACCCAATGAATTACCATCGGCAGTAATGCACGTTTGATTAACGTTCGCACCGCGTTTTAGTAAAGTTTTTAACACTGCCACATTGTTCTACGCGTAGCCGCAAAGTACAGCGGAAAAATGCCAAAGGCTACTTCTGCCGAATTCACGTGTGCGCCGTAGTCCAAAAAGAGCTTCACCTGGAAAACAAACGGGATGCACCAGGAAATGAATTTAACGCGAATCAAATCTCAACATATGTGCAAATCCACGGCCAAGTGAAAACTTCTCTAGGTCTAGAAGAGACAATTTGAAATTTGAAGGCACGCGTACCAGACCAACTTTTTTGGATTCCTTAGGCAGTCCAGATCAAGAAAAATTTTGCGTTCTCGCGATTTTGAGATACTTATTTTTTTGCCGGGCAGTTTAAATTCTCTTATGGCAAATAATATGGGAAAGATTAAAGAAAACTAGCCATTGCTCAAATGTAGATACTCAATGTCTGGAGGCGCAATCGAAAAATGTGTATTCATACGATCAAAGTATAAGAAGAAAGCTTTAATTTGAGCCTTGGTGGGTTAAAAATGGTTGCTTAGATCAAAAGTTGTCTAGGTTTATAACTTTTGATCTGAGCGGTCGATTTTAACAATCCGGCCTTCAAATTAAAGCTTTTTTTTCTACTTTTGTCAAAAATTTATATTAACATTTTACTGGTTTCATCAGCTATACATATAGCAATGAAAAAGGTAAAAAACAGCCATAATTAATAGGCATATATATGGCTGATGAAACCAGTAAAATGTTAATATAAATTTTTGAAAACAAAAGTAGAAGAAAAGAGCTTTAATTTTTAAAATAAGAAAAATCGCTAATTTTTGTTAAAATCTCTCTCTCTCTCACTCCGCCAGCTTAAGTACATAGGACCCAAACATAGAGCCTACCTCTCCCATACACTTTTTCTCTGGCTTTGCACACACACACACACACACACACACACACACACACACACACACACACACACACACACACACACACAAACACACACAGACCACACACATGGCTATGTAGGGTGTGAGATTCATTAATGAGCTATTTTATTCAATTTCATCAACGATACACGACATTTACGTCCGCAACTTTGGAAGGCGAAATTCAATGTCGACTCGACTTTCAAAAGCCGTCCTAAATGAAAGATGCTCCGTCGAACTGATGTGTTGGTCGAACTTGCTTCTGGAACATATAACCGAAATTGTATTGGAGCTACAAAACACAGTGCTGCATGCATATAACCATCAGGTGACTCGCGAAAGTAGTGTCATCGAGATTCTTCTCGAACGTAGTAGTTATTATAGTGATATCAATAGAATGCCAGGAACTATAATTAGTCGGATGTACCCGGATGTATCTGTCTATAAATTCAAATGTACCTAAAAACACGTGATTATGTTGACTGAACAACTTAATTCACACTGATGCCTCTCTTAGCTTGTTTTTCGTTTAGCGTTATAAGGGCTTGGCTACGTGCCGATAAAAAAACTAGAGCCACATTGCGATACAGTATAAATATATTGTTAACATCAGGAATGATCTTCGGTGTTAATTATAAAAAGCGAAGCATCGCCCATGAAATTATACTGGCGTTCAAATCGCTCTTGTGTTCCAGAAGGAACTTCGATCGGTTTGTCATATATGTCATTAGTACTGACTCAAACATATTATTTTTCTGTAAGTATTCTTTAAATTGAGACTTAAGTTACAAAACGACAGATTCGGCATCAGATAGCATAGTTCTCTCGTATCGTCTATTGTGTGAGTTACCAGACCAGAACGTGGTACAGACTCGGAGACTCCTGTACCTTCTTTGCATATAAGCTCGGCTAATTGAAAGCATGAGCTGTCAGAGTAGCAGGCTGGCCATGGTTTAGCATTAGTGCAGGCACACCGCTATATATCATATTGTTATGAGGGAAATGAAAAAGTTTCCATGCGCCACCTATTTTCACCTGTCAGACACGGAGAGTTTATAGGCGGTGACGAAAGTGCTCGCAAAAAAGCCAGTTCAAAACTGCTTTGTTTTGGCATTGATATCGCCGCTCTATAGCGATCCCCACGTATACATTATGTATATTAAAATTAAGTTTAATTGCTCCGTGCGTTGAAATTTTTACATTTTTGAGGTTATTAAAGCTTTTATATACGTGTAGATACATGAACGACTCACTCATTATAAGAGTCAGGTGCAGATTATTATTTTATTTTGGGTATAAAAGTGAAATTTTATTTTATTCAGAACGTATTTTCTTTGAGATTCTAAATTCATACGTACAAGTTTTATAGGTTATGTCTGCTTGATGTGAAATTCTAAATATCAGTAAACTGTTAGAATATAATAAAGGAACTATCCTAATATCTCTTTTTTTGCTTTACTTATCATTCTTGTAAAATTTAAAATACAACTTAGAATTCAAAATTGAACCGCAACTGCGTCCCTTTTTGCACTGCGACTAATCAGGCAATAATAGATAGAATACTCCTTCATAAGATGGACCAATCAAAACTTTCAGGTAGGATTCTTACCGCTTAAATATGATCCTCTTCATTTCATCGTCTACTTTATAATATGCGCAAGACGCGACTTTGTTTTTTGTTGACAACTGGAAACTTGAAAACTTGAAAGTCTGTCAACCACAAAAATCAACATATACTTTACGTCGATAATCAGTCCTTGAATGAGATAAACAAAGCTCACTGACTAATTCTTAAATAGCAGTCAACTGAACCTGTTTATCTCATACTATACTGATAAATTAATGTATATATGCGATGAACAAGATATAATGCTGCAGCAGTAATCGATGATGCGAAACAAAAATTTTAAGCAACTGAGATTGCGGTATGATTTCCAAAATGCTACATATCTGACAACCTGCGTTACTTAAAGCTTTTGCACTAAAATATTCTTCTCAGCCGCTGGCGATAAAAAAACAACCGTACGATCAACTGATCTGATGTAAATCGGAAAATATTGTAACAAATTTTAATATACAAAACATTTCACCCTCAGATTTGCTCAAAACTTTAGACGATTAATCCATTACACTGAAAAGTTCGATTACACGTATAGACGGACAGACGTCATAAGAAATAATTCAAAATATATAAGCAATGTTGTTTTCTCATTCGCTTGGTTAGGGTAATAACCTCACGATTTTCAAATGCCCATCGCAGATTTTATGACCAAAGAAAAGCAAAGGAGAATCAAACAAAAGTCTTAGAGTAACGGTACTGAGATATGATTTCTAATACTACATATCTAACAACAACGTTACCTAAAGCTTTTGTACTGAAAAATTTTGCTCTGGCTCCTGGCGATGTAAAGAAATCCGTACGATTGACTGCGCTGATGTGAATCGGAAAATAATGAACAAATGCGAGGAGTTTTGAATTTTAACACTATACATTACCCTACCGAATTTGTTCAAAACTTTACACACCTAAAAGTTCGTTGGCACTCGTCGACAAACGGTACAAGCTTAGAAAAACGTTGCTATGTTCTCAATCGCTTGGCTATGGTAATAAACCCACGATTTTCAAATGCCCATCGATAGATTTCATTACCAAAAAAAAAGCAAAGGAGACTCAAACAAAAGTTTTAAGCAACTTAGCTGTGATATGACTTTCAATACACATATTCAACAGCTGCGTTCTGGAAAATTCCGCTCTGCGGTGATGAAAAAAAAAAAATGCTGTATATGATCGAATGGACTGCTGTAGAATCGGAAAATTTCAAGTAAATGCGCAATGATATGAATTTCAATATTACACATATCTCATAGCATCATTTGCTTGAAGCTTTACACAATTAATTCATCACGCACAGAAAAGTTCGTTGACAGACGTGTGTCAATAGAGACGCCATAACGAGTTCAAAATGTATACTTACTGAGAAAAACGATGCTTTGCTCTTCTCAGCTTGACTTTGGTAATGTAACCGATACGATTTTCAAATACACATCGCTCAGTTCATTATCCAAAGAAAAGCGAAGAAGGATGAAGGAAAAAAATCGTCGAATTCCCCGCTGGCAATATTGTTCAACGTTAACTACGGATATGCAATACTAGTCACGATATCTAACATCAACATGAACTAGACTCCATACCCGTCACTAATGGATCGAGAGACAAAAATGACACGGAGATGATCAGCGTCGAAAAACAGATATTAAGTATGTGGATGACTCGCGTTGGTGCGAAGCTTGTTTGAAATCCATCAGGCAACTCACCGGACGATAGTCATCCAAACACAATATCTCGTTTAACTTTGAACGAATTTTCACTTAGCGGAACTTGTTTACCTTTGGAGTCGACACGACTCGGACGAACTGGCCCACACGAGCTCGACGAGAGGACTGTGCTCTCTGATCAGTCAAGCCGGTCTATTTATACTGTCGCGAAAACTTCGCACCCTACCTATTCCCTTTATTTCCTATACCACCTTCTCGCAGTTTCTAATATGTATGTCGAAAACTGATGTACGAAGAGAGAGACTCACCGATTCGCGGAAGCAGCATGATGAGCCTTGTTTTGGCTCTAGTGGCTTAACGATTCTTACCTAAAAGTTTTGATCGCTCCATCTTGAAGACGTTCTATTTGTCGTCTGATTGGCCAGTTAAAAAAGGGCTTGTTTGCGGTTCAACTACAGTTAGAAGAGCGTAAAAGTGATATCGCAATACAAAGCAGTTTTGGACTGGCCTTTTGCGAGCCCTTTCGTCACTGCACCTATAAGCTCTCCGTGTTTGGCGTCTCTGAAAATAACTGGCGCATAAACACTTTTCCATTTTCCTTGTAAGAATATGCGCTTCGAGTCTAGATATATAGTAGATTGCCACCAATGTCAAAACTGCCTTGTTTGGCCTGCTGCTTTGATCACTCATGCTAGCAATTAACGACGATTTTCGCTCAATCAGAATTTGAATTATGATGAGAATAAACAAATGCTGATGTACTGTGCGAATACAAAGCATCGCAATATAAATCGTTTGTATTATACGCATAATGTTATATAGCTATTATATTATTCTTTCAAGTTTAAAAAAAAATTTTTATAGGTGAGGTTTATCGCAAATTTCCCTATATAAAAAAGTCATGACCGGATGAAGTGAAGCCAAGAATGCGTCAATATGATTGGCTCGTGTAGTGCGCATGCGTCAAAAGTATCGTTAGAATTTTTTGATTTGTTTTTGATTTCTAAAATTGATCCTAATACAAAGAATGTAATATATTACTATAATACATATCAATAATTATTAGTTGTGTATTTATAATATTCTATTGTAAATATTATCATTGTTACAAAAAGTGACATGATGTGAACGTTGACACGAACTGAGTTGAGACATAACCTTAAAATTTTAAAAGGTAGTTGGTGACGAAACCGCGGCAATTTTGAAATTTACATGAGCGCGAAATGAATCAATCATATATTGTAAAGTTTGATATATTTCCGTAATAGAAAACAAATATTAAAAATATCAATCAAGCATTTATATTTCATTTAATAAGTTAATGAATTAATATTCTACTACAGTGCGCGCAGCGCACTGCGCCAAAAGTCTAGTATTTTAAAAATATAGCTGTACCGGACAAAAAAGTACACATTTACACTTTTGAATATAGAAGTATGTATACAAATATTTTCTACAAGATAATATCTGGAATCTGAACGAATAAAATAAGTATTTTGAATCTATCTTGAGAATGCGAAGTCAGAATTTGAATGAAATAAGAGTTTTTTAAAATAATCTATCTTGAGAATTGAAGTCAAAATCTATAACAAACTTCAATGAAAAATTTTAATTTTCATCTTAATTTCAAAAAAGTCGTTTTGGCCCTAATATTACAGCGCAGCTGGAAACGCAGAGATGACACGCACTCGTATCATATACTAAAACGTATTTTTTTTTCAAAAATCTGGACGCTCTGAAAAAAAAAACACTTTGTACAAACATAATTTGCTTCTTTACTGTTGTCAGATTTAGTTAATTAAAGTATTTAAACATTAACAATTAACTGTTAATTGAATATGATGGCAAATTCAAATAAGGTTATTATTTAAACTTCAGCATATTCTATCAAATCTGCAGCGTTACTACTGCAGCCTAAAGATGCATTTGTGCGTTTATCATTAAGATTTTGTCATGCTTCAGACATTTCATTTAGCAGATTACTAGACTCTGCCTCAGATTTCCACGCAAAGCGCTTAAAATATTCAAATTTCCCGCGCGATCGATCTAGAAAGTTCGAGACACAGCTCTGCTCTGCTCCGCTACTAACTTCATTCCGCGCGCCCGAGAAAAGGACAGCAAATAAACGGCGCGGACTCAAGCGCGAGCGAGATGAAAACACCAACACTCCCCCACCTCATCAGTTTCTCTCGTAATGCATTTAATTCAGTTCGCGCATCGAAAACGTTCATCGCCGCAGTGTGTGCGTGTAATTCGCGAGCAGAAAGTGCATGTGTGCGCGTCCGTCGCGAAAAACCATAATAACAAACCCAGAAACCCTCTTGTCGTCTATACTTCTCCCTTAAAGCAACACTGAGAGGATGACACGGTGAAAGAAGACTTCGTCGAGGTACATGGGGAGGCTGGAAGTGATCAGAAGACGCGATAATCGTCGTCGTCGTAGTGAGAACCTGGAAAAAGAATGACGAACGCTAGGAGGGAAGAGATCGAGGAGGATGAAGCCGGCCAACCCCGGCCGCTTCGACTTGACGAGCTACCGCTTGAAATCCTGCTGCTCATCTTTGACTACTGTCACGCGTTCGACCTGGTCAGGCTAAGTGGTGTATGTACGCGCTTCTACGACGTCGCACACGATGAAGTACTCTGGTACAAGCGCAGCAAGCAAACACTTGCTACCAACCAGGTCTCCAAGCGGTTCCGCTCGAGGTACGCTCATGCAACTGCGTATATTTTGCACTTTTTGAGGCATGATTTTGTTGCATGCTTGTATATCCGCGACCTTGAGAGCATCGGTGTCTGTTGTGTTGGATAGGCGAACTTCGATTTTTTCTGTAGGTATAGCTATAGATAGATAAGTAGTGTATGTCGAATAGACAGTAGATAATAGACTCAGCGGCTGGTGTTCTCTCGGGGCTTTTTATCGCTGAAAGGTTATGTCGACTTGTTTTTTATTATGGCCAACAGCTGTTCGATTCGTGATCGTTGGCGCTATGCATAATATAAACAGTATAGGTTGTCATGCGGTTGACACGCGATTTTGGCAACCATTAGCAGTAGCAGACGCCGCTGTAAGGAGGCTCGCTCGATTCAAGGTTAAACTTCTGCTACGTTACACTTTATAAAGACGATCAATTTCTACTCGGATCGATGCTTTGGCCATGTGTATACGATCTATGTAAAATTAGATCGATCGCACACGTCCTTTAGACAAACTATTCCATTTCGGAGCAGAAATCTCAAGGTTAATTGCGTCATCTACTTAGCAGACTCTCAGTGATGATCGTTGTTATGACACAGGCGATTAAATTTTCGCTTTCGCGCAATAAAGATGAGAGAAGAGAGTCTTATATGCTCGTTTTTTGGCTCGAACATAACCGTTAGCATTTTAATATATTTTTAGATTCGAGAGGTTAGGTCGACAGCTGTTTTGACTAATCCCGCCGGATTGCGTGTCGTTCGGAAACTTTACAATTAAAGATGCAGAGGATATTAATTAATGAGTGATTAGCTTATTAAGATTGTAAGCAATGCGGACACTTGTTTAGGGAGAATTTCTGAGTTCAAGGTTACGACTGTCACCTTTGATTACCGCAACATTTTATCGCAAACTTTTTCATAGAGTTTAAAAAATAATATAGTACGTTTTGCTTGTTTAGCGCACGGTTACGCACAATTGCGCAATGATTTTATCACCATCGGATAGACTGAAGAGTGTTGTCGTGAAAGATGAGCTTTTTTTGTCAACCTATTTTTGTTGTGACGGGTGAACAGCTGTTATCCGTTCGTTACTATTAGCCCGCCGCTGTAATACCAGAACTAAACGATTATGTTTAAATTTCAAATTTCAATAGTTTTAAATATTTTTTTTTTTTTTTTCGTGAAAATTGTTTTTTCTGATGTTGACAAAAATGCACTGATTAACGAGAGAGGTCATCGTTCGCGTTCGCCACTTAGTACTTTCACTTCCGCCTATCGATTATCATCTTGCTCTTGATGTTTACGTTTTTTTTTCTATTTCCTAAATTCACCTAGTCATCACACCGCGCAATAAAAACCGTGGATACATTTGAATCAATTACATTAAATTTATGATCACAATTTACAGATGCAATCCAGTTCTTGGCCCACGTACGAAATGGCAGATTACACACAATTGGGAGTACGGACGATACCAAACAAATGTTCTGTTCTCTCAGAAAATAAAATTGATGCCCTGGATCCAACTGACAGATAAGGAATTATGGTGGAGTGGTGGAAATCAGATGTTTGGATTCCGTAGAAGTGACCCATTCAATCTGGGCAACAAAATTTTTCATGAGAACACCCGCAGTGATATTTGTAAATTTGTTGTACGAGACGATTATATCATCAGCGGTCATAGGTATGAATTCTTATTGCAAACACTCAATCTATTATTCAGTTGAAACACAGGACTAATAATTTATTTATATCTTTTTACAGAGATGGAAGCATAAAGTACTGGATGAAAAATGTATTGTATGGTGGGAATCACTTTTATGGCAGTATTGAAAGAGCGCATTTCAGAGATGTCGAAGCAGTAGATGAAACTGGAGATCTAGTTATTTCTGGTTCAGCTGATGGAGTAGTAAAGGCATGGACTTCTCCTAAAAATCAAGATATAATCTCCAATTTGCCCTTAACTAGTGTAAGAGTCAGTGATCGAATCTGGGCATTATCTGCTGATCCGACCGGTACCAAATTGGCTGTTGGTTCTTCAGGAATTACAGGCCCTCCACTTTATATTTGTAATATTATGGAGTAAGTGTTTACAACATTGTATTTCCATTCTCATAGATACTGTTGATTGATTCATCATTTCATTGATCAAAATTAATTTTTTCAGTTTTAATCGTTCTGAAACTATGAACCATCCTTGGAGACAAGGGGCTGGAATTTTAGATATGGTATGGGATAGCCCTAATATTTTACTTACTTGCGGCTATGATACTTGCGTTCGAAAGTGGGATTTAAGGTAACGTAAATCGAAAAAAGTTTTATTTTCTTGCTCCTTTGAAAACAAACAAAAAAAATAATCTAAAATTTCAACATTAATTTTTCTTTTCCAGAGTGAACAAATGTGTTGGCGTTTGGTCTGATCCCACGGACGCAACTATTTATTGTATATCTTCTGATTATAATTACACTATGGTAACTGGAACCCAATTCAATTGTAAAGCTGTACTATGGGATCAACGTAGGCCGCAATACGTTCAGGTAAGTTGATCAGCTGAGTTGATTCTGTCGTTGATATGACAAAATATGCGCATGCTTATATTGTATTTTATAATTTTCAGCTTTACTTTATGAACCTCCGGCGGATGTCTAGCCCGATTTATAGCGTTTCATTTGACAGCAGTCATCTTTATGGAGCCACCGATCAGAACGTGATTGAAGTGAAATTTTCAGGTCAACCAAATGTAAAGAAGAATTATCGCGAAATCATGAAATACGACACGATTTAATTATTGTAATTATAACATTAGTGGAATTTAGAATTCCGAAATTGTATAATGAATTTGAACAATGACGTTAAAGTAATTAATTTACTATTGTCTAAATAAGCTTATAGTTTACATTGATTATTGATATGAAATTAACGTAATCACTTAGTGAAAGCCTTATTAGCCTAATCGTTGAATCTTTCGGATAATGTAAAGAATAGATTAATTCATATTGAAAGATCAGTATTCTCTAGGGGATTTTTATTTGTGTATTTTTGATATTTCTAATAAGCAATGATTATTCACAATGGAATTTTAGCTTTCGAATTCGCCAAGCTTGCATTGCACGTGTCATCAATGTCACCATATGAGCCCCATTGCTAATAGCCCTATTTATTAGTGTATCTATTGTGAATTGTCAAATAAAGAACACAAAAAAATTGACTCAATTTTTTTTCTTCTTTATGATCGACGACTGCTTATGAGAAATACTCAATGATGAACGTACAGGTGATAGCTGAATATGTACAAAGAAATAAGAGATGTATATTCAAAAAAGATTTCGTTAACAATTTATTGTGTACAGTATTCTAAGATACATATGCAAAGACAAGTAATCAGGATGTACATTTATTTGTATAAAATATCTCTTTTTCGGTAAAATATAAAAATATGAATCAATAACTCATTGACAATCTTTTGGAATGCCAATATTAAAAAAAAAATCAACCATCAAATCATAACAAAAAAGTTCTACATTCACTAGTCTTTTTGAGTCTTATAATTTTCGAGTTTCCGTTTGTTCGTTGAGCTGAGGGACTTTTTAGTTAATATCTCTCTCAATCACCAAAATTGAACCCAAGCTTAAGACCTACTCTTAAATCCCTTTTCTTTGCCTCATAGTGGAAAAAACAATTTATGTATGATGCTCTCTATTGAAAAAAATAAATAATCATTTTTGTATGACGTAGGATTAAATTTGTCACGTTAAGCATTACGTGTACTGCATATAATTGTTATTGTTACAAATAACCAATGTATTGTTTTATTAGATCAAATTTAAATACATTCTTATTAAAAAAATAACATCAAACGTTACACGTTTTTCAAGTAATTTTTCTTTCAACTCTTTTTTGGGTAATGGTGCGTTGTATATACAATGATTGAAGAATTGAATCGATATTCAAAGCACACACTTCACTACCAAAACCAAAGTTTCATATTACACGATAAATAATTCAAATAGCATAACAACAAGATAATAAAAAGGTTCAAACAGTTAGACTTGTTCTCAAAATTCATATAAGTACGCTCATACTTGTACATCTTCAACCACTGCATAAAAAATCCATACCCTTATACAAATTTTTATAAAATGAAATAAACCCAATCTTACAAAAACTTTCCCTGTAAGGCTCTGATTATACTATCTCTGGGATCTGCTCAAATCATGCTGCGAATCATGTAGTGAAGAATTCCACCGTGCTTGTAGTACGTGAGATCGACCTCAGTGTCGAACCTAACGATGACCTCGAAGTTATGTCCCTTGTCGGTGGTAACAGGGATCTTTTGTCCAGGCTGGATGTCCTGGGGAATGTTGATGTCGAAAATTTCGTAGCCAGTGAGTCCAAGACTCTCGGTTGACTGGCCGGGAAGATATTGCAACGGCACGATACCCATACCTACGAGATTGGATCTGTGAATGCGTTCATACGACTCGGCGATGACGGCCCGGATGCCTAGGAGGAAAGGTCCTTTGGCGGCCCAGTCACGAGACGATCCTGAGCCGTATTCCTTGCCCACCAGGGCTATCAGCGGCGTGCCGTCGTTTATGTACTTCTCCGCGGCGTCGTACACGTCCATCTGCGCAAAGAAAACATTGTTATTACCCATGTAAACCTTTAATTTTTAGCGTCTATCCAAACTCGACGAACCTCTTCGTTTGTCGGAATGTAAATCGTTCGAGGTCCAGCCTTGCCAATAAACTTGTTGAGTAATCGAATGTTTGCGAAAGTTCCTCGAGCCATCACGGCGTCGTTTCCACGTCGCGAGCCGTAGGAGTTAAAGTCTTTAGGATTCAACCTGAAATTCATAATTGATCATCAAATAAAAAAACGTAAAAACATTTTTCAAATCACTCGTTAAAATTCCAATCAATCAAAACATTCATCCTACCCTCTCTTAGACAAGTATCTAGCTGCGGCCGAGTTGCGGGCAATGCTTCCGGCGGGACTGATGTGGTCGGTGGTGACCGAATCTCCGAGGTTGAGAAGCACTCGGGCGCCTTTGATGGGCTTGGCAAGAGGCAATTCCTATAAAACGCGCTTGATAAACATCTCATTTTCACACGAGGAAAAATTTTTTACAATCTCGTTAAGCTTACCCTCTGGAGCTCCTCGAAGTACGGAGGGTTCTTGATGTAGGTCGAGTTTTCGTCCCACGGGTAGAGTTTTCCGCTCGGCGCCGCGAGATTAGCCCAGCTGTTGCTGCCCCTCTCGATCTTGGAGTAAACTTCCTTGAACATCGCGGGGATAACGTACTGCTGCTCGACGGCCTGAATCTCAGCGCGAGAAGGCCAGATATCACGCAGAAAGACATCCTTGCCGTCAGCTCTGCGACCTGCACAAATCGTTATTTTAAATAAGAATTTCGATGAAGAATTTTCATTTACGCGCGATTCGCTATCGAGATTCTTACCAAGAGGTTCGGTCTCGAAGTCTATGTCGACGGTTCCAGCGATCGCGTAGGCAATGACCAGGAGCGGCGACGCCAAGTAGTTGGCGCGGGTATTCGGGTGAATCCTGCCCTCGAAGTTACGGTTGCCGGAGAGCACACCGCAGCACACCAACTCGTTCTAAAAAAAAGAAACAAAGTTATATCCCTCTCTCTTTTTTTTTACACATAAGTTACATCGAAAAAATTAAGTTCATGAAATACGACACGATTTAATCATTGTAATTATAAATTTAGCGGAATTTAGAATTCCGAATAATTGAATAATGAATTATAACAATGACGTTAAAGTAATTAATTTACTATTGTCTAAATAAGCTAATAGTTTTTTTTTTAGAAAAAATTAAGTTCAAAACTCGAACCTTCTCAATAGCATCGACCATAGAATCGGGCAGTGGTCCACTGTTACCGATGCAGGTCATGCATCCGTAGCCAACAGTATCGAAGCCGAGCTGTATAAGCGCCGGGACGACTCCACTCTCCTTCAGATAATAGGTAACGACACCCGATCCCGGAGACAGGGACGTCTTGATATAAGGCGCGACTGTCAGACCAGCTGCCACTGCTTTTTTCGCCAGGAGTCCTAAAACACGATTTTTGCATTTAAATATTGAAAAATCATAAATACAGCATATAATATTTTCGCGTATATATACATACCTGCGCCAAGCATAACGCTGGGGTTGCTAGTATTGGTACAGCTGGTGATGGCAGCAATGACGACGGATCCATGTCGAAGCTTGTAATCCTTACCCTCGAACTGGAAAACACCCTCGGCTTTCACTTTCTCTGCGCTTAAGCCGTAACCTTTGAAGCCTACCTGAAAACCATTGGAAAAGGGACAGTTTTAGTAATTACGCTGTACACAACGCAGCTGAGAATTATGAGCTTTGGGAAGGATATACAGCTCTCTCTCTCTCTCTCTCTCTCTCTCTCTCTCTCTCTCTCTCTCTCTCTCTCTCTCTCTCTCACTCTCTCTCTCTCTCTCTCTCTCTCTCTACGGGGGTCTACAAGCCGCAGTAGATGCGTCGTTTATGGTGAAAGCGCATCGCCGAATTTTCCACTCGGACTTGAAATCTACGTCGTATAGCCGATATTATATTTCCCGGAATCGAGTATATATTATAACGATCGTTGTATTCTCGAGTGCGATGCAGCAGAAATTCGCCGACGTCTGGTAGATTTAGCTCGAGCTGAACCGCAGGTGTACACCTGCCGAACAGCCGAAGCGTCGAGCGATTTACTTTCGTCTTTATTCTATATAAGTATATGTATGTATTTTGTAATGCATCAACGTGTGTCCGGTAGGCCTTGGGCTTTTGTCTTCTTTTTTTTTTTCTTCCTTTTAGCGGTGTGAGTGACCTCAGTCGCATCTCGAGTTTCCGAATCATTCGGGACATTGCAATATGTATACGACTGTGTATATATTGTGCAGAGGACTTTGGCAGCGATTCGCTGACGAGGGAGGTTTATGAACTCGAGCTACCTTCGAACCACGTGCATAATGTCGCTAGAGACACTCCAACTGTTAATTCAAACGAAATACATTCCGTTGAGCCACGATCGTGTAGAAGGGACATTTACAGAATGGACTGCAATATTAAGCGCGTACGAAACCGCGCGAGGACAGCGAACATAGTCCCTTTTTTTTGAGTATAGTTTTCCAATGTCGTAAATCGAGAAAAGGACCCCAAACTTACTCAAAAAAAACGTATACCCATGTTCGCTGTCCTTGCGCGGTTACTGTATACCCCCCGCGTACGTGTTCGCTGTGCTCGCGCGGTTACTGTACCCACGCATTGTTTCATTCCCGAAAACTCGGTGTTTGTCACAGCCGTCGATGCTCTTGTCGCTGTATACCTGAACCGTCATAAACCCCGAGATTTTACAAGGGAGTATCGAACGGCTCGTAAATTCAAATAGACGTGCCGAAAATGCGACGCCGAAGCTTTCGAATACTTATGCGATTGCACAAGTTGAATACCGTCGTCGTCGAGTATAACAAAATCCAACGGGCTGTGCAAAACGAAGAAGGATATACTCGTCAGCGATTTTCGTATATATACATACTTAGGCGCGTTGAGGAAAATAAAAAAAAAAATATTTCGTAGACGAAACCGCATTCCAGAGTATAATATAGACGCAGATCGTTAAGGGCTAATTTCGAAAAGCGATAAGCCGACTTTCGCCCCGAAAATCTTACTCCAGGCGATTTGCGCTAATGACGAGAGACAACGCGACCGATGATCATTAGGCGCAATGTCTGTTTAACGACAATCGCGTCTCGCCGAGTTTCGACTGGCCCGTCCGCGTAAATATTTTGGAACCGAGTTGTTATGCCTATGTACTCTCTCAAGAGTTTTAAAATCAACAACAACAACAACAACAACGCATCAAACGGCAAAGTTTACTCGAAAACTTATTTTCAACGGAACAAAGCGCAGGATGATGCGGAAACTGTAACGCGATGAGTCTCTCTGACGTCAGAATTGATGCACCTACGTATCAGCCGCATCTGATATGACATTATTACAAACGAGCGAACGATTAGTAGAATCGAGTCTAAATTCACAGAATGCTCCGAACGCTCGAAAAATCAAAGTCGACGAACTTGTCCCCGCATAACCGAATCCTCGGCGTCAGCAACATACGATATACATCGCTATTCACTCGGTTTCATCACTCATTCGACGTGACACATCATTCGAGCTTTGAAAATTCGTATTTTAAAAATGATTTAGCTTCTAATCGTTCTGAAAAAAAAAAATTCCACGATGCTCGAGTAAGAAACTATATTAGATGTACACGATCCAAGTCCCAACAACGGAAGTAGCAGCTATAGCTTTCGATCTAATTATTTTCCAAAGCTTTCGGAGCCACGGGAAAGTCGATAGCGATGTTTAACAGTCGCGCTGAAAATCGATCGCGATCCCGGGCATTGTTCTCGCCTATCCGTGTGTGTATTCGTTACCATTTACTCGGTCTTCCTAACAAGCTCGACTTTAATTTTCTTCTCGAGCTTTTCATCGATATATATACGCATAAAAATAAACACGATGCCAGAGTCTAAAAATCGGCGATCGATCGCTTTTTCGATTTTTCGCGAAAGCAAAGTGCGAAAAATCGCCGAGAAAGTTCTCTCGGAAAAGCCTGCATCTTCTATCCGGTAATAACGCTTAGCCAATCGGTGGGGGAGGAAGAAGCTCGCAGCGTCGGCCGATCGGGGGTGTATGGGCCGGTCAAGTGGGGAGAGGCTTTGGCGTCGTTAGTCGCAGGTATAAATGGGCCCGGGGAGCCGAGCCGGACGTCAGTCGTATGCTTTACTCCTGTTTGGATGGACTATAGGTGTGCCATGGATTTTCCCGATTTTCCAAGGAGGGACGCTTCTTCTTCCTCACTCGGCGACGACGCTCACAGGTGTGCGCGGGTATTATACAGTGTGTTGTGAGGTGTGCCAAACTCCTGCCAGTAGGTATTTTCTTCGGTAAGCTTCTGTTCGCGAGGAATTTTTCTTACTTTTGTAAAGTCGTTTCGTTGGAGTGTCGCGTTACATCGTTTTTTGTAGAAGCAGTTTTCCGTCGACTCAGCTGTACACGCGTTTCTCTCTGCATGCGCTGTGAATCGTATAACGCTTTGGTTTTATTGTAACATTCGACGATGAATTTTAATTGTTTGTAAATAACATTAGTTTTAAGTGTAATGTAACAAGAAGAAAGAAGACGAAAAGGCTGCTGTCGGGTGGATTCCCACTTGGTTAGGGAATTATAAACGCCTCACCGGGTAGGATTCATCCAATGTCAGCCTATTTTCAACGATTTCTCACTGATCATCTCTCGACTAACAAGCGTCGTTTTAACTTGACTAATCAATCTCTATGTTAAGGGCGAAGTATCGATCTAGTGACACGTTGATAATTGAATTCGTGACTAGATCGAAATACTCGTCCTTGGCTTCGAGAACCAACATCGAAGTTAAACTACATCACAGAAGATTTGAGAAACGTATCCTGGACGAATCTACAGCTCTTTTGTCCCATATATTTTTCTTTGGTGATCTATCTGGACGATGAATTTAATAACTCATAAAGCTAGATCAGCAAAGGAAAATGCATGCGGACCAGTCATCGAGGGACTTCGCATTTACTTCAAGATATACACTTTTTCGGCAGGGTATTCGCAATATGGCGGCTGAATTCCAGGGACTATTGATGTGAAGTATGTAATTTTATTCTCATATCACAGCAGTAGTTACCTAGTATTCTACTGTCCAAAATCATCAAGCCCTGCTGGATTCGAATTATTATCTTGGATATACAAAAGAAAAGCTGTCAAGTTGCACGAGTACCACGTGAGATGAACTTGATCCGGTTTGGCGATACATGTAATACGTCACTGGGTTATGTTTGTCCCATATAAGTACTTTTCCGACAACATAAGCAACTTACTTGACAGCGCGTAGCCAAGAACAGGCTTTTTCTTAAACTACAGGTTTCTCGTAAGTTTAAAACTAATTATTCCTAAATTTAATTGACTTACTTTGTTAGTAAGGCAAGCGTTGAAATCTTTCTTCATGTCAACAACAGAGACGCGATCGTGCGGTCTCTTAGGTCCACTGACACTAGAAACGACAGTTGCCAGATCTAGAGAGACGACTTCAGAAAAGATCGGGTCTTGACTCGCATCATCATAATTTCGGATCATACGCACTGACTTCAAATATTTTTCGATTCTCTCTATGTGTTCCTCAGATCGGCCTAAAAATGTTATTCATTTACAAATTTTAATCTTTTTAAAAATTAAATTCAACTATAGCGGGATGATGAAAAATCTTACTTGTTTGGCGAAGGTAGTGTAAACTCTGCTGGTCTACAGGGAAAAATCCAACTGTTGCTCCGTACTCGGGACACATGTTAGAGATAGTAGCTCGGTCGGCAATGCTAAGTTGAGAAACTCCAGGGCCAAAGAATTCAACAAATTTTCCAACAACACCCAGTTGCCGCAGATTCTTTAAAATAAGATAATTTTTTTTGTAATCATTTACGATTTGTGTAATAATGTTTATTCGGACACAAATCATACGCTTGTTATTTACCTTTGTGATGGTGAGCACGAGATCAGTTGACGTGACGTACTGATTTAATTCTCCCTCCAATTTGTAACCAACGACTTTGGGTATAAGCATAGATATAGCTTGTCCAAGCATGACAGCTTCGGCTTCAATTCCGCCAACTCCCCAGCCAAGGACACCAAGACCGTTGATCATGGTAGTGTGAGAGTCTGTTCCCACTACGCTGTCAGGGAATAAGTAGTCATTCATGTCGAAGACCACTCTGGCCAAATACTCCAGATTGACTTGATGAACTATACCACTACCAGGTGGTACAATCAACATGTTCTCAAATGCTTTGGCACCCCATTTCAAAAACATGAATCTTTCTTTGTTTCTCACAAACTCCAATTCTTCGTTCTTTTTGCCAGCATCTTCGCTGTAAATTTATGCTGATTAGAATTCAAATATCGGAGTGTATTTACATATTTTTTTTGAGTTCTTGTAATTTGAATACCTTCTAGTGAAGTCTACTTGAACCGAATGGTCGATGACTAGATCAGATGGACACACAGGGTTAATTTTGTCCGGATCTCCATTGAGCCTTTTAACAGCATCTCTCATAGCAGCAAAATCAACGACTGCGGGAACTCCAGTGAAATCCTAAGCGAGAAAAAAAATGGTTTAAGTATGTGTTTCAAGTAAACACACCTCTTATTACAAAACGAATTGCAGAAACTTAATTACGTAATAGTGCCCCCAATGCTCTTCCAAGCATGGGAATTAGTAAATGCTATTTGCATATTTAAATCAACTGATACAATGATACCGATAATAAACATCATAATCTATTTTTACATTTAAACGAGTTAGATTACATAGTGCATATTCCATTAGTTTTGTTATCATATTGCTTCGTAAACAAATGAGATTAATCAATAATAATTTATCATAAAATGATTGCTGTCTTTGTTTTATTTTTTCCGGTCTGTATCAGGCACTCAAAAGATAAAGTCAGACAGGAATGTCAATTTTATTTATATCACACCAATTCTGTGAAGTCCCCTCAATAAAAAACTAAATTATTTCTTTTGATTATCAAACTTGGTCTCTTGATTATGATACTTAAAAATTATAAATTTTCTAATTTTACCTGAAGGATTACTCTGGCAGGCTTAAATGCCACTTCCACTCCATCCTCCACTGCCTGGTTCTTTTCCCAATCCAAGATCTTCTCAACATCCTTACTTTTGACTTGGAACTCGTCGCAGTTCCTTATAGCACTTTCAAGTAATACTCTTATCGAAAACGGCAATCTGTCTGTAAATAAGAGTTGTAAACAGATTAGTTATGCGCACACCTAATGATGTAATACATTTGAGAATTTTCACGATAACAATTTTTTTTTTTAATCAATCGAGTCAGCTTATAATGCATACCATATTTTTCTCCAAAGGCAGTGACATCGTAAAACTTTTTTGACTTTCCTGCGACATCGATGGATTTGAGCAGATTCTTGTAAGGGTTCTCCGCTGAAAAATAAAAAGTACTTAAAGAATGCTTAGCAGTGGACACACCTCCAACTCGACAACATTTACGTAAACGCGCTCTGTATAAATTACAGAAAAATTTGCATCCCATAATACGAGACTCGAGACAAACTGCTAAATCATCGCGACAAATGCATGCAGTCTTTAACTAATTCGAAAAAAATGACATTACTCTTTTTCTCAAAGACACACTCTGTTTGCTTATTATTCTTTATCTTATGTTTTTCACTCGATAACAATCGCAATCGAACGAGTTATGAGAGCACCGCATAAAAAGTCGCAAAATCACAAAATAACAAAGCGAATTTCGCGTCTGGTAGTAGTGAAGGAACCAAGGAACCATATGAAAATTCGATGGGCCCCGTAAAAAACGTTTTTCAACGAACAATCGCGAAAATAACACGGAGAGGTCAAATTTGCAATGTACACTTACCAGCCATGATTGTCACTGTGGGAGTCACGTCGTCCACTTTCGCGTAAACACGCGAATCGTATACCTATATACGCATATAAACCAACTAGTGAATGGGGCGAGGAGCGAGCGCCGACTGAGCTGAGAGCGCAGGATTGAGGTTATAGGCGCTACTCGAGCGCCTCTTAGACTTCGAGAACTGACCACGCACACACTTTTCTTGGCGAAAAAAAGAGATTAAAAAGAGACGAGCCGGGAGTCGATGAACAGTTAATCGTATGCTGATTGTATGCAGATCGAGTGTTTTGGTTACGAGTATACGTATTTATTTTAGATTTCAAGGTAATAGGATTGATTTGAAGATGGATATGTGCCATGATGAATTTTTATTGTCGAAAATACGAGTGAGATGCGTCTACGCTAGTATGCTATAAGAACGAGTTTATTTCTGATAGATTTGGATTTGCAAAGTGAAAAGCAATGAATTTGAAATTGGCGCCAGTATTTTATAGATGGCGCTGGACGACACGACGAAAAAGCGCTGAAAATTCAAATAATTTATTTTCAATTCTAAATAATTACAATATTATCTATTTTCATTCACTCAGCCATGTACATATAAGAAAATAGAATGCGAACAAAAAAATGAAAAAACACTTCTCGAGCGGTTTGAAATTCACCGTAAAAACAATAGCAATGTGACAACATCAATCTGTCAACCGACAGCAACCTCAAGCTTTCGGCCCTCCCAAACCAAATTTTTGTAAACTTCAACGAATTCCAAATTTTTGTAAGTAACTATTCATTTTCACGAAATAACATACTCGAGAATATCCGTAGTTATAAGTCTCATTTAGATCTTAAAAAAATAAAATGCTGACAGCGTTAACCGTCAGGCGATATGCTTTCAATCGTTCGGATATCAAACCGCAGTTGATTATTACAATTAAAAATCTGAAGAAGAAATTTCTCTTTCCATCGTAAAAACGCAAAATATCCCACATAATCCAAAATTTCCACAGAGTCACCACAGCAGCATAATCCCTCCCCTAACCATGAAAGTCCAGCGAGCGATCGGCAAGAGCCAGCAATGATCAGTCGCTGAGGAAAAGCCCCGTATGCATCGACGCAAAATTTTCCGTTGAAAAAGAAACTTTAACCTAAACTAAGAAAAGTACAAAAAAAAAAAAGAAAAAAGAAATGAGCCGAAATCCACGATCGACGACACCGTGTCGGCCACCACCGTCGAGATCGACAAATCGAGGAGAGACTACCGCTGCTTTAGCCCAGCCAGCATGCCGTGGTAATAAACACCTGTAATTGGATTGACCGATAAGTAGCCAAGCGGGTATATAACAAGTCGTTCATTTTAGCCCGACCAAAGAAGTCAGCGGTGCAGTCGACGATCCCCAAAAGGGGTCCTCCGCCGCAGCCACCGAAGAAGCTCGACTACAAAAAGCCAACCATGACAAAGGCTATGGCCCAGAGGCTGAAGCACACGCAGAAGCTTCAGGAGGAAATAGCACGCAAAGAGGCGGAACGTGCGCGTAAAGGCCGGCGATCTGCGCCTCCTGCTGCAGGGGATGCCAGGACAGGTCGACCGGGTCGACCTGGAGATGTGCGTTTGCTGCCGATCTTTACCGATTTCTCGACGATCTTTATAACGATTTTCGATCGCGCTTCAGAAATGCCGTCCAGCGTCGGGTAAGGAGCCACCTCCGTGTCCGGCTAGTTCAACCCGGGCGGAACCAACCCAGAGATCGGGTGGCTCCTGTCCCAGGTCTACGTCTCCGTGTCCCAGAGAACGATCTCCGGCTGCGGTACCGAAGCGTACGCGGAATCTCGCCGAGTCGATGAACGCTGACATCGTCCAGGCGGAACCGCTTCGACCTGGTCCCGTTGATAACCTGATCATACCTCCGGGTGCGATTAACTCCGAGAAGACGACCATTGTCAGTATACCCCAACCTGAACCTGCACAGCTTGCGTCATCCACGATGGCTCCGGCTGGTTCTAGTCAGGTGGCCAACAGGAGTGTCCAGGTCATCGCTGAGACACTCGACGAGCAGGTGATCCTTGTTTCCTTACTATTTTTGTACACATACACGTTGATTTGAATGTCTCATTGAACGATACGCTTGATCAGGATGCGGCCGAGTCAGCGGTCGTCAACACGAAGCTCCAGGATCTCCAGCAAGCCAGACGTGACTTTGTCATGGCTGTGGCGAACGTCGGCGGAAATGCCATCAGTCTGCAGGTATGATTTGCAGCTGTGTATCCGCGATCCACACGAGCTTGTAAAACACTGAGGAATTTCAAATCCTTTTCCCAGGAGGAAGAGGACGAAGTGCCAGGCCTAAGCCTACCGAACCTTCCAAACGTCACTCCGATAACGGATATAACACCACCGATGCTCTCGACTCCACCACCACCAGGACCACCATCTCCTCGACTGGTCCAGTGTCCCTCTCTCTCAGACCCGTACCTCCAGGTCGAGTATGGACGGGACCATCCAGTGGTGGAGGCAGCCCGTGAGTACATGCGTAACCGAGCAGCCGGTAAACGTTTGGAGGACGAGTTCCAGAGACTCGCTGGCGAACAGCCGGAGGAAGACTTCGAGCAGGAGTACCTCGAGGGATGTGGTATCGTCGGAGCTGATAACGAGGACGAAATCTGCGCACCTGCCTACACTGCAATTCCCAGGTTTATACCAGTCCTTTGATGTACTTTTGAATTATTTACCCGAAGCAAAGACGTGATCCGTTACCGATCGATTTTTGCAGGAGACAACAACAGTTTCGGTACGATCCGCTGGAGATCGATCGGTTGGAACGATTCTTTGACATACAACACTATCCACCTCCGCCTCCGACTCCACCGCCACCAGCACCGACGGGACCACCACCTGGACGGGAATGTCTTCCTCAGGATCTCTGGGAACTCGATGATCCTTGGTACCACGAGCCCAGCCAACCCGATCTCATTCAGTGGTGATCTGCTGTTTCTAATGGTGAGGTTTGAATTTTTTTAGTTTTTTCTTCCAATTCCGATACAGCGTATTTAAATTTCACGATCTCTTTTTTTCTAGGACGAAGATACTTTTGGACGAACAAAGAGACACACACGTTGTTACGGTAGTTCTGGCTTCGCATGGGACGATCTCTTTAACTTATTTTTGAAATGCCTTTATCTGTTGAACGCATCATTTACACAAATTTTATACCGTTACTTTTTGGACCCACATTATAACCGACGACTTTTAATAATTGTTCGAAAGATTGATATACTGTGATTTTTGTAAGGCATGTCGATGCATGCATTAAAAAAAGTGTAAAAGTGCTTAAATGTTATACGAATAAATATTAAATAAACATAGTCTACCTGTCAACTATATCTTAATGAAACTCGATTTTGGCGGTTCTACACATCCACTCGTCAGCACATTTTAAGTATACACGGTACTACGCTTTCATAACAAATAACACTGCACTGTTGTATAATTTCTGCGTTTGTAGATTTTTAAATGTGCTCATGAAGTGTACCCCCAGTGTGCAACTCTGTATCTCCAAATAACTTTGTCTTTAAGCGCATTTTGATTATAATATGCATTTTATTTCTGTCGCTCGCAAAACTGTATTTCCGCGCCACATCAAGGCTGAAAAAGACCATTTTATGCACGTGTTAGAAGACAAAAGGCATCCGAACCGCTAAATCGAATTTTCTATAGTCTTTGATGCAAATACAAAAATTAATCATATAGGATTTTCCGATTGATAAAAATAATTCAAATGTAAGCGTAATATCGGCCATGCACAATTCTAGGACATATCCTAGATACACTCGAGAACATATTATACACCTTCAAAGTTAGCAAGAAGTAAATCTGGCTTTATCAGTTATTTACCTCGAATTTGTACACTATTACAATGCAATTTACTCAGTGCAACGTCAAAAAAAATATATATATAAAACCGAACGGCAGTAAATAATGACGAAACCGATATATATATATATATATATATATATATATATATCGGTTTCGTCATTATTTACTGCCGTTCGGTTTTATTGTCCAATCGATATACCTACGTTCTACTCCAGAAAAATATATTTGAATAAAAAATTCAGAGAGTACGTATTAAGGAAATAAATGATCTTTATTATTTTAATATTTCATCATACTTTACTCATTTTACATTCTCAACAATCGAATATATATAATGAACTACTTTATCCATTATCCACAACCAAATCATGCATAATATTGTAGACGGCCTCGTTGATCACGCTCTCCTGTTCTAGCATCGGGGCATAGTATTTTTGCGCGCGCTCGTAAGCTTGGAGTATATTTTCGCAATAAGTAATTGGGAAATTTAGTGAGATCGTACTGCTTGAATTTAGTTTCGAAGTTGGGATTCCGCATCCCTGCTAATAGCTGAAGATTAAAAGCGATAAAATTTGATTAATTTTAATCACATTTTAATCATTCTTAATACTTCTAATCCTCGTGATCATTTCAGAAGAATCAATTTTAATACATTCTAATCATATGGGTGATTCTGCCGTAACTGGCTCAAATCGGGCACACAAATTTTCGATAGTAATCTTGCAGTTCCTGAGAATGCTCGATAATCCTTTCGTCGTTCAATACGATCGACGGCTGCAGAACTTTTTTCAGGGCCAACGCTTTGACCAAAAGCATGGTTCCTAGCGGTTTTACATTTCCAAATCGAAATGTGATGAAAGCCAAATGTGTTTTGCCATCGCAGCCCTCATCGAGCACATCTGCGCCGGCGGGCAGAAGTAGCCTGATGATGCTCTTCTCCTTACCAGATTAAATCCTAAATTAAATTGGCACGCGTGAGTTTTATAAAGTGAAAATCCAATTTAAGCTGTTGAATCAAATGTCGCAGAGTATGAAATAAATTATTACTTACCAGTTTTTTATGGTTCTGCGAAGCAGCCAGATGTATCGGCTGGAAGTGACGGAGATGCTCTTAGTCATCGATCAAAACGCCCTTCTCAATAAAGACTCTGGCCAATTCAGTCTGTTCTACCATAGAATCCGAAAGATAGTAAAAGGCGTTACGACCCTGGTTGTCTTTGACGAAAACATCGGCTCCGTGTTTCATCAACAGTTCGTCGGCTTTGCTGTTGCTTGCTGCGTTGAGCAGTGGTGTTATGCCCTCATCATCAGCGGCGTTGACATTGGCTTCTTTTTCGAGCAACATTTCGGTCATCTGGACTCGGCCTTCCTTCACCGCGTAGTGCAGGACAGTTCGTCCTATGTTGTCCCGAGCCTGCAAGTCGGCGCTGTGGTCCGCTCCAGGCGGACGCTGGTTCTCCGGAGAGGGATGCATCTTAAGCAACGTGTAGAGAACAGTCCATATTGTCTCGTCGATCATCTGAGGGACGCAACGCCCGAAGGGCTCGTTGACGTCAACACCGAAGCGCACCAACAGCTTGGCTGACTTTTCGTAACCGGCTATGACCGCCGAGATCCACAGGAGCGAGCATCGATTTCTCGCTCCTAGAGCAACCAGAAGTGCATTCCAGCGACAAGATCTTACAACAGCTTCCATCAACAATGTCCATCTACAGAGCCGAAGAGCCAGAGGAGATTCTCGCAGCAGCGAACTTGGTCATAAAACGCAAGCAGACAAACCACCCGGTAAGTACCAAGAGGGACGTCGTGTGGAACGTCCTACACGGAGGTAAGTCTAAGGCTGACATGTTAAAAAAATGGAAGGTCCTCGAGTGGACGTTCCGTGGATGGGTCAAATCTGTAAAGTATCGCATGGCCCAAGCAAAGGCTAAAGGGCGGACTCTGGAGTTGAGGCTCGACGGCTTCCTGTTGGACGGAGGGCCGGTCGACATAAAGATCGGCAGTAAACTCGTCTCCGACGAGAAAGCAGCAGCGCGCGTCTTCCGCTCTGTGGGGTCAGCGGCTTCTCCTTCACCTGCTGCTATTAAGACGGAGCCTGTAGATATGGATGCTCATCGTAAGTATTGTGAAAACTTTTTAGATTTGTTTACATTTCATACATAATATTTTTTTTAACAATGACACTTATTTTTCAATTTTTTTCAGCTATTATACCACCTGCAGAGAAATCACTGCGCAGCATTATGGAGTATGCTGAGGTGCGCAGTTTTGCAGGACTGCATGTTGCGCAAAGTTTGCAAGCTTTGGCAGCTTATTTAAGGGGGCACACCATTTTTGAAGTCTGAAAAATAAACTTCTTATAAATAATAACAAAATTAAATTATAATTGTTATATAATTTGTATACTAATATTAGGTTATATTACCTGTATTTTTACCATGGTAAATCCGTATTAGCACCTACTTACCCATGGTGTCTCTATATACTGTTTTGAGCATTTTGACACTGTCCGTAGAATTCCATGTGACCACATGGTTTGTTTGGGCTAAAATTTTAGGAGCATGCTTTGTACACTTATACTTTTGGTATGAATGAAGGGATTTTGATTTGAATGCTTAGAAAATCTTTTATGAAAAAAAAATGTGGCATAAAAAGGTTAAAAAAGGCCAAAAATTACGTATTTTCATTGTTAAACAATTTCTAAGCATTCAAATCAAAATCCCTCCATTCATACCAAAAGTACAAGTGTTTAAAGCATGCTCCTAAAATTTTAGCCCAATCAAACCATGTGGTCACATGGAATCCTACGGACAGTGCCAAATGCTCAAAACAGTATACGGAGAGTCACCATGGGTAAGTAGGTGCTAATATGGATTTACCATGGTAAAAATACAGGTAATATAACCTTATATTAGTATAAAAATTATATAACAATCATAATTTATTTTTGTTATTATTTATAAAAAGTTTATTTTTCAGAGTTTAAAGGTGGTGTGCCCCCTTAAGGGGACAAGCCACTTTTAAACCCTGAAAAATAAAATTATATATATATGGGTGGTTCTCTGTCAAATCGAAGATGAAAAAATTTTTTTTGATCCAAACTTTATATATATGTTCTATAGGATGCCCGTGGCTCCCAAAAAAATTTTCAGCGCGATCCCTTCACTTGGCTTCAAGTTATAGCTGGTCAAAGTTGGTGTTTTAAGCGATTTTTGCATTTTTTGCCTATTTTCAATGATTTATAGCTCATAATGGATGCATTTTTAACTAAAACTACCCTGATACTTTTTTTGTTAAATTTTCTAAATTTTTCAATAAATTTACTTTTATAGTCATATATACATGTTTAGGCTACCTTATTTGCATTTTAAACCTTAAATTGTGATAATCGAAGGGTTTGATCCGGACTCCGACTACTTTCGTACGGTGAAAATATACCTTTTTATAGTGCAAAAGTACCTGTACAAGAGCCAGAATGGCAGAGGCCTTTGTTTTTTGTTTTTATGGGACACTAGTAGTGAAAAACCCTCAGAAATGATTCAAATAACTAATAATAGCTGTAGACAAAGGACGTATCCATCATAAAAATATCACAGTGGTTGTTTATGTTAGTAAAAAGGAATCTGACGTCCTTTGTCACAGCTATTATGAGTTATTTGAATCAATTCTGAGGGTTTTTCACTATTGGTGTACCATGAAAACAAAAAACAAAGGCTTCTGCCATTCTGGCTCTTGTACAGGTACATTTGCACTATAAAAAGGTATTTTTTCACTGTACAAAAGTAGTCAGAGTCCGGATCAAACCCTTCGATTATCACATTTTAAGGTTTAAAATGCAAATAAGGTAGCCTAAACATGTATATATGACTATAAAAGTAAATTTATTGAAAAATTTAGAAAATTTAACAAAAAAAAGTATCAGGGTAGTTTTAGTTAAAAATGCATCCATTATGAGCTATAAATCATTGAAAATAGGCAAAACATGCAAAAATCGCTTAAAACACCAACTTTGACCAGCTATAACTTGAAGCCAAGTGAAGGGATCGCGCTGAAAATTTTTTTGGGAGCCACGGGCATCCTATAGAACATATATATAAAGTTTGGATCAAAAAAAATTGTTTCATCTTCGATTTGACAGAGAACCACCCATATGGGGCGGGTGGGTTAAATAAACAATAATAGCTAATTAAAATAATACTTAGTATAAGTATATTACGCACCTATAGACCGGGAAAACAAAGAATGTTTTAAATCGCACGGGTAAACATGTAAGTGCAAATTCGCGGCCGAGTGGAAACTTCTCCGGGTCTGGAAGAGACAATTTGCGGCGTTCGTGGAGACGGTTCTCCGCGCGAAAAATAGTGACGGGTGCTTAGCTGACTAGACGACGATAGATGACCTATAGGTCGTAACAAGACAGGCGACCCCCCGAAGGAATCCGAATGCGGCTACCGGGGGGATTCTCGCGGCCATATGAGAGGTGGAGTTTTAGTGGGTATGCCTGGCGTCTGTCCCGCGCCAGGGGAGTCCCACACACGGGGAGTCCCGCACGGCCCCTGCCATGGTGCATTAAGCATTTCTCCAACTCTCCGGATAAACAAAAAAAAATAATAATAAATAAAATTTAACTTTTATTAGATTTTAATAACCATTTATAAAGTGTGGAATTTAGACTCTAATAATAGTTTATAATACTTATGAATGTTTGAGAGATTTAATTATATATTTTTTAATTTTACAAATGTTTTAAAGCTTTTATTATAGGTTTTAGATCAGAGTGTCTGGAGGTTATGTCGCGGTGCGCATATGGGTCGATGTAGTGATAGTTCGGTGCGACGTTGCCACGTTTTCTTCGCTCAGAAATATGCACTTTACACCTTTCTTACACAAAGCGATCTGCTTTTCTCTTACTGAAGGAACCACCTTAAGTTCGTGATCAGGTTAACATGAAAATTCATGCGGATATTTTTAACTGTTGTATCGGAAAATTCTATCGCACAGCGATGCTCACGTATATTGCACTTTTTGATTAATGAAAGTATAATAATTATTGTATAATATATGTCAAAATAATAAAAAAATAATTTTTCAAAGTCCAAAAATGTGGTCATAGTCTGTTCTCAGAACCTGGGAGGGTTCATCGTGGCCATTGTCTTTCGTCGGAGCCATGCAGACAGACGGTTTCGATGTTCCCAAAGGATTTTTACCTGAGAACATTAATTGAACCACTACGTTCGAGTGGGGGTTGAAGCGGCCTTATATAGTGATCGGAAGCTTTTCTTGCCACTTGCGGGTTGAAAATCGGTTCATCAGCCACCTGGCGGCAGATCTTGGGAACGTGCTTGGAAAAATGGGGGCGGAATGTGGGGTGAAGAGAAGATAGAAAAGAACACAGTAAGAACTCAAATAATTAGTGTAATATAACAAATATATTCAAGCCAAAATATTACAATACTCGAAGTAATCGACTTCGGTGTCGCGATCGAGACTGACTCTACAGAGCACACAGAGCGACGCTCGCCCCCGAAAGTCCCCAAAAGCGGCCCCCCCTCCTTGGGTCTTTGTTTTCCTCGCCCGCTTCTTAATCGCCAGATCCGATGCATCTGAACTCTCGAAATTTCCCTCCGCGAAAAGCTATAAAATCGAACCCGAACCAACGCCGTGCTCGACGTTGAGTCCACACGATGACGCACCCACTCTCCGAGATTGTAAATCGGACCCAATGTCGCGCTCGGCGTTAAGCCAAAACATATCACGCGCACGTTCTCACTGCCTGGAAAACTGACTCCGCGCCGAGCCCAGCGTCGCTGTAAAACTCCGCGACGCGAACAAGGACCCTTTTTTTCCGTATGCGATCGTGCTCTGCAGTCGAAGCCGTCTTCACAATACAATGCCTGTACTGTTCCGATTCGCTCAGGCTTTCGCTGCGACGCAGGGAAAACCTCTTGGGAAAAATAACCCACGCCAGGAACAGTGCTATACATGAAAAAAACTTAAAGTAAACGCACGCAAACTCGCTATCGACCAATAATCTAGCTTATAATATTCCATCCGTGCGTACGCTCGACCGAAGCTCA
>CM053172.1:7643239-7654214 GCA_012977825.3 Pteromalus puparum | reverse complement strand
GAGGGACGCGCAGGCTCCGTGTGTGGCTCATGGTTTCTGTCTTTATAGGTATTTGCGAGGAAGATGCGATGACTCATAAAGCATATATGTCGTCTTCGAGACCTAAGCCTGGAACGGTATAGAATTTATTAAGAAGCGCACTTGCTATTTATACTGTATGTAAGGATATGCGATGTAATAAAGGATTCTGGCGCTTTAGGTATTAATGATTAAGATTATTGGAATCCAAATTCCCACATACATGTAGGGCTGCTATGCGGAGCAGTGTCGCGCTCGAAGCTTGGTGCGGGTGAATTTAATGAATTAAATTTATTATCAGAAAGGAAAGCTACTCTAAAACAATCTATTGGAAGGAGAAAAGAACACAGTAAGAACTCAAAATTTAGTGTAAATTAACAATATATTCAAGCCAAAATATTACAATACTCGAAGTAATCGACTTCGTGTCGCGATCGGAGACTGACTCTACAGAGCACACAGAGCGACGCTCGCCCCCGCAAAGTCCCCGAAAAGCGGCCCCCCTCCTTGGGTCTTTGTTTTCCTCGCCCGCTTCTTAATCGCCAGATGCCGATGCATCTGAACCTCGAAATTTCCCTCCGGCGAAAAGCTATAAAATCCGAACCCGAACCCAACGCCGTGCTCGACGTTGAGTCCACACGATGACCGCACCCACTCTCCGAGAGTTGTAAAATCGGACCCAATGTCGCGCTCGGCGTTAAGCCAAAACATATCACGCGCACGTTCTCACTGCCTGGAAAACTGACTCCGCGCCGAGCCCAGCGTCGCTGAAAACTCCGCGACGCGAACAAGGACCCTTTTTTCCCGTATGCGATCGTGCTCTGCAGTCGAAGCCGTCTTCACAATACAATGCCTGTACTGTTCCGCATTCGCTCAGGCTTTCGCCTGCGACGCAGGGAAAACCTCTGGGAAAAATAACCCACGCCAGGAACAGTGCTTAACTGAAAAAAACTTAAAGTAAACGCACGCAAACTCGCTATCGACCAATAATCTAGCTTATAATATTCCATCCGTCGTACGCTTCGACCGAGCTCAGACAATGACTCATGCTTTCTCTTCATGGAGTCGATCTGGACGACATGCTCCCGACAGAACCGCGCATGTGCTTGTCTTAGCCAAAGTGCGTCCGCGCAGGAAAATCTCGGCTTTTCCTCGCCCGCAGTCTCTCCAATTACCGAGTGTATCCACCGAGGGAGAGGAAAAACTAAGTGGCCACCGTACCACGAGGCTACGCGACACTTAGCATGTCGCGCTGGAGAACTCATCCGCCGATCTTTGTTCTCACCTCGATCCGCGCGCACACGTCGGGAAGCATCCCCCCCGTACAAAACTCTATCGCGTTGTACCTCGCGAATTTAAAGAGATCTAATCTCAATACGCGCGGACAATCTAGTCAATTCTGATGATTTATTTAGCAGTTTTTCCACTAGTATGAGATTTTCAACTCCTAGCGTATGAACTTCGCGTTGTGATTTTACGTTCGAATCTCTCTTGTCGCTAGAGTGTAGGAGTTCATGATGGGCTCGACCACATTTACTGCATTTTGGCTTTTTGCAAGCATCTCGACAATGCCCGCCGCCACCTAAACAATTGAGACATAAACACCGAATTTTCACGACTTCACGCTCGCATATTTATTGAAGCGTACAACTCTGTACACGTGTCGATTGAATGAACCGCTTCGAATCGCAGTTTGGGACCTTTTTACCTTCACAGCTACTTTCTCTTTCTATTCGAAATCTCGTTTTCTTTCTGGCGCTTCATTCGAAGCGTCGCATAAACCGTCTTAACCTTATCTCGGCGACTGTGACCAACAGTCTCTATGGTATTTATGTGCCTGCGTCGACCTCGTAAGTAATCATAGTTCGCGGGTAATATGTCTTCGCTGCGCCTCGTTTGAAACATTGCGCAAGCTTTGTACGCGCGGCGTGTTTCACATATCTTTACGCGTTTCATCGCGCGCAAAATCCGTGAAGTTATATTACATTGTATCGGTAATTTTTTAATCAAGCTATTACGGAGGCTCGGGACTGGCTAAATATCCTTTACTGTTTCTCTGAGATTTTATAGCCAAAACGGCGTTTCGTAGCCTAGTCGCGAATTCAATCACCTATTCTTCCCTTTTCTATGCTCGGTAGCATCTAATTTCTTCGAGGATTTTAGTTAATATTACTTTTGAGGTTCGAATCTCATCTCTAACGTGTCATTATTTCTTGTAATTTTATTCGGGTATGCTCTGTCATAAATAAAGGTGAACAGCCTTAGCCGCAGCGCGCCAGTCAGTGCTTCTGTAAACCTTAGTAGTTTCCTTATCCGTATACTTCCACTAATTTAGTAGCTAACTCGAAAGATTGTTTGAACCTGTCCCAATCTAGAGGTTCCCCCGCAAAAGGTTGTAATTTCTTAACTGACGTCATTCTATTAATGAGCGTCGCATCGCACCCGCAAAACCCGTTGGTCTACGACGCAGACTGTTTTCTATCGCTCTTGCGATACGCTCCTCAAAATTCGCGCTCGGTCGCCTCGTTGACAAGCATAGTCGGAATGCCGGCTATTGCAGCCATGCTTGTTCGTTACCAGTTACTTCCTAACGTTCGGGACGATAACAGTTATCAGAAAATCATTGAGTATCTATTTTGATGTTGGAATCTGTGACCTTGTCGTTCTAGCAAGATTTGTCGCTTAAGTTACTTTGAAAATCGCGATCGCGAAAGTGCTCATTTAAAGAATCCGCGACGTACAGAGAAAGACTTACGACATTTAACCGTTTATTCTGCGTGTTCTAGGAAGCATCTTCGCTATCACTGCTAATGACAGGCCGCCCGACGAACCGTGGAATCGTCTTCAATGCAATCCATTTCTCTATCCCGAAAATATCTTTCTCTGCCGACAGTTTTGCCTGCCCCGATGCGACCCTGCGCTTGGCGAGTAACGAGCTCCTCCTCCCGGTGGGAAGGATCGCTTCGGCTCGCGGACTTATACGACTTTACCCAAACCTCCGATGAGTAACGGTGGCGTCGGCTCCGATGTCCAGGATGATGCTTGGCTCTGGAGGCGGCGTGCTCGTAAGCACCACCGCTGAAGCTCAAGCTCGTTGCTGTAGGCGCGCGCGTGCTCGTAAGCACCACCGGACGACGTTTCGGCGCGGCTGCTTCGCCTGCGATTTCCTTTTCACCAGGAACGTCGGCTGTGCTCGAAAGCACCACTGACGTCGCGGCCTTGCGTCTCCTGGCTGCATGGTTTAGTCCTTGGGAGTCGGCGTGCTCGAAAGCTACCACACGGATTTTCGAGAGCCGCTCCTCGAGTTGCTGACCCTCTTTCCTCTCCTTAGGTCGAAGAACGCGGCTTGCTCCTGCGCCCGGCGCCAGCTGCAGGTAGAGGCGCCGTACGCCTTGCGCTTAGCTGCAAGGGCCTGCAGGTGCTGGCGCTTTCGACAGTTCCTCACAGCTAACCCCGACGACCGGCTCTCGAGCGGTACGCGGTGCGGCGATCATCGGTAACGCACTACCTACATTTGCCTTATTTGGCTATTGAAAGAATCACTTCACTGCAATCAAATAACACACACAACACTCAGAACAATGACTCCATGCTTTCTCTTCATGGAGTCGATCTGGACGACATGCTCCCGACAGAACACCGCATGTGCTTGTCTTAGCCCAAAGTGCGTCCGCGCAGGAAAATCTCGGCTTTTCCTCGCCCCGCAGTCTCTCCAATTACCGAGTGTATCCACCCGAGGGAGAGGAAAAACTAAGTGGCCACCCGTACCACGAGGCCTACGCGACACTTAGCATGTCGCGCTGGAGAACTCATCCGCCGATCTTTGTTCTCACCTCGATCCGCGCGCACACGTCGGGAACATAGCATTTACATAGATCGAATATTATTTTCAAGCATATTTATTACAATCTAAAANGATGTAATAAAGATTCTGCGCTTTAGGTTAATTAATGATTAAAGATTTATTGGAAATCCAAATTCCCACATAGCATTTACATAGATCGAATATTATTTTCAAGAATATTTATTACAATCTAAGATATCTGAGTAGGATGCAGCAAGTGCGAACATTTGTGGAATTCTAAGAAAAAATCTTTTACGCTAAAAACGATGAAAAAAAGATTGTTGGGGCGCGCTCCATCAATTTTTTTTCTAATTGCACATGTTTGAAACAATGCAAAACCACGTTCTAACACGTAAAAAATGCCTTATGATACTGTTTTCTTGCCCCTTCAACTTTGACCGAAAATAGCCATTGTTCAATAGCATGTAATTAACTTCTAAAGGCGCAAACGGAAAATCCGAACTAATCAAGTGAAAGTGCGGTAAAAGAGCTTTAATTTTTAAAAATGCGTTAATAACGCTTGATTTGGTAAAAAGTTTGCTACAATTGAAAATATAGACAAATCATGAAAAAACGTACGGATTTCTTGACTCCGAAAAATCCTAAAATTTGTATGCTTCAGAAATTAAGTACATGCTATTGAACAAAACAATGGCCCAAGGCACTTTTTGAGTGTTGGAACGTGCTTTTGCAATTTTTGCTTCCTTCCTAAGGAAGCCTTGTAATAGTGATTTTTTGAGTTTGTGTAAAAACATGTAGAAAGTGTGTTTTGATGTATTTTTAGTCGAAAAATAGTGTTTTTAGAAAATGTCTGTATGGATGTGTGTGTGTGTGTGTGTGTGTGTGTGTGTGTGTGTGTGTGTGTGTGTGTGTGTGTGTTCGTTCGTCGACATCTGTATCTCAACTTCTACTCAGTGGATTTTGATCCACCAACTCTCATTTTCTTCGTTTTTACTATAGCATGATGGAAAAACAGTCCGTTTTACATTTTGTAGGCGTGTTTTTTTTTATAGCGATTTTTTAGTTTTGAGATTTCAGTTTTCTCCGATAAAGTTATTGAAAAAGTTAATAAAAGTAAATTGCTTAATATGCACATGAAAGAGAATAAAATTACCTATCTTTTTACCGCGGAGAATTTATATTATCTTTCGTCGTTCTTTTATTATACACCATAAAGTGAAATTATTTTAAATCGTTATAACTCAAAAACTAAATAGTGAATCATTCTAAAATAATATATGATTATTGAAGGTAATTAGAACTATGTACCACTTTAATTTTAAGTCAGTTCATCGAAGAAAAATATCATAAACTGAAAAAAGTCGTTTTTCTATGGGAGACGATAACTGGAGTAAAAAGGCATTAATCAAGTTCAAATTTTGGATTTAGTTAGTATTATATAGCATCTTGATCCCTATGTTTGGGTTGTTTACGAAACCAATTAGTTTCGAAGATATGAAGCTTCAAAATTTTTTTTCTCACCCTGTATACTATGAATCGTTATCTTTACGTGACGCGATAACTGGAGTAAAAAAGCATTAATCAAGTTCAAATTTTGGATTTAGTTAGTAATATATAGCATCTTGATCCCTATGTTTCGGTTGTTTACGAAACCAATTAGTTTCGAAGATATGAAGCTTCAAAATTTTTGTTCTCACCCTGTATACTATGAATCGTTATTTTTACGTGGCGCGTTAAATATTAAGCAATACATAATGTTGATGGAAGCTACGTGCCAAAGAATTGGCAGCGGTTTTTTTTTAAACTGGTTTCAGGAGCATGTTCAACGGAATATTTTCTGTTAAAATAAGCAATAAAAAAAATCGATTTTTTCGACTTTTAAAAGTGGTCTGTCCCCGTAATTCAGCAGCCGTAATGTCAGTCATAGCTTTTGAGATCCTTAGACATTCTATCCTAATCAATTTATAAAAAACATGACACTCATTTTAGGTATATGTTCTAATTTTAGACATCGTTACACGAATTGATAAGCAAATTCCACGTATCATTCCGCGAAAGCTTCTTTGTGAACCATCCTTCTAGCCGTTCCCCTTCATTACGTTCAGCCAAAGTCGATAACCGCTCCACCGCCGAATCAGCCGCTGCTGCGTGGCGTTAATAATGCGTGGTCGAACCGGCTAACCGCAAATGAACGCATACATTGTCTCCCCCTCTTTGTTCATTGCAAAAGCTGTATATACCTATATACGTATTAACTCGGATACGCCATGATTTTAGTGAATATGTGACCGAGGTCGACGTAAACAGTGCAGCCTCCGCAGTTCTTTTGTGGCTGTCGATGTATGATATCGTGTGGACTCTTTTGTGACCTGTTTATGAATGGCCAATCACGTCGCGATGCCTCGGAGGCGTGCTTTTATATAAAGAAGCTTTTGAAAACGTATGCCGCAGTTGCAGTGCTTTAATGCTTATTATGAGAGATTTACCGCAATGACGTTTTTAATATGTTTTGAATTTTACTCTCATGTGATTTTTGAATTACTTTTTCATCGAGATGTATAAAATAGTTCAAACGACCTCTGACGAAACGAGCGTGAATGCATTCGACGATGCGCATATGTGATATAAAAAACGAGGAGGGCTTATTAGTAATCTCTCATTTTATTTTCGAGACCATGTGCAGCTTTGAATATCCCTGCGGATGAATTAATATTTTCGTAAACATTTTCAAAAGCATCTGGATTTTATGCGAAACGATAAAATCGGGGCTATTAAATCTTGAATATTTGTACCTTTATATACTTGTATCAATGCATATACACTTTTTGTGGTCGAAAAATATTTTGCTTTTAGAATGAAAGCTCGTTTTCAAAAATTCACCCAAAAATTAGCTGAGTAACTAATAGAGGCAAAGGTTTTCATTCCCAGGATTTCATTATCTCTTTTTTAAAACGCCATTTGGACAAAAGACAGTTACAAAAACCTAAGGTAAATTAAATGCATTTTTAGTACGTAATTAGGATACTTTCCAAGTGCCATGTTTGACGAAGCTGCGAAGATAAAGCGCAAGTGTGAGACGAATGTTGCTCTATTAAACTTTGCGAATAAGGTTAATAGAGCAACAATATTGATTTGCGAATAAGGCTTTTCATTTTCGCGACACGAGCTTATCCCGCAATTTAAGTTTGTTTGCTATATATACAGCTCAATTTTCTGGTTTCGAAAAAAAGTTGTTAGGTAGAGTGAATGAAAAAGCTCCAAATAAAATAAATACAGTCAAGTTTTATACATGTGGGCAAACTTTTCGCTACGCTAGGGCACTAATTTCATAAAATTTGATTTTCTCACTACGCTCGGGTGCTAGCTACGCGCCGTGATACGCTTATAGGTCATAAATGCTCTTTCCGTACTAATCTCAAGATGAGCATGACTTTTGATCATCTATTTCGATTTTTTCAACGTTTGCGCGTCGCTTCCAAGAAAAGAGGACGATAGTTGTGACGAGATTGCGCCCTACGAGGTACACAGAGAAAGTGCGTCTGTGAGAGAGGGTCTATGATTGGATCCTTCCGCCTTCAAGCCCAACTTGGGTAAGAGGGAGATAGAGTAAGGAGGGAGGGGGCGGGGGGTAAGAGCAGAATGAGAGCATAGGGGCGGCGGCGACCAGGGGAGTGCAGACGTAGATGGGCGAGCTGGCAACAGAAGCGCCACGGCAATCTCGTAACACTAGAATAAGAACCCGTACCTTTCTTTAAAAAAAATGGTCTAATTTTTTACTAAATTATAATTTTACTGTCTCTTGTATTTATACAAACCGAAAATTATATTGTATATAATTTAAAACAGTAAAAACTGAAGAATTGCACTCTTAGACGCCGGGGGTATAATTTTACTTAAGACGGTCCTGGGCGTGTTGGCCAGTTGGCGCGGTACGACGAGCCGTCGAAGCGACTGTTTGGGCCCGTAGTAAGTATAAGCTCGGGCCTCACGCTGAAACGCGTTTATGTTAAGCTGTCAGTTGCTGGAAAATTTCGTATTTATTTTATATTACGCGTTAATATTACTCAAATTTTTTAGACACTTAAAAATGTCGTGCTCTGCATGCATCTGATCCCTTACTCGCTGAAAAATTTCGTATTTAAGAAAGTGTATTCCACATGAGAGACGGAAAATTGACTATAATCATAAAAGGTTAGTGAAAAATTTTTATCTTGTTTTGCATTTGATACTCGTGATATTATTAATATTTACAAAAGTTTTCGTACACTTTTTTGTACAATCATGTAACGGTTACTTTATCAAGAGGCGCGACAGCGCCGCGCTAGCGAGTAAAAGTATACGAAGTATACGACACGATGACGGCGCGGGTCGCGGCCCTTATATACTTTGATATTGGGTTCTCTAACCTTAAAATAATTTTCCAAACGCATTTATAGCATTACTATTGCAACTATGCCCGTTGTATCGCTATCGACTGGACATCTATTTACCTAATCTTTCTCGAGGAAAAAGATTTATTCGAAAAGATTACTTTATTGGAGAAATATTGCATGCTGAAATTTAGCTCAGTAATTTTCTTTTCGTTGGGACAGTCTTCCTCTCCTGAGATTTTTCAGCCTTCCAGTCACGTGGCTTCCGGTCATTCACGGCGCAAAAATTTGAATAGTCGAGAAAATAATGCAATGAACCATCGATGTTTTAAGCAGCACCTAATGTTAATTCGGTTATCTGCGTTTGATTCGTGAGAGCATTTACAAACATTGTAAACTAAATTCATCAATTATTTTAAAAATTGCATTTTTCCATAAAGAATATGCATTTTGGAAGTGCATTTCGAAAAGACAATAAATAAATAAAAATTTACAACTCGGTAAATATTGATGGAAATTAGTCCAGTATTGTCACTCGGGGGTTTTCGGGGTCGCTGAAGAGTAATATCGCGACGGCAACGGTCTTCGAGATACCTGGTGCCCATGGTGGACAGTACCAACGTCGTCTTCTGGAGTTTTATGGAAATTTTTAACATAATTAGTTGAAACTTGTTACTCGGAAGTTTTCGGGGTCGCTGAAGAGTAATATTGCGACGGCAACGGTCTTCGAGGTACCTGGTGCCCAGGGTGGACAGTACCAACGTCGTCTCCTCGAGTTTTACAGAAATTTGTAACAAAATTAGTTGAAACTTGTTACTCGGGGGTTTTCGAGGTCGCGAAACACGAGTTAATGTCGTTTTCTAGAGTTTTATGGAAATTTTTAACATAATTAGTCGAAAGTCGTTACTCGGGGGTTTTGCGTGTCGCGGAACACGAATATTGCGATGGCAACGGTCTCCGTGGTACCTGGTGCCCAAGGTGGACGGTATCAATGTCATCTCCGAGAATTATCTTGAGTATTACATATTTTTACTGTTGATACCGTACAATGTAATATATGTATAGTCTCTATAAAAGTGATGAAATCTTGTATAAAAAAACCTTTTTAAAAGGTAAAATATTGGCGAGTAAAAGTTTCTTTAGTAAATAAACTTTTACTCGCCAATATTTTACCTTTTAAAAAGTTTTTTTTTTTTATAGAATTAACTTTACTTAATATTATGTAATTATCATGAGTTCACGATTTTAACAATATTTACTTTTCACTTTTTGTACTCACGCATTATATTATTTGTAAAGTGTGCAATGTTTAATTTTTGATATTTTATAATAAACTATTTTATTATGTAAATATTTTTCCACTAGTGACAAATAAATGAATATAAACCATACTTATTGGCTTTATTTAGATGCCCACTAAAGTTTATCTATGAGCATTTTTAATTTAAATATGATGCATATTACAAGTACGACGTATCCCGAGTGCGGGCACGGTATATACAAAAAACATTTTGTAAATATATTCCTGCATCTCTCAGAAACAGAGCGAGTTTGGCATACCGCGCGCACTCATTCTGAGTGCTTCCAGTATACCTACATATATACACCCAACGCCTTTCATATATAATATTATCTACCTATATTATATAGTTGTTTTGGAGATACTCCCCCGCACCCCCTGCAGCCCCCCGCACTGCCCCCCCCGCAAAATAAGGCAAAATTCTTTCATTTTCATGTGATTTGGATAATGTGAAAAGCCCCCCCCCCCGCAGCCCCCGCACAGCCCCACCAACCACCTATTAGCAGCTTTTCCTAAAATTTATTAATGTTAGTTACAATTTTTTTATTTAAAGTTTTTTATTAGCAAACAAATTTACTAACAACAATTGTAATAGTACATCGGATAAAATCGGATCAATTTATGACACACTTTTTGAATCATCTTTAACGACATTTTTAGTCGTGCACTTCGCGACGCGTATAATTATTTCGATTTTCTAAAAATATATTAGGCTATATTAGCTAGCACTATATTAAGATGATGTATAAAGGTTACTTTCCTCCGACTCTACAACCGAACGACTCGATGCAATACAATACTTTTGCAACTAAATAATGTCTTTAGCCTCGGGAAGATCCTACATCCTTTGTAGAAACTTTTCCAAGCCCTCATAACAAGCTCATAGCACATCAGTATCAAAATTATATATAACAGTAGAGATAAACTATATAAGAGATATAACTTAAATTTTATTTTCTATTTTTTCCACACCACCTATGAGGTAAATAGACAGGAGCGTTTTTTTTAATATTTTTTGTTAAAGTTTGACTCNGTTAAAGTTTGACTTAAAAGTTTGACTTAGTTTGAAGTAAATAATTCTTATAAGGTTTTTATTTTGCTTTTGTATTGTTAACACTTTGATGTGCGTATACTTATCATTGACTTTTGCTTTTGTATTGTTGACACTTTGATGTGTTTATACTTAGCATTGTCTTTTGCTTTTGTAATCCCATTTCAAAGTACATACAAAAGTATGTGACTACAAATGTGACATTTGTAAGAAATAATTTAAAAAAAAAGAATACTTAATGACGCATCAGCGCATTCATTCAAATGAAAAAAAAACATATTTGCGAAATATGCTCATAAACTATCATACGTAGAGGGCTAAAATTTTGCATCTTAATTTGTATTGGCATTTTGAAACAATATATTAAGTGGAAATCATTGTAGCTGATATGAATTTGATTGTCATGTATAGACCCACCTGTAAATTTTGAC
>CM053172.1:7552117-7619996 GCA_012977825.3 Pteromalus puparum | reverse complement strand
TCTTCCTCTCCTGAGATTTTTCAGCCTTCCAGTCACGTGGCTTCCGGTCATTCACGGCGCAAAAATTTGAATAGTCGAGAAAATAATGCAATGAACCATCGATGTTTTAAGCAGCACCTAATGTTAATTCGGTTATCTGCGTTTGATTCGTGAGAGCATTTACAAACATTGTAAACTAAATTCATCAATTATTTAAAAAATTGCATTTTTCCATAAAGAATATGCATTTTGGAAGTGCATTTCGAAAAGACAATAAATAAAAAAAAATTTACAACTCGGTAAATATTGATGGAAATTNAGGGACCATACTAGGACCGTTATTTTTTATTTTATACGTTAATGACCTACTGAGAGGTATGCAAGATGATACTGTCGTTTCTTATACTGACGACACCGTTATCATTGCCAGTGGTAACACGTGGGAGTCAGCTCAAGAGAAAATGAACAAATATCTTAGGGAAGTCGCAAAGTGGCTTACTGTAAATAAATTATCTTTAAATGTTAATAAAACTGTATATATTGCTTATGGTAGCTACTGCCATAGTGTTCCTGTCTCACTTAATATTGAGATAGGCAATAATACAATAAAAAGAGTAGAAAGTTATAAATATCTAGGTCTAATTTTTGATTATAACATGAAATGGGATAAACATGTAAATTATTTGGTTAAAAAAACAAAATACTTAGTTTTTATCTTTGCCAAAATTAGGAATATAATGGACTATAGAACTTTAACTATGATATACTATGCTTTTTACCAAAGTTTAGTCAATTATGGCATAATTGCTTGGGGTGGAGCGTACAATAATTGTGTTTATCTAATACAGGGTATTCAGAGGAAAATATTGAAAATTATAAACAAAAATAATTTTCAGCGTCAAGACCCTCCACTTACAGTAAAGCAATTATTCCATTTAGAAGCTATATCTTATCATTATGCTACGTTAAGAAATAAATATATAAATAGCAAAAGCAATACTAGAAATAAGAGTCTTCAATTGCCAATAATTGATAAAGCTATAAGCAAAAAAAATAGCTACTTTGTTGCGTTAAATATTTTCAACTTGCTAACAAAGTCGCGATTAAGAAGAGACTAAAAGTATTTATAAGAGAGAAATATTGATTGATCAGAGAGAGATTTATTTTGTACTGTTACTTAACTTTTGCGTTAATATTTAAACTGTTATCAGGAAGATTGGCTCGACATCTTCCTGTACTTATTTAGTTTTTTTAAGTTTAGATTCTAAGTTTTTTTTTATGTACCATCCCTATGTACAGACAACTAAGTTTGTCTCTATAGGATGTCTTTTTATAAGACATATGTATATGGTCTAAATAAATAAATAAATAAAAATAAATAAATCTTTCTCGAGGAAAAAGATTTATTCGAAAAGATTACTTTATTGGCGAAATATTGCATGCTGAAATTTAGCTCAGTAATTTTCTTTTCGTTGGGACAGTCTTCCTCTCCTGAGATTTTTCAGCCTTCCAGTCACGTGGCTTCCGGTCATTCACGGCGCAAAAATTTGAATAGTCGAGAAAATAATGCAATGAACCATCGATGTTTTAAGCAGCACCTAATGTTAATTCGGTTATCTGCGTTTGATTCGTGAGAGCATTTACAAACATTGTAAACTAAATTCATCAATTATTTAAAAAATTGCATTTTTCCATAAAGAATATGCATTTTGGAAGTGCATTTCGAAAAGACAATAAATAAAAAAAAATTTACAACTCGGTAAATATTGATGGAAATTAGTCCAGTATTGTCACTCGGGGGTTTTCGGGGTCGCTGAAGAGTAATATCGCGACGGCAACGGTCTTCGAGATACCTGGTGCCCATGGTGGACAGTACCAACGTCGTCTTCTGGAGTTTTATGGAAATTTTTAACATAATTAGTTGAAACTTGTTACTCGGAAGTTTTCGGGGTCGCTGAAGAGTAATATTGCGACGGCAACGGTCTTCGAGGTACCTGGTGCCCAGGGTGGACAGTACCAACGTCGTCTCCTCGAGTTTTACAGAAATTTGTAACAAAATTAGTTGAAACTTGTTACTCGGGGGTTTTCGAGGTCGCGAAACACGAGTTAATGTCGTTTTCTAGAGTTTTATGGAAATTTTTAACATAATTAGTCGAAAGTCGTTACTCGGGGGTTTTGCGTGTCGCGNTCGGAATTGTGTGCGAATAAAGATTGCTGTCGCTAAATAATTACTCCACTCTTCTCTGCTTTATTTTACCTCTACCTCAACAGAATATGCATTTTGGAAGTGCATTTCGAAAAGACAATAAATAAATAAAAATTTACAACTCGGTAAATATTGATGGAAATGAGTCCAGTATTGTCACTCGGGGGTTTTCGGGGTCGCTGAAGAGTAATATCGCGACGGCAACGGTCTTCGAGATACCTGGTGCCCATGGTGGACAGTACCAACGTCGTCTTCTGGAGTTTTATGGAAATTTTTAACAAAATTAGTTGAAACTTGTTACTCGGGGGTTTTCGAGGTCGCGAAACACGAATCAACGTCGTTTTCTAGAGTTTTATGGAAATTTTTAACATAATTAGTCGAAAGTCGTTACTCGGGGGTTTTGCGTGTCGCGGAACACGAATATTGCGATGGCAACGGTCTCCGTGGTACCTGGTGCCCAAGGTGGACGGTATCAATGTCATCTCCGAGAATTATCTTGAGTATTACATATTTTTACTGTTGATACCGTACAATGTAATATATGTATAGTCTCTATAAAAGTGATGAAATCTTGTATAAAAAAACCTTTTTAAAAGGTAAAATATTGGCGAGTAAAAGTTTCTTTAGTAAATAAACTTTTACTCGCCAATATTTTACCTTTTAAAAAGGTTTTTTTTTATAGAATATTTAACTTTACTTAATATTATGTAATTATCATGAGTTCACGATTTTAACAATATTTACTTTTCACTTTTTGTACTCACGCATTATATTATTTGTAAAGTGTGCAATGTTTAATTTTTAATATTTTATAATAAACTATTTTATTATATAAATATTTTTCCACTAGTGACAAATAAATGAATATAAACCATACAACTATACTTATTNTTAACTTTACTTAATATTATGTAATTATCATGAGTTCACGATTTTAACAATATTTACTTTTCACTTTTTGTACTCACGCATTATATTATTTGTAAAGTGTGCAATGTTTAATTTTTGATATTTTATAATAAACTATTTTATTATGTAAATATTTTTCCACTAGTGACAAATAAATGAATATAAACCATACTTATTGGCTTTATTTAGATGCCCACTAAAGTTTATCTATGAGCATTTTTAATTTAAATATGATGCATATTACAAGTACGACGTATCCCGAGTGCGGGCACGGTATATACAAAAAACATTTTGTAAATATATTCCTGCATCTCTCAGAAACAGAGCGAGTTTGGCATACCGCGCGCACTCATTCTGAGTGCTTCCAGTATACCTACATATATACACCCAACGCCTTTCATATATATATATATATATATTTATTTATTTATTTATTTATTTATTGTTTATTAGACGGGCTGAAAAGCCCTTTACAAATTTACAAATTTACAAATTATAAGCATGTGTACAAGAATAATAAAGATAATATAGATTAATAAAGAACAAATAAAGGACAAATAAAGTAGACGCAGAGACGACAGTTACTAGAACTCAAGCGAAAGCGAGCGGACAGAAGATTTGAAACTTGTCAAGGATGTTTCCTCCTGCACCGAAGCAGGAAGAGTATTCCATTGCCGCCTCAAACGATTGATAGAGCTAAAGAAACCTGTATTCGAATTGGAGTTAGCCTCCTGTAAATTACGGAATTTGCGCAGGGAGTAAGATAGCGATCGAAAAGTAAAAGAACACTTAAGGTATTCACAATTAAGCCATCCACGAATTATTTTGAACGTAGCGGCGCAGTCCTGGACGTACAGAAGAGAATCAATCGTTTGAAGCTGGTAATCCCTGGCGATGTCTGAGTAAGCGTGGTTAAAGCGATGCATCGGCCTCCCCAACTTGAAGCTTGCATACCTCAGAAAGGCATGTTGGACAGATTCCAACTTATCGGATAACAACTTAACATGAGGACGCCAGATCTGAGGCGCGTACAGGAAGTTGCAGAGGACTAGGGACCTATAAAGATGAATAATGGCATATATATATGAGAGCCAAAACAAAATTANATATATATATATATATATATATATATATATATGAGAGCCAAAACAAAATTATAAAACCAGTAATCGGAATTAGTGAGAATTTTGTTTTGGCTCTCATTTAAAAACTATCATACGTAGAGGGCTAAAATTTTGCATCTTAATTTGTATTGGCATTTTGAAACAATATATTAAGTGGAAATCATTGTAGCTGATATGAATTTGATTGTCATGTATAGACCTACCTGTAAATTTTGACGTCGAGGCCATAAAGTTCAAGATCAAAAGCCGAACCAAGACAGTTAAGTAAAAACTATCATCGCAGTCTGTTTTGGAATAATTTAAGAAGTCTCTACGCAAAAGAACAGATATTAAACTTCAATATCTTGGATTTAGTATGATCATGACAGATTTAGACATGGACAGTAACTGACTCGCATAGTGATGAGATTGAAACATCTATGAAAATCACTTAGCAGACCTCATCATTGGTGATCAACAACACATAGACACCACTTTTTACACAGTAATTATGCAATTGCACAACACAAAGTCAGCCAGTACACGATGCTTGTACACTTTTATATGAGTGTGTACATATATGTGTAGGGTTAGGTTGCCACTTTTAAAACGTTTAATTAATTTATCAATAATTTCATCACGTCATTTATTTAGATTCATCAGTCATATAAGTTAGGAATTTCCTATGCCAAACGTTTTAACTGTGTATTATGCTAAATTTCTGGTCAGAACTGCACAGTTTTCTTCGCGAAAAATACACGAAGGAAACTGCCCATCGCTTGGCGAATAGGCCAGCCGGACTGGTGAAATTTCTACCAGGGATAATTGGCTTATAATTGTCAAAAAGTCACGTCACTGCTGGTGAGGTGCTCGTGCTTTTTTCATTATTTTGACAAGAATATAAGTTCAGTATCAAAAAGTGATTGAGCGCAGTACCAGGGGCTGTATTCCACAAACAGTTAGTGAGAGTGAGAGTGAGACTGTCTTGGTGAGAACAATATCACTGTGAGAGCCTCCTATTGGATTTACACACGCTATTCTCATTGTCATCGTTCTCATCAAAGCAGTATCTCACTGACACTCTCACTAACTACTTACAGAATACGGCCCCAGTTTCAAATAAGTTGATATTATAATCTTGACAAACAAAAAGGCTACCGCAATAGATGCTTGTTATGTAATCAAATCTATGACTGATTATCAATATTGAACATTGACACTTTTGTAGGTTGAAAAGCAATGCAATAACAGGGATTTCTCAATGAAAAATTGAGCAAGTGGCTGATCATTTTACCGCTTCAAAAAGATTCTTAAAACTTGTCTCCAAAGATACGCGTATTTTCTTGAATTTGCCTTGTATAGTCTTGAAGCTTTGTTAATCCTTCTACAGATAGCATATCAACAAAATCTTTCATAAAGGTATTCTTCTCAGGAAATGTGACACTGGCAGTTGCCAAAATTCCAAATTAACATATCCTAAAAAATATAAGATTAATTAGTTGATTTGTATACCCTGGTAGAAATGTCAACGGTTTAATTGCTTATTAATCGCTTTTTTAACCAATAACGCTAACGAACCGTTTAGAAAATCGCTAAATAACCGCTTACTGTAATAGAACGTATACAAGGCTCCGAACGGTTAATTTGCTTATATTTAGTTTACCAGGCATGCATGTCAATTGTGAGGTTAGAATGTTTGCCAATGAATGTAATTATTATCATTATACTTTAAATAAGGGTAGGAAATGCAAAGAACATGAAAAAATTTATAGAAAATATATTCAAGTCATATATAGGTCCATATAATTTGAGGTTAAGAGTTTAGGATAATCACCTAAATAAATTAGTTTGATTTTATTAATACTTTAATTTGATATATTTAATACAATCTTTATCCACTATCTGTAAAAAGTTGATATGATACGCATGCACTGCACTTCATTTAACTTAATCGAACAAAGCCATCAACTTTTTATTTCATAATATCATGTTATCTGGTAGACAAATTAATAGATATTATTTATATTAGCATGATAACAGTGCAAAATGTCTTGCTCAACAAAAATAAACCAAAAATGAACCCATTCGAACATTCATTGTGGCTTGTCGAGTACATTAGATAAAAATTTCACATTTCGCTTGGCATATGGTCATTTTGGCCAAAATTTCAAATCAGCCAATTAAAATGATAACATGATGAATTTTATTTTAATTTGTGTATCAGCTCTTGACAATTAAAAAAAGAGTATATATCAATGACTTTTGATTCATAGTTTAGAAAATATTCAAAAACTTCAAAAGAATTTGAAGCACTTGCTCGTAGTTTTTAATTTTTGAAGATACGAATGTTCTACTAACTTTTGAACTGTAAATTAAAAGTTATTGATGTATACTCTTTTTTTAATTATCAAGAGCTGATACACAAGTTCAAACAAAATTCATTCTGTTATCATTTCAATTGGCTGATTTGAAATTTTGGTCGAATTGACCGTATGCCAAGCGAAATGTGAAATTTTCATTTACTGGTACTCGACAAGCCACAATGAATGTTCGAAAGGGTTCATTTAGTTTAGTTTAGTTAAATAAGACAGATATAAACAATATCTATTAATTTGTTTAATCAGATAGTATGACATGAGGAAATAAAGGTTGATGACTTGATATGGGCAAATGAAATGAAGTATAGTGCATACGTATAACCTCTTAACCTCAAATTGGCCTCCGGCAGACATCTTGAAATCTTAACGGTTCTTAAGCCATGTTTTTTTTTAAATTTTCGCTTAATAACCGTTAAAACAGTTAGCTAAGTCTAAAGGTCTTAGCAAACTCGAACCGTTTATTTTCTACCAGGGTAATATATTATAATTTTTACAAAACCTCCTGTTAATTCTCTTGTTGATTAACACAGCTGCAATGAGGTTAGGTTTTGGTAGAGAAAACACCGGGTCGGCCATAGATCGGTGCACTGAAATTCACCCGCTGAACTCCTCCCATTGGTATCACGTCTCCTTGTGCTTCTGGTTGTTGTATCTACCCGGTCGCAAAAGTCTGATAAAATCCAATAATTAATTAGTTCTTATCAGACTTAATTAACAACTCCGCGCGCGTCTGACAAGAGTAAACGTACGAGCTCACGATAGACGATGAGACGAGTCGTCTGCTCGTAATTCGTAACTGAGATTTTTCGTGAATTGGTAGCCCTGATTTCTCTCCACGTTCATAATTTTGATATCGTACGTTATTTTAATAAATTATTTTATTTATGTTATAAAATATCAATATTTATAGCAGATTTTTTATTGAATGTTTGCATCTGCTTTTTAGATATTTAGAAAAGGGTCACACCTACAACGAAGGCGATTCAATGTACGCCACGATAGAGAATTCGTGCAAGAATAAAGCGGTTTTTACACAAGCTCAATGGTGCGACATTATGAGGAATGCGAAAAAAAAATGAGCCGTTTTACACTGTAAAAGAATTATCGCTAACAGATATATTGAACTTACGCCCGTTGGCTGATGATCAGAATTGGAAAGCAATTAAAATTTGCGAGAAATAGTCGTATGTATAGAGATGATACTAATGTATCAGTGAAATACGAATATGACAAATCACTCGAATCAATTTTAATTGCGACGAAAAAATCCATAGGAAAAACATATCTTCTGACCCAGCTACGCACGAGTAAAATCCCACTGGACAAAGAAAAAAAAAGATTTAAAAAAAATGTGCTATACCTAGAAAGTAATTCCCGAAGAATTTCATTCTTTTTATGAATCAATCATGTGATAATTTTTTTTTTCATTTTTGATTATATAAATATTGTTTTGATAAAGATTATTATATTATTATGTTTTCTTCATGCGGCGTATTAAATATTATTATTTGTTCTTCTATTATAAAATTGTTTAATATACAATATATTTTTTTTCTACAATATTCTTTATTAAATTAACCAAATCAACCCTTAAACTTATTTATTCATTTATTTATTTATCAACCAGAAAGAAAAAATTTTACAGAGCATTTCTCTGCAAAAAATTCTACAGAGATAAACAGTTATATCTGTGAGCGAAGACCTGACATTACAAAAGAAAAAGTATATAATACAAAAACTTAAAAATAAACTTAAGAAAAAACTTGTAAACAAACGCTTGTTATGGTTATAATTGAACGTTCTATTCTAATTGCCGGTTGGCGAGCGCAGGAAGACTATAGAAAAGGACTATAGAAAAGGAGTGTCAACGCAATGCTTAAGAAATACTGAAAACTATTAGAGAGTAAATCGCCAGTAGGCGGCGCAGCTCAGTCAGCTGGTGGCAAGATGGCGGCCATATTAGAAACTCACTGCTCGCAGCGCCGCCATGCGGCGAAAAAAGTTTTCAGCGGGATTTTGCTCATTTGCCGTATCTCGTTGACACTCCTTATCTATAGTCTTCCTGGGCGAGCGCTTCAAAAATGTTTTTATAAATGGATTTACTTTTGTCATTTTAAAAATTTTGTAGTAGCAATCGTGCCTCTTTTATAATTTTAAATTTATAGAACATCATACATTTGAAAAATTTACGATTTTCCTGAACGGTCAACCAATATAGTGACGAGTGTATCAGAGTCGATTACTTAATTTTGCCAAGTACTTATAATTAGATTCGAATTTATCAAAAAATGAAGGAGCAAATAAACGCAGCAATGCAATTTATTGCACTAAAAAGCTGCACAGTGTTCCGTAACTTGTATAAGTATCGGGGACACATTTATATATTTAACCTACCTCAATGGGTTTTCGACAAATTTGAAAATCCTTGTAAGTATAGAACCTGATAACCTGACTCTTAGGGGCAGACTATGATCAAATTTATTTTTTTAAATTTATTATTTTAAAAGGTCTCATTGCCTACGTTCCTTTGGTAAAGATAGTAGAAAGTAGCGGAGATAATCCGTACAGTGCGAAGGTTCGGAGGGCCTTATATTCATTAGATAACGTCAACTCGTGAGTTTCTTTTCGCACGACAATAATTCTTAAGAGCCCGCGGGAGCACAAAGTATCAAGTAAATAATGAGGGAATAAGATAATTTGGATCCTATATGTATTTGCACTCCCAAGGGCTCGTAATTTTTAATTGTGTACCAGTAATTTGTATAATAAAACATCGTTTTTCAGCTTCAGTATCTTTCCAGAGAACGCATAGAATAATATATCTATTTCAAATTTGATGTCCACTAAATAATCGATTATTATTATTATTATTACTATATTCATCATTCTTATATTCATTATAGTACTTAGTAAATAAATAACTTTTTCATTATTTTTTTAACTTTTTAATCCAAAAACGCCTTTAATAAATCATTAAATAAATATATCTAAATAAAATCTAGCTGGACAAAAAGTAGCGCTCAGCGCCATCTTATGAAATTGGTGGAAGCATCTTCACGCTGTATGTGTATAAGGTATATAATATAATATATAGAGTATAAGGTATATAAATAGGTAGGTGTTGACATCATCACGTTGACATTCTGTTTGATGAGGAAGTAACGGCGATGCATGAAGATCGTGAAGTGTGAGTCGTCTCGCCGAGCAGGTATCAGCAAACTAATCCCTGTGCGTGAACTGAGTCTTCACCTCGAGCACTTGACCATCTTTGGCTGCCCGAGAGAAAAAATTTGCGACCGGTGTCCTGCAAAAGCTAGCGCACAGTCATAGTCAAAGTCGTCATCCTGAGTGTTGGAGTTATTGGAGGGACACGGCTGCAGACTTGAGCTTGCGACTGCTGAACTTGGCTTCTTCGCTGGAGCTGCTTCCGAGATAGGACGTTCCCGAAGCGGCCTCCGGGATAGGACGTTCCTGAAGCGGCCTCCGGGATAGGCCGTTATTCCCCTTAGGGGTCAATATAATAAACCAGTTTTTCCACAACTAAATAAGGCAGAGTATTATAGAAGGCCTCGTTGATTACGTTCTCCTGCTTGAGTGTCCACTGATAGTAGTCGTGTGCGCGCTCGAAAGCTCGGTGTATGTCTTCGGCGTACGTAGAGAATCCGCTCAGATCGCACTGCTTAAATTTTATTTCAAAATTAGGATTCCGCATAAGAACAGCAATCTGGGAGTAGCTCTTCGTGAATAGTTCAAAAAAAGAACAGGTACTGATGAACCTCTTCGATTTCATCCTGTCGATCTGTTCGATGCAGTCCTGATAATAATCCTGCAGCGGCGGATGTCGTTCGATGATTCTTTCATCCTTCAATTCGATTAACGGCTGGAGAGCTTTTTTCCAGGCCAACGCCTTGATCAAGAGCCTAGTTCCTGGAGGTTCCCTATTTTCATAGAATTCTAAGGTGATGGCCAAAGGCGTATTGCCGTCTTCGTCCTCAGCAAGCACATCCGAGCCGGATATCAATAGTAGCCTAATGGTGGCTGTGATGCTTGCGGCGTATTCCTTCCCATACCTAAATCCAAACGACAATTTTTTGCAGATACCGTGCAACGCGGTGTGACCTCTAGTTGTTTTCAGTTTAATGTTTGAACCGCGCTTAAGCAAAGTTTCCATCGTTAACTGACTTATTGAATAGCTCTGAGCTGATGCAAGGTACAGCGGTGATTCACCACTTACATTTTGCACGTTTACATTTGCGCCGTGGTCCAAGAAGAGCTTTACCTGGAAGACAAACAGAACGCCGGAAAATTAGATTCACTTTGACACATCTGGGTTTTTCGTGGAGATCCAATACAAGTTGAATCAAGTCTCGCTACACATAAAAAGTGCTTGTACTTACCAGTTCAAAATTGCCATTGATCGCGGCTACATGTACTGGCTGGTTTCGGTTGGCTATTATTTCGTCGAGCAGCGAGACGCCCTTCTCGATGAACAATCTGGCGATCTCAACATTTCCAATACGATCGAATGCCAAGTGATGCAAGACATTCAGTCCGCGACGATTTTTGGCAAAAACATCTGCTCCATGTTTCATCAACAACGGCACTAGTTCGTTAGCTTTGCAGTTCCTGACTGCGTCGAGCAGTGGCGTCATGCCCTCATTGTCAGCGATGTTGACGTTGGCTCCTTTTTCGAGCAACATTTTGGCTATCTGGACTCGGCCATGTTTTATCACGTAGTGCAGGGCTGTTTTATCCCTATGATCCCGAGTTTGCAAGTTGGCGCCATGGTCCATTATCAGACGGATAAGTTCGTCGTTCTCCGGAGAGGGATCCATCTGCACCAGCATGTGGAGAACTGTCCATTTCTCGTCTACAATTTGAGGATTGCGACGCCCGAAGAGCTCGTTTACGTCGGCACCGGAGCGCACTAACAGCTCGGATGACTTTTCGTAACCGGCCAAGATCGAGATCCACAGGAGCGAAAGCTTTCCGAGCTCTTCCTTTGAAAAACACCTGCTGAGAACGGGTTCCTGATCCAGAACTGGCCTGATTATGGATTTCCAATCGGAATGGTCTTGAGGGTTACAACGGTTTTTCTTGAACTCGTTGCTGCTACTGCTGCTGGAACAGCGTTCGTGAAAGATCTTGTCAAGCGATTGACGCAGCACTTGGTCATAGTCTTTGACGATTTTGGCTTGGGATGACAGCCCATTTGACTCTATACAATAACAGTTTGAGTTGCCAAAATATGTGTATTTTCCTATACAAAATTGAGACATCTTTGCAGTTAAGATGCGCGTTACGGTGTAATGCTGTTGACGCTGAGAAGAGATCGTAGAAGTGCTGTCTGATATCCTGGAAAAAATGAAAATGATATTACACACTGCGAAGAGTTTGATTTTCACAAGTGTCCTTACAGCGAAATAATACTTTTGAAAATAAATAGATTCGTTTGACAGAGTATTATTTTACGACTTTTCACAATATTGAGCTAAATCTCGAGAAGGCGAGTTTTTTTTTACTATCACCTCCGCCCCCCTAGCCGATATATTTAGAGGCAACTGGAGCAAAGGGCTGGCGACATTTTTATTATCCGTCGGTTGAAGACGCTGGCTTCACCGCATTGTGCCGTCTTGTAAAATTTCAAAATTTTTAATCTGTTCTTACAGACGTTTCTTGTAAGATCACCACACATAAATCACTCTTACTTATTTTATTTTCCTCCGGACGAGCGCACTTTTGGAAAGATGTAAATGTAGCTCATGTCTTCTCTTCAGCTTAACCAGCTTAAGGGCTGGAAGTATAGATCTAGCTATACAGTAAGTGAGAAAAATAGCGGTACCTCGCATCCAAGTTTGCATCCCAACTTTTGCAAAAATTATATATTTTATTGTTTGACATACCCTGTCTCTGAGGAAGCGAGCTTTATAAGCTTCCGTATACTCTATAAATTACAAAATATAATTGTTTAAGTTTATCGTTTTTGAAGCTGTCAGTACAAAGCGTAAAAACAACATATTTTTTTTTTTTTTTTTTTTTATACTAATCCCAAATCGACGACAAACTAAATAATTATATTTTGCAGTAATTTATAGAGTCAACTGAAGCTTATAAGCTCGCTTCCCTGCAGAAAGAGTATATTAAGCAATAACATATATAGTTTTCAGCGTCATCGTTCAGCGCACTGGTTCTTTCAAAAGTTGGGATGCAAGGTATCGCTATTTTTCTCGCTTCTTGTAATATAGCTGAATATAACACACACACACACACACACACACACACACACACACACACACACACACACACACACACACACGCGCGCACGCACACACGCACGCACGCACGCACGCACGCACGCACGCACACACACACACACACACACACGCACGCACGCACGCACGCACAATAAAAATTTAGAAATATGTGAATACTGCGTAGTTTCTCTTCGCTTAGCTGATAAGGAATCTGTATCAGATCACTACTGTAAACTGATTAGGATGCGTTCGAAAGGTTACTTGTGCGAGCCTTCCATGAGTCTGTCAGTACAGCATGCTTGTACACTTTTATATGAGTGTGGTTATTCACATGTATCTCTACTTACAACTCTTATTAATTTATGCGTGTCGCGTATGCTCCGAAAAGTTTCTTGCTCCGAAATGCTTTTTTGTCAAAAGCAGGGAGTAAGAGAGAAGGAGACCAAAATTCGTGTTATGAATATGGCTCCCTTTTCCCGGCGAAGATCGCCGTGTACGCTCGGCAGAACCACCGTGACCTAGCGAGTAACAGAGCCGCCTGTCGGCGGCTTATCGTACTGTCCAGCAAAATTCTGATTGCAAAATATTTCCGAGTTCAAATCCACGTGGAAGAGAATTTTTTGTAGCTAATTTTTTTATTTCATACAACAATTATAAAGTCGTTGTTAATTTTAAGATAAAAATTGTAAATTATTAATGTTTATACTATAATAATATAAGAAAAAAAGTGTACGTGTTTAAAGCGAGTTTTAAAGCCATCTGTATATGCGTAAATAAATAAATAAATGTTAAAGATATTTTTGTGAAAGCTATTATATGCACATTAATTTATAATTGTTTATGCATTTCTGTCTTAATTTATAATATCGTATAATTAAATATCCTGATTATTTGTAGATCTACATTTTATATCTATAATATCAACCAAAATCTAATATATCGTAAGTATAAATAACGAAATACCCACAAATTATTATCTAAACAAAATTTATTTACGATAAGGCCAAAGATGAACATATGCTACTTTTGTAATAAAACTGTCACATTCAGCACTAGCCGAGTGGTTATGTCATAGGTCTCGGCGAACTTTTTGACATGCGTTCAAATCTCCGCGACGCGATTTTTTTTTTTTTGTCGAATTAGCATATAATAGTTTTAAAAGATGCATCTCATTTTAAATAAATCATAATATGAATTTATATATAATATAATAGTAATTTGATTTAAAATATTCTTTTTTAAATAGTAGAGTATAAACAGGAACAGAAATGTTAACATATAGCACAATTATTTATAAAGTACTAATAATATTTTACAAATAAATACTAAGTTTTCTTGTTTAAGTATTTGTAATTATATTTTTAAAATCTGCTGCATATAAAACTAATGGTGATTATGTTATATATATAAGAATTTTTTAAATATTTTTATTACTTAATACACACAAAAATAATAAAGGTAAATGCGTGCATTGTTAAAGAATCCCTATATAAAAAAGTCATGACCGGATGAAGTGAAGCCAAGAATGGCGTCAATATGATTGGCTCGTGTAGTGCGCATGCGTCAAAAGTATCGTTAGAATTTTTTGATTTGTTTTGATTTCTAAAATTGATCCTAATACAAAGAATGTAATATCCCTATATAAAAAAGTCATGACCGGATGAAGTGAAGCCAAGAATGCGTCAATATGATTGCGTCGTGTAGTAGTGCGCATGCGTCAAAAGTATCGTTAGAATTTTTTGATTTGTTTTGTGATTTCTAAAATTGATCCTAATACAAAGAATGTAATATATTACTATAATACATATCAATAATTATTAGTTGTGTATTTATAATATTCTATTGTAAATATTATCATTGTTACAAAAATGACATGATGTGAACGTTGACACGAACTGAGTTGAGACATAACCTTAAAATGTTAAAAGGTAGTTGGTGACGAAACCGCGGCAATTTTGAAATTTACATGAGCGCGAAATGAATCAATCATATATTGTAAAGTTTGATATATTTCCGTAATAGAAAACAAATATTAAAAATATCAATCAAGCATTTATATTTCATTTAATAAGTTAATGAATTAATATTCTACTACAGTGCGCGCAGCGCACTGCGCCAAAAGTCTAGTAGTTGGTATAAAATAAAATTCTTTTTTCCTTTCCCGTGAATACGCTTCTTGGGAAAATGTGGGGCGAGTCGCCGGCTAGAGAGTTCGCGGAACTCCGCGAATTGGGAGTAGTGATGCTCAAGTCTGCAACCAAACATTGCATTTCCGATCAAAACATTAGACTGCATGCTTCTTGTCTCACAAATATTCGAGACGAGGAAGAGTGCAGATCAAGTATACGTGAGTGCGTGAAAGAACAGAAGAATACATTTGTGTTATTGTTTATGCTTTGGCGATTAATATTATATAGCAGTTCTATAATTATGTCGTGTTTTATACGTGGGTGTAATTCTAAAATAAGAAAAAAGGGCAACGATAATGACGAACACGTAGCTATGTTTAGAGCCTCATCGGTTATACATTACGATACCTTAAGCAAGCGTTTTTTTTTTAAATACAGTGTAAATTAAATACAGCTATATTATGTTTGTTATAGAACGACATTCTCAAATTGTGGCAAGAAGCTATTCCGATTGATGGCAGTTCCTTGCGAAAGCACCATCGTGTTTGCGAACGTCATTTTAAAATTGAAGAAGTAGATAAAACATGTATCCACGTTCTTCCAGATGGGAAAACGTACACATTACCGAAGGATAAGTGTTCGTTAAAAAAAGGTTCGGTGCCTTCGATTTTTCCAATAGTCGCCGAGAGAGAGAACAACGCCGAACATCGACAAGTCAATCGATGTTTTGTAGAGGGCAATTATTTTAAAGAACCTGTTGTTGTACCTAGTTAGTTGTCTAATGCAGTATAAAATTATAATATATCATATTTCTAGTACGGTGCTAATAATTGTTGTTCTTAGGATCGTTTCCTTCCATTTCTACATCGCCTCCTGCATGTTGTAGCAACGAAGAAAATGGTATTGACCATAGTGCAAGGCATGTAGAAAAGGACGAAATTGCACAGAGTACGTTTCATCCAATTCAACCAAGAGACTGATGTAGACGATAGCGTGAGCGTGTTGAGGGATTTAGAAATTGATGAAATTATAGAAAGTACGTTTCGTTAAACATTATATTATCCCAATATCATTATTAAGTATAACGACAATAGTATGATTTTTAGATACGTCATCAAATTTCGCGACAGTGGAGGAAAGGACGTCAAATTGTATGTCAGTGCAGATACAAAAGGCCACAGTGGAGTCTATGGAAGAGTTGACTAATTACGAGAAGAGTGATTGTGAGTATTTTACGAAAATGTATGCACGGAAAGAATTAGTTTTTCAACATACGCACGAGTTTTTGCTTTTCTTGAAAGCATAATGGGAATAAAAGTAACTATATTTTATAAAACGTTGTTCTTTGTTTTGTCGAAATCAATCGAATATGCATAATTGGTGCAAACACAAACTTCTGGATTCTTACTGCTACGGTCGCATTCTGCATGAAAAAGTTCACTTTATTTCTTCGCAATAATACTTCAAGAATAATTAATTTCGCAATAATGTTACATTATTCTTCTAAATTCACAATAAACTTAAATATCATTTTTATGATACGAAAAAAATTACTATAAAAACAGTAGATTCTGTCTCGTCCGTTACATCGACAATTGAGGATCATTCCCAGCAAAGCAGTAGAGTCGACGAAGCTGTATCATCACCTGTCAATGCACAATTTCAACAAATTTGTAATGACTTAATGAAAAATCCACAGTTAATTACATTACCTGCTGCGTGGATTTCGCAAGTAATAACAACCGGACTTAAGTGCATTATGTGGCCTGAATGGAAAGAAGGTTACAGTGCAATAGCAAAACGGATCGTTCTTTTTTCTAATATGACCTTACATGTAAGTAATTATAGAATATGGTAATACAGGAATACACTAAATAATAAGATAAGTAATCAATAAACTGCTTATTGTACAGATTTACATTAACGAACATTTAGTATCTATTGACAACTTTGAAAAAGTTAATAATGTCCACGACATTGCGAAGCTAATTTCACATGTTTCATGTGCAGTATTTCCATGTGAGAAAATTGATGGCATAAACAAGTAAATTACATAACTACATCTTAATTATTATAATTTTCATAATATCATTATCTCATTCTTTGCAATGTATTTGTACCTAGCGATTTTTCGTTATCAATGATTCACAAAGACCATTTTAATTGCTTTTTTATAATAGGATATATTTATTTTTAGATCATCCAAGTGCCTAGGCTACATTACTACAGGGAAATGTTCACCTGGTCCTAAAATGAGCCGATGCAAGGAATGCAGTATTGTGAGAGCTACCTTGCAAAAAAGAGTTCCTTCTATCAATCAAATTCGTAAAATAAGAGAACGCCGCAAGAGGCTTACATTAAGAAGTAAGAGTTTTAAGTAAATGAAGAGTAGACTCACTCAAAAGGTACGTTTATGAGACGAATATACTCTGGNTGTGTTATTGTTTATGCTTTGGCGATTAATATTATATAGCAGTTCTATAATTATGTCGTGTTTTATACGTGGGTGTAATTCTAAAATAAGAAAAAAGGGCAACGATAATGACGAACACGTAGCTATGTTTAGAGCCTCATCGGTTATACATTACGATACCTTAAGCAAGCGTTTTTTTTTTAAATACAGTGTAAATTAAATACAGCTATATTATGTTTGTTATAGAACGACATTCTCAAATTGTGGCAAGAAGCTATTCCGATTGATGGCAGTTCCTTGCGAAAGCACCATCGTGTTTGCGAACGTCATTTTAAAATTGAAGAAGTAGATAAAACATGTATCCACGTTCTTCCAGATGGGAAAACGTACACATTACCGAAGGATAAGTGTTCGTTAAAAAAAGGTTCGGTGCCTTCGATTTTTCCAATAGTCGCCGAGAGAGAGAACAACGCCGAACATCGACAAGTCAATCGATGTTTTGTAGAGGGCAATTATTTTAAAGAACCTGTTGTTGTACCTAGTTAGTTGTCTAATGCAGTATAAAATTATAATATATCATATTTCTAGTACGGTGCTAATAATTGTTGTTCTTAGGATCGTTTCCTTCCATTTCTACATCGCCTCCTGCATGTTGTAGCAACGAAGAAAATGGTATTGACCATAGTGCAAGGCATGTAGAAAAGGACGAAATTGCACAGAGTACGTTTCATCCAATTCAACCAAGAGACTGATGTAGACGATAGCGTGAGCGTGTTGAGGGATTTAGAAATTGATGAAATTATAGAAAGTACGTTTCGTTAAACATTATATTATCCCAATATCATTATTAAGTATAACGACAATAGTATGATTTTTAGATACGTCATCAAATTTCGCGACAGTGGAGGAAAGGACGTCAAATTGTATGTCAGTGCAGATACAAAAGGCCACAGTGGAGTCTATGGAAGAGTTGACTAATTACGAGAAGAGTGATTGTGAGTATTTTACGAAAATGTATGCACGGAAAGAATTAGTTTTTCAACATACGCACGAGTTTTTGCTTTTCTTGAAAGCATAATGGGAATAAAAGTAACTATATTTTATAAAACGTTGTTCTTTGTTTTGTCGAAATCAATCGAATATGCATAATTGGTGCAAACACAAACTTCTGGATTCTTACTGCTACGGTCGCATTCTGCATGAAAAAGTTCACTTTATTTCTTCGCAATAATACTTCAAGAATAATTAATTTCGCAATAATGTTACATTATTCTTCTAAATTCACAATAAACTTAAATATCATTTTTATGATACGAAAAAAATTACTATAAAAACAGTAGATTCTGTCTCGTCCGTTACATCGACAATTGAGGATCATTCCCAGCAAAGCAGTAGAGTCGACGAAGCTGTATCATCACCTGTCAATGCACAATTTCAACAAATTTGTAATGACTTAATGAAAAATCCACAATTAATTACATTACCTGCTGCGTGGATTTCGCAAGTAATAACAACCGGACTTAAGTGCATTATGTGGACTGAATGGAAAGAAGGTTACAGTGCAATAGCAAAACGGATCGTTCTTTTTTCTAATATGACCTTACATGTAAGTAATTATAGAATATGGTAATACAGGAATACACTAAATAATAAGATAAGTAATCAATAAACTGCTTATTGTACAGATTTACATTAACGAACATTTAGTATCTATTGACAACTTTGAAAAAGTTAATAATGTCCACGACATTGCGAAGCTAATTTCACATGTTTCATGTGCAGTATTTCCATGTGAGAAAATTGATGGCATAAACAAGTAAATTACATAACTACATCTTAATTATTATAATTTTCATAATATCATTATCTCATTCTTTGCAATGTATTTGTACCTAGCGATTTTTCGTTATCAATGATTCACAAAGACCATTTTAATTGCTTTTTTATAATAGGATATATTTATTTTTAGATCATCCAAGTGCCTAGGCTACATTACTACAGGGAAATGTTCACCTGGTCCTAAAATGAGCCGATGCAAGGAATGCAGTATTGTGAGAGCTACCTTGCAAAAAAGAGTTCCTTCTATCAATCAAATTCGTAAAATAAGAGAACGCCGCAAGAGGCTTACATTAAGAAGTAAGAGTTTTAAGTAAATGAAGAGTAGACTCACTCAAAAGGTACGTTTATGAGACGAATATACTCTGGTAGAAATATTGAATAATATTATCGTGGTTGGGGGCGTTATTTGCACATATTCATTTTTGGACAATATTAAAATCATCGCAACTATGATTATGATTGTCTACTAAATTCACTTCCTCTTATAAAACTTGTAATAACCCACACAACTCATACATTATCCCATAATAAGGTATTTTCTCTTATTAATTCCATAAATATAGAAGTGTGGTAGAAATTCTAACCCCGTGTGTGAATAAGTGATTTCGTTATCGGCTCCCTTTCCCGGAAGGCAGTGACGCGTCTGGCGGTAGCGCCAAAAGGGATTTCCTTCGTTTTCAATCCGAATAAATAATATAATTAAGATAGGAACTCGTATAGAGTAAGTATATTGGTGGGTTCGCGCTCATTTCGACGTAACACTATGGATCCATCAGATTTACGCGGTAAGTTTAATTATGAAAAATAATTGATATTTTGAAGTAATAATAGAAGAAAAATTTATCTCGTTGTCTAATTGTATAATGTATATCATACATTTATTTGTAAACGGTCTGTGTAATACCGCAGTAGCGCGTGAACAAAACGTTATGCGATCTAGAATTAAGACCAAACGTGAGTACTCTCCCGCGGCTGCAAAAACGACGTAACTTGGCCGCGAAAGTTTATTTTTAAACTTTTTCTATGTGATTATTGTCACAGATGCGATTCATTTTCCTCTTTGCAATTTTTGTGTGGTATGGAATCTGTGATAAAATTACTGATATAAATGTGGAGCATTTGTGAGAAATCCGTAGCCAAATAAATGATCATTGTCGCCGTGTTGCCTTGTTAGTGGAAGTAGTTCTCAGTAGATGTTCATGCTATCGAATTTAGTTTAGATTTTTTATCGACGGTTATCAGGTATACGTTATTAGGTGACACAATATTTAATAACCTTTTTTATATTTACGGATAGGATTTTGCTAGTTGACGAAATGAAACTGTCTGAAAAGCGTTTCATTCAACCGTCAAAATCTGAAAATGGTAGGCTTCACGATCTAGGCATGTATACACCGAAAAATCAACAAGGAACAAACCATTCAAAGGGAAATGGGTGCAAACACTAGGCTGCTTTCTTAGTAAAGAGCAGCGCAAATGGCACTGTATTACACCATATAATGGTTGAGGCCCATCCATATTAGCCGAGAGAGCCGGCTTGAAAGTTGATGGGATTCGCGAATGATGGCGCATCTTGGAACCGCTCCATGTGGATTTGTTTGGTGTAACGGAAGACAACGTTAGCGTTGAGCACATAGTTGATCCACTGCGCAGATTATGGTTTTCTCTGATTTTCCGCATCTTAATCAATGTTTGCGAAATTTTTTCCTCCAAACAAAAAAAATATGACAAAATCTGGGTGCGCACATTTTTAATCACGTGTCATAACAAACATTATAATTTCTAAAAATCGTAATCAATATTGATAAACAATATCTCTCTGAAAAATAAATTTTTTTTTGTATATGTATTAATATACTCCCGGGGCACAAGTCAACACAGAGAAAAAAAATTAAAGTTTTTATCCAAATTCTTATTACAATATACTAAAAACTAATCAATTGACTTACAGACACCTGATGGATATGTCAGTCTAAACATTGGTTCGCTTTATTAGCAATTGAGAATCCCAAAGATTATAATTTAAAAGTAAATTATCACCTCAGAGAAGAACACATAAATCCTCATCACCAAAAAATGAATGTAGCTCTAGCGTTTCAGATAAATAATATTTAATGGACACAGTCAAAATGCCATTATACATGAGATGAATTCAACTTTTATAATTAATTATATAAACTTATACATCAATTATTTATTCATCGATGTAAAATTAAATAGAAACAGTGTAAGAATTATCAAACTTTATGTTAAGGTCCACGACTAAAACAGATATTAATTCGTTTTTAAAATGTTTTTTATGATACGTGCATGAAAAAGACCCTTTTTCTATCTACGAAATTGATATTGTATGGTTAATTATGGTTTTTAACTATTTATCTCGTGAAATATTGATTTTGTAGAGACAATATATTAACTGTATCATTTTACATAAGAAAAGGTGTGTTTATAATTTTATATAGAAATCGATATTTTCCCTGTAATTGACCAAATCTACTCATTGCATAATATATGCCCTACGCATTTTTAGACAGATAATCGTGAATTTTATATATGTTTTTGCGAGATTCCCTTAATTTTTCAATGTCATAAGCTATCAAGTTAATTCCGTTGATACTTAAATATTCTTGTATACAATATCAAGTTGATAGTTTTATCATGCAATTATATGTGAGTATTTTGGGAAATATCCGATCCTCAATAGCTTCGTTATAATCACCTTCATAGATTGACGTTGAAAAATTAAAGGGACCAAACAAAACCACACAAAAATCGACGATTATAATATGACTAATGCAGTGCAGCGCATGACATGATTATTGTTTTGTGAATATTGTAGTAAAGTAAGAGTCAACTTTCCGTTTTCTTAGTACTTATAGTAGAGTACTTTTTCTGTAAAATCATACAGTTAACATTTTATATTACATTGTTTTACTATAAATAATACTTTACGATATATAGCCAGAAAAACCAAATTTGGCATTTATTTTTGTTAACATAACATATTCAGAGGTGCAGACTGAAATACTCTTGTAGAACAACATGATCTCGATTGACGTATGTACGTTGAAAAATCGAGAGGATCTCGCAAAAATACAAATACTTTGCTGGCGTGTGGTGTTACAAGCGAAGTTTCGTATCTTACGTATCTATTTTTTAGAAATATAGATGAATATAGGGTCCCAAAGGTCTTGTTGTTTTCTAGTTCAAGTGAATGGCAACGAGTATTCAACAGCAGTAATCCGTTGCACTCTGTGATAAGGATATAGCGTCAAAGTATACTTAACGTACGATAACTTCGAAGTCGACGTCTGCAATGCAGAAGACGACTGTAACTTGGCTGAACAAAAAGTTGTACGGCGATACTCGGCTACACTCAGCAGTGAGGAGCTTCAAAAGCGACATAAGTCTCGTCAAGTCCCTACTGGAACACGATAACAGCCAAGTCAACGCACGCAACTCAAAAGACAAGACTCCGCTTATAGCCGAAAATAAAAGATGCTCCGAGGAAATGAAGAATAAATTAAAGTTAATGCAAAGTGAAAAGATAAGAGTAATCTTATTTTTCCTTCGTCATAAAAAAAATGTTACATTTCTATGTAGGGGCTGATTATTATTGATGATAATTGTATTTCGACAGTAAAATAAAATTATTGAAATTCGACTATAACGTGTACGCACAGACACAGGCAGCGTAAGAATGCCACTTGTATGTATATAACAAAACATGCCCCTATTCCAGTAACAAATTTTTATGTACCTATTTGTTTTATTCACATTGTCGCGGTTTTCATTATTTTAAAAAGTGACAAATCTTTATACCGTTTGAGCCATTGCTTATTGTAATAAGAGACTTGATGACGTTTTATTATCTTGAACTTTTTACATGTTTCCTCGTGACAATTTGTACGTCATTTAGAGCATAAATTAATCTTTTCACTTCAGAAATGAAGAAAGTTCTAAGCTGAAAGAGTCTATGATACCCTATATTAGTGTTTTTATTACATCCCCGCTGCCTACAACGCAGGAGCGTCAGATGCTCGTAGTTGTCCTCACTCAATATTTGTACAAAGTTTAGTACTTATTTTGCTAAAAACTAATATTAAAGTAAAAATTATTAGCAAAAATTTGCCATATGTATATTAATAATATATATATATACTAGTGGGGCTTCGCCCCCCTGCTCGCTCCGCTCGCCAACCCCCCATTTCAGTTTCTGTGACACTAAGACACTGCGTTTGAATGATTTTTACACTTAGATACTAAAAATCACGGTGCGAACTACCTAGACTTCGTTATCAGCCACCTTGTACACCTCTCTCATATGATTTATTTATCCAGACACAAAAAACCATGTAGCGCACCACCTAGCCCTTGTCACCAGTCACTCTGTACACCTAGACACCACCCTCGAATGATTTTCACACCTAGACACTAAAAACTATACAAAAATGTATTTATTAATTTTGTTCTGTAAGTTGAATCTTCGATAATATTTGTTATAATAGTATGAAGCAGTAATATAGTATAGTTGAGATGAGATTTTCGCCGTTACTTTAGATTAAAATCTAATAAATAAGTTTTGAAATGACGAATCTGACAAAGACACACCGGGGATGGTTAGGGTACTTTGGGATGAAGCCTTTAAGCTATAAAAAGCTCTAAATAGTTGATTGAACTTTACGTGTCTGTGATACCAACATCCTTTTGGAAAATAAATTAATAGTTTTGGGAGGATCTTTCCGGCAACTTCTACCACGTGTGTAAAATAAGTACGTAGAACTATTATATACGCAGAAACTATAAAAAGCCATATCCTTTTGCGTTAACACTTCTATATTTTAAATATTAAACATATAAATTATCGTATTCACATCGTTCGCTAGATAATTTTCTATAATTATTATTGAGAACAGTAGAACGACAGATAATAAGATTGTATATCATACGGTAAGAATAGGAAACAGATCGATGTGGTTCCAGAAATTACTTGGTACAATTAGGGGGACAAATAATATATTGGATAATTAAGCGTAATACTCACTCTCCCAATGAATATATTATTTTTGAAATAATAAGTTGAGGAATCAAATGAACGTGGAGACATGAGATCCGTAATAATAGGACTCGTTTGATATTTGAACCGCTATCAATGTCTCACTCCTGACGATAACATTGTTAATTCTTATGCTCGATAAGTTAGCTGACGGAGATAAGTAGTTGCCGCCTATCTCGCATCATGTTTTCAATTATAAAATTGGGGCTATATTTGTTAAATGGTGAATCTGATATAACAGAGCGTTTGTGATAATGGCTACGACGAAGCTTACACACTAAAGTACAGAAGCAAGATCTGAAGCATTGGAAGAGCTAAGCAGTTAATAACTTGGGTATGAAATTATCGAGTGGAGAAATAAAGTTTTCATACCTAGAATACTATTAAATAATTCATAGCCTAGTGGGAATCTTAATCCTCAGTGACGCCAATATAATTTATAGCAGATAATACATTTCCTTTAGGTTATATGACTTACTAAAGCTCCAAGGACATACGATGGGGAATAAGTGGTAGGTAATACCTTAGTAGAAAGCCAGTTATAATTATCTCATGGACAAATTGATGTATCATCATCTAGATCAAAGACCTATGATTGGGTTATGTTCATGAGAAGGGAGACCAATTCAGAAATAAAAATCATAGCTGTGGAATAAGAATTTTCGATTAGAGCATATAAGCTCATTTTTAAATTTAATAAAAAAAAATATCCTCTGTCTACTACTTGTATTGATTAGCTAATATCAGTACAAAAATTAAAATGGAATGAGGAGCGACTACGCCTCTCGGGAATTCTTTTAGCTTCAATAGCAAACCACAGCCCATGGAGAAGCTTTGGCAGCTTAGGAAAAGTCAAAATATGAAAACAGTGAGACTATAGAAGCGAGTAATTATGAACCGTGTATTTCAATGAATTTGTAAGAAATATGACGAGATCGATAAAAAATAGCATTTACTAATTCAATTTTTTGGAAAATATCTCGTTGACGAAAGTCGAAATAATACCTCTCAAATTACAAGTTTGGAACCTAAATCTCCAACTGAAACTACATTTGACTGCTTCGAAGTCGATTTTAAATGTGCGTAGTAGACGACATTGATCTTCTTCCAGATTAATTGAAAAATGAATAGTGCGGCTTATATTGAATATAATTTATAATTATAGCTACCATTCTAAATCATATCATACTAAAATTAATCGTATGATTAATGAGAAGTAAAAATATTTTACAAATTATTTGGAAGAAAAAAAAAAAAAAAAAAAAAAAAAAAAAAAAGAAAAATAAATAAATTATCACGCAATTATCTAAATAAAAATATTATTCGAGAGATGTCAACTCTAAAACAAAGAGAAAACAAAATTATATTCGTACCATTCTCCGAATATAATTTTCAATAAAAAAAAATACAAATTCCTAAATATTATTCGAAACCCGGTTTTCTTTAGCAACCTTTTTCATACACAATACACCAAAAAGTACAGAACAGCACACAAACAATCAATTAGGCAAATATAGTAAGCTTCTTTTGGCCTATATTACAGGACGATGATGTATATAATACTTAGTTATTTAAAAACTAGTTAATGATTATTGTACACTTACATCAAAAGCATGTTGTATTTAACTTGTAGCCGCTTTGTTCAAAGCTCATATTTTTGCAACAGGTGTTTAATTTATAAAACATGCTGTACCGGTTACAATTTTTTTTTAAAAAACTTTTTCAAAGTACAAGTGATGCTTTAGCGCGACGAGGATGGCTCATAGGTGAGTTTAGGGAGGAGATTGGTATGTAAGGACTGTGCCCCCGTGGTTATCAGGCTTCCCAGGCCCGGTGTCACGGTTTTTTGGTTAGATTATTGTTAACAAAATTTATAATTGATGAAAATGATCAGGTATTAATTATTTCCTTCTTTGATAGATTTGACAATATATTTTTTAATATATTAATCTTTACAATTAAATATTTTTTTTGAATGCAGTATGATTAGAACATAATATCATACGGGTTTTAGGCAATAACATCAATTTGTATAGATTCTCAGTTGCACATTGGTCAGTGGAAATTATAATGCTGGAAGATCACGGCAATTTTTGATACAATAAATTAAAAAAAAACAATTTAGAGGGGAAATCAACGGTGCCTGAAAGTATGTTGTATTATAACCGATAACAAAATAATAATATCTTCGCACAGTACCACCTTGGGTGGTGGAGAATGTCTATAGATAGTGACAATAGTTATTATTGTTCTATTTTATAATATGTTTGCCACTTTTTCCTGACCGTAGGAAGGCTGCGTGGAGCGTTTTTGGTGAAGATAAGTAGGTGGTGGGTGTGGGTGGCGGAGTGGGGGGTGGGGTGTTTGTGGAGGGTTGGTGGGGGTGGTGGAGAGGTGCTGGGGCGGTCGGGAGGAGGGGGGCCTGTTTAAGCTTTTCATAAATCCATGAAAACCTTAGAAGACTCACCTCGTTCACGTTATGTGGAGGCCAAGGTGGGGGGTATGGTGGGAAGCGGTCCGGATGGGGTTACGTGGGGGTCGGTGGGGAGGGGGTGGTGGGGGGGAGGTACTTGCCAATAATGACTATTAATACTAGGAAGGATATATATATTACTATGTACTATAGTTTCTCGAGGTTGCTGATAGCATGGAGCTACTCGTCAGTATAGACCTGCCGATCTTATAGCATATGTGATTGAGTCACAAAGATTTTGCCAGAGGAGGTACATAACTCTTAGGAGGGGTAATTACGGCGTATGAATCGGGGCACGGAACGCGCAAAAGGGCAGATAAAGATCGGGAGAGGAAATGACGTGTGGAAGGGTATGGGGTGTTATTACGAGATGTTTTTACACACGGGAGGATATATTGCTATATTAGGATCGACTAATGACTTGTTGTAGTTTTAATATATGTTTAGGTACGAACCTAATATTTACAGTTAAATTATCGTTTAATGTCGTATTCATAGTGTAATATTTACTGATCACAGAAGCATTGAATTGTTTATTCCTTATATTAAAGATGGAAGCAGAAAGTCGAGAGCAAACCCGGAAAAAATCCAATTTGATTTCGAACTGCTAGCGATTGGAAGGTATACACTGAAAGAGAGTCCCTAGAATTTGCACACGCAGCCTTTCTCTGGGAAATGCAATGTTTATATAAATAATTGTTTGACGAGGTAAGAACTGAATCCAAGCTAACCTGGAGTAACACACACGCCTCACCTGTCAAAATCTTGTCTAGAGCAGATTTTAATGAACCGAAACGGGGCGATTTAGCGCAAAAGTCGCGTAACGGTGCCGCATACGGATGTGCGCAAATTTCACAACACACCATCCTGTATTATATGCGAAATACGCGAAAACGTACACGAAGAACGCAAATTATGCAAACGTACGTGTAAAACACGCAAAAACGAGGGAAAATCGTTCATCGTTCGTTCCTCATTAATTTAGTTAACCCAATTACCGCCCTTGAGGAACTCTGAACTCCCTTTTACATCGTTTTTTACGCACGTTTTCGCGTACGCGAATGAGGGCCTTTAGAGTCCGTTATTATAATCGTGAAAATTCGTACATTTCGATACTGCGATATAAAAACAGGATTTTAAGAAAAGTTCTCCATGAAACTCAGTTTCGGCGCAGGAATTGTCTAATAGTACAATTACGCAATTTATAAATATAACAGTAGTATAATGCATGACGATCATTGAAAACAATTACATTGATTAATTGGGAATTATTCTAAAATTATATAACATTTCAGCGGTTTTTTGGGATGATGCGCAACTGCTGCGGATCAAACGATCATCCGGATTCGACACTATTTATACAAATGTATAAACTAGTATCTACTTACTCTTTAATTAAGCCCCCGAAAGGTTCCAATGTTTCTGGTGGAGAAGTTATAGATGTTTTACTGAGCATTAAGGATATCAAAAATGATTATGATCGTCGAGAGCAATGGGATGCGCAAATCGATACAATTTTAGATAAAGGCTTGCGCGCTGATATCTTAACTGATGCTGCCAGTATTATGGAAGAGCATGACTACTTTCAATGCTCAACGTCGGATTATGTTTTAGCCTATGTAGCAGGCTTCGTAGCTCGAAAAGCAACGAGATTTGCGAAATTCACATCTAGTACTGCAAAGCCATTTGTGTGTAATGAGTGCATAGAATCACTGCATCGAAAAAAAGAAGATAATAACTCTGAAGTATACAAATTAATTAGAATACGCACAAAGGGCTTTCTCATTGAACCTTCAATGCGATTGTTTGCTTTAATAAGTTCTCTAGAGCAAGCTACATTAAAAACCTTAAATAAGTCAGCTATTAATGCTGATACAATTTTTGAAATAACCAAAGCTTTGGATGAACTGTCGCCCATTTCTTCAGTTGGTTGCAAAACCCATACTTTCTCTTCACGCACAGGGTATTACGTTTTTCTTCAATGACTAGATTGTCTTTGTTGTTCGCTAAACAAGGCATAAAAAGACGATTTGTACTTGAAAAGGAAGAGGAACAAGGGGAAAAAGAAAAGCTAAACAATATCTGCGCATAATGCTACCGGACGCATAGCGAAAGAATTTGGAATTGCAAATACAACGCATGTAAAAAATTCTCAGAGGAAGCGACATTGTCAAACACTGGCTCTCGTAAAACAAAAAATCTAAAACGAGTAAATAAAACCAGTTAAGTTAATTGAATTTCAATTGTTATTTATTTTGTCTATTCCGTTAGCGTTTTTATTATATAACACTAATGGTAATCAATATTTTTATAACATACTTATTATTATAATAAATATACATGTGTATTATAACAACATTTAAAATTATTATTATGCTGATTCGAAAAACAAAAAAAATGTGACGCGGAGATTTGAACTCGTGTCAAAAGTTTCGCAAACCTATGACATAACCACTCGCGTAGCGCTGAATGCACAACCTTTATTACAAAAAGTAGCATATGTTCATCTTCGGCCTTAAGTAAATATTTTGTTTAATAATAATTTGTGGTATTTAGTTATTTTATACTTGCGATATATATGGATTTTGTTGATATTATAGATATAAGACATGCAGATCTAAAAAACCTCGCTTTAAACACGTTACACATTTTCTTATATAGTATAAACTAATAATTTTTAACTTTCATCTTAAAATTCACAACGCATTATAATTGGTGTATAAATACAAAAAATTAGCTAAAAAATTTTCTTCCACGTGGATTAGAACTCCGAAATATTTTTCAATCAGAATTTTGCTGAGTACGATACGAATAAGCTGCCGACAGGCGCTCTGTTACTCGCTAGGTCACGGCGGTTCCGCCGAGTTTACACGGCCGATCTCGCCGGGAGAAGGGAGCCATTTCGGCAATACGAGCCCATAAGAGTTGGTCTCCTTCTCTCTTACTCCATGGTCAAAAGTATTATTTCGTTACGGTTACATGTGAATAACCAAACTTATATAAACGCGATAGAGATGGCAGCAACTGCAATGCGGCGTTCCGCGGAGCCACGGAACAGAAAGCACAGAACAGAACAGACGGTACGGACGAGCATTGTAGAAAGGCTCCAGACGTGAGAGTCGGAGAAGATGAGTAGCGGCGGCGCGGCGCGCGCATTCCGTATCATTGTATGAACGGTTTTTGTACATAGTGTGAATGTTGTGTATATATTTGTATGTAAACGTTTTTTCGGGGCTCGAGTCCCGTCTCTTCCGTAGACCTATATAAGACCTGATCAGATAACGCAAATTACAGCGTATTGGTTTAATATTTTCATTTGTAAAAATCAAAAGCGGATTTACTAATTTATTCATTTTGTTATATTGAATATACCGGGTCATTCAGAGCTCTCCTCGAGGAGAGGATGGTAGTACCCTTAAGTTATAACTTAAGTAATAACTTAAACATTTGTTAGAGACAGTTACTCTTAAGTTACTACTCAAGTTATAACTTGAGCTAATATTTTTAAATTTTTGTTGTTGTTCAAGTTATTACTTGAGTAAATACTTAAGATATTACTTGAAATTTTTAACTTTCATTTGACTTTATATCTCAATTATAACTTAAGTAATAATTTTTTATTAGAAAATTACTTTGCACGTAGATCTTTAGATCGACGGTATCATCAAATCTCTAAAAAAAATAACTTCAAAAAAGTAAGGTTATAGGCGAGTTTGATATACCGGGTCATTCAGAGCTCTCCTCGCGGAGAGGATGGTAGTACCCTTAAGTTATAACTTAAGTAATAACTTAAACATTTGTTAGAGACAAGTTACTACTTAAGTTACTACTCAAGTTATAACTTGAGCTAATATTTAATTTTTGTTGTTGTTCAAGTTATTACTTGAGTAACTACTTAAGATATTACTTGAAATTTTTAACTTTCATTTGAGTTATAACTCAAGTTATAACTTAAGTAATAATTTTTTTATATAGAAAATATTCTTTGCACGTAGATCTTTTAGAATCGACGGTATCATCAATCTCTAAAAAAAATTAACTTAAAAAAGTAAAAGGTTATACCGGGTCATTCAGAGCTCTCCTCGCGGAGAGATGGTAGTACCCTTAAGTTATAACTTAAGTAATAACTTAAACATTTGTTAGAGACAAGTTCTACTTAAGTTACTACTCAAGTTATAACTTGAGCTAATATTTTAAATTTTTGTTGTTGTTCAAGTTATTACTTGAGTACTACTTAAGATATTACTTGAAATTTTTAACTTTCATTTGAGTTATAACTCAAGTTATAACTTAAGTAATCATTTTTTTATTAGAAAATTATTCTTTGCACGTAGATCTTTTAGAATCGACGGTATCATCAAATCTCTAAAAAAAATTACTTCAAAAAAGTAAAGCGTTATAGGCGAGTTTGATATATTCCGCAACAAAATAACAGATAAAAAAGAACTGAGATCAATCAAACAAAGTTAAGTATATATATATCAATTAGGACAAATCTTCAAGATATTTACTTCATAACTTGCCATAACCGTTTCATTTTGTTTATTGTAACCACAAAAATTTTCCTATTTTATGTATTAGAACGTCATAAAAACACCAAAAGTACAATGAAACGGTTATTATATAACGGTTATTATACACGATTATTATATAACTTAACTTTAACTTAAGTAAGCCTTTTATTGACCAAAAATAATTTTGTTGCTTCATTATGATATTAAATATAATAAACTTGACTTTCTTTGATTGATCTCAGTTCTTTTTTATCTGTTATTTCGTTGCGGAATATATCAAACTCGCCTATAACCTTTTACTTTTTTTGAAGTTAATTTTTTTTAGAGATTTGATGATACCGTCGATTCTAAAAGATCTACGTGCAAAGAATAATTTTCTAATAAAAAAAATTATTACTTAAGTTATAACTTGAGTTATAACTCAAATGAAAGTTAAAAATTTCAAGTAATATCTTAAGTAGTTACTCAAGTAATAACTTGAACAACAACAAAAATTTAAAATATTAGCTCAAGTTATAACTTGAGTAGTAACTTAAGTAGTAACTTGTCTCTAACAAATGTTTAAGTTATTACTTAAGTTATAACTTAAGGGTACTACCATCCTCTCCGCGAGGAGAGCTCTGAATGACCCGGTATGCAACAATCAAGGCAATATTCTCAATTCTATTTGAATATATTTATGTTGTTAAAATCATAGTCTTATTATTGTGTTAATTTCCACTACCTCGTATCCCGGACCTGACTAAGAAATATAAATATTAAATAAAATCATTCTATTTAGTCTGCTGTCAGAAAGACGACACAGACTAGCAAACATTCACTGCTTTTCTCTAGTAAAATCATTAAATTATCTATTTTTTGCATAAATCTATATTACTACAGGACCGAGAAAAGTCGTGACCGTTTCATCGCGTCGCTTTCGCGCCTGAGTAAGTTCTACTTACAATCGTCGCCTTTTCGACTCTCTGAGACCCTCTCGCTCCAACCGGACGCCCGCGTCGTATTCCTCGCCTTCCACCGCTGACCTCGTGCCTCCTCCCGTCTAGATGGTCGTCTTCCTCAGGATCTTCTCGTTTCGCCTTTCCTCCAGCCCTCTCGCACTCCACGTCCCACACACCGAAGCCTGGCGCAAAATCCGCTCGAGACTCCAAAAATTCAGACTCGATTTCGCACACATCCGTCTCGGTTGATGGCTCGTGGCTCACTGCTCTGTGACCCCGGCGCGCGTCACGACTCGACTCCTCCGCCGGCCCGAACGGCTCGTCCAATCAGCGCGCGTCTCCTCGCCCCCACCGGGCAACGTCGAGCCCGGCGAGTCTGATTTCAGACTGAAAACAAACAATCTGTTCTGCGCGCGCCCCTCTCTCGCATACTCCGCTCTCGCTCGCTTTCCTATTGGCTCGCGTCGTTGCCGCGCTCACTCGTCGTTCTCTCTCTCTCACTCTCGTATACATGGTACGGGTCCGCTGTCGCAGCAGCGTTACATGCACGCGCCCGCGACTCACATTCCCGGAATCCTCTCCCTCTGCTGCTATTCCTCGAAGTAGCTGCGGCTCTGCTGCTCGCGGGAATTCGCCTCGCTTCCTGAAGCTGCCTCTGCCTTGTCTCTCTCTCTCTCTCTCTCTCTCTCTCTCTCTCTCTCGCTTTGAACGGTTAATGCTCAGCAGGCGGCAAAATTTAAAATCATTCTGGAAAGATATAATTGATGGTATAATATGAGGTGCGCGAAGCGCACTTAGATTTCCTAGTTTATGAAAAAGTCGATGAAAAATGACAACAATATTAATCGATATACCAGCTGGTGGTGTACCATATATAAGAGAATCGAAAGATACCAGACTGCGAGATAGATTTACCGGCTTCAATCAGCCGCCACTTGTCGAGACGCATTTCACTGCAAGCTCAGACAGGTGGGCTGCACTGTCGAGACCGATCAATACTCTCTGTATAAAGCTATGCTACCGTGATGATGTACGTGTAATGTGTATGTTTGTGTGTGTGTGTGTGTGTGTGTGTGTGTGTGTGTGTGTGTGTGTGTGTGTGTGTACGCGTGTGTGCGTATTATATGTATAGTTCCAAAACTCGACTTCGCCGACGAAATTCGCGCATCGAAGAGTTATCCTCTCTCTCTTCTACATCGGGGCAAGCACTTTTTCAGGGCAAATACGGTGACTTGTACTCGTGGATGTTTGCGTGTATTTTTACTCTCCTGCAGCTAATGCGATTTTTCATTTTGCGGGGGACATCGCACTCCTCCGTGAGTATAAACTTTCTTCCTTGCTCCTCTTTTTTTCTCTCTTAGAGAGAAAAATTGTTTCCACCGTGTGAATTTGCGGATTCGGTTTTACTTTTTGCTTTAATTTACCGGCGATGTTGATTTTTTCTTATAATGCTTGTTACAAAGTTAAATAGTAAAACCACATCGAGAAAAAATTTTTTTCCTAAACTTCGAGGAAAGGATGTAATTAAAAATAATAACAAACGTGCCGCTTGCCCATGGAATCACCTTGGAATTTTAAAGGGTCAAAAATGTATCATCTAGAGTGAAACAGTATAAAAAGAAAATAATATTGAAGACTTGCAGGCTTTTTCAAAGATAAAAATTAAAATTATTGGATTCTTTCCATCAGAAACTTTTGTAGCTATATGTTGAATATTTGAAATAAATATTAAGCCGAGGCTTCCAAAATGAGTGTATATTATATTTATTAATGAAAGCAAAAATTGAACACAGTGATACAAAATATCACAGCGTAGCTAGTTGCCAGTGAAGCGTTCGACTATAAGGCTCGCTTGCTTGATTTGCTGAGGGCATGCCATCACCTCGGGGTCGCATAAATAATCAGCTTTTCGAAGAAGGAAAGCGCCAATGCCCAGGTATACGCGTAAGGGATGAAAATGCGCGGTACGCTGACCGTTCCCTCCGCCTACCTGGGTGCATCATCGGGCGCGCACTCTCTAAGTGCGTGTCGATCTTAATCCTTAACAGACGTGTTTATTGCACGTTATTCCCTATCGTAAAAACGATTGCTGCATCTCCGAGAAGCTTATGATCATAAAGTCCAGACGTGTCGCCGAGTTCGTCGCCGAACTTGGGAATTTTTCTCTATATAACTAGAGCTGTGGACTTGCCAATACTTTACCTCCCTGGAAGCGTAATGTAGCCCCGCCGTGCCTCTGCTACCTTGTGCGCATATTATATTATTGTATGCTTGTATACATATATAGGCACATTTATATATAAGCGCATAGTTGTACGTACTCGAACTCAGTCATTAATAATTCTTTTTTTTTTTAATTTACTAAGTTGATTGATATTATTTTATTCGTAACGTACAAGTTATATAAAAGAATGTAAAAACCTGATACATCAGTGGTAAAAATTACAAAAGGATACGTGCTACAAATTACGAATGCTATAAGTATTTAAGTACACAATGCACACATAAACGCTCCGTTGGTTTGGAATTTTAAAATACTATTTTGCGGCGCTTTGCTCATGTGTAATATGCCACACAATACGCGCTAAACATACATTTAATTTTACTGAGGTAACGTTTTATATAGTATTGAGAATGTGTGAATTGTTATATATAGACGAGATTCGATTATTTATCTGAAAGCCACGCGCAACTTTGTTGAAACGAAAAAAAAACCGCTGCCAATTCTTTGGTACGTAGCTTCCTTCAACCTTATGAATCGCTTTAATATCTAAATTGTTTTTGTTTTATATATAATTCTATAAACTTTTTATGCTTTTTCGTTTGATGGATAAAATTATTTCGAAATAATTATATTACATAATCAATGCGTAACTGAAAATATTGTTTTTAACGATTTAATAAAACAAAAAACAGAAAAAAACTAGCCAAGGTATAGATTAAAANGCCTATGGCGCCCTCGACTCCCACTCGTGCTCAAAATATCACCTTCGCTAGAAAAAGCCACTCCCCCCTTGTTGAACACCGTACTTTTTATGATACGTGCATGAATAGACCCTTTTTTAAGCATGCAAAAGGAGTAGGAAATTGAGAACTCTATGACGCATAGCATATTTTCAAAAATTTTGATAAATTTAAAAATTTTTAATTGCCGTAGACTACTTAAAATTAAAGAAGTCTATAGAATACCATTCGATAATCATGATGTTTTAACGAAAAGTTCAAAATTTAGTTTCCGAGATATAATGATAAGGATATAGTTCGCGGAACGTATCTAAAATCACCAGTGATCGAAAAATCGCCATGAATATACGCACATGCGTAACTGAAAATCTTATTTTTAACGAATTAATAAAACAAAAACAGCAAAAAACGAGTCTAAGTATAGATTAAAATCCATTAATGGAAACTGAGATCGAAGCGATACAGTTTTCAGTTATATAGAGTATACAGGGTAAGAAAACAAAATTTTGAAGCTTAATATCTTTAAAACTAACTGGTATCATAAACAACCCAAAGAAAGAGATAAAGGTGCTATATAATGCTAACTAAATCCAAAATTTTAAATTGATTATTGCCTTTTTACTCCAGTTATCGCATCACGTAGAAAAAACGACTCATAGTATACAGGGTGAAAAAACAAAAGTTTGAAGCTCAATATCTTTGAAACTAACTGGTTTTATAAAAATCCCAAAGAAAGGGATCATTGTGCTATATAATGCTAACTAAATCCAAAATTTGAACTTGATTATTGCCTTTTTACTCCAGTTATCGCGTCACGTAGAAAAACGATTTTTTTCAGTTTTTGATGTTTTTCTCAGGATCTGCCCCATGAAATGACTTAAAATTTAAGTGGTATATAGTTCTAATTACCTTCAATAATCATATATTTTTTTAGAATGATTCGCTATTTAGTTTTTGAGTTATAACGATTTAAAAAAATTGCACTGTATGGTGTATAATAAAAGAACGACGAACGATAATATAAATTTTTCACGGTAAAAACATAGGCAATTTTATTCTCTTTCAGGTATATATTAAGCAATTTACTTGTATTAACTTTTCCGATAACTTTGTTGGCAAAAACTGAAATCTCAAAACTAAAAAATCACTATAAAAGAAACGCGTATATAAATTGTAAAAACGGACTTTCGTCCCACTATCTTCTAGCAAAAACAAAGAAAATGAGACTTGGTGGGTTAAAATCCACCAAGTAGAAGCTGAGAAACAGGCGTATACATACGCCCGTAGGACATTTTCCTAAACACCATTTTTCGACTAAAAGTTCATCAAAACACACTTCCCACATGATTTTACAGACAAACTCAAAAATTACTATCCTTAGGAAGGAAGCAAAACACTAAAAATTTAATTGAGAGCGTATTTTTGGTTTTAAAATTTTTTCAGCACAGTTTTTTACACCTCGGCCAACAAAGGCGGTGAGAGCTGCCTCATAAACTTATCAAAATTTTCTAAATCTGTTGCCTCCTTTCGATTGCATACCAGGAATTCCAAAGTAGACTTGATCAAACTATGACACGTTTCAGATCGATCTAAGATCTTGAGAATATCTGGTAAATTTTCGAGACTTAATTTTGTAATCAGTGCTCCCTCACACATTGACTTCAGAATATCGAGATGGTACATATCCGCAGCCGCCAACAGATCAGCAGCTATCTCATCTATGTTCTCAACCTGACCTGTATAAATAAATCTCAACAATTCGGCCATTATTTTAGGCTCTATTTCTCCGGCAAGAACAAATTCGCTCCAAAAAAAGAGAGAGCAACACCACCGAACTGGCGTAACTTGCCACTCTTATCTCTCCGTATACATATAGTATGCATAGGGGATCCCCTGCAGTCGCTGCACCGTCGAGTTTAGTTAATACTAGCTATTTTTATACAATAGTATATAGGCTAGCTATGCTACAGCGGCTACCTAGTATACCTATAAGCGCATCGGTTGAAGCAGGGAAGGAGGCCAGTCTGTCCGAGTCCGTCGTACTGATACTTTGTGATCTCAATGCCAGTTTTCTTCCGAAATAACCTTCATTAAACAAATCAATAAGCGCTGCTATACAGTGTAAATAAAAATCTAACAAACAAGTAGTTGAATTACTACAGCACATATTCAAAATTATTATCTGCATTAAACAAAACTCGCGTCAATCAAGCTCTGCACTGCAATAGAGAGTAAATATATAATTTTCATTTTTCAGGAAATCAGCCAGTAAGACACTCGCTCTTTTCTCAACGACAGCAGCATCCTGTCGTATTGTGCATCTAAATTGCGCATCTAAGATGCATAAATTTTGTATAGGAAGATACACATACTTCGTCAGCCCAGACATTTATTATCTGCATTTAAATGGACCCTCAATATGACAAAAAACTGTATGAGTCGCTCGACATGATCATTCGCGAGCACTGTTCCAGCAGCAGCCAGTTTAAGAAATTCCGTCGTAATCCTTAACACGCTACCGATCAGGAGTCTATAATCAGGCCGATCCTGGAGCAGGAACCAGCCCTCAGTGGGTATTTTTCGAAGGAAGAGCTCGGAAAGCTCTCGCTTCTGTGGATCGCGGTCTTGGCCGGTTACGAAAAGTCAGCCGAGCTGTTGGTGCGCTCTGGTCAACAAGCTCTTTGGATGTCATAATCCTCAGGTGATCTATGAAAAGTGTACCATCCTGCACCTGTTGTTTGAAATGGATGACGTCTATAATACTCTTCCTTATCTAGTTGTAAAGAAGGTACTTCATTACATATTTAATGACTGATGTTGTATTAGGGGAAATTTGAAATGAATAATGTTTGACAAACTATTAGAATGTATGCTTATATAATTGTCATTGGGGTACTACCGCGCATCTTGACTATCTTTAAAAAAGGGAGCTTCCTTGTCCCTGTGAAATAAAATGAAATAAAATAAAATGCGATGACTCTAATATAATTGTCTCCATTCTCAAAAATCTGTATCTTCGTATATAATAACTTTAATTTCGCCTTTAATAAGTTTGAAATTATTTTAGAAGACATTGTCAAATATTTGGAGCTTGCAAAATTTTCTCTGTACGTTTATAAATATACGTTGTTGAGTATAGTTAAATCATTTTTAAAAATGTCAGATACCTACCTATAGAATATTTAATTCGACAGGGAAGTCGAGCATCAGTCACTTTTAAGTTTGAAATCAACGTTCAAGTTGGTGGTTTTGCTCTGTTACTAATTGTTGGCTGTCGCAGCCGCAACTATGTAGACCTTTGAAACCTGCAAAGCCGAATTTTTCCTCGGCAGCTTTTGTATGGCATAAGAAGTGATTATGTTATAAATAACAGCCATTACTTTTACTTGTAATTTTACTGAATATAAATTTTGCTTACGCTAGTTAACGATTGTAATAATGTGCGTATTCGTGTATATGCAACTGAGCATAATTTTTTAATAAAAGCAATTTAGACTAATATATGACTTTCCTATTTTACTATGCTAAATAATAATAAACGTTTTTTAGTTTGCATTTTATTATTTATTTATTTTTTTTTTTTTTTATTTACAAAGAATATTTGAAAGCTTGGCATTTTTGATTTAGCTCAAGCGCTATCAATGAGCGATTTAACATGAATTTCACGGAAAGATTTTTTCAATAAAAATTACTAGAAATTAAGGATCAAAATTACCGTGCTAGCACAGTAACGCTCGGACGCCGCGCCATCTGAAGCATTTTTACTGGATCGGCACAGTAAATTTTCGGTACTTTGTTATTTTTCTCCATAGCCTCTATATTATAATATTTTATTATATACATGTGCGAGACGCATTCTCAACGTCATATTATTGATAAATAAAGGATTATTCGTAAATGACAGACTTTAAACCAAGAAATTTGTTGGATTCAACGAGCATACATCGGGGTTAGATTTGGAGGTTATGGAAGCAGATGACGCACATGGACGCGCATGAATTCCTGTGCAGCACGGTAAAAATTTTCGCCATCAAAAAATGTACAGTGCTGGTTCAGTAAAATTTACGGGGAGCAAGATAAATAATATCTTAATTCAGATAAAAACTTCCGGAAAGACACGGCGCCCCACGTTTACCGTGCTATTCCGGTAATTTTTACTGAAAAATTCTTTCCGTGTTCATTTAAATATTTAAAAATGTTCTCCAAAATCGAGTCGGTGAGATCAGCGAACTGCATCGTCTCTCGCTCAATACTACAAAAGCTCGATCGATCCTTTTCCGCCTGGCGCTAGCCGCGTCGAATCTTTTTTTCAGCTGCCTCGCGTAAATCAGATATGCGTCGATCTGAAGGGTGAATTGTAAGTTCTCCACGCTAGTTTTCGTGGTGAAAAATAAAATGTATTACTCTTCGTAGGCAGCGACGATTTACTGCCGTTCGGTTTTATTTTCCAAGCAATACTCGGAAATTCGATGGGTATAAAGAAATAGACGTTTGGAAAATTCAAGTTATAGAGATATATGTCTTTATTATTTCAATATTTTATCATACTTTATTCATTTCATATTCTTGCAACAGCCGAGTATATAATGAACTACTTTATTCACAACTAAATCAGGAAGAATATTGTAGACGGCCTCATTGATCACGCTCTCTTGTTTTATCATCACGTGATAGTGATTTTGCGCGCGCTCAAAAGCTTCAAGTATATATCTTCAGCATACGAAGAAAAGCCGCTCAAATCACACTGATTGAATTTGGTTTTGAATTCGGAATTCCGCATGAGTTCAGCAATCTGGCAGTGGCTTTTCACAAGAAGTTTGAAAAAGGTGCAAGTATGGAAGAACCTTGTGTATTTCATCCTAAAGATATCGTACATACAGTCTTCATAAAATTCCTGCAGCCATGGAATTCGACGGATGATCCTTTCGTCCTTCAATTTGATAGACGGCTGGCAACCTTCTTTTAGGGCCAATATCTTGATCCAGAACCTGCTCAGCGTTTCCCTATTTTCACCGGATGATATGAGAGCGAAAGGCGAATTCCCGCTATACTTTGCAGCTAGGGGATTGGTCATAACCCAGTAGTGGTGCAAACATTGCTCAAACGCGGCGCGAATATTAATCTGAGAACAATAAATGGTCAGACCGCTTTGCACGCCGCCTGACAATTTGCGGGGTTGTACGATGGGATAAAGAGCACAATCAGTTTTATACTTCCGTCCGCCGGTACGGATGTTCTCGCCGAGGACTGCGCCGACAAGACATAGAAAATTATTTTATTGTCAGAAAACTAAGTCCGCTCTATTAAAATCTGTGTTAATCGTTGGGATGGTGACGTCATCTTGATTAGCTATATCTAAGGACTCCACCCCGGTGTCAGATCCAAATATCAAAGTACCAGTAGAGTATCGATCAGCTGTATGCATGACGATCTTGCCGACTCGCTTATGCGGTGCCGATGCTTACCTTGCTGGCTATTATGAGTTGCAGATTTATCAATCTATTTTTACAGACGTTCGCCGTGCAATTGTAGCCACAGGTAAATCAGTCTTGCCGATTTGACTCCAATTAATTGTATCGCGTAAGCTGTATCGCTCTGGTCGTTGCACGCACTCCGGACGGACTTCGTCGTCTTGGTGGTGCTAAATCGGCCAGGAGTAGACTGACCATAAAACTGACATGTCTCAGCCAGCCCTTACGACACTGTCACAGCTCACTTTACTCCACCTTTCCGGCCTCTCTTGGTAGCGGTCGCTTTCTCTCTGGGTCTCATATTATTTTGTGTGCGTGTGTGCGTGGGTGTGTGTGCTTGTGTGTGTGTGTGTGTGTGTGTGTGTGTGTGTGATGTGTGTGTGTGTGTGTGTGTGTGTGTGTGTGTGTGTGTGTGTGTGTGTGTGGGGTGTGTGTGTGTGTGNGTGTGTGTGTGTGTGTGTATATATAGGAATGTAATACGAGTGACGCTGAGCCAAGACCGAAGCCGATTCTGTAAAAGGGGAGGGCTAGCAAAAGGTTTTATTGTCTTCCTTCCCCCTGCAGGCGCTGCACCGTCAAGTTTTGCTACAGCGGCTACCTATAGTACTTACCACAGAACAGAAAAGGTACTTACTTTTAAGGGCGTCGGTCGGAACGGAGAAGAACGCCAGTCTGTCCGAATCTTTCGTACTGATACTTTGTGCTCTCAATGTCAGTTTTCTTCTAGAATAACCTTTTAACATTGAACAAATCGATAAGTACTCACGCACTGTAAGTGAAAATATAACAAATAAGTAGACAAATTACTACAGTACATATTCAAAATTATTACCTGGATTAAACAATAGTATATTGTGCAACTAGGGGGGAAAATTTGCTTTTTCTAGCGAGGGTGATGTTTTGAGCACGAGTGGGAGTCAACACCCGAGTCTGAAAAAGCCACTTCCCCCTTGTTGGACACCGTACTTTTTATGATAAGTGCACGAATAGGCCACTTATCATGCATATGGAAGGAATGGAAAATTCGGGGACTTTTCAAAGTAAAACAAATTTGTATTAAAATTTTGAAAATTATGAAAATTTCAAAAAATTTTGGAAATTTTGAAAATTTTGACAGTTTTAAAAACATATTGGATAGTCTGCAGAAAGAAAGAAAAGACTTTTTCCTCCCAAGGGAGTAATTTTTTCCCGCTGCTACCCTTGTAGAAAATTGAGGCATTTATTGCCCAGAGTCTCTCGAATTTTCTGTCGGGTGGGCAGATTCTATCCTAGATTATGCTAAGAAACTCCTCCCACGGGCGACGGTACTCAGGCAGAATCTCCTAAAGATTTTGCTGACCGTATTCTAAGCTTAAGGCATTAAGAATGTAAATCACATTAGTCATTAGAACATTAATTAAACGCTTCTCGATACGTCAACATTACAAAGAAATTATTAAATAAATTATTAAATTAAATTAATTATTAAATTAAACTAAATTAATTATTAAATTAAATTAAATTAAATTATTAAATTAAATAAATTATTAAATTAAACATCAGTTTAATCTTTCCACTTTACAACATTTGTCTGTCTGCTATGCTATACACAGCAGAATAGCAGATCCAAAACTGAGCAGATACCACCGCACATCTCCACACAGTTCTTACAGTGTCAGTCAATGACAATGTTGAAAATTATTATACACAATTATTGTTAATTAAGTTTAAATTATAAAAAGTGTCATCTATGTGCTCGAACTCACCAATAATTAAGTTTGATAAGAGACTTGCACTGATATTTCCATCTCATCAGCATGCGAGCCAATTAATGTCAGTGTCCAAATCTGTCATGATCATGCTAAATCCATGATATTGAAGTTCGCTGTCTGTTCTTTTGCGTAGAGACTTGTTAAATTATTCCAAAACAGACTGCGATAGCAGTTTTTACTTAACTGTCTTGGTTCGGCTCTTGATCTTGAACCCTATGGCTTTGGCGTCAAAATATATAGGTAGGTCTATACATGAAAATCAAATTCATATCAGCTAGAGTGAATTTAACTTAATATATTGTTTAAACATGCCAACACAAATTAACATGTAAAATTTCAACCCTCTAAGTATGATAGTTTTTAAGTGAGATCAAAAACAACATTCTTACTGATTCCGCTTACTTGTTTTACAATTTTGTTTTTGATCTCACTTGAAAACTATCATACCTACAGGGCTGTAATTTTACATGTTAATTTGTGTTGGCATGTTGAAACAATATATTAAGTTAAATTCACTCTAGCTGATATGAATTTGATTTTCATGTATAGACCTACCTGTATATTTTGACGCCAAAGCCATAGGGTTCAAGATCAAGAGCCGAACCAAGACAGTTAAGTAAAAACTGCCATCGCAGTCTGTTTTGGAATAATTTAACAAGTCTCTACGCAAAAGAACAGACAACGAACTTCAATATCATGGATTTAGCATGATCATGACAGATTTGGACACGTACAGTAACTGGCTCGCATGCTGATGAGATGGAAATATCAGTGCAAGTCACTTATCAAACTTCATTATTGGTGAGTTCGAGCACATAGATGACACTTTTTATAATTTAAACTTAATTAACAATAATTGTGTATAATAATTTTCAACATTGTCATTGACTGACACTGTAAGAACTGTGTGGAGATGTGTGGTGGTATCTGCTCAGTTCTGGATCTGCTATTCTGCTGTGTATAGCATAGCAGACAGACTGTGCTATACGCGTCGTATGCTTCTGTAAGTGTGTGTACGGTTAGGTACTGCATAATATACTGATAATACTATGCAGCTTGTACTGCGGTATAATATGTAGGGTTAGGTTGCCTCTCTTTATGCGTACCTTTATGCGTACCTTATTAACTGTTTTTCATAATTTCGTAAATATAACATGAAAAGAGGCATATCATTTTTAAATTGCTGACAAGGTTATCGACCGATTGATAATTTCAATCCCTTAGGAGATTCTTAGGAGATTCTGGACAGATGCTATGCGAGCATGCTATAAACTGTCTGGCCAGATTATCCTGAAAAATCTGGGCACTCGTTAGTGAAGCCGGCAGAAAGTATGGCCAATTTTCTACAAGGGTAGGAAAAACTCGATTTTCCATTCATTTTACATGCATGGAAAGTGGCCTTTTTCGTGCAAGTATGATGAAAAATTATAAAACTCGCGTTAATCAAGCTCTGCACTGCAATAGAGAGTAATATAATTTTGATTTTTTTAGGACATCATTCAGTAAACCCCTTGCTCCTTTATCAATAGTGGCACCAGCATCCTGTCGTATCGCGCACCTACACTGCAAAGATGCCTGAATTTCATATAGGACGATACACATACAGCGTCAGGACAAACTTTTATATAAATCTGAATTTAAATGGGCAGTCAGGTAAAGACGATATCGTCGAAAGCTATGACCAAGTGCTGCATCAGTGGCTCGAAAAGATCTTTCGTGAGCAGATCAGGGACTTTCTTGGTGATCTTCAATGTGATACCAATATAAAATCTATAATTAGGCCAATCCTGGAGCAGGAACCAGCCCTCAGTGGGTATTTTTCGAAGGAAGAGCTCGGAAAGCTTCCGCTTCTGTGGATCGCAGTCTTGGCCGGTTACGAAAAGTCAGCTGAGCTGTTGGTGCGCTCCGGTGCCAACGTCAACGAGCTCTTCGGACGTCACGATCCTAAGGTGATCAACGAGAAATGGACCGTTCTCCACGTGCTGATTCAAATGCCTTCCACCCCGGAGAACGAAAGACTCATCCGTCTGGTAGTGGACCAAGGCGCCGACTTGCAAGTTCGGGACTTCTGGGGACGAACTGTGCTGTACTACGCGGTGGAAAAAGGCCGAGTTCAGATGACCGAAATGTTGCTCGATAAAGGAGCTGACGTCAACGCTGCTGACAATAACGGCATAACTCCACTGCTTGTCGCAGTAGGCAATAGAAATGCCATCGAACTAGTGCCATTGTTGATAAAACATGGAGCCGATGTTTTCGTTAAAATTTGTTCAGGTATGAACATCTTGCACAAGTTGGCATTACATAATCCTGAGGAAAACGGGACGATTGAGCTGGCCAGAATATTCATCGAAATGGGTGTCTCGCTTGACGACAAATCACTTGATTGTCAGCAGCACCAGCCGATACACCTAGCCACGGTTAAAGGAAATGTTGAATTAGTAAGTGCAATCAGTATTTTTTTAAAATACGATTAAACTCGTATTTTGGATGCAAAGCTCACGTGTTCGAACGTGAATTTTTTAATCATCTGGTGTACTGTTTGTTTTCCAGGTAAAGCTTTTTTTGGCCCATGGCGCGAATGTGAATGCACTAAAGGAGTATGACGAATCTCCGCTGTACCTCGCTGTTGTATATGAACGACCAAAAGTGCTAGAAAATTTAATAAAACACGGTGCGAACGTTAATCAGAAAACTAGTAGAGGTATCACTACGTTGCACGTTGCCTGCCAATTAGCGTCGGGGAGTGATGTGATGGAGAGCATGATCAGACTACTACTATCCGCTGGCGCGGATGTTCTCGCCGAGGACCCCAGTGGCCGGACGCCTTTGAATCTCCTCTCATCTCACGGAAATGTTCAAGGGCCAAAAACCAAGCTCTTGATTAAGGCGTTGGTCCTGAAAAAAGTTCTCCAGCCGTCGGTCGAATTGAAGGACGAAAGGATCATCAAGCGATATCAGAAGCTGCAAGATTATTATCGAGAATTCATCCAAGAAATCGATAAGATGAGAATCACGAGGTTCATTCATACCTGCAGTTTTTTCGAACTCCTCGCGAAAAGCCACTATCAGATTGCCGAGCTCATGCGGAATCCCGAATTCGAGATCAAATTTAGGCAGTACGATCTCACCAAATTTCCCAATTATTGCGAAAATATACTCCGAGCTTACGAGCACGCGCAAAAACAATATCCCGTGATGCTAGAACAGGAGAACGTGATCGACGAGGCTTTCTATAATATTCTGCCTTATATGTTTGTAAGGAAGGTGCTTCATTACATATTTAATGACTGATTTTGTATATTAATGGAAATTTGAAATGAGTAGTCTGGCAAACTTTACCGTGAAATAAAAAGAAATTTAAAAAATCCGAAGAGCATATCAATGTATCAAACCTTACAAATATATACACCCGTCTATACCTTTGTATTATAAATTAAACGTCTTTGAAAAATTTTGTAATAATTGAAAATATTGTCAAATGTTTAGAGCTTGCAAAAGTTTAATAAATATACGTTCATAAATGTAGTTTTAAAAATTTTAAGTATAGAGTTTTAAAGTCGATCAACACCACAACATGCCTGCAATCTCCCTGGCCTGATAGTGACGCTATTCCCCCAGCTGATGTCCCAAGCGCCGCCCCTTACTCCACGCGCGCCAAGCTGTCTCCCTTTGGCAGGAACGCGTCGGCCAAATGGATAATTTAGTCGGTTCTTCGGGGAAATGCAGATCCGATCAGTGGCGAATTCGGCCACACTCGACATTCTTCTAGGATTTTCCAGACGCATCATTGTCTAGGTAGGTGGAGACGCTTTGTTTCGATACTGGCTATTAAGATTGGGGATCTGACAGGATAATAATTTAAACAGTTTCTTAAGAACTGCTTAAGATAAGCTGCTACGAATGAGGAAATTTGCAAAATTTATGCGACCAACGTTATAAAACCACATTCACTCGTAATTTATCTGGCATATAAATCCAGAGCAAGTATAAGATTTGCGTAGAGAGAAATGCTCATCAATAGCTGATTGGCCATTCGCACTATAATTCATAAATTACAGTTACGCAGTGCTATCAATGCTCCAAAAGGTAAGGGTGGGACAAAGATTTTAGTAGGTGTCCCCCCACCCCACCCCCTATTCTAGTTTCGGCTACCTAGTACCTATATATGAATCGGTCGGAGCAAATATATCAGTCGTCGTACTCGTGCGCTCAACGTTAGCCTTGTTGCGGCGCATCACCTTGCCATATTCAACGGATCGACAAGCGCTAACGCACTGAAAGTAAATATTTAATAAACAAGTAGTCGAATCACTACTACATTTTCAAAAAAATTATTATCTATTAAACGAAAGATATCGTCAATAAAGCTCTGCACTGCAGTAGAGAGTAATATAATTTTCATTTTTTTTTTGGAAATCAGTCAGTAAACCTCTCGCTTTTTTTTCAGCTACAAAAGTATTTATATATCTCATTGCATTGCGCATCTAAACTGCAAAGATGTTTGATCTTGATCTTGATTTTTATATACAAAGATCCCATTACCTCTACAGCCAGGAATTTTATGAACTGTATTCAACTTGGCAGTCGGATAATGACGATATCGTCAAAAACTATGACCACCTTCTGCATCAATGGCTTGACAGGATCTTTCGTGAACGCTGCTTCAGCAGCAGCGACCAGATCAAGGACTTCCTTCGTGGCCCTCAACTGAAATACATGATCAAACCGATCCTGGAGCAAGAACCCATCCTCAGCAGGCACATTTCGAAGGAAGAGCTCGGAAAGCTCTCGCTTCTGTGGATCTCGATTATGGCCGGTTATGAAAAGACAGCCGAGCTGTTGGTGCGCTCTGGTGCTGATATCGACGAGCTCTTCGGACGTCATGAATGTTATGATCCTAAGGCGATTGACGAGAATTGGACCGTTCTCAACTTGCTGTTTCTGATGGAGGCAATGGCTAATCCCTCCCCGTCAAATGAACGACTCATCTATCTGATAATGGACTATGGCGCAGACTTGCAAGTTCGGGACAAGGATGGAGGAACTCTCCTACACTACGCCGTAAACGGAGGCTATACCGAGATGGTAAAAGTATTGCTCGAAAAAGGAGCCGATGTTAATGCTGTTAACAATTATGGCGAGACTCCACTGCTCGTCGCAGCCGTCATTCCCGGAGCCGACGAACTGCTGCCGTTGTTGATGAAACACGGAGCCGATATTTTTGCCAAAGATCTTCTGGGAATGAATGTCTTGCATCGCTTAGCATTATTGACTCCTGTGGAATTTGCGCCGACTGAGCTGGCTAGACACTTCATCGAAATGGGGGTCTCGCTCGATGACAAATTAGTTGATATGCAATACCAACCGATACATTTAGCCACAATGAACGGAAATAATGAACTGGTAAGTATAATATAAATATACTTTAATACGTCGCGAGGTTTAACTCGAATGTTTGATTTCCGTGCAATTTATTTATTCTCTGGTGTGTACCGTTTGTTTTTCAGGTAAAGCTTTATTTGGACTATGGCGCGAATGTGAATGCGCTAATGGCTTGGGGTAACGAATTTCCTCTGTTCCTCGCTGTTATATATCGTAGATTGGAAGTGCTGAATACTTTGCTCAAACGCGGCGCGATCGTTGATCTGAAAATGATTTTAGATCATAGAACCGCGTTACATACTGCATGTTGGCATGCAGCTTGTACCATGAAAGATTACCCTGATAATCCTGATGATATGGAGGATGTGATCAGGCTACTTCTGTTTGCCGGCGCGGATGTTCTTGCCGAGGACTCCGACGGCTTGACACCTTTGGCTCACATCACATTTTATGGAAATGTTGACATGCCAGAAATCCAGCTAATAGTCAAGATGCTGGTCTTGAAAAAAGTTCTCCAGCCATCGATTGAATTGAAGGATGAAAGGATCATCGAGCGATATCAGAAACTGCAAGATTATCGTCGAGAATGCATCCAAGAGATCGATAATATGAAAATCACGAGGTTCATTCATACCTGCAGTTTTTTCGAACTCCTCGCGAAAAGCCACTGCCAGATTGCCGCGCTCATGCGGAATTCCGAATTCGAGACCAATTTTAGGAAGTACGATCTCACCAATTTTCCCAATTATTGCGAAAATATACTTCGAGCTTACGAGTGCGCGCAAAAATACTATCCCGCGATTCTAGAACAGGAGAACGTGATCAATGAGGCCTTCCATAATACTCTGCCTTATCTGGTTGTGAAGAAGTTGGTTCATTGCATATTTGAGGACTGATGTTGTATTAGTGGAAATGAGTAAAGTTTGACAAAATATTAGAATGTATGCTTATAGTTGCCATCGTGACGCTACCGTGCATCTTGACTATCTTGTTTGTTTGAAAGAGGAGCTTACCCGTGAAATAAAATGAAATAAAATTAAATGCGATGAGTGTATTATTATCTCAATCCTCACAAATCTGTGTCTTTGTAAGTTGTGAAATCATTTGGATAAGACATTGTCTAGGAGCTTGCAAAAGCTTTCTGTATACTTATAAATATACGTTGATTAATGTAGTTTAATCAGTTTAGATAACGTCAAGTATAGAATTTTAAAGTCGATATATACTTAACAAATTGGCATAAGCGTATAAGTACACACTGTAAGTAAAAGTCGAACAAACATAATACGTCTCGACATACGTAATTACTTCAACATTTTGTGCAGTAGAGAGTAATACAATTTTCATTTTTTCAGGACATCATCCAGTATAAAACCCCTTGCTCCTTCCTCAATTGAGGCACCAGCATCCCGTCGTATCACGCATCTAAGCTTCAAAGATGTCCGAATTTCGTTTAGGAAGATACATATACAGTCATTTCCCCAACCAAAAATGTTATTATCTGCTTCCAAATATGCAGGCAGATGAAGCCGATATCGCCAAAAGCTATGACCAAGTGCTGCGTCAGTCGCTTGACAAGATCTTTCGCGATGAGCGCTGTTGCAGTAGCAGTGGCCAGATCAATGAATTTCTTCGTGGCCTCAAGCACGACGAACAGGAGTCCGTAATCAAGCCGATCCTAGATCAGGAACCTGCCCTCAGTAAGCACTTTTCAAAAAAAAAGAGCTCCGAAAGTTATTATTATTATCTACCATTTTACAAAGTTTGACACTTATAAATAAATATCTCTCCGAATGGCATTCGAATTAAATAATTTTGAGACATTATTTGAATACCATTAGGAGAGATATTTATTTATAAGTGTCAAACTTTGTAAAATGGTAGATAATTACATAACGGAGGGCAGTGATGTCCTAGTTTTTCATAATTTTGCTTTTATTGTTTGTTATAAGCAAATTAGTTACTTTTGTCGTCTGCTATTTTGTGGCGCGAAATCTAGATTTGAATTGACTTTCGGACCCCCTTAAGATGACCGAAAGATGGTCCGATAAGATAGAGATCATCAGGCTACTCTTGTCCGCCGACGCGGATTTTCTTGCCGAAGACTCGGAGGGCAAAACGCCTTTGACTTTGATCATATCTAGCGGAAATGCAGAACCGTCAGGAACCATGCTCTTGATCAATGCTTTGGCCTTGAAAAAAGTTTTGCAGCTGTCGATCGAATTGAAGAACGAAAGGATCATCGAGCGGTATCAGAAGCTATACAAGATTCTTATCGGGACTGCATCGAAGAGATAAACCAGGATGAAATCGACGAGGTTCATCGAGACCTGCAGTTTTTTCGAGCTGCTCACGAAAAGCCACTGCCAGATTGTCGCGCTCATGCAGAATCCCGAATTCGACACCAAATTCCTGCAGTACGATCTTAACAAATTTCCCATCTATTGCAAAAATATACTCCGAGCTTACGAGGGCGCGCAAAAACAATATCCCATGATGCTAGAACAGGAGAACGTGATCGACGAAGCTTTCTATAATACTCTGCCTTATCTGGTTGTGAAGAAGTTGGTTCATTGCATATTTGATAACTGATCTTGTATAAGCGAAAATGAGTAAAGTTTGGCAAAATATTAGTTTATTACATTGATTATCTTGTTTGTTTTTTTTTTAATAGAAGCTTATCCCCGTTAAATAAAATGCGATCAGTCCATAATACGATATTGTCAAGTTTAATTTTTATCGGTCAATAAAATAAATTTAGATATAATTATTAAAAGTGACTTCTGTTTTCGTTACTTAACCATCTTAAATTTATACGTTTAAATTCAAATCGCAATTCCAAATTCCCGATTTCCCGCCATTTCACCAATAATTAGTCATATATGACACCAGAGGTCGCATCTGTACGGAGGTCGCGGGTCCATAGTAGAAATAAGAAAATCCGGAACGGATTATCTGGAATGGCGTTGGCCAATCACAGTCGCTTCTTTTAAGTAAAGATATTCGCCTTGTTAAGCCACAAGTGGCGCCACAAAATACACGAGAAACCCCATAAGGCGGCCAAAATCGGAACTATCCTATTGGTGGCAAATACATTGGTTTATATGAGAGCTGTGACGTCACGCTTTAAGCGAACGGAATAGGTACGACATCATAAAATTTTTCGGAACAGATTGTTGTAAAAAGATAATGTTTGCAATGCACAACTGTAAAAGTTACTATTTTTTGATATAATCACGATTACTGATGGTTACTACTACAATTATTGCACAGTTTGTAATATTTTAACATTTAATTGTAAGGTTTGAGGTTCGAAATACCGTATGTTCCGAAAAAATACAGTCCATGGGAAACGGGGTATTAAAAATATGGAAATCGATACGGATTTAAAGGGTGCTACTTGCTGATATTTTCAAAATAAAAATGTGTCATATACAATTATGTGTCTTAAAATGCTGCAGACGCTAGGCTTGACAGAATATTTTTGCACTACGGGTGCATTAGATTTTTACAGAAATATTTTAAATAAACTTAAATAAATAAATAATTTGTATGTTTTTTTAAATTTTACATTTAAATCCTACAGAATTTTATTGAATCATTAGTATTATTGATTGTCTATGCAGCTGTAGTTATCTTACCATTTCATAATTTTGGAGATATAGCAAATTCAAATTCATCCTAACTTGTAAATACGGAACCGGAACGGCTCTGATTGGCCACCGCCATTCCGGATAATCCGTTCCAGATTTTCGTTCTACCATGGGCCCGCAAAGGCCGCAAACATGATGAGCATTGAGCGGCCGCGCGGACCGCGGTGTTCGTGTGCACACGTGTATTCAGCAGCGGTTGATAGCTTTTATATTGCAACAAATAATAAATGATGTGATTTAAAGAATATTTAATAGTATCGCTATTAATATATAATTCTACGCTCATTCACCTATGTAAGTCAGTTAACTTTAGATAATTGAGTAAATGCTAATTTATATTACATTGCAGGTTATGTTTTGCAATATTTTGTCACGAGTTGAAGTTTATTTATCATTATTCTTATTATAATAATAATAATAAATTAACTCACACTAATATCGTTTAGTTTCTTAGATCAAACTGAGTAGACATTTTTTAATTTTAGAGAAACTTAAAACACAACGATGGCAAAGGTCAAAAACAAGAAGTCAAATTTGGCTGACTCCTATGCCAAAAGGAGGAAACAGCAACAAACAAAAAAGACTCTCACTCCTTTTGAAGTACACGTCAACAGAGATAAGCAAAAGGTTCTAGGCAGGAAGAGTAAAGCAGATACGGGTTTGCCTGGAATTGCCAGAACAAAAGCCATAGCCAAACGTAAAAATACGTTGCTCAATGAGTACAAAGTCAGAGACAAAGATAACATTTTCTTAGATCGGCGAATAGGAGAAAGAAATTCTGGCATGACACAAGAGGACAAAGCAATGGCTAGGTTTGCTGCGGAAAGAGTCAAAGCTCACAGTAAGAAGAACATATTTAATTTAAACGATGAAGAAGTGCTGACTCACAGAGGCCAGTCCTTGATGGACATTGAAAAGTATGACGATCCAAGAAGTGATGAGGATGATTACAGTGACGATGAGAATAAAACAGGAAAGTTGGATAAAAAGTTTGTTGGAGATGCTCATTTTGGTGGTGGAGTTTTGTCAAAACCAGACTCTGAAATGTCAAGAAAAGATCTAATAGAACAGCTAATAGTGGAATCAAAGAAACGCAAAGCTGAAAGGCAAAAAGTTAGGGAACAAACTATTGACTTAACTGAAAAATTGGACTCTGAGTGGCGTGATTTGTTACCGTTAGTGGCATCATCGAATAAAGCTTTGAAAGAGGTAGAATTAGAAAAACCAAAGGCTGACGATTATGACATTGCTATGAGAGAGCTTAAATTTGAAGCCAGAGGAATGCCAACTGACAAGTTAAAACCAGAAGAACAGATAGCCAAAGAGGAGAAAATCAAATTAGAAAAGTTAGAAGAAGAAAGATTAGCTAGGATGAAAGGATTTTCAGAAGAAGCTGAATTTCAAAGAAAGCACAAGTCAGCTGATGACTTGGATGATTTTCACATTGAGAGAATCGTAGATGAAGGATCTGATAATGAAAATGACGCTCCTGATTTACAAAGTATCTTGGCCAAACATAAAAATAAAATTAAAAATAATGAAAACATCGAAGCCAATGATGGGGAAGAAGATGAGGAGGGTGAAGAGGATGAGGATGAGGATGAGGGAGAAGAAGAAGAGGAGGAAGAAGAAGAGGGTTCTGAAGATCAAAACTTAGGTGAAGAAGCTGAAGAGGATGAAGGAGAAGAAGAAGATGGTGAGGAATCAGAAGATGATTTGTCTGATTTAAAAGAATCAGAAGCATCAGAAGATGAAGATGAAACAGAAAATACTGATATTAATAATAAAGAGAACACAACGAAAGGGGATAATATTGTACATAAGAAGACTGAATCAGTAGAGGATAATAGTGTAAAAATTGAAACAAATGACAATTCAACAAAAACTCAGAAGAGTCCTGCAATTGTAAATACAGAAACTGTAGATGAGTCTACTGAGATTGCTGTATCATATGTAAATATAGAAGAAAGGGAAGCAATCATGGAAAAGGCTCGCCAAGAATTGCCTTACACATTCAAGGCACCATCAACATATGAAGAATTACTAGATCTATTTAAAGATAAAAATCCAGACTATCAAGCAGTTATTGTTGAAAGAATTGTCAAATGCAATCACTGGAAACTGGCAGAAAGAAACAAAGAGAAGCTCCTGAACTTATTTTCATATCTTATGCAATATTTAGATAGTCTTGCATCTGTAAACAGTTTGAAAGATACAGAACATTTCTTTAAAATTTTTGACAGACTTTGTCCACATTTGTATGACCTAACACAAGCCAATCCTGTTGGTACCAAGATTCATTTACAAGAGATTCTCAAACAAAAACACGATCAGTTTGAAAATAACACAAAGATTTATCCTGAACTTGACACGGTAAGCAAGAAAATAATCTCATTATTTTCTAGAAATGTTATTTTTATTTGAATTACAATTACAATTATTGCATATTTATTACAGCTTTTCCTGTTCAAACTAGTGTCAATTTTATATCCAACTTCAGATTTTAGGCATCCAATTGTCACTCCATGTTTAGTTTTTATGTCGCAAATTCTACTTAGGTGTAAAGTTAAAAGAAAGTGTGACATTTCTAAAGGTCTTTTTGTTTGTACACTTATTCTAGAGGTGAGTTTTAACACTGTCATTTTAGCAACAGTCAAAGTTCCTTCTGTTAACTTGTTTATAACAAAATATCTTTTTTTCTCACAGTATACTGTACTCAGCAAAAGGTGGTCACCTGCAGTGATAAATTATCTACGAGGAGTAATTTATGTGTCCTTACCAAAACCATTTTCAAAAGTCATCAAAGTTATACCACCTTTTAAATCAGTTGGTGATACAAGTAATATATTAGTTCTAGAGGAGAGTCACAAAACATCTGAGATTGATCCAGCAGCAGTCAAAATGCAAGTAGAAGACTTGGTAGAAGTGGAAATGGATGATGATTATAGATTAAGGACGTTTGTTACTGCTTTAAATCTCTTGTGTGAGTTTGAAAAACATTGCAGTGAACTGGATGCTGCATTTTCAATTTTCGAACCCATTTTAACGTTATTTGAATGTGGTTCTGTAAAGAGGTATCCTAGTAAAGTCAGGGAAAAAGTTAAAACTTTAATTAATGAATTGAAAACCTTGAAAGAAAAGGTATTAGAACCTCTAGCTTATGACAAAAAGAAACCTAAAGCTCTAAGGATGTATGAACCACGAATTGAAGTTGTGTAAGTAGTTTATTTCATGAAATATCATAATTTTAATCAGCCCATAATCGTACAGCTTTTCTAATATAACTGGTTTTTTTTCTTTTATTGCAGCCATGATGGCAAGAGACACAAGCCTATGTCTAAGGAGAAGGCAGAACGAGAAAAACTACTTCATAAATTGAAGAAGGAAACAAAGAGTGCCATCAGAGAGATACGTAGGGATAATGACTTCATTTCAAAGGTGAAGATAAAACAACAGATTGCTAGCGATGTTGAACGTAAACGAAAGGTCAAGGAAATCTTTGGAGATGCTGCTACGCAGCAAAGTGAATTGAAAAAATTGAAAAGAAAGAAATAGAATTATTGTTGACACTATTTAAAGCCCTGTAAAGTTTATAAATCAAAACCCGCTACTACGAAATTGTTATAGATTTTTTTAAATAAAAAAAAAACAGATTTTTTAATTCTCTCAAGGATATAATCTTTTTTTCCCTGCACTCTCTCGACGTTGATAAATAAAATACATCGCGTCCCACAGCTGTTTTAAGAGAGTAAACGAAAGTTACAAGTACAACCAGTCCGCGTTGATGCAGCTCGCGAGCCAACCACTTTCATACAGCGCAGATATATATAGATATATGTAATGTAAGACAGACTTGTCAGTTGCTCCAGCAGCTGTGCATCAGGGCCAATCGGCCGATTTCTCAACGTCGACGAGTGGAAAAGAGAGGACTCATCTTCTATCTCGGTCCACTTACAAGATTCGCCGGCGCGAATTCACCATCAACAAGGAGGGCGTTACTTGCCGTACTTACCTACCATACCTATACGCACACATGTAGAGCCCCAGTCAGGCAGTCACCAATCGAACGAGAGCGAATCTTTCGGAGAGGAGACGTTGGCGTTACAGTGTACACGGATGCAGCCGCTGCAGTCACGAATTGTAAATATCAACATATCGTCGCTACGGTCTCTGGTCGAGGCTCGAAGAACAGCTTGCAGTAGTACTTTCTAACCTCGACGCGTATTTTCTCCTCGCGGATGACTCTCCGATCGCTCGGATCCTCAACGAAATATACGAGGCAAGTTTACATCGTCGCAGGACGATACAGTCTCTATCTCTCTCCCTCTCTCTCCCTTTCCGCAACATTCGCGACTATTGCGAAGCGCGTTTCGCCCATACTATTGTCGCGGCCGCGAGACTGTCGTTTTTTTTTGCATATATTTCCTGGAACAGGCTTTTCGCTGTTCGGTTACGCAGGTATAATCAGCTGTTTTCATAGATTAGACGCGAGATTTCTTTTAGATCGATCGACCCTCGGTCAGTGCGACAGTACACAGTATGTAAGCAGTCTGAACGTCCTCGACTTCGTGTAGCGTTTGATGCTTGGTTTTGTATGCAAATTTCGGGTCAACCAATCAACTTTCTTTTTTGCATGTGAAGGTCCGGCGGTTCGCGACGATGCTTTTTTTACAATTTATCGATTTCTTTGTTTTCGGCTTCACTTTCGAATGCAGTAGCTGACCTAATAACTGTCCACTGTCACTGTTTCATATTTTTCCTCGACTCACTTTCAGAATATGTATATCAGTGTTTGAGCGTCTATGAAATACATAGTTTTTTCAGTCGATTCGCCGTTTGCTTTTGCGCTTAATCATTGTGCAAGAGAGTAATGAGAGTGTATGTTATAATTGAAACAGCTGTAATTGCAGTCTGTGAAAATAGATTCATCATTGTGCTCTACTTAATTTCTGCATTTAGTTTCACGTTTAACACAATTAAATTAGAAAATTGGGGAGTTATCGTATCTGAGAAAAATTATTTTTATGTTAGCATTACTTTTTATTAATGGTGGTCTTCTAAATTTTACTTCAACTTCATGCTATATGATTATGATAAGATAAAACTGATAAATTGATTCTTAGTATTTTAATTAATTGATAATGTACAATGTGATGGTCCATGTAGTTAATTGATATCATCGTGCCATTATGATACTAATGTTGTAATTGCTTATTTCAGTGGACAATGATATACTGATCATAAGCTAAAAAAAATGTCGAACAACAGTGTGCCACATGCCTCGTATGGCTTAGATCCACAAGGAAGAATTGTTCGTATAGAAGCTGGTACTTCAAATCCAAGTATTAGTCGTCTATCCAGCCTTGAAGAGACTCTTAGGAGGTTAAGTTCAAATTTTAGACAGGATGATTTACATGATTTTGAGCGAGGTATGAAAAAATTATAAACAACATCAAAATTAATCCCCTTATATGAGTAAACAACTTATATTGATTAAATTTTCAGATGAAATCAGGACCATGTCTGATTTGACAGATCCTGAACTCACCTCTGATATGACGGATGGAGCGTCATCTCCTAATCAGACAACAGCAAGCATTCCACAATTAAGTTCTGATGATGAGTATGTATCGAATTTTTATTGATTGTTAACTTTGTATAAAAATTATTCATTTAAAAAATATTCCTATTTCAGCAAAAGGTATTGTTGGGTATGTTTTGCAACAGACGAAGACGATGCAACAGCTCCATGGGTTAAACCATGTCACTGTCGTGGTACAGCTAAATGGGTTCATCAACGCTGTATTCAACGCTGGGTAGATGAAAAACAAAAAGGACGTGCAGGTGCCCATGTTGCATGTCCCCAATGTAATACAGAATATATCATTGTATATCCTAATATGGGTAAGACAATAAAAGTACAGTATAATGCATTTCTATCATTGATATAATTTTATTAAAATAAGTTAAAATTGCAGGTCCATTAGTGGTGATATTGGATACAATTGACGGACTAATCTTTAAAGTTTGTCCGCTTATAGCGGCTGGAATTGTGGTTGGCTGTGTTTATTGGACGGCTGTAACATACGGTGCGGTGACAGTAATGCAAGTAATTGGCCATAAAGACGGACTTTCGATGATGGAACAGGCGGATCCGTTGGTGCTACTTGTAGGCCTTCCAACGATTCCCATCATGCTTGTCTTGGGAAAGATGCTGGACTGGGAGGATCAAGCTCTTAGTTTGTTTAGACGACATGCCTGTAAAGTTCCGCTTTTAAAACGCTTTTTAAAATGCCGGTAAGTAAGCGTTCATACTGGTGTTTTTCCGTGAAATTTCATTAAGGATTCGTCGTTAATTTAAGCATTGCATTGTTATAGTTGTTCTGAAGATGATGTAGCGAGATCTCAGGATGTTCCCCCAATGACTGATCCAGTTTCAGCAACTAGAGTTCTATGTGGAGCTCTGTTACTACCTACTATTGCAACTATTTGTGGAAGAATATTTTTTTATAGTATAAATTCGAACTTTCAAAGAACTTTACTAGTGAGTATTTCTAATCTGTTCACAAGATTAATTTAAAATGTTTATATTCATAGAGTAACTTATTAAAAAAAAATGTATTATTTTAGGGTGGAGTAGCATTCATTACGATTAAAGGAGCCTTTAAGATTTATCATAAGCAACAACAATACATAAGACAACGCCAAAGGCGCATTATGGATTATACTGACACCAACATAGCATTGTACAGAAGACAAAGGAGTTCAGAAGATAATCAGACTAATTAATTATATTAAAAAATATCAGTAAAATAGTTTAAAAAATATACAACCTGTACAAACTTCCTAGCACGAAAAATAAATATACTTTTGACTAATTTTATTTAGGAACGGTTGAAGTTCGGTTGTTATTAAAATATTTTTTAACTAATGTTGTAATAAATTTCAAGGAAACTTTTTTTATTACTCAGAAGCTTCAATATGCGTCTCTATATAAAATAGAAAATGTTCCAAAAGCATTGCAGTGTTTGTCATATACGACGTGTAAAAAATAACTATCAAAATAAAAAAAAATAACACTTTTACGTTTACTAATTTTTTCATTTATTAAAGTGTACATAATCATATAAAAATATTTTTGTTAAAATACCTCTGAAAACTTTCAAAGCCGCTTGCAGTTATCTTCGGAGCACTGCATTTCGCCTTGTCGAAGGCACACTAGCGCCAAATCACCAGTGCTAAATCAAATGAGGTGGCGGAAAATGGAATATACATATACATACATCATAGGTCATAGGATCAATAGGATGAATTACATTGCTCTTATGGGAGCATCCTAATTATTTATATTCCATTTTTCGCCACCTCATTTGATTTAGCATTGGTGATTTGGCGCTAGTGTGCCCTCGACAAGGCGATTTGATGATCAAATCGTTCGCTTCATCATGATGCGCAGTAAGCGACTATATTCACGTTGTTGGGTGCGGATGATGACTCGCAGCAGAAAAAAGAAAACATCAGGGGGCAAAGATAAGGAAAACAGTAAAAAGTAACATAAAATACATTATTGTATTGTATTAAAAAAAGCCATCGGTTGCCAAAGAATATTAAATATGTTATGCGTATGCCATACTAACGATTTTGTATTACAAAACTGGTAAGCTGCTACATAATAACAACTCAAAATCAACTTTAAATTTGAAAGAGCAATACCTCTTAAGGTTATGTTTTTTGTTTACAAATTTAAGTCGTGGGAAAAATTGATGATAATGTTTATTGTTTCTTTGTAGTTTTTATAAAATGATATTAAGTGAGTTTGTGATTTACTAGCTCATAATCCATTGTTACCAAGTATAATGCTATATTCTGACAAAAATATTCAAAATTGCAATATCTTCAATGAAAATTCGTTTTTATTTACAGCACATAATTGAATTTCACAATGACCTCAGAAGACCGCTTTAGAACACTACTTGGAGACCTAGGCAAAGCTACTCTAAGGGGTGTTAGAAAATGTCCTAAATGTGGGACCTACAATGGATCTCGAGGAACATATTGTAAAAACAAATATTGCGATGCCGTTTTCAAAGGACCTGGAGAAAAACGCAAACTATCAACAGAGGCTTGCAAACTCATCACTGGATCTACTGCTCAAATATTTTCTGTGCAGGTGCACGATAAAGGTCCTGGCCATCGTGGATTTGTACAGTTACCAGTTGTTAATTTTACAATGTCTACCGAATCAGGACCTATATTATCTCAGAATTCTGCTCTATGTTTTGTTGATAACTGTGAAATGAGTTTTAAGAATAGTGTTTTACAATGTCACGTAAGTTTTGAGATGTAATTTTTCTAGTTTATAGAGATTCATAAAGTAATTGAATTATTATGTCTTTTCAGGAAAAAAATGCCTCTGAGACAAGTACATCAACTTGCCATCATATCCAAGCAGCATTACGCTGTTATGCAGAAGCACAACCTCTTACACTACGAAACTCTGTATTATCTTCATTAAATGTTGACACTGAAATAAAACAAGAAATCTGGTTACTAGCCACTGAAACTGCAGGACCACTAGTCCAAAGAGTATCAAAAAATATAATGGCTGTCAAATGTAAAACTTCTCCAAAGAATCCACTTGGTTATTTACATTTCTCTTTTTTTACTACAAAGTTAAAGGACAGAATAGAGTACAAATTTTGTTGTAACTGCCTTGTTTCTAAGGTAACATTATTTTATATTGCATGAACGATTTTCATTTCCAAATTCTATTATAAAGCTAAAAGATGTGATTTGTTAATACAGGCCAGGAAGCTTAATGAAAACGAAGTTGATGCTCTTACAGCCACAAGATGTGTACACTTTTATGCTTGCATTTGTGCATTTGCAAGTGATCCTAAATTGACAGAAGAATTTCAGTACTACATAAATCTGGACCAATCTGACTTAATTATTCAAGATCCCCTTGCTTTTGAATTCAGTGGTAATGATACTGATAAACTTGTTGAAATGGGTAATAATAGATATTTTTATTTTTAAATAACGTTAGTTATATAAAGGTTTTATGTTAAAAATACGTTTATTCACCAGATTTGGAAAGTTTCTCAGATGATACACATTTGTTAATATTTCGTGATGATTCTTTGACAATTCAAAACTTGCAACATGATAGATTAGATATTGACAGTATGAATTTAGATCCATCAATTTTAACTGCTAGCATTGTAGATAGTATAAAAGACTCTGACCATCATTTGTTAGATGACACTAACATAATATCAGAGGTAAATATTATTTTTCATCATTTCACCTATTATATTGCTTTATTAATTGTACATCACATTGGCTATAAAAATAATTTTCCCAGGTACATAATTTAGAAGTGATAGACCAGAATGCTGTTTTTGATGGAAGTACTATAAAGATTATTGGAGATCCTATCATGATTGATCCTAATTTTGATAATAATAGTACAGACAAGCATATTCTCTTAGATGATAGCATACATCCTACAAATGGCACAACTATAAGAATTCTTGATCACAATGTTTTATTTGACGCCAATACCATTCAACTCCTTGAATCAACAACTGCACCTATTCTTGGGAATAGTCCAGCGCTTACCAAAATGCCTGCAGAACGGAAAACGACGACGTCTACAAAGAGAAAACGCGAAGAAAACAAAAATCTCTCAACAATCACAAATTTAAATTCGATCGAGCCTAGAAAAACTAAAATGAAAAGTTCACAGACAGCCAAAAAATATCCCAACACATGTGAAAATGTTGATGAATCTAATGCTAATCTATCTTTTATTAGATGGTTTGTATTTAAATTTATCATTTTTTAGAACTTTATATGTCATATAATTATACAACAAGTCAAAAACAACGTGAAATTACAGGTTGTCCTCGATTACGGAGCGCATAAATCAGACGATGCATTTCCAATTCGATGGCAAACCAGAGCCTCTAGTCTTTCATATACCTCAGACGTTCTTCGAATGTCTACGTGAAAGAATGTCCTGTGGTGCCAGAAAAAAGCGTTTGCCTAACTCAACAACGGCATTTGTTAGAAAGGACGGTGTTCCACTGGGAACTTTTACTAAATATACCTGGAATATAACCAATATCTTACACGTAAAAAGCATCTTCGAGACGCCACTTATACCTTTGGAAATCACAAGAAGTTTTGTGCAGAATGCCGATGGATCGTACGAGTTGTATAAGAGAGAAGAGACCGAAATCGATCGCTTCAAAAAGACAGATAATACAGCTCTGATCAAACCTCTCGAATTGAAGACATTTTTGAAAGTTGGTAAGTTTAAGAATTAATGGATGTTTATTATTTATATAATTTTATCCGTTATTTTGATTCAAATATTTAAATTTTGAATTATTTTCTTCACCCTAGGAAACACATCACCGAATCAAGTACACCCGACTCCGTTTTTGATTGAATGGATACCAGATATTTTACCAATATCAAAAATTGGTGAACTTCGAATTAGATTTGAATTTGGACATGTGAAGAATGAATCTCCACAAAAGTGGAAAAAATTAGCTTCATCTAAAAATTATTAATTTCTCAACTACATAAGATCTTTTAAAGTATTTTTCATTATTTTTATGTTACTAAGCATTTTTAAAGATCGATAAGGAAGATTTGATAACCTTAAACTTATGTTTATTACACTTTTGTGGAAACGTTATTTTTTTTTAAGATTTTCTTTCTAAAAATTTATCCAATTTTAATGTATGCATGCATGTACATAATGTATAGGTAACTGAAAAATGGTAGACCGAAACAAAGTCTGTTATTTTTAACATTTATATGAAGAAAATTATTAGTAATAAGGCGATTTTCAGTTATTAATCATTTGTTAAAATTTACTACAATGAAAACTAATATTTTTCTAAAAATGTTTCCACACAGTGTTGTGTTGTATTATTACAGTCTGAATATTTTTGAAAGTCAAACAGTTTTTAAGTATTATTTCAACAGATTTTATTTAATAAAAATGTGTAGAATGTCATTAATTAATACTAAAACTAAAATTAGGATTTGAAATTTACAAACCAAATATATTCATTATTACTTATAAACAGTAGAACTACGTGAAAAGTCAAATGTTATTATTTATATTTATAAATCGTGTGATATGTAAAAATGTAAAGTACATCCTTCTACATATTAATTGTTATAGTATTTTTCATTATCAAATTTGCAGTAATAAAATTGTTTACTACTTATTTACTTTATCAAACCAAAATGTAACTGTTTTATAAAAGTCATCATTTTCCCAAAAGCCTTAATGAATGTCCATTATTGATCATTCATTGTAAAAAAAAGGTATCAAGGAAACAAGCGTATAAATACATCTTTTGATAATTTCACTTATTATTATTGTTGTAATTGTGTTGATTTTTACGTAGTTATACATCAAATAATTTCTGAATGACATATAATGCAACATATCATTTCTTGGTTCTATCTATTATATGCAGCTTACATATTTCAATCCATAAATGAGTTTTTCAAACTTATAAATCTTAATAAATCTCAGAATAAATAAAGAATATTTCTTGATCCAATAACTAAATCTATTTTAAGTGCACTCTTTAAAATTATGAAATTTTTTTGTTTTTTATTAATCAATTCAAACTTGTACAGGGATTACCCTGAGGTTTTTTCCTGCTATAGAAAATGAAAACAAATTTGTTCATTTGGAGACACAAAACAATTAATTAATAAGTACATAATTTGTGAATTGATTAATTGTGAATGCCAATTCTTCATACATTTACAGAAGTCATCTATGCATATATCTTTCTTTCCTTTGTACTCTTGAATATACCTACATAGCTAAAATTGCAAATTTAGTAAAAAATCAAACATTTGGTTTATCCAAAGTTAAAAAGATTTGCTAATTATTGCTAAATATAACTTATTGCGTAAATATAATAATTATTTTTCTAACAGTGGCTATAATTTTGATCATTTTTTCAATCATTTCATTTATATTACAACTATATATTATCTTTAGCCATTAACTTTTGTTTCATAAAGTAATAAAATAATTGTTATATCTAGAAATTGACTACTATTTTTACAGAATAGAGCACTGATAATGTGATACATTAAAATAACTTGTTGCAACAAAGCTGTGATATAGTTCAAGTAAATGATAAATTATTCTTTGAGATAAGTATTATTAGTCTCCAAGACCAATTCATTTTGCATAATGAAATATCTATATTGTAAGATATTTTCACTTTCTTACAAGCTGTTAAATTTCAATTGATCGCAGTCTTTGCACATTCAGGTATTATAGTCACAGTTTATCACTTTTTTTAAATTAGTCTTAGAATCCTTTCTATTATTATTAAATGCTGTGATGGTATAAATTTAATGTAATTTTTAAAAATAACATTAATAAATATAACATTAACATTTAACTTAAATTCAATACTTAATGCAAAATAAAACAAAGTTGTCAGGCTGTTAAAGTATTAATCTCTCTTTAAAATCTTTGCATTTTTTTAGAGTATTGTAATGGGCAAAAGTAATTTGATTTGCTATTACACTTTGCACTTTTGTTCTTGAATTTTATACTACTCAAATTTTGCAAAGGCATTATAGCAGCAAAAAAGACTTGGGGTTTAGGAGAACACAAATTTAAAAGAAGAAAAATGTTATTTAACTGTCTGGTTAAAAGTGTGATGGCGTACGGATGCGAAATCTGGGGTTGGGAAGAAAGGAAGGAGCTGGAAAAAATCCAGCTAGACTATTTTAGGTGGGTTCTAAAACTGAAATTTTGTACCCCGAGATATTTTATTTATAGAGAAGCGTGCATAGGGAAAATGAAAACTGAATGAGCGAGTAGGGCCGTTAAGTTCAAGGAAAAGATAAGTAAATTAGGGGAAGATAGGCTTGTAAAAGTATGTTGGAAAGCAAAAACTTCGATTTTAGTGATATTTATAACGAGAATATTAGGTAACCATAGAAAAGCGAAAGAGAAACTGTGAAGGTATTATAGTGTAAGGCCGAGCTGTCTATGGTATGGAAGGATGAATGAGTGGATATAATTAAGAGTAAGGATTAGGCATCTAGGCATAAAAAACTGTTCATGATTTGTAAAACCATGTTATGTGTACTTATCGAGAGTGTAACTATTTTGGTAAACCGCTACGAGAGTGTGTGACATACGATGTAAGAAAATGTAAAACAAGAGAAACTAACCGTAAAGAATGTTTGTAAATCTTTGTAAAATTGTAAAAAACTGTAAAAATTTGTTGCAACAACTGTAAAATAATGTAAAAAGACGAAGATGTAGAAATGTGTTAAAAAAAAAAAAAGAAATATGTTTATTGGTGAAGTAGTTATAAATGTAAGTTGAAAGCAGATAAGTAGTAGTGCGATTCTGAAAAGGGTATACAATATGTGATAATAGCAACTGAAGTCTGATCTGACAATAAGTGAGATTATGCGTTTTCTAATATAATGTAAAGGTTAAACTAAGAGTATGGTATAAGAAGAATGGAAGAATGAGTGTGGTTAAGAATTCTAAGTGTAAACCAAGTCCATTTCTGAGCCTTAAAGGCTGAAATAAAGATTTATATATATATATACTACTCAAATTTTGCAATCACGCAATAAATTTTCTTTCTAAAAACCATACAAGATTTCAAAAAGAGATTAGACTGATTGCTATCCAAAAATGTGATTGGTAATTATCTATCTTTAAAATTTCATACCCTATGATTGTCTAAGTGGCTGACCTAAATACTTTATGTTCCTAGAATAAAAAGTTGGCGGTGGATCTGTGACTACTAATTGCACTGCACCAGACATTTCATCGCTTACAGCTACTTTGAAAAATGTACATGGCCTTTTACCCTCCCCAAATATATTTGTCTCATAAGGTGGACTTAAGACATCCAAAAATGCACATGGACCCTCTAGGCACGTAATTTCATGAAGGTTCCTTACAAGTGGAGTTAATACACATGCAGAATCACTGGTTCTAACAATAGCTGCTGGATGTTTAACAGCTGGTATCAATTTATCTTGCTCCAAAACTTTGTCACTTTCAGATTCTATTGTGTAACTGTCTATTTTTACAACGCCGCTAATGACCTGTAATTTATAGTTTGTGGATGTGTTATTGTTCTTTCAGTGATAGTTAATCAAATAGCAAAGAAATATTTACCTTTAGCAACCCATGCATTTCTGGATGATCATGCATTGGCAGAGTTACACCGGTTTTCAAAATAAATATGGATATCGTAAAGTCCTGGTTTTCAAACACGTCAATTACACACATTGGTGCAGATTGAATACAAACAAAGTCGAGTACTTTTTTGTCAACATAAACATCTTCAGCTGTTATTTCATCGATTAGACATCTTAGCTTTTCAAAATTTTTCAAACATAACTTATAACCAGCACTTTCACGACCAGAGAAAGTTTTTAATGCCTGTTTCCATAATACTTCTATTCTAGATCCCATCAGTCACTGTTTTTTGAGGACTACTCCTCAAATTTGTGTACCCACAATAAAATAAAAATTATTATTGTTCATCAATAAAGAAAACAATCTCTTCAATATTCGGCACCTAAAACAAAATAACAAATTGCACTCTTAACGAATACAGATTATATCTCGAAAAAGTTGAGAAAATAAATGAAAGTACTTGTGTTTTGGAGTTTTGAATCTTATTTGAACATTTTTACAAACTTGAGAATTTCGAGAAACTGTCAACGAAAATAGAATGCTATATCTCTTTTCTTATCTTATCAAACTGACGGATGACGTCCAATAATCTTTGAGATCAATAAAAAATCCTTCAAATATACCTTACACAAAAATGCATAACAATATAAATAATATCAACACTCGCTCGGGTCACGAGCAATGCAGACGAAAAAGATCGGAAACTTACGGGAAAATAATGCATTCCACATGAGGCAGCGCTGTTGCATTGATGTAATTCGGGATGGTATGCGATGGGTGGCGCCACAAAATACATTTAAAATTAAATGGGGTGGTCAGTATTAGAACTAAAATAAGTATCCTTTAACATGGAGCGTATAGGGCTCGCGTAACACGGGTAACACCTCGAATTGATATGCGACTAAAATTATTATATATTAGGCGGAATAAAAGAAGAATGTTTAATTTTTGAGTTTTAGCCGATTTAATACTATGTATAATTTGTAGAAAATGAAAAAAAAAACATTTGCGTAGAAAAGAGCCTGTATTATCCTTTCAAGCCGATCAGAATCAGAAAGAGCAAAGAGATTAAAGAGAAAGTAATTGTCTGCTGTACCGGCGATTGCAGAATATTACCATCAGGTGCCGCTACCCTCCGATTCTCGACTTGCCCGTATTTGCTTCAATTTAAAACTTTGGCAGATTATTTAACATTCCGCGCGGGGAGCCTGTAACCCCGTATGCGGCGCGTCCCCTGGGTGGCGGATAGGGGAGTGCTCGCCGAGGTAACCTTGGAGGGTAAAGCAGAAATAAAATATGCTTCGTGGACCAAACAGGCCGCCGTGTTTGCCGTGCGGTGCGACCCGTGAGCTGCCAAAGGGAGATCCTGGTGCCTGAACCATCTTTGGCTTCTGCTGACGGCAAGACGGGAGGCTGGTTACAAGGCCAAGCCAATGCTCTGTGCCGTCTCAAGAAATGAGGTGTTTCTTGTGTACAGAAGCAAAGGTGCCTTGCGATAGGACGGCGCATGCTCCAGGAACCGGAGCGTGCGCGGTCTTCTGCAACGCTCTAAACGCGGCTAGGACCCAAAAATAATGGCGCGAATACTGCAAGGTAATCTGCACAGGAGCAGGCTGGCTCACGATCTCCTACCGCAGTTCATCGCAGAGGAGAGTGTGGATATCCTCCTCATAAGTGAGCAGTATATGGACCGAGATGCACCTGGCTGGGTGTCCAACGGCGCAAAAACTGCCGCTGTTTGGGTGCCCAGGCGGGGAATCGCGGATACGGTAACCGGAGACGATTACGTGCGGGTGAGGGTGGGTCGCGTCACTTACTTCAGCGTGTATCTGTCACCGAACCTAACTGCAGCCGACTTCGCGACAAGGTTAGGGGCCCTAGAAGATGCGATAAAAGACGTTCCTGGGGACCTAGTAGTCGGGGGCGACTTTAACGCGCGAGCGACAGAGTGGGGCATGCCACAGACGAATAGGAGAGGTAGGGCGATACTTGAGATGGCAGCAAGGATAGGACTGGTAGTTGCGAACGAGGGAAATACAGCTACCTACCGCAGACCAGGTTTCGGGGAAGTTGATCGCTGGGGACAAGTACGAATCCCGCAAGATAAGGGGCTGTTACTGCTCAGCGAACCACCAGCGTCCATCTTTTCGTAATATCGCAGACAGAACGCGCGCAGAGGCGCAAGTAGGCGGAAACAGCGGGGACACGATGGAATACCGATTCTT
>CM053172.1:7201118-7550258 GCA_012977825.3 Pteromalus puparum | reverse complement strand
CCCGGTGCTTTTCGATACTTTAGCTTGGCCGCAGCGCTCTCAAGTTCCGACACCGTGAAAGGTGGACAATCCATTGCGATGTCCTCGTACGTGTCTTCCGTTCTGTCTTGGTGAGATGGGAAAAGATCGCCAACGATCCTATCCATCGTGTCCGCGTCCTTAGTCTCTGAAGGGTTCCAGGCGCCAAGCTTGCGAGTCACAATCTTGTAGCCCTCCCCCCAGGGGTCCGAGTCTACTTCGTCCTCCAGTCGTCTCCAACATCGTCGCTTAGAGTCGTTGATCGTTCGTCTGAGTGTTTTTCTCGCAAGCTTATAATTCTGCGAAAGAGCCACTCTTTCGTTCTCGTCCATTTGTCTCTGTGCCTGTCTGCGCATGTGATTGCATTTTCCTCTGATTTCAGCGATTTCTGGCGTCCACCAGTAGGTTTGCCGTTTGTTCCGTCTGTACCGTTTTCGTGGCATCGTAGCTTCACAGATGTGCTTCAGATACTTTTCCAGATCGTTAGTACTCCGTTCAGCCGCGACTCGGTCTGTCCGTCCCTGAGGNATCTGTCCGTACCTGAGGCAGATCCGCAAAAGGTATCGCTACATTCTGCAGTTGTTTCGTGAGCTCGTCCCTGTTTATACGTCCAATGTCCCATCGTGTGGTCCGCGTGTTCTGTCTTCGCCTCACTGTTGTGTCATCGGTCAGGCTGAATACAATGTACTGGTGATCACTGGCCGTATAGTCCTCGATCACTCTCCATTCCCTCAACCTTGTCAGCATTCTGTCCGTGGCCAGGGTAATATCTGGTATGGAGTTACCAAAGCACCCGTCTGTACGTAGTTACGTTTCCGTCATTTATTACTTCCAGTTCCAGTCGGGCGGCCATTTGTAAAATCAGTCGTCCTCATCTGTTCGTTGTTGGCATCCCCCATTCGATCGCTCGCCCATTAAAGTCGCCCGCCACGATCACGTCGCCAGGGAGGTCCCTGACAACGTCTTCCAGGACTTCTATCTCGTGCGCACTATTGTTCGGGGAAAGGTAGACACTGACGATAGTGACAGTGCCAACCCTTGCCCAAGCATAGTCCTCCCCGCGGCCGCTGTCTGCGATTCGCGTCGCGTTTATCCCTCGGACCCACACCGCCGCCGTGTTCGTGCTGCTAGCTATCCACAACGGTTCGGCAAGGTTTCTGTACTGCTCGCTTATCACGAGCACGTCCGCGTCCGTTTCCGCCACAATTTGAGGAAGCAGCATGTGCGCCACGCTGCTCCTGTTCAAGTTGCATTGGAGTATTGTCAGGTCCATTTTGTTTGTCTCGACCTGCGGTCGTTCAGAGCTGCCTTAAATACGGCGCACAGGGCCGTGCCAGGCACGTGAGCCAGATCTTGGTTGTCTCGCCCCGTGCAGATGAAACAGGAAGGAGTGTTTGTGCACGCCTTACCTATATGCCCCTTTTGGCCGCATTTCCAGCAGCAGTCGTGTCTGTCAGGTCCTGTACAGTCGTTCCTTACGTGTCCATATCCGAGGCACTTGTAGCACCTCGGAACGCGGAGCCTGGGTTGAATCCGGCAGTTTACCCATCCGATTTTTATGCGGCCTTTTTTGAGCAGGTCCGTTGCCTCCGTCGCGTCAAACTCGCAGACAGCCAAGGCCTGTCCACGGTTATTCGCTCCGAAGACATGAACGTTTCGCTCAGTCTCCGTCCCGATTTCGCGGTTAATCGCGATCGCGACGTCTTCTGCTGTTGTGACGCAGTCTAAGTCCATAAATTCCAGCGTCACTCTGGAAGTCATGTCCTTCACTGTGGCAGTCTGTCCTAGTGCGTCCTCTAGTTTCCTTTTAAATGTCTGTCGTTCCTGTTCCTGTTCGAGCTGTAAAAGTACCGATCCGTCTTTCGTCCTTCGAATGGCTCGTATATCCACTTGGTTGTCCGTCGGGTTCACGTTTTGTCGCATCGAGCGTAAAATGTCCGCGTACGTCTTGCCCTCTGCTGGCTTGATCAGTATCGCGCCTCGCCTGGGTTTCAGGTCTGGGCGATCCGTTCTGCGCGCTTTAGGCTCCTTGGTCCCCGTCCGTACCGTCCCGTTAGCGTCTGTCTCCGTTACCGCAGTCGCTTTTCGTTTCTTGCGTTTCGTCGCAGTCGTCCAAGTTTCCTTTGCCGGAATCCTCTGTTGGTCAGAAGATCCCGGTTCTGGACTTGGAGTCTGTCTGCTCGCTTTCCTTTTCACTTGCGGTGTCGACAGTCCTTTGTCTGTCCGTTGTTCCTCAGTAACCGTCAGTTGCCGTAGTTGCTTCATACGCTGCAGCTCATGCATTGCAACCTCAACTGATTCGTCGATCTCACACATACCGTCCGTTATCACGCGACTGACATTCTTCTGGATATTTGTCTTCGCCTTCATCTTAACAAGGTTGCTGCGTATTGCTAGTAGCTGCTCCTCCAGTTTTCGCTCCGCAGCCTCCCAGCTATGTGGCGCCCCTGCATTATTATCGCCCGTCCTATCGCGTTTTCCTGTCGCATTATCGACCGCACCAGCCAGGTCACCCACCGTCGCAGTTGGGGAGCCGGGCAGCTCCCATGGCTCTCCTGAGCCGCTCGACGCAGGTAGCACTCTAGAGCCTGCTAATATTTGTGTCCTCTTGGTCAATCGTATAATAATAGTAAGGTAATATATGCGATTATTAAATTTAAATTCATTTTCATAGTTTACTCTCTTGTAATGGTGTTAATTTTCACAAAAAAAAAAACAAAAGTCACGAATCCTAACTAGTCAAAATTGAAGCAAATACGGACAGAAATAGAATCAGAGGGTAGTGACACCTGGTAGTGCTCTGTAATCGTCGGTACGGTAGAGTCGGTAGACGATGACTATCTTTTCCAACTAGCAAATCACAACTCGGAAAAATAAAACAGGGTTTTATTTACGGCACAAAATTTTTTTTCCGTAAAAATTAAACAACTTATTTCCTCTTTTAACATTAGTAGTTCTGTTATAAAATTAAATTCCTAATATTCATGTTAAATATCAACCAAACGCGTAAATTTGAATTTCCCGCCACGTGGCGGTTTAGTGCGATGCATGATAACATTTTTCCCGAGGCGATCGCTTATCATGCACGAATTCGTTGCTCTAAAAATACACACGCGATAAGAAAAATATACACACGCATAGCAGAGGAGAGAGTTGGTATAGAGAAACTTAGAGAGAGACAGTGTTATACGAAGAAAGAGTAGGTATATATATAGCTACGCGACAGCAGCAGCACTTGAAAAGTGACGTGTGTTTGACTTTTCCTTTCGCTTTTCCTGGAAACGACCGCCGAAAATGCTGCTGCTGTCGTGTTAGTGCTGCTAATGTTGCCTGTATGCAAGTACTGCTATTCGACGAGTGCATAGTGTGTGCGTCGTGCAGTTTCGTTTCTTCAATTTGTCGAAGGGGAGCTGCCTCGAAAAGCTCGTGAAGAATGCAAAAAGACGAGTGTCCTTTCGTTGCGACGTCGGCGCTATGTCAAAGATTTACGTGAACGAGATAAAAGCTGTAAGATTAGGTTAGAACCGCTCGACGGATGCTGCGACTGCTGCTGTTACTGCTGCTGATGAATAATGGTAAGATTTATGTGTTCCATCTGTTTTGAAATGTACATATATAACTTTACTCGTTGTTTCTTTGTAATTTCTCTTTGCTATACGACTTCTCATAGTTTTGTCACTTGACGTAGTTAGTTAGGATAGACTCTATAGACAATTATACTTGTTGCATGCTGATACTCAGTACATTCAATACTCTTTTTATTGCTGCTGCAGTCTTCTGTTTTTTTCCACATATCTTATTTATACACTTTGCTATGTGCTCCGAAATAAAAATTTTGGAGCAAGTGAATCAGAAAAATTCTCTGATTCAAATCAAGATAATTAATAGCAAAAGCAAATTTATTAAGCACCTAATTTTTTGTTTTACAGTATTAGGATAAACGGGTTATAAAAGAATTCAGCAAGATGAATGGAATAATTCCTGAAATGGAGCAGATCATCAGTCAGCTTGAAAGAGGGACTGTGGTCACCAAGTTCTTTCCAAGAAAAAGACCAGAAAAGAAGACATTAATGATACGCAGAGAGACCAGACAAATAGTTTGGGCAAGAAGCACTACATCAAGACCTTTTGATGGCTCTGGTAATTAACTAATTAACTAACTCATTTTAAAAATATTATGAGGTTGCTCAAGTTTATTTATTGTAATTGATTTTTTTTGCAGTTGATATTCGTGAAGTAAAAGAGATAAGAATAGGAAAGAACTCAAAAGACTTTGAAAAATGGCCAGAAGATGCTAAACGAATTGATAATCTTCGTTGTTTCGTTGTTTATTATGGCTCTGAATTTAGACTGAAAACTCTTTCAATATCAGGTAATGGAATATTTAATTTTCATACTCATGTTCTTGAACAAAAAATTAAATAAGTATGTTTTTCACATAGCTCTGAGTGAAAAAGAGTGTGAACTCTGGATTAAAGGACTTAGACACTTGATGCTAGATACTATAAATGCTCCATACCCATTGCAAGTTGAAAGATGGTTAAGAAAAGAATTTTATGCAATGGAAAATTCCAGAGAAATGTAGGTTTAATATTTTTTATTACATGCATTTAAAATGAAGGGCATATTTTTAAAGTGATAATTTTTCTAGGGTTACTTTAAAAGATGTTAAAGCCTTTTTACCAAGAGTAAACTGTAAGATAGCAACTAACAAACTCAGAGAAGTTTTCCAAGAAGTTGATACAAAAAATAGAACTGAAATAGGATTTGATGACTTTGTGATACTTTACCATAAACTTATGTTTGATCCAAATGTAAGCGTAAGTTCTTCATTACTTAAAATTTCTCAAGTAATCAATGAGTAAATTGAAAAATGAAAATAATGTTTTATATTATGTTACAGAATTTAACATATTGGACAAGACTATTAGCTTATTCTAACTCTGGGATGTTGGTGACACTGCAAGAATTTCAAAATTTTCTACTTACAGAACAACAAGATCCTTCAGCAAATATTGAATCAGACGTGTCGCTTTTTATTCGCGAGTATTTGCAAGATCCTCAAAGAGACGTTCAGGAACCTTTTTTTCATTTCTCTGAATTCATAGATTTTCTCTTTTCAAAACAGAATGAAATTTGGGATAGTAAATATGATCATGTCTACCATGATATGACTAGGCCTATGTCTCATTATTGGATTGCTTCATCACATAATACGTAATGTGCCTATGAGATTTGAAATCTCATATATTTGTAGACTTTCATCATTATAGTAATTAAGAATTAAATTTTTAATGTATACTTTGTATTTTAGTTATTTGATGGGTGATCAAATTAGCAGTGAGAGCAGTTGCCAAGCATATGTTAGGGCTCTGCGAGCTGGTTGCAGGTGTATAGAATTAGATTGCTGGGATGGACCAGATGGGATGCCTTTTATATTTCATGGACATACTTTAACAACGAAAATAAAATTTTTAGATGTAATTAAAACGATTAAAGAACACGCTTTTGTTACTTCCGAGTAAGTTTATTTACATAATTGGAATCAAAACACTTGTAAATTTGTGCAACGAATTTATATATTATTAAAAACTTTTTCAGATATCCTGTGATTCTCTCAATAGAAGACAACTGCACACTACCGCAACAGCGGAAAATGGCTGTGGCTATGCAGGAAGTCTTTGGCGAAATGTTGCTGGTTCAACCCGTCGACAAGAGTGAATCCACCTTACCCTCGCCCTACGCTCTACGGAGAAAAATTCTGCTCAAGCATAAAAAGCTGCCAGACGGCGTCGACGAAAGTTCCTTTGTCATTCGAAACGATGAAAGCCGTCAAGAGATGGATTTGAGAAACACTATTAAAAATGGTATATTATATCTGGAGGATCCAGTAGATCGAGAATGGAATCCGCACTTTTTTGTTCTGACGCAGCAGAAACTCTTTTATACGGATACTTTCTCAAAACCGCAAGAAACCGAACCGGACGACGATGATGAAGCTGTTGTTAGAACTCCTGGCGATGTACGTATTTTGTTATTAAATTTTTTAATAGTTTATTTAATTTTTTTTATTTATTTTTTTTTTTATGATGTATTATATATAGGGTGTTCCAAACGATGAATTACATTTTGGGGAAATGTGGTTTCACGGTAAATTGGCCAGAGGAAGGGAGGAAGCTGAAGAACTTTTGAGAAGGTACTCTAATTTAGGAGATGGAACGTTTTTGGTCAGGCAGTGTGTAACCTTTGTGGGAGACTATTGCTTATCGTTTTGGAGGAAAGGAAAAGTCAATCACTGTCGTATCAAGTTAAAACAAGACATGGGACAAACACAGTTTTATTTGATAGACACTCACTGTTTTGACAGTTTGTACAGTCTCATCACTTATTATCGTAATAATCCTCTAAGAAGTCAGGTAAGATTTCATATGTATAGAATTTCAGTTCTTTTTACACTCCAATACTTGCAATTAATAAAGTAGTTAAGTGGTAGCTCTTTGTACTTACACAAATTTTCAATTATAAACCAATACATTGCAACAAGCTTTCAATGCACAATTACAGAGTCTTGCTTGCACAATTTAATTGTTTTTCGATTTAACTTTTAACTAATTGTTGGAAAATGTAAAATAGTAAAAAACATACACTTTTGGATAATTATACAACATTGATTTGTTCCAAAATTACATACAGAAGCATTACGACAGTCGACGGGTATAAGGTAAATACGTATGTCTTTCGTAAATACAAGTGTTCAGTTTAGTTGGATTCCTTTTTTTGTTGTTTATGATTATGTTTGTCATCTTGAAGTTCTTCTCGCATTTCTACCCGTTCAGTCTTTTCGTAAATGGTGACTTTATTTTGAATCACTAGAATTCATCTTCTATTTAAAGTATACACAATTATTGTTCACACACTGATATCCAATCACACTGCAATCTATATATGTATGAAACTTTAACACTATGTGCTATTAGGTTTCTCCTATGCCAAATAAGTAAAAAAGCATGTACTTGTAATGACAATACTCTCTGCGTGTATTGCTATATGAATATTTTTTTACTACATTCAACTAACTGGATTTTAAAACTACCTCAATTTTACGTTTTTTTGCTAGGAATTTTTAATCACATTGCAAGAACCGGTACCACAGCCAAGTAAACACGAAGAAAAAGAATGGTGGCACTCTGAATGTTCAAGAACGCTGGCCGAGGAAATGTTGAAGCGTGTACCAACCGATGGAGCGTTTTTAGTGAGGCCAAGCGAAAAGGAGAATAATTGTTACGCGATTTCCTTCAGGTATACTACTACACTGAAATTTAAACAGAATTATGTCCGTATGATAACATCAATCTTCATTATGCATTTTTAAACATTTAGGGCTGAAAATCAAATAAAGCATTGCCGCATAAAACTTGAAGGACGGCTCTATGCGATCGGAACAGTGCAATTCGAAAGTTTGGTGGAATTGGTTAATTACTACGAACGCCATCCTTTGTATAAAAAAATTAAGTTAAGTTTTCCAGTCAATCAAGAAATAGTCCGACAAAGAGGTTTGGTAAGTTATGACTTCCGGGAATTGACGGAATTTATAATTCAAATACTGTAAATATAATGTATTCAAAATTATAACAGGATGTTGACGACGGATCCGTATATGGAATTCCGGGTTACATGGATCCAACGACTTTTGTTTCAAAAATCACAGTCAAAGCTTTGTACGATTATAAGGCTCGGCGAGACGACGAATTAACTTTAGTAAAGCATGCTATAATTACGAATGTAAATAAACAACAAAACGGCGGTTGGTGGAGAGGTGACTATGGCGGTAAGAAGCAGCACTGGTTCCCGGCCAATTACGTGGAAGAAATCGAGCAAGATAATCAGACGGATGTAAGCCATAACTTTTTTTCACATTTATTATGAATTTGAAATCGATAATCTTTATACATTTTATTCATTCATTTTACAGTCATCAGATTCGATGATGCTGGGCAATTTGCAAAAAGGCTCGTTAGACATAATAGGCGCCGTCGTGGAGTTAGCCATGTCCGATCGACCTGGTTTAGAATGGATTTTACGGATACAGAATCCAAGTATGTGCTCTGTTTTCGAGGCAGCAGCTCCATCCAAAGATATAGCCGTTGAATGGGTACAAAAAATCCACGAGACTGGACAAAACGCCAGCGTCAGGGTAAAATATCGTGTTACAAAAATCATATTTCTCTCGCTTCGTATCATATTCCTTTACTAAATGTGTTTTTGACGTTTAGGAGAATCAACACAAAGAAATGGAAAGGGCTTGGAGGATAGCAAAAGAAATGTCCAATCTCATAGTTTACTTTAGATCAGTAGCCTTTAATGTGGAACGGCTACGAGCCAAGGGATTCATCTTCAACGAGATGAGCAGCTTTCCCGAGACTAAAGCAGAAAAGCTTATGTGCCAACAAGAAAACAAATTCTTTTTACGTTATCACCAGGTGCAATTCAGCCGAGTCTATCCCAAGGGCCAACGAATAGATTCTTCAAATTACAATCCGGTACCCATGTGGAATTCGGGTTGTCAGATGGTAGCCCTAAATTATCAAACAGGCGATAAGCCAATGCAGCTAAATCAGGCGAAATTTCGAGAGAACGGTAACAGCGGTTATCTGTTGAAGCCTGATTTTATGTTTCACGAAGATTTCAGTCCGTACGATAAGAGTTCATTGACCGGAGTGGATACGTTAAAGATTACGCTGCACGTCATAGGTGCAAGACACCTAAGTAAGCCGGGAAGGGGTACAGCGAGTCCTTTTGTACAAATCGAAGTTTTGGGTGCAGATTTCGATAGCGGCGTTAAGTTAACGACAAAGACTATTAGTAAGTTAATAAATTTGAAAATCTGAAAAGTTCACTAACACGATATATCATATAAATTAATTTTTTTAGCCGATAACGGTTTCAATCCCATGTGGAACGAATCCTGTGAGTTCCTAGTAGCAAATCCATATTTGGCTCTGCTTCGGTTCGTTGTTCAAGACGAGGATATGTTTGGCGATAGCAATTTTATTGGACAGGCAACTTACCCTGTAAGCTGTATTCCTATTTACATTACAATAACTTGATTCGGTACATTTTTTAATTTGTATTTTTGAATTTCAGATCCGTTGCTTGAGAACTGGTTACAGAAGTGTTATTCTGAAAAACAGTTATAGCGAAGACCTTGAATTAGCGTCTCTGCTAGTGCATGTGAAAATTATTAGCTCAGGTGTAAGTATTATCAGCTTGGTATAAATTATTCTGCTACTTAAGAAAATTAGCAAAGAGCTAACGAACGTATTTAATTTACAGGACTTGATGCACAATAATACTCCAAAACACGATGGTCGATCCATTGCTCTGAACTCTCGAGCCGTGGATAGAGATTCACAACTTTCTGGAAGATTGCACGCCTAATAGCGAGCAACTCTAGTGTAATTTGCTTTATTCGTATACTCGATAGTATACCGATGCACAGTTACAAAGCATTATATCAATAATGGACGAAATCATGATTCGTAATAGAAGACATGTGTAGCGATGCAAGCTTCAATGCAGAGAAACTTGATTTAATTATACAAAGAAGATAATACTTTGTATATATTTGCGATTGCTTTGGTTATAGATTTTAATGTATAAAGCTTTACGATGATGGAAATGTTAACTGAAAAGTTTCAATACTTCGGTATTTTTAACGAAAATATTTTAAAAGAATTTTATTTAACGCTATACTGAGCGATGACGTAGTAGAGGATAATGGAATGAAGAGATATATATTTATACTCGAAAATTTTACTTTAGAGAAGTTGATGTACTATTTTCCATATATAAAAAAAAAATTGTTTTACGCGTATTTTTATATAAAAAGATATTTTATACTGAAAGTTTACCTGTATAGACGACCGAAAGTTCGTCTGTTAGAAAGGATAATCATGAATAATGTTCGATGAAAAGCAAGTAAAGGTACTGTTAGAAGGTGCGATATTCAGGCATTTCATTAGTTTTTACTGTATTTATTCTTTACGACTGAGTGATGTATGGACTTGATTTCACTATCGTCCATACTCTTTGAAATTTAACTGAACCGAAAAAAAGTTCGAAGCAATATGCAAGTTTAGCGCAAAATTAAAATATCACAAGTTCTTCCATATATTATATATAAAAGTGTTTTTAATTAAATACATAAAATGCGTGCTGTTTAGAAGATTTTACGTATATATAAACATATATATTTATTATTATTGATTCACCAAATTTTTGAATTAGAGGAGAGAAAAAAATACACAGTTACAACTTCTGTTTGGATACGCCCGGCGAGCTGCGCACAAGATGTTTAACTATGTGTTTAAGCGTAAGCTGATTTATTAGCAAAACGAGGAATAATCTAAAACTGTTGTACTGCAAAGTGAATAAAAATGTTTTATACGAATTCTAGCGTTTCTTTCAATTGTTCCCACGCGAAATAAAAATGCCTGCGTGCAATAATTGAATTATCGCGTGCTGGTACGTTCGCAGCAGTTTCAGTGACGGTCACTAATTTCTCCATCGCATCCGCTAAAGGCAACGAACACAATTCCGGAATCTCGTGACCGTCACTCCAGAACTGGAATCGCACCTGCTGGATCCAGCCGCGTATCTATACGAGGTGCGATTAAAATTCTGCCCCTTCCCCGCGAGTATATACGAGAACACCGCGCTCTCGGTTCGCTGTCAGCTCAGCAGTAAGCGGCTGGTCGTCCTCGAGCGGGGGCAGTCGTTGGTTTAGTAACTCGCGTTCTCATCTCGCAACGACGACATCTCGAAAGAGAGGAGAGATCGGTGCCCGTACATCAGTGTTGGTTCGTCCTCATCCTAAAGACAGGCGATTGTGTGCAGATAGTACACCCCCGCCGCGCGCATCATCGTTATTGTGTCGCGTTCGCGGGAGCGAGGGAGTGGCGAGCAGTTCGATCTGCCGAAAAGTGTCACATCTGTTTTCCTGTACACGTCGTCGCTAACACGTCGTCGGCGTCGTTGTACGTGCATACCGTGCGCGACTATACGTACAGCTGGAAAAAGCCATAGACGGGCATAATCGTCGTCGTCGTCGTCGTTGTCGGTGCATGTGTATACGTGTGTGCCACCACTGCTCCGGAGCGAGAGCTGCTGTGCCTCCTTTACTGTGAATACACTAGAGCCGGAGAGAGAAAAGGTGAGTGACCCGGAAAAAAAAGGAAAACGTCGAGAGAGGCTGGCTCTGATGCGAGACTTGGATCTCCAGCTCTCGAGTGGTGGGCGTCTGCTGCTATTCTCTAATTCTAAAACAGAGCGCGCGCGCGCGCACGTATATTTTTTATCCTCTCGGCAATTTGATAAAAAGTCGATGCTGTGTGTGTTTTCATGGGTGGTTATTTTTGATAGAGAGCAAGGAGTCAAGTAAGAGGCTTATACTGCTGCTGGAGTGATGCTGATGCTCCAGAAGGCTCTTGTGAAATTATTATTAGTGTAAATATTAAAAATACTCGCTGGCAGTTGAGTTGAAGCATCAGACTTGATTCTATTAGGGAAACAAGTACGTTTAATTGTGGAAGCGAGTGCGTTGCTCTAAAGTGCTATGGTTTTTTTATGCGTATTTTCTTTTTGCAACCATGATACATTGCCTAATTGAGTTTACACTATGACTGAGCTCGGAAGTAGTAAAAAATTCATTTAAACTAATGTAACAGTTTTAATTTGCATTAAATTTTTCAAAAAGGTTGATCTAATCACTTAATGTATTAATAAGTGAGATAATACCATGTCAAGATGCATTCAGTCATAAATGATTAAGAAATGCAAAAAGCTTCCTAATGAATTAAACATATCTGTTTTATTGCCTCAGTGAGTCATTAGTGGGAGTTAATTTTGATAAAGCATGCTATAAAGAGAGTGTTAGAAGCACAGAGGAAGCAGAGAGTCTGATATTCCAGTTGTACAAAAACTTTGTAAAATTCTGGATATCAACCGGAATATTAATGCTCCAGAAAGATCATATTTTGCGAGGCTTCTTCCACTGCATATATTGTAGCAGGTTTCAGTGCGAGAGTCCAGAATGAAAGTATGTCTCGAGAAGTGCAAAAACAAGTTTGACTTGCAATAATGGATCCAAAGGAAAGAGTTCTTCTCTAGAAATTGTTGAAAGTTGGCTATAGAAAGTGTGTTTCTTGTCTATTTATTACAGTAATTTGTTAATTCCAATAGCCTGATTTAGATTCCTCTCTCAGAACATGTATTTTATATATTCTCCAGTCTATTGCAAGGGCTATTGTAAATTATGTAAGCACTTTGTTTGTGTATCAAAACACTGCGACTGCAAACTTGTTTCATAACAAGGCTGATATCCGTTAGTTTATCAGCAGAGTAAAATACACACTCACAGTAGTGCAAGCCTGTTTAAACAGTAGAAAATTCAGTTCATTGAATACTAGTTTAAGTGCACGCATTACTGTCGGTTAATAAAGCCGGGGATATGAAATTCTACAGCAGCATAATGCGTTCTTGGCATTTAGAATATCCTTCAATGACGCAAACATCATAATGCCTAGCTTCTGTTCTGTCCGGACAGCAAAGGATAATCTGGTTCCCCTGTAATATGAGCGAGGCTGCTCTGTTATTACGCTCTATCTGGCTGGAAAGTACGTTTACTCGCAGCATTTTGGGAAGAAAATCCCTTATCCTCTGGGAAATCGCTTTACATAAGCATGAATTGAACTCATCTAGCCTCTACTCCTCTGACAACATCATTTTTTCTCCGCATAACATCTTACTACACAAAGCCAGAAAAATTTATTCGCTGCATTGAATTATTTTCCAAGCATAACGAATGCACTGTTGCAACTCTCATCTATTGCAAAATCGGAACGTTCTAGTAACTTTTTCAATTTGAAGATTCCCTCATCGAACTTATACCCCCTATAATTAAAATCAGAACGACAGTAGCTTATAATACTTCGAGCGGCGCGTAATAACGAGCCATCAGATGGCACACGAGATACCTCAGCTCAGAGTACTAAAAACTGATTAGTAGTCCCTGATGTATACCTACAATCACCATATCACACCGCCGTAATATTCATCTACCGTTAGAAGAAGAAGAAAAAAATCATCCCAAGCATATATAAATCACACGCGCTTTTCAATTTTCTAATCCTCCCTCCGAACGAGTTTCCAAACGTGAAATCTCGCGTGTACCGCTAGACTCATTAGCATATTGTATATATGCGTATACCAGAGGCTCGAAAAAAGAACCGCGAGTATATAAGTATACGCGTGTTTAGTTTACGCTGTAGACTCGAAATCCTGAATAAACGGGAAGTGCTCTCCGACTCATTGTCTCCTCCTCTCCGCGGCGTAACTCGTGGCACGATTGCGAAACTATTATATTCTCTCACTATATATACTGCTGCGTAATTACCCGCTGCGCATTGGTTCCGCGATTTTTAGACGGATGTCTTTTATATGTATATACAGGCCGATGAACCTTTTTTTAGTATATACACACGTGTATGTAATGAAATTGCTCTCCGGAAAAATAGAACGACGTCCTTCATACCTGGAACTAGAGCATCGCCGCTCATCCCATTAAGAGCCAATATTTGCTTCGGGTAAATTTACACTTTATATCCACCGGACGACTCGGAAAAATATTGACACACCACCGCAGTATACACACTATTGAAAAATGCAGTATATATAATATTATCGTGTACACCTGATGACGAGCCACAAACATACCTAAGCTTTGTCGAGAGATTAGACACTTTCATCATTTGAAAGTTTTTCGAGAACTATTCATAAGTGGCACTCGACGAGACTGCTTCTTTTGCGCAGGAAAGTCGAAAGCCAATATATATTATCTGGTTCGCACGAGTCAGCTAATGACTTTTTCGATATTTTTTTTTTCTTTTTTTACGAGCTTTTTCTCTTTTTGTACATATTCACGCAAAAATGTAGAAACTTAATCATCAGCTGCACAGACGTGACATATCCAAGCGCAGCACAGAATCGACGTAATCGTAAAAACGTATAATCTCCGCGTCGTAAAGCCCGATGTATATAAGATTGAAAAAAAAAACACGCAGTGATTTATCGCCGACTTGAAACAAAGCTACATATCATGTGTGTCTTTACAACTTTCATCGCGTTAATTGATTCGTGAATATGCTCGCGAATATGTTAAAAGCATATACACCTAATATACTTCTACCTCTTCTTTCGTGACTCACACGAAACAAAAAAAAAAAAAAAAAAAACACACCTCGCCACGTAACTCACTCGCTCCCTTCGCGCATACTTCTATACCTCTGCGAGAGTCATCCGCGTGCATCCATCTCTCGCTGACTGCACATAGTATACAACAGGATGTAATGTACAACGTAGTAGACGGCAGCGTTCTCCGGATGCGTGGGAGAGAAAGCCGCGAAACAGTGTTTTCCCATCACAGTCGGTGTTGGTAATGCACAAAAGAGCGCGTATATATATACACGCGTATGTGCATTTAGGTGCAGCCAAGGTGAGCGGCCCAGTTATTGACCGAGCGATTGACCTACACCTGTAGCTCTTAATTTCTATAAGCTTGTGTTTGAGGGAGAGGAGAAAAGAGGGAATTGTTTCGAAGTGTTTTCCGAGGAATTAGATCTTTATGGATAGAGTTAGTTTCTGGAGAGAGAGAGAGAAGCTATTTTAGATGCTTCGGTTGAATGGACTGTAATGTATGAAGTTTTTCTGTTATAGTCGTTAGTACAGACATTGTTTGATTTTCACTTCACGCTTCGAGAGATCGCAAGCGTCTGTTTCGAGTAAAATTCCGTGTGGACTGTATTTATATCTCGTGTAGATGTGCTACTGTACAGAGTTTGCTCGTTAAGTAATCGTTTTTCGAATTTTACGGAATAGTTATATATGCAAACGTGAAACACGTGGAGACACATATACACAGTTCATCAGGTTGATTCAAAAACAGGTTCCTCACGTGTGCCGATAACTTTTGTATTCCGCGACTGTATGTATACCAAGAGACAGCTGGTATTGACCATCAGGTATATATAATATATATATAAACGCGATGATTCATCGGAGGTGAAAAAAAAATTCACGGATACATGTGGCACATGGACTTTTTGTATGTGTAACGGTCTTTCCATCAACGAGCGAGTCGTCGATCGTTCGTTCGTGTCGTCTTTGCCTTTTTACCGGTGACTTATCGATGAATGAACGCGAAGAGAGCAGTCGTGTATATACTTGCTTTATTGAAGAATATCACGACTATAATATGTGACTGATATGGTCGGCAAATGTGTTATTTTTTATCGATGTTATCTGCATTTTCTCTTTCTTCGTTTTGTTGACACTTATTGCTGTGACGACGAGGAAGAATTTTTGTGTATACATACCTAGTATTGTTCTTTTTCCATCAGGATAAACAGTATAATACTTCAAGGTTTTATTGTTCTTTCTTCAAACGATCGCCATCAGTATACTTATAATAAAAAATTTTAACGTTCAAATTAAAACAATAAAACAAATATTACGAAAGTGTATAAACTTGAAACCGTTGTACAGCCTTTACACAAGGTATAGCATTGACGAGCTGTCAATCGATAATTCGAGCGTTGTCTATTAGAAATCTCGTATTCTTTTTTGAAAGACAAACCGGCGACCGAAAAAAAAAAACGTTTTTCTTACATAATCGCCGACCAATTACTGTTCTCGATGATGACTCATCCGTAATAGTATTTTAATGTATGTCGGTGCTCAGAAAAGTGAAAGGACGTCTGTGTGGTACAGCCGCGACCATGATAATACGATCCTATATACATGTATGCGGACTTTCTTCTCGAAATTCTCTCGTGTACAACAACTCAATTTTTATACAAAAAAAAAAAGGAATTACAGCAATTGAACGTGAAAATCGTTGCAAAACCAATAAAAGGGCGAAAACAACAATGTATAACCACAACGATCAGTTAAAGCGTGTATATGAGTCAGGAAGGAGAAAATTCGAAGGCGTTTTGCAACGCCGTCTGCAATGTCACCCACAGCAGATATCCGATAATGGAAACAGGTTCCAGTGTATATATATGTATATTACACCGATACATAGTCTCACACTGCCTTATAGATCAATACAAGCTATGTCAACATTGCTGGCATTGCAACAAAGAAATCTTGTCCCGGTTCGAATGTCACCGCCGCAGTGGTCAGCACAATTTTAAAGAAAAAAAAAACCATGTCCGCATTTTACCGATTAAACTATATATACTCCCGCAGTAAATTCGCGTAAGAGGAAACACGACACAGTGCTATAACTCAATGTACTCGTGGAATAAATGAAAACGCGAGCAATGAAGTATACAGATAGCCATAAAGCGCGAATAAACATTCTATATAGTGGACACGATATAAACGGCCGGAGAGCCGCAACTGGGACACACACGTACTATATACTGCATCATATGCGCGGCTTATTGGATAGTAAAAGCGGAGGTGTGCACCGGCTGCGATAAGGACGGAACGATTCCGCTTTAATGCTGGTCATTTTCTATACGTTGATGTCAATTTGCAAGCTGTGTGTATGTATGCGTGCGTCACGTCGAGGAACTTTGACTCCGCAGAACGCGTCAGATAGATATAATTCTCGCTCCTACTGAATATGCAGCTCATCCTGTTTTGTCACGGTTTAATGACCTTAAATTTGAATTTTCAGCATAGTCTGAAGAATCAACGAAGAAAAAGGAGGAGGAGGAGGAGGAGTAGAGAAGATTGTTAATGCTGTTCGGGAGATGGACTATAGGTGATGAGCGTGGTATGCTTGAAATCCTCCTTGGAAGAAAGCATTCATAACGGCGAGCATCACAAGGAGGCCGTTCTCACGTTCCCGGAGTTGGAGCCACAAACAACGCCGAGGGACTGTCCCGCCGCGACACCGACCACCTCCAAAGTCATATCTACCGACGAGCTGGCTCTATTAGCTAAACTGGAAGAGGCCAATAGGTGAGTACTGCTCTGTTGTGCTTTTTTTTTTATCTATATATCGCTCTATCTCTATACTCTTCACTCGCTTCTATAAGCATGTTTTTTTTCCTGTTAATATGTAATATACATATAGACACGTGCTAAAAAAGAGTTTTCCGTTAACTTGATTATACTGTACACACCGCGCACCAGAATCTATAATCGAACCTTTCTCTCTCTCAGCACTTAACCGAATTCCTTCAATGTTGTTTTTGTTTGCACGGTTGTTTGTGTTGTTAAATTACACACTAATTATTATTGTTTGAGATTAATTAAGCAGTTTACAAATCGATCGAGAGATCTGAGGGAACTTCGTCGAGTGAAATTGCGGCTTTTTGACGTTTTTAGAGCGAGAGCTTGCAATCAGTGTTGGGCAAAAAAGTACCAAGTAGTTACAAAAGTAATTGAGTACTTTTTTCAAGTACTTATTGAGTATTTTTAGTACTTTTCAAGTACTTTATTAAATACCTAGTACTTCGAGTACTTAAAGTACAAGTACTTAAACATTTGTGCTTAAAGTACAAGTACTTAAACATTTGTGCTTAAGTACTGTCTTATGCTCAACACTGTAGCTAAACAAGCCATCATCACCTGCTTCAAAGCCTCCATACATCTCTGCTAAAAACAAATTAACAATTAACACAAATAAATGTATAACCACTGCTTGTTCCGCACCACAGGCTAAGCAAAAAATATCTGCTCGGCAGGCTAATCGAGTCGGACGCGAAATCGTTGAGCTCACTGCAAAGTAACCACAGTAGAAAAGGCTCAGACACCTCACAGGTGTCCCTGGCGTCGGGCTGCAGCAGCGCGAACGGCGCCGTCGATTCGAACTCGACGGCGACCAGCTCCGCTGCTGTAGCCCAACGTCCTAATAATGCCACGGCCAACAACAACAGTAACAATACCGACGGCGAGGAGAATACCTGGACGCTATGGGGTAACATCGTCGCCGACTGGGAGAACCAGTGGAAGAAGAGGAAGGACTTTGTTAAGGAACTTGTCCGACAGGGTATACCCCATCACTTTAGGTGAGTCTCTTTTTCTTCAATTATGATTTTATCTCTTCATTTGTAATAAAGACTGACGTATCGTTTTTCATCACAGGGGTATTGTCTGGCAGTTGCTCTGCGGCGCACACGACTCTCCGGTAAAGAAGCAGTTCGCCGAGTACATAAAATGTACCTCGGCATGCGAGCGGATAATCCGACGGGACATAGCCCGTACCTATCCGGAACATGACTTCTTCAAGGAGAAAGACGGCCTTGGACAGGAAAGTCTCTTCAACGTCATGAAGGCCTACAGCTTGTACGACCGTGAGGTTGGCTACTGTCAGGGCTCCGGATTCATAGTCGGGCTTCTACTCATGCAGGTTAGTGTAGTGTATAATTCAATCGATGACTAACGGTAAAATCGACGAGTGACTCTCGACGCTATTAATAAACGTTTCAACAGCAAATGCCTGAAGAGGAAGCGTTCGCTGTTCTGGTGGCTCTGATGCAGGAGTACAGGCTTCGCGACATGTTCAAGCCCTCGATGGCTGAGCTTGGTGTCTGTATGTACCAGCTGGAACATCTGGTAGCAGACACGCATCCGGAATTGTATGCTCACTTCACCGCCCAAGGCTTCCACACTTCTATGTACGCGTCATCCTGGTTCCTTACACTCTTCACCACTGCCCTCAGTTTGCCGCTAGCCTGTCGCATCTTCGATGTCTTCCTATCCGAGGGTATGGAGACCATATTCAAGGTCGCTCTCGCTATGTTGCAGCTTGGCAAGGAGGAATTGCTTAGCTTGGATATGGAGGGAATGCTTAAGGTATACTGAAAACCGAACTCATGTGTGACGAACGATAAAATGTCATTTATGACTGAAGATTAAGTTTGTATAGTCACGAATAGCTTTTAGTCTGACGTTCGAATTGTATTTCAGTTCTTTCAAAAAGAACTGCCCGGCCGAGCCGAAGCAGACCCAGACCGCCTCATGAATATCGCCTACAGCATGAAGATCAATCCCAAGCGAATGAAGAAGCTGGAAAAGGACTACACTGTTCTGAAAATGAAGGAGCAAGAGGAGATGGTGGAGCTGCGAAGACTCAGAGCAGAAAACAGGCTACTCAGGCAACGAACCGAACTTCTCGAGGCTGAATCCGCTGAACTAGGTGAGGACTAATACCGGAAGATTTAAAGCTACTTATTATAGCTGCCTGTAATATGCGCTTCTTTGAATTCCAGCCGACAGACTAGTTCGAGGCCAGGTCTCGCGTGCCGAGGAGGAAGAGACAGCCTTCGTGATTCAGCGCGAGCTGACGGCTCTTCGTCATACACACTTGGAGACGTCTCATCAACTGGAACAGGCTCATGAGGAGCTGCGATCGCTGTCGATACTGCTCGAGGAGAACCTCAACTCGAAGCAATCGTCCCTTGACGAGATCAGTCTGAAGCAGGAGGCTCTCTCTCAAAAGGAGGAGATGATTCAATGCTTGCAGGAAGAACTCGTCAGGGTGAGGCTGCACGAAGCGGAAAACGATGCGACGATCAGAGATCTCAGGGCCAGAATTCAGGAACTCGAGCAAGATAAGAAAACGTTGAGGGAGAGCACACCCGATAATTCGGTTGCGCATCTGCAGGAGGAGCTCATTGCTGTGAAGCTTAGAGAAGCCGAGGCGAACTTGTCGTTGAAGGTGAGAAACGTGAATTTTTAAAGAGCGTAAATATATCGTTTTACTAATTTTGACGATACCACGTTGTAGGATCTTCGCCAAAGGGTCACAGAACTGAGCGCTGCCTGGCAGAAGCATCTGCAGGAACATCGAGCCTCTCACTCTGCCCCAGCAGCCGATTCGACCCCGAAGAAACTACTCTTCTGGGAAAATCGTGGTCACGAGGTGCAGAAACTCGAAGAGGACCTCATGACTACTAGAATACGAGAAATGGAAGCCCTCACGGAGGTGAAAGAATTAAGGCTGAAGGTGATGGAACTGGAGACACAGGTGCAGGTGTCCACCAATCAGTTGCGTCGCCAGGACGAAAACGGCAAGTTACTTAAGGATGAGCTTGAGACCGCTCTCGCTCGTCAAAAGGAGCTCGAGACGAAACTTAGAGAACAGCACGATAGGTACTCGGACCTCGAGTCCAAGATGAAGGATGATACGATGATGGCGAGAATAAGGGACGCCGAACACGCGCAGCAAGTGGCGGAGCTCACTCAAAAGATCTCCGTTCTAGAACTTAAGGTACACTTCTTTGACTTCATAATATTGGATACGGTTACGAAACTTAGCATTCATTACTGATTTCTTATTTCTTTTAGAATGAAGAAATGCACGCCGAAGGTGAATTGAGAAACAATATGGACGATAGTGAGAGAGTTCGCGAACTGCAAGATAAGGTCGCTGAACTAAAAGCCGAAGTAAGTGTCGAGAAGGTACTTGTAAGAGCAGTTACTTTAATCGCGATGTGAAAATACCTGATAATGATTCTGCATTGCAGTAAGAGGTAGCAAATACAAAAGCAAAACGTAACGTGATTAAACGTACTAACTAATGGGAAAAATGAAAATGAGAAACTACAATTCGATCTGTCTTTTACTTCTTACTTTGATGTTAAAGAGACGTCATGCTTATTATCACCATTTTAACCGCTTAACATTTGCACTGTAAAATATACCCACAGCTTCATATTTAAATATCAGTTTAATCAAACAAATGAGTTAAGGGTCCTCTTGATATAGAACTAATATTCACTCAACGCGCATACTAAGTCGGAATATTATTGGATTAAGGCAACGTCAGAATACGCTTCTCTCGCTTTGTGCATAGAGAACTTCAACTCATGTTTATAACATTCGTGCTTATGCTTCTTTTCAATCACCTGCATCAACAAGAAAAAGATTTGTAAATTCACATAATCGTTTATTTTTTACACAAATCAGTGTTATATAAACATATAGCTTTCATTATTTGTACAAATTATTCTGTGAAACACGAGTACACGCTTTAATTTCAATTAATTTGAGCTGTAAATATTGATAAAGTTGGATGAGGGTGATAATCACTTTGGTTACTGCTCTGATCTTTGATGGTTTATTTTTTGTCAATTTTTTCAGAAATTCTTTAATAATAAACAAATTGTTTACACGTATTGGATTCGCATCCGTATGTAAGTTTCGTGATGCAAAATAAGTCCATGCGACTATTATGAAACAGACAATGAACAAAATAGTAATCAGAAGTGCACAAAATCTGGATCTTGCTTAACAGAATGACTGATTCTAAGAGGTAAACAAAAAAATTTATTGTGCAGAGTACAATCGCATTTTGAACAAGTTTTTTTTGTAGTACGTAAAGTACCTAAACAGTTTTTATAGTTTCGAAAAAGTGCAGTGCAAAATTAGGTTAGCAGATTGTTTATTTGACTCAATAGACTAGAAAAAGTGACTTTCTCAGGTGACATATACATAATTACATACCTTAAGGGACCTTGTCACAAAAATCTTTTACTCGGGTTCTTATGAAATATTATTGGTGATGGCGGGATAAAGAGGAACTTTAATCTTTAAAAACTAAACTAACTGGCTTATGGTGATACAGAGCATTTTATTTTAGCAGAACCAGTTTAGCGAAAATGATAACGAATTGAATTAAGCAATTGTTTCTGCTAAGATAAAGCTCAAAAAACACGCCTTTTACCTACGACTAACCCACTATTTCTGTTGTGTTTTGTCGCATTAGTGTCCTACACCAATCACCAGTCCGGAGATAGATCTGTTGACCTGGCTCGAGTAAGTTTTCAACCACGTGTCGGTTATATTTCCTAATCTCCAATGTGTAGTATCGCTTTATCTGTTATACCTTTGAAAACTTATTACAAAAAGTTCTTTAGTTGATTTTTAAAAATTATCATGTATTGGTTTATGCATCATTCTTCAAGTAAATGAATCAATTAAAAAACCAATATGTGAATGATCTCCTCCCCAGAATAACATAGTAACAAGTCATTGCTACAAGGTATTAAAAATTGCTTACTACTTACTTTCAGACCACTGGGCGAACCTGAAAGTAAGTAACAATGGCCTTGTGTCATACGGCGTAAAACACGAATTGTGACTGGTATTATGTAAATATGTACGTTTTTGTGTGTGCGTTTCTGTCTTTGTTGTTTTCTTTATATTATCATCACATTTAAGTACAATTTCCCTAATATACATCTTTTCATACATGCATGAACAAGCTTTATGTCATACTTTTCATTCAAGCTTGCTTGTATTCTTATGCGTATTTTGTACATACATACTTCATAACTTCAAATTTACATCCTATACAATCGAATTTTGATGTAGACATATGATTGGTATAATACTACTAAAATAATAGTTTATAATACAGTTATAATGCATGAAAAAGTTTATTCCGAAATTAGTTCGGTTAAGAGAAATTTTGTAATAGTATAATGAAGCAAAATTAATTCTTTTAAATTAAAGAAAATATATTAATACTTTCATGTTCTATTTGTATTTATGGGCATAATTTATATAATGCAGTTCTTATTTTAAAAATATCGACTATGCTCATATAATGAAATTTTTAATTTTGATAGTAATGTAAATATTTGTAATAGCTAATGTTAAACATGTATTATGTAAAAGTAAAAATTATCGTCGAGTGTATACGCTAAGTAAAAGTATCGTCGAAACCTATTAGACACAAATTATCATAATTGGTTTGACAAAGGGAAAGACGATACTTTTCTTGCAACATATCAAATTGACCACACAGCAAGTCTAACTTATAAATTTGACCAATCACCAGGTGTTGAGGCTGGAGAGTTGGAAGGAGCGCTGGACGGGCACCGGAAAAGCGCCGACGGTCGTGCGTAGCTGCAGCATCGAGACGGATGGTGGTAGCAGCGAACTCGACGACCGCGACGATCTCAAGATCTGCCTGCAGGACGACGTTGTCAGCCCGGCAGCAAACGACTCGTAAAACTGGGCCCAGGGTCGTTCCGTGCAATTCGTGATATTGCTCTTATTATCGGACTGTGAGGCGATTTTTTCCTTTTGGACGATACAGATGATCAGTGTCGTTAGGTGTCGTAGAATCTTTTCAGCAACGGCGCATTCACGAAGAGGCATTTATTTTGAATACTAACGAGAGAAAAAAAACTGAACATTTATGAAAGTACGCATTCCCACAGAACTGCTTGAAAGAAAAATATTTTTAAAAACTAATATTACTGAAAAGATTCTATCGCGACGCGTATCATTATAGGATGAAACATCTGTTTGCTCTTGATGTTCCATTCGAATTTTACATCGAAATAGATAATAAGCCGCAAGCGCCCAATCATTCGACGATTCACAAGAAAACCGTCGAGGCTTTGAATCTGTACGTCTATTTATTATACCAATTTTTGTACACCTATGAATGCGTATAAGGGGAATTAGCACAAATGGAAAATAATGCCAAGCCAGAATTGCATGGAACGATTTAGCCGTGAATTTTAAAATAGGCAGCTGAAAAAATTCTTATTAAAGAACGGTAAAATACTCTGTTGTCGTAGGGAAGGAAAAAAGAGACGATGGGAGAGGACAGTTTCTTTCGAGGTTCATTTTTACTGAGAAGAAATGGCAACTTCTTCATTCCATACTATTGTATATCGAAGTATCGCGCGCGCATTTTTCATAATAAACGGGACAGTAGTTTGAGGAGGTTGAAATCTGCCAAAATAATTCGTTAGCTAAGGTCCTCTTGGAAGGAGTTTGTGCGAATTATTTTGGTTGATTTTTAAGGTAATACTTAGACTTCGTAGGCACTGAACATTTAAAAATATATTTTATCGTTGATTTATTTTAGAAATCAAAAAACCAGATTTTTATTATTTTATGTTATTATGTGAAGTGTTTATAAAACTCTCAAAATAATTTTATTCTGTTTTATAATGTATTTTAAGGTTCAATTTTATACTTGAAAAGTCAAGATACTTTTCAATCATTTTACTGGCGAGGATGTAATAATTTACGTTAATCATCGAACAGATACTAGATTGATTTTTACAAAAGTTCTATTTTGAAATATTCAGAACGCTTTTATATTCTTCTATTTTTTATCAACAATCGATGAATATTTTAAAATAGTTTTAATGTATTGTAAGAGACTAAGGTAAGACATCAATAGGAATGCAAGTCAGCATTTCGATTAGTTGTCTCGTGGTTCTGCTTTCAAAGCTTTTTAACTGCTCAAGAAAAAGCGCCAATGAAAATAAGAGCTTCGGCTGTGCATGATGTGCTTCGAATTATCATTGTCGGCTTTTTCCTGGTTTCTTCGTAGTTTTCGAATATTTTAATCCCAAGTTTTTAATAATTTTACTTTCGCAAGATGACGTTTGAAAAATTTAAACCACAATGTCTTTCGGCGAATTAATCTTATTAGCATTCAGTGCCCTACAAAAGTCTGCGTAATGTTGATGTAATAAGAGTCGTACTAAGACCTGGGAATTTTTAGCTAATTTTCATAATGAACACATACAAAGCAATTTCCTGTGTGAAGTAAACAGACGTCAATTGTACTAAATATAATGAAAAAAAATTGTCACATTATATATGTTTATGTTGTCAAGTAATTTTTTTAAAGCCTCATATAATAATTAATATGAAGAATATTTAATTATTATGAAAGCGATTTTTTAAATTTGTAACAGTATTTTTCGATACTAGTGAGGAAGTAAGAAAAGCAAATAAGTATTTGTAAAATCAGTCTATTGAGATTAGTTCTTGATTTAATTTCGGCAAACAAAAAGTATTTTCAGTAATGAGTAGTAAAATTTCATACTCCCGATAAACGCAAATAATAAAACTGAAAGACGACCTTTTTCTCGAGTATTTTTAAACGATGAATTTATATAGGCCCTAACCAGATCGGATAAGATCTTCAATTATGTGATAAGTGACTTAAGATTTTAGACTCTTGATGCAGAATAAAAAGTGTTTACTCTTAGGAAATCACATTCAACGTAGACTTAATTACTTAGCACGTTAAGTTATCAAAACAACGGCCAATAATGCTTATAAATCTTATTTAACAAGAAAATTTTATGTTTATTTATAATTTATATATATTTTATTACCGTTATTCATTATTCATAATGTGAATGAAAAGCAATTAAAACATTTTAATTACCTCGTGCTATTTTAAAGTGTAAGCGAAGTAAACATAATATACATATGACAATCGCTGTGACAATTTTTTTTCGAGCGATTTTAATATAATTTAATCCTGTATGACTATACGTGTATCGAAAAACTTAAAAAAAAAATAATCTTATTTTATTGAGACAATGAAAAGAAAAATATAAAATAACTTATAAAGGGAATTATTTATTGAATGAAATGATGTATCGCGGTGTAGTCCCAGACTAAAAGGAAAAATGAAAATCGCAAAAAGTGCATTTTCGAGCAATAGATAAACTTGTGTGTAATCTCAAAGCAAAGTAGACCGACGAAAAGTCTATGTTGTGCATTCGTTATATCACATAGAATTTGTATAACTGCCCGGTATTAGCCGTGTCTTACTCATTCCTTTGGTAGAGTGCAGGTTGCGTGTTTGTAGTTTTTACATCGATGGTTCAACATATCACGCGCACCGCTTCAATATTACTTCCAATGAATATATATTATATATTTTATTATTATTACAACTACAATTACAATTACAATTATCATTTGTTATTATGTTATCTTTGTCACCGGAAGAATGCGAGACTAGCAAAGGCAATCTTTTATCTTTTACGTAAATAAATATACATTTTTCGTTAATGCCGTCCAAAATGATATTCAAAGTATTTTTTTAAAGTATTAAGTTAATAATGAAAGATTGCTCCCTTAACTTTAGTTTGGGTAACTCATAGGTTTTAAAGTTAAGTTCTCCATTTGACGATTAACTTGGTCTTGAGTATTTGAGAAAGTTAGTTCGAAAGACTGAAAATTGCCTTTGCTTCGGTTAGTGGGGTTTGCAATTTCGGGACAAAAATTGATAAAAACAAGCGCACGTATTAATGCGGTGACGATTTCTTAACGTATTAATAGCTGTAACACTTGTAGCATTGTCGTGTACGACTCTTTGTAAGTATAAACTTACTAGCGAATATGTCGAGGACATTTTGGTAATACATTTGTAACAAACCTTATACCGTTGACTGTTTTCATCGATTTAGCCAACTTTCCGAAGATGAATTCAAAATGAAATTTCACGTATATGATCTATTTCTTAGAATCGATTGTACATCTATACGGCGAAAATGATTTCAGAGTGTTTTAGAGCGATTATGTATTGTTATGATTAATTTTATCAAGAAGTTTTCAATTGTCAATGAAGGATGCGATATAAAAACTATGTCGATTTGTTGATCATTCGTGTGTTACCTTTTCACTCATTATCCAAGCAAGTTGAATGCCGCAATGTTGACGTTCGGTAGTAGCACAAAATCTTGTTTTCATTGTTTATACATCACAAACCTTCTTTTCTTCCATTCCTTTTCAAGATTCTACTTATCAACATATGCGTACGTTACATTAGATTTTATACCAGATCTGTTAGAAACAAATTTGTGCTAGTACCTAAACCAATCATACCGACGCATCAAATCATCCGATTTTTATGGCTGAATAAGCAAGGCTTGTAAAACAATGACTTTTTTTGCAGTGCGTTCCGACCACAATATTTATTTAAGAATATATACGAGGTATTTTCTATGTAAAAAAAGAATATTAAACGATGACATCGATCGAAGCTATAAGTCTGTGGCTTTTCTTTTTACCCAAGCGCAACACAGTCACGCGCTGACTAATTGAGTTTTGTCGCCTGAAAGGATGCACTGTCGCGTCGAGCGATGATTTTATTTATTTTCCGCGCGCTATTTCTGTATTTCGCACAAGCGTGGAACGTCCACTCTTTAAATAGCTCGGATAAACCAAAGATATAAGTAATTTGTAAAAGATTGTCCGTCGTCAACATCAAATTACAATTAACTCGTGTAACAAACTGTAAACCATCATTGAAACGGCTATAAAGAGACATTGTTTGAATCAACGTTTAAGTCTTGCGGAAACAGCTTCTTTAAGCCACAAAGGAAAGCGTAGCTTCTTCAAGTGCTTCACTTTTGAACCACGCGCTTCGAATGGATTAACAGTTCAACGGCCTTAAATATAATAGGCTATAAGGTTTTAATACAGCGTCTCCGTCAAGTGTAAAAAAACCTTCAAAAAAGCGAGTAAATACTTTTCAAAAAATTGTCAAGTTTGTCGATAAGCTCAGCACCGCTAAAGATTTTATTACAACCGACAGCGATAAGAAGATTCTCCCTCACATACACGAGAGACAGCGTCAGAAAATCCAAGCTCCCCTCTCGTCGTGCAATAACCGTAAACCCACGAGGCCCATAACTACATCAGGAAGAGGGAAAAAAAAGAATCGTCTCCAGACACACCGCATCATCCTCGTACGCGCGACATAGGTACACGTCAGGCTGTATATCAGAGAGGGGCGAAAGAGAAAGAGCAGCAGGACAGTAGGCATCCGCACGTAGCAGCGTGCGCGCGCCCTGCGTTTTAAATTAAATATGCGCTTACCGTTTGCCGGAAATCGATAGGCTAAACGCTGCTGTGCTGAGCTAAGAGCGAAGAGAGAGAAGTGTAACGGGCCGTCGCGCCGTTTCTCCGACGCGCGCACACAGTTCGAGCATTATACATTTGTGTCTGTGCCACACTGCACACGCCCGACGCACGACATACTTGCTCAATAATCGGCGCATTGTTCGAGCTATACTTCGATGACTGACTCTCTTTTTATCTGGACGTATTTTCCCGCTTTTCCACGGGATTCTTTGCAGTTTCTTGAAAACATTTTATTTTCGCTTCGATATTTATTTATGGATTACGGTGACTTCAAAGTCTGAATGATTCGCTCTGTGTATAACGACAGTAAAATCCGTTTACTGCAGGCATCAGCGGAGAAAAAAAAAATCGCGATCAATCTCGCAAACTGCTTCGATGTATAATGGCAAAGCATCAGCGCATAATGACTCTCAGAATACACATATCGAGCGCGCGCGTATACTTATGAAGAGAGACCGTTAGACGATTTATGGTACGCGCGCACTTAAAATCGCATTATTTCGCATAATAAATATACTCGGCACTGCGATAAATTTAACGGCCAACTAATGAGCTTTAATTTTATTTGGCTTATCTTGAGTTTGCGCGAGGCTCTCGTTGATAATTTCGAGGGCTTTATCTAAAATCTCGGCGAAAGAGAGATGAGGCGTGTGCGGTTGGTAATGCGTACATTTTAACTATACATAATATACAATTCTTAAAATGTATGTAGCTCGTCAGCGTAATTGTCGTCCTCTTAAGTATGTCATTAGGCGAGAGAAACTACTCGAATATAATTATAATTATAATACGTGTATTATACATAATTATGTAATAGGCGATACAAGAAAAAAATTTGTATATTCGCGCATACACGGTGCACACCAGATTGAAGAAATTACACCGTCAATTTCTCGGGGACAGAGCGTATGGAACACGATAAGGCTGCATACTCCCCATTCCGCGCATACTTAGCTCGAGAAACGCGATCCCCCAGCGCATCACGCAAAGAATCCACACAGGGACCGAGAGCTCCGCAAAGAATAATTAAAGCATGATATGATACAATAACCATATATATACGACGTAAAGAATAAACGTGTTTTTTCTCGATCTCCGTGTGTGTTTTATACGACGTGTACATCCAGTAGCCGAGTATATAGTATAATATACGGTATATGTATACTTATTATACGCGGGTATATATAATGGACATACGTGAAAGGTGAGTCACGCGGCCGGCTTTAATTCGAGTACGCAGACGGTAAGTGCTGGGTAAGGGTCAAAATTGATCCCACGATGTACGTGTGTGTGTTATATGTCTGCAGCGTCGCCCTAAGTGTACGCGCACACGCCACGTTTTTCCCTTTCAACGTTATTCCGCTCTCTCTCTCTCTCTCTCTCTCTGGCTCCTTAATTTTTTTCAATTGACGTGGGTGAGGTGGAGATCGGCTTGAAAAGCTTGTACCGACACCCTCGCTCTCTGTCTGTCCTGTGTGTGTCTTTTGTGGAAGTCGGTATATTATACTGGGAGCGGCTATATGACATTAATTTTTTTTTTTGTATGGAGTTACGCTTGTTTAGACATCGGCTCTATATGCGTTTGTTTTGTAATAATTTACATTTTTTGTACATTACACTATACGGAGGCTTTTAGAGGAGATAGAGATAACGAATTTACGTGAATCTGGAGAGAAGAGATAGCGTCTCTGTGATGTGGGTGAGAATCGAGGCTGAGTGTCGGTGGACTAATTAAGTAGCCCCCGCTGCGGCGCCCTTTAACACAAAGCGCATAAGAGAGATGGTTACTCGAACGAGCTTGGCTTTTTTCTTCGCGTATATAGCGTAGTGAGGAACGAATCGCTCTTCATGGTTGGTTATCGTGTGATTTTCTGGAAAAAATAGTTGTGTTCATATCGACATTAAAATTAATAGTCCTCTGATTGGGGAGTATTCATTGGGTCTGGGAAAGGTCGTTCCTCGACTCGGTGTTTTCTTTTTTTTTTTGGAGGCTTGCAATGCCTGTTTTCTCACCGAGAGAGAGAGAGAGAGAGACACTTAAGGGAGAAATGCCACACAGCACCTAGTTTACATTCTCGCAAAGTGTTTACGACTCTGTGTTTATTCTTTATATTCTGGAGAAAATAACTTCCATGTCTTCAATCAACGTTCTTTCCGTGTTTTTAAAACGAGACCTGTTCCAAACGAAAACGCGATATTCTCTTTCATCACGAGAGGCAAGTCGTTGGAGATTCGAAACTGACGCGATCCGAGAGAGGACTTATCGGGTTTTACGGAACATACAGCCCCATCGTTTAAGAATCGAATTTCGGCTGGGCGTTTCGAGCGCTAGTTTTTTTACGACTTTTCAAGTGCAGTTCTCGAGAAAAATCGAGGCTGCACGAGATCCTTGAGTTCGGGGAAAGCAAAAATAGGAACGTAAACAGGTTCAAATATTTCTATGAATTTTTTTTTTCTTTAAAAAATACAGCTGTTTAATGACACTATGTAGAGTAACCAGCTGTAAAAAGTTCATCTTTAATAATCTGACGAGTTTTATCAGGAGAATGTAATAATTCATTGTTCGCACAGTGAAAAGTTTTCCTTCTTTCGAGAGTTTCAAGTATCGATCGTGTAACTTTTAATATCACTCGAAACGTGTTTTAAATTAAAAGCAACGCGATGTAACTTTTTACTAATTAAACTCGCGTCTATATATTTTGATCAATAACTTTTAAAGCCTCGCAGCGCACGAAACTCTATTCCTTGAATTACAGAAAATCGTTTCACACATCTACCGAAAAATCAAATCGACTCTGTCAAAGCATCAACGAAAAATCCATAACACACATAATACACCTGCACGTCAAAGTTGAACGAAAAAAAATTCCATTTAAAAGCGCAAAATCTCGACATATTTTCCAATATTCTCTCAGCTTTCGCACTCGCATCGACCGCTTGACGCCTCGTTTTATTTACCCTAACAATAATCGGTATATCCATATAGTAGGGAGCTGCAGGCGATTTTCGCGCATCCCCCAAGGGCGCAATTACTATATACAAATACACTTGGGGTGTAGAATTTACAAAGGTCGCGTTGGTTTAAGTACACGACGATTTTCCATAACTTGTATAGTTTAAATCAAGCAAAGGACACATACTGCATTCAAAACTTCCCGCCACTGCATCCGATCCTTCGCTACAATAATAACGTAAAGTAAAGCATACACATTACACACACAGGCAGGCAGGAGATGATTCAGCTTGGAAAAATGCCGGCGATTGTCAAGCAAACGCCGAAGTGACTAATGAAGGCGTTAAGAGGGATATTATCCGGCTCTGCGCTTGGGCTTTAATTTGATTTTAATGACTTTTTTTGCGCGCGACGAGAAACCCGAAGAATGTTGCGAGCGAACGGCTTGTTTTTTGATTATGTATAGTCTGAACGTGTACACATTGTCGATAGAGAGAGAAGCTGTTTATTTGCATGTGAAGCTACGGCTAATGAGCATCGGATTGTCGGATTCGGATCGAGAGCTTTCTGCTTTGATTTTAATTGAAGCTTTTTTTTTTTTAAATTTTAATTTCTATCGTTATTGTCAAGCGGCTATATTTGGAGAAATCTTGTGCTATTGAAATTCGCGTTGAGTGGTGTATAAAAAAGCGCGAATTTTTCAATCTATGATGATATTGCGCTCATGCGTTAAGTTTTAATTGGACGAGGTCGCAAGGAGAGTCGAAATAAGTGTGATGAATTTAGCATATACTTTGGCCAACCTAGATTTGAAAATAATTATATTTCACTGTAATAAAATAAAAATTTACGAGCTGTTCGAAAAATTCCCACGCGAAAATCGAAATAAAAAGAAAGAAGAAAAAAACAGGTATAATATAAACGTAACGTTCAATACATTCGGAAAAAAAGGAAAAAATTCAATTCAACCTGAAACCCCATACGGACATGCAATATTCATTAAACATTCACTCGCCATAACTATCAACGCTCGCTCGCCGCGAGTCTGCTTATACATATAGCTGCTGCGTAGCCCACAAGTGAGTGCACATGCACGCAAGCGAGTGCATCGATGGTCGACTCCAGCGCACCATAGGGGCACACCATACCGCACACCATAGGGGGTACACACACGCACACGCGTATTGAGTATATACGTATACGTGTGTGCACTGGGCGGCGAGAGAGAGAGAGAGAAAATAGCGTAAAATTATGCACGAAAATTTACACTGTCCGATACAGCGCTGTTTTACATTACGAGAAGCTCTGTACCTAGATGCCTTGGAAATACAGAGAGAAGGAGCGCAAGTAATTTTGACGACTTTTATAATGCAGGATTTATGTAAAAGCTCGGATCGTATATGCGTCGTAAACTCCAATTTTGCCGGACAATATACAGTGTAATGGAAAAGCCGGATGAGTAATCCGATAGCCGCGAGATTTTTCCATGTGTGTTTCATCGAATTTTGACGATTACAAGTATATACTTACACGTACGCAGGAACCTGCCGAGTCACACATCCCCCTATATGGAAAAAAAAAGAAGCGAGAGCGAATATAGGTCGTCGGATCATTTCCCGCATCTCTCGGGCCGCGTTAATTTACCAGATTTCCCTGGCCAACAGCAGCTTCCAAAAGGCTCTCCACACACACACACACACACACACACATACACACAGCTGCGGGTTAGAGAAGGAAGGAGAAAGAACGACTCGTGTCGTGTCGCTTATACTCGCTTGGCGTCTCCTGGCAGCGCTTGCGCACACATCGCAGGGGCCCCACATATTATAGGGGTGGAGGCCAATTAAAGATGGCGTCAGCGGCTGAATCAACGCTCAGCTCTCTATACCTATATTCTCTTCTGCAGAGCAGCAGCAGCAGCTCTGGATTCAAGCCTCGCTGCTGGGGTGTGGCGGCAATGTTAAATGCGCATGCGCGAGCCTCCCGCGATCCATCCCTCTCACTCGTATGAGTCGCGCTATATAGCTCCCCTGCCGGATTCCTGATGCTCTTCGCGCTCTCGCGCTATAACAAACTGGAGAGCGACAGAGAGGGAGTAATGCTGAGGTGGGGGTAAAAAACCGGCCGGCGGCGGCAGGCAGCTATCGGCGGCTCTAGAGAGAGGCTCTACAGCGTCGCACGCGCTACGCTCAAGTCAGTGTCGTCTGGAATTTCGATTCGAGCGATTATCCGTCTCTGTTTCTCTCTCTCTCTCTCCGACATCCAGCTCCGACTGATTCTCCGCTCCCTTTATTTTAAACTCGTAACGTACGGTAATATAGTAGCTGAGAGTGCTTTCTCGTAAGAGAAGTTTTTTTCCGATTATATTACAAAGTAAAGAAACGCGAAAATGACGATGGCTACGGAAACGGAGAAGAATGGCCCAGCGGCCGAGACGAAGGACATCAAGGACGTGAAGGAGATGAAGGACGCGTTGAAGGACGAGACGCCACCCGACAACAAGCAAGATGAAGCTTCTAAGGAGTCGGCTAATGAGAAGAAAGAAGAAGCTGAAAAGAAACAACCTGAGGATGGAGATAAAGCTGCAGCGACGGACGCGGCCCAGACCGGCGCTGCCGGCGACGCCTCGAACGCAGCCGCGGCCAACGCCACCACTGCTGCCGCACCGGCCAAAGCCCCGAGCGTGCACAAGCCCAACTTTGAGAAGGATGTCGTTTATCTCTACCAGTTTCCCAGGACGCCACTGCTACCCAGCCTCTCATCTTACTGTCTCAAGGTCGAGACATGGCTTAGGCTCAACGGCATCCAATATGAGGTTCGTTACGCCTATACACACAATATATCCTTTCTTTCTTCTATTCTCTCATTTCTAGGGGGTGCGCGCCTCCGCCGTCGCGACTGTTTTATCGACCGGATGTGCGAGAGATCTCGCGATTTCGAGGATTCGTCGCGGGTCCATCTTGTGCATGCTGTGTCTGTGTATGTGTGTGTGTGTGTGTGTGTGTGTGTGAAATCGGCACACGCCCTTGTCCCTCTCTCTCCCTCTGAAACCAAGCGAATTTACCTCGCGTTATTATTACTTATACCCCCAGATAGAAAAGTGTATTCTTTTGTTCAAGGGGGGGGGGGCGACGCAAAGTTCGCGAAAAACCGGAACGCTGGGGTTTGATCGATTCCGTGAAATGTATGCTTCGCGTGAAGGGAATTACATATTGCACACAGCGCGCGGGAGAGGCAACTCTCGTTCCGAGAAGCGAGGATTCGTTCGATATATAGGCGCGCGCTTGCCATAGCGTTATATGTGTGTGTGTATTTCGGAGCGCCGGAGAAAATGGCGCGAGGGCGGTTGTCTTCTATAATCCTGCGGGATGTGTTGCACACACGATGGGACATTTAAACGAGATTTTCTTCTTTTTTTTTTCTTCCGAAGAAAGTGCGAGAACAGCCGTTGAGTGTGTTTATTGTGATTTATTACCCTTTGTCGACACTGTGTTTGACTCGAGTTCAGACGCACTTGTGTTTACCCTGTGTATTAAAATTTAACCCGACGAGTCTCGGATGTTTTCTCTTTGACGAGAGGCTATGTGATGAAAAGATTAAAGCCCGCGGCTTGGTTTTGGGTAAATATTCTGCTCGTGTGTGTATTGAGACACGAAAACAAATGTAATGAACGCAGTTCTCTCTCTCGCTATTTTCGGGTGATATTTCTCCAAAGACGACGGGAGAAAATAATTAGCCTTTCCATCATAAGACTCCCTCCCCCAGACTCTCCTTTCTATTACTCTTTCCATGTCCACTTCCACGTATATATACGCTCGTCCCTCCGCACACGCTTTTATCGCGAAAATAATTCCCAGCCTTTTCCACTAATACGAAAAACCAAACTAGTTCGAACTCTCGACGTTTGTTGACGCCAGTTTAGTGTTAACGAGGCCGTAGATTTCTCGAAACGAACAATTCGAAGGAGAGCAGAAGAAAAAAAAAGGGAAGAGCGTATACACTTTCTCACGCGATAAATATTCCCTCGCGCTCACAGCCACTGAATCACCCTCTTTCATTTCGGAGCGCACACGATCCCTCTTGTTTTATCTGAAAAAGGAAAAAAATATTTCCCCCCTTCTATTTATATATTCTATTCGTTTTTCCTTATACCCGTCCTCCCGACTGCACACTCGAGGAGAGAGAAAATCTACGTTTATTAATATCTCTCAACCGGTGTCCCTCCCTCTCTCTGAGGGGAAAAAAAAGGCAAAAACACATCTTTCCTTTCTACCCAAATCACTCATTTCCAAGCAAGAATACAAGCCCATTCATTTCAGAGCATCTCGCTCAAAGTATCGTCGCCGTCAGAAGTGCGACAAGAGGTTCGGGCACGCGTTTAATTGCCGTTTAATTGAGACTTTTATCCACTTATCTCCACGAGAAAGATCAGCGCGCACATAATACCACCCAGTTGGAGAAGATGTCTATAACGAAAAAAATCACGCGCCACCTAGTGGGGCGTCTTGTGGAACGCTTAAAAATCCAGCAAAAATTCGGCGCTACAAAACTTTCCTTCCAGACTGTACACACTGCCTCGTACAGCCTCGACTAAAAGAAGCATCGCAGGCTCTCTCTTGCTGCGCGCGCAGGACGAGCTCGACAAAAAACGCCCGTGTGCGTGTCCGCCCGGCGAAGGGAGCCTCGCTACAGACACTCTCGCATGTATACGGCGGCGGCGGTAGAGAAGGTCGATCGGGAAAAAGGGACTAGTGCCGCCGTCGTCGTCGTTCTTTATTGCACGCGTGGAATCATCGTTTCTTTATGGCGAGCTTACACATGGACACTATGGCGAATTGGATTTTTTTTCGCTTCCGCGTTTTAACTATAATGAATTGATGAGCTGCGACATCGAGATAATTCGGCTGATCGATCGGATATAGTATAATATCGGTATAACAAGCGATATAGTTTTCAGGCGAAAGTTGCAGACGCGGAACTACAACTACAAGTGTACACGGGAGGCACACATAGGTATACACAGAAAGAGAGAGAGAGAGAGAATTGAGGGAGTCGCCGGCGAATATTCGCCGCTGGATTATCGATCGCCTCTCTTCTCTTTCTCTCCGCCGAGGCTTCCCTCCCCACGCGCCCACCACCATATATATATATATATACCGTCGTTTCGCGTATTATAGTACACACAGTCGTCTTCTTTTCCCCGAGAACAGTATATACGGAAGATTTTTTCCTTCGCTTTTTCGATTACACTTTCGTTATTGGATGCGGACTATACCAGTAATTTGAAAGCCTGACGTGTCGCGCGCGCGTGTCATTGTCAATGTTTATCGGCTCGTTGGAAGTATTGAAAATCGATTCTCGAATAGTATACCTTATACGCGGAAGAACTTGGACTCTTCGTTTCGCGTTGAAGTTAATTTTCCCGAAATTCATGTGCGAAATCAGAACACAGTATATGTAGGTCGTCCCAGTTGCACGATTTTACAACACGTAGCGAATCGCACCTTGATTACACTATACTCGCGACGTTAAACTCGAGCTACATGTTCCGTGACTTTATACTTTGCACACTCGTTAACTATTCCATTTTTCGCAGTACGTTAACTCTACACACGATCGATTCTCGCTCGACGCGAGACTTTTGAATTTCGCGCTAAAAAAAAAGAAGCATCAGCAGTGTGTTATAAAGGGGGTCAATCGAAGGCCCTTAGGTTAGAACGACGACGCGCGTATCTCGGTAGCTGCATCAGCTCGAAAGTGCACGCGAACCTCGAGGTCGAGGATTTTCGAGCCGGTCGTTACCCGGTTATTGGCCGGCCCCGCTTTTCGCGAGATGAAGTCGGAGCTTCACGGAAATCGCTTTTCCAATATCCGATTCGGCTGTACTCTGCTGACTCGAGCGTGATATCTATGCTCGGCTGTCTTTCACCTGCGGGTTTAGAACGCGTTATGATGAGGCCGCTTATTGTTCCGGGTTTGCTAAAGTTGAAAATGACGTTTTTGATAAGCGAAAAATGTCTGTATGTACTTTTTGGACACTAGTGTTGTGCCAATCAATTATACGCTAGTTTAATTCAAAGCCAACCGTGCGTTAATTTTTTCCATAAAAAGAGGCTTACAGAAGCTTTATTGTACACAGTCTCCATTAAGGCTAATATTTTTTACCTGTCTCCTTTTTGCCCTGAAGTTTTAATGCATGATAAAACGAGGTCGTAAAAAAGGAAAAGGGGCTTGTTTCAATCCCGTAAGGAGTAATAAAGCTCTGCTCTGGCTATCGCGGATGTATGCAGCGCGCTCTCAAACGCTCGACGCACAGCGCACTTTCACAATTTTATGCAAAATATTAATCATTGATTATTAGCGCTCGGAATTATTTTCTCTTCTGATCCATTACCTCGGAAACTAGATGCTATATTATACGCTGGTATTATTCGTATTAACAATGTATTTATACAATTAAAAGTGCGAATGTTTATGTCGCTTATATTATATTCACGGCAGCTTATAAATGTTTGCGCTTATAAAGTGTAACACAATATTATCAAACAATCTGAAGCGATCAATATTTATAACGTGTGTGTCTGGAACGTATAGCAACTAAGCTTCAACAAATATAATAACACACAAAGCAGTCGTTGCGTGAAACATGCAAATGGATGGTAATCGCATTTTTTTAACGTCCCTCGTGTGTAAAAAGTACTAAAGTGACGCATGAATTTTCAAAGAGACGTAAAATTTCAACCTAAATGTCGCGCAGTATTTATGCTTCAATTAGTCTACGATGAAAACCATGAATTTCCGATTAATCCAGAGACTTTCCACTCAGTATTACATCGCCTAGCGTCAACAGCGCAAAAAATCGCCTTATCTCAAGGAAAAACGCGCAAGGGACGCAAAAAAAAAAGTAAAAGCAGGAGAAATAATAACACGACTGGCTTTCCGAGAAGTCCGCCGGGCTCCGGAAAAAGAAATAATTATCGTCCCGCTAAGGGCTCTGTGCGTATACACGTATCGTCCATCTAAAAAGCCAAATCCAGTCATCCGTTCGAATGTGTGTATATATGTGAGGAGAACCCCTGCGGGTCTATAGGGGCGGTTTTGTACGGCGAGAGAGAGAGAATGACGTCGTCGGCGACGACCTGCCGCCTCAGAGGGGGAGTTTGAATCCGGAATCGCACCGAGAGGGTGTGAATATCGCCGCCTCTGTGACTCGAGAGCTGCCTGTGGTTTGAAGAGACGATCGAAGGGATTGTGTGGTGCTGAGAGGCTGCTACGATGCCCCTTTTACGATAGAGTCTTTGACGGGATTATACCTTATTTTATTTATTATCTTCGTATGATTGTAATTTATAAAGAGTTTGTTAGTCTGGTTTTTGTGACAATTTCCATAAAACTAACTAATAGAAAAACTCGGAGGGTATAAAGAACAAACATCAAGTCATCCCATAAATACAGCCAGCGTAAAAGGGGCAAGGGAGAGAGCTTCGACTTTCACCCGAGCCCGGGAGAGAAAGAATGCTCTCTCGGGGATATCTCAGATTACACACACCGGGTACCCGGCCGCCCTCCCTCGCGCCCTCCTGTGTGTGTATACCTGCTCTCGCTAGGGTGAGCTTGAGTTTATGGTAACCCGGAAAAGTCGATTCTACGCTCTTCTCTCACCTAAGTGAATTTGTCCGAAAAACTAGCCGACATATCGAAATTTTCCAAACACGTCGCCGAGAAAATTCCGCAAAAGGCGCGAGATAGTAGAGAAAGAGCGAGAACTAGAGCGAGACGTATTCCGAAGGCATTGTCCGCCGCACACGGGATTCCTTTGTCGACTATGGGATTCCCCCTGCGCTAAGTAAATACCTTCGTACCGCATGGAATCTGCAGCTCGTTCGTCGCCCCCTTCGATTTCCAGGTTAAAGCTTCCCTTTTATTGCGTGTCCTTGCTTGAGAACATCGTGGAATTTTCAGTATATATGCCTGCACGTTTGAAATGATGGATTTCCCGCTAACGAACGACCCCAAGTTCACTATACCTACACACGCCGTTAGAAAGAATCCGCGGCACGTCTCTGATGGCAAAAACGAACAGCTACGGCGACTGCAGAATGTAAACAATCGAGGCGCGAAGGTGAAACGCTGCTGCTTTGGATTAGGCCTACACCTCGTTAGTCTTCTCTCTCTCTCTCTGGCAGTTGCCGCTATTATATACTCTGGTTTCCTTCCACCTCTAGTCGTCGTTGCCATACGCGCTTGGCATACCGGAAGAACGACTCGCGTCAGCGGTAATGACGGCTATATAGCAGGCGTGGTTGATTTGCGCGCATGAGGCAGGATGACGCTGACCTTGTTCGATAGCGAGTTGTTATCTGCACCAAGTGTGGAATTCGAACGCGATGCGTTGGAACACTGTACTGTTAGGTTGCGTGTTCTGTGAAACTATACTGTCGTTTGTGATGGTCGTTTGGTTTGTATAGGTATAGGTTATAGGTAATGATGATCTTTAACGCTCTTAATAGGTTTTTAATGCCTTGTGCAACGACAGGAATTTCGCTGATTTTACAATATATCTCGCTGTGTATTATAGTAAGGCTTAATGAACTGTGCGTGTAATGGGAATTCTATTACCTTGTGTATAGTATGTTTAAATATTTTAAAACGTTGTGCAAACGCTTTCGGTATAATATTTGAGTTGCAAAAATATACTATTAGTCCTGCTTGCATGATGACTTTTAAAAAACTTAAACGTCGCCGCAGCGGAAGTCAATTATAGGCGCGGAGTATTGGCAGTGCCGAACCTAAAGCCGAGTGCAGTGCAAATAAAAAAAATCGTCCAACACGACGATAGCACTTTTATCAATAAACAAGAGTTTGAGAAAAAAAACACGCAAAGAAGCTCATAGTATAACACACACGACGAAATTCGCGACATTGCTTGTTATTATTGCCGTCTATTAGGCCTCGATAAGCATCATTCGCGCAATCAAGCCCCATGAAATTCCGCGGATATTTGCAGCGTTTGCGCTGCATATACACATGCGCTAATAATAAACAGCGAACAACGCGTCGCCCTGAATCTCGACTCGCTCTCTTTCGACTTCAATAACAAGTTCGTTTGTATTAATTGCCGGCGGAGTTGAACGAGATACGCTACTGCTGTGTATTTTTCTTCTTCGCGATGCCGCGTTTTTAAGCTGCAAAACAATTTTTGATCGGGATGACGCAGCGGGAGAGTGTATTGATTGATTTTAGGGAGAAAGTATTTGTTTAAAAATACATTTTATCACAGTAAAACCTTGACTATAGTCACCTTGAAAGCTCGACTTCCGCTTTTTTAAAACACAATATTCTCTCTGCAGTGTAGAACATCACTCAGTGCAAAGTGAGGAGCAGTGCATGCGAACTGCTGTCAGACAAATAAACGCACGTTCGAGTGCCATCCGTTTGTTTCGCCAAACAAGCGAAATTACCGGCAATCTCGATGAATTTCCGCTTCTGTCTTTTTCTCTCCCCCCCCCCCTCTCTCTCGTCTGTTCTCTTTTAAGGGACGGTGCATGTGCACTTATCCTCTGCTATTTATTTGATAATATAACGCTTGTCTAGAAAAATCAATTGTTATTGTTTGCGAAAAACGGGCTTTTCGAGACCACGATGATACAGAATCGAGGCTGTGCTCGTGAATCGAAGCGGAACGAAGTGTATACGAACACAACCCGCGATAATGATCACCGATGGGAAGAGGGATGGGCCGATGCTTATGAATGGTTAGTCATGGGAATTGCGCTCAACGCCCCGACGCTTATATTTGTGCTCACAATGTTTTCCTCTGTGGTGCAGTGTATTCTTTGGGATTTTCGGTTTAGGATATTCACTCTCGTGGCTAATGAAGCTTTTGAAAATTTCCATCTCGCGACACGTTTATATTAATTTATGCGACGACGATGATCGAGTACACCCACTGAATTTTCCCTACCGCGTGACTGGGCACATAATTCCAAATCCGTTGATGTCTCCTCCCTCTCGTCCTCGTCGTTTACGCAGCTGCGGTGGGAGAAAGAGAAAAAAAAACAGTGGCACCCGCATATAAGGGCGTCGTATCCTATTCAGTGTTATTTATTCGATTCGATCTTGCCTGTCTTGTTATCCTCGTATTATGTACCGACACCTCATCGTGGGATTATTTATTATCGTTAACGCCGAAATTACGAGGCCATTTGTTCGCTCTATCAAATTTCGATACGTATCGACGATATCGATAAAGCAACCCCATATTTGCATTATGTCGCAGTCTGATAACTCTTCAAAAGCTTTACATTCAACCTAACGCTAATCGATCGTACAATTATGCAAATACTCGAGGCGATGCACGAGTTGCTCGAGGAGGAAAATTTTTCTGTCGAATTAAGTTATATTGCAAACCTGTAAAAAATAATAACGCGGCCGACAATCAAACCAACGGCGCAAATCTCATGCTTGAGGCGAAGACGAAATCGGAGCCTATATCCATTGCATACCTCACTGGCGTATCTGTATACGCAATGCTATATATGCGTATTGGAAGAAAGAAAAAAAGGGGGAATTATGCAGATTGCAAATTATATTGCATATCGTGGAATGTTACTATTAAGTGCTCGATTACAAATTTAAATGGCCAGTGCACGGGGCACGTGTCTGGCATAATCTAAACGAACTTTACATTCCAATAGTAGAAATCACTTACGGCAGCGTCGCGCTCGCGTATTTTATACCATCATAAATTTGTAATAATGTATGAATCTCTATCAGTCAGCAGGTTTGTCGTCGGTAATATATAGCGATTCTTAATTTTCGCGATGAACTTCTGGAATGCGCGCTGTCTCTCGATTTCATCACACCCTAACGGCTTCCAACGTTTGTAAACAACATATAGCAGTGAATCATTGTTCGATGAAAAAAAAAACTGAATCACACCTGCGCAAGCTAAACAAACAAGAGTAAATTCTTTAAATCGAGCTAACTTTTCGATCGAATACGTTTTCAGAATATTAAAAGCGTATAAAGCTTGTAATTCGGTGTAGAAAACTCGTTCTTTGAGTGCGAGCAGCTGTTGAAACTTCAAAAGCGTCTCCCTTCGCGAGAAGTTGGAGAACGCGCCGAGTATAAATGCAAAAGGGGTATGCATATAAACATCCCGTAAGGAGAATATAAATCACAGGAAATATTCCGGATATTTGAAATTGCAGACCTTCTGGTTTGAGAATAGTATACACCGCGACGAAAATAGCGAATTGATATCCCGAAAATAGAGTCCAATTAAGGGCGTTGAAAATAAACTCTCCTAGACGACAAAGTTTCTTCAAAATGACACTTAATTAATCAGAATTAGCGACGGTTTATTAACAAAATAGGTCGCGAAAGAAAGAAGATAAGCTCGTGCGGCTATTTTGTCAGAGTAATACACAACACAACACAAAAAGAACGTATAAAAGACAAAGACGGGCGGGTAATTGACGCGCGAATTTCGTCGCCCGTGACGTGTTCCCCATTGAATTCCGTTCCGCAGAGAGCTGCAGCGTGTCAGCGTCGCGCAAACGAACGAACCTCTCCTTCGTTAGAAAGCGCCGAGGCTTGCAGACTTCCTGTAAATACTACGCGGGTGTATGATTTAGCCTTTGGCTTTGGATTTCGCTTCGAGTTTTTTTTTGCTCTTATCTTGGCTGCATATGATTCTCTTAAAGGTCGAAATTTCGATGATAGTGTCGACGGAGAAGTTTTAATTGATTTAATAGAAGCTTCGGGTGCGATTAATCATGATCCGAGTAAAAGAAACGAGTATACACTTGGTTCCATTCGGCAGTTGTATAATGTACGAATGAAAGATGAAAGAGGATCCGGTTCTTCTTTTGTCTCGAGCATACGCGTACGTAAATAGCCGGCAAGAGTATAACTAGTGGCCTAATCTGGCCATTATCGTATACACACAGGGAGAGCAAAGCGCACAGCGATTCATCCTCGTTAGATTAACCAGTGACACACAGAGTCGATATATTACCCGGTTTAAAAAGAGCGAAATCGATTGGGAGAATCAAAGATCCTTTCTCTCTATGCAGCAGCAGCAGCAGCAGCTTGGGTAGCTGCACTTTGCCATCATGTCTAGAGAGAAAAGGGAAGGGCAACGATGTTCGCCTTCTGCATCGTCTTCTTCTTCTTTTTCTCTTTTTCCTCTCCTCTGGCTCTCTTCCTCTACAGTTTCTTTTTCGTCCTGTTGCTCTGTTTGCCGTGTGTGCAGCAACAGCAGCTACTATATACACTGCGTCACCGTTCCCAAGCGTGGAGAATTTTGAACTGGATCGTTCTTTCTTTCTTAGCTCTCTATCCCGTTGTTTGCGTCTCGTGTAATCTTCTGCGCAGCAGCAGCTCTTCTTCTTCTTTATAAAAGCGCAGTAGGCTTAACAGTTATATTCAGAGTATAACTCTTTGTTATCGATCATTTCGATTAGATTTACTGTTGGATCGAGCATCTCGAGTGCTATGTACTGGGCAGTCTCGACTGTACGGATAACTTATACCTAATAGACACTGACCACACTATGTATGTGTATCGACTCATCATATTTATAGAGATGAATAGAAATACGTGGTATTCGATCGATTCGATACGCTGAGCTAATTATAAATACGGTATATTCGTATATAATATCATAAAACGTTGTGAAGATCCCTTAAAGTCCCATAATATAGCTTCTCGATTCGTCGCGCCTTTTTTGCTGTGCGCGTCGAGACTCTCAGTCGAGCTTTTTTTTATCCTTGTTTGCTCTTGGGAACCGTATATACACGATTTATATATATATATAATACGAGGGAGCGAATGGATCTCGCATCAACGTCCCATCTGTCCTCTTTTTCTCTCGATTCTCTATAGGTTCCATATGCGATTTTTTTTTCGAGCTTATCTCTCGGCTATAATAAGATTAATCGATTATTCGGGAGAAAAGTTACGAGATTTCAGAAACGTTTCTTGGAAACACTTCATTCATTTTACACCTTTTGGAATACCTCTCACGGGATAAACAACGTGTTGTGCAATATTTAATAGCAAACCAGCCTATACAAAGCATTTCAGGTCCTCTCTTTTTTCAAAAAATGACAACGACATATCGCTTCCTCGATAACACACAACTTCGCAACCGCAATGTTACACGATAAAAGTCAAATCGCGACGCGATTCTTCGCACTACGCCGCAGCGATGTAGAATAAGGTCCGTATACGATTCAATAGCTCGGATGATTGGAGCGAGCTGCAGCCGAGAAAAGATGCGAGTCTTGGATAAGCTTGTACACTATACTCGCTCGTTGTATATATATATGCTTGTACGCCTCGTTGACACGAGAGGAATGCCGCGTGCGAGCGCGTGTGGAAAAAAAAGCTATCGCGCCTTCTTTTTCCATCTGCGGTTGCGGCGGTGATAAAAAAAAACGAAATGATGATCTTTGACTGCAGTTTCTGAAGCGGTATAGTATGGTGCGATAATTCTCGAAAATATTGTTCGTGACGGGTGTGGTTGCGCAATTTTTTTTTTTTAAATTGGTGTTCCGTTGCGTGGGTGGATAACTTGTTTGTTGATTCTTTACATAACTAGACTGTATATGCTCGTAATTATGCATAATCATAACGTTAACCAAACCGTCTCTTTTTTTTCTGTTACAGGTGAGTCAATATATTCCGCAAACTGAGCGGGTAACGCTCTTATCTGTGACTTATACACAGCATCGTGTTCGTAAGTACAGAAAAACAGAATCGAATTATTCAATTTGCAGCGGCACAAAAGAAACTCTCTCGTAACGTCGTTTCTTTACTCGACGATCATTTTCACGCTGCTCCGGAGTGGCACAATAGAGTCAACAAAATAAAAACCTCTTGGCTGCAACTCGTAAAATAAAACCGAGAAGAGCTTTGTTCTTTACTTTATCGTCCGTATGCGGTTTGAAAAAACGGCTGCACGAGTATAATATATAAAGTCCACATTTAGACCGGAAAATTCGCTCTCCGCAAAGCGTATATACGGAAGAAGGAAAACAACGTATATACACTCGAAATCAAGTGCAACGATAAAAGCTCGTTAAGCAGGTAGATTTCGCTCTACGAAACAGCCTTGCGGTATGGTATGCTAACGAGGAACAGTCGTCGCGGTTGAATTAAGCGCGAATCTTTACTACAAAGAATGACAATTCAATGGAACGTTAAATCCTATAGCGAAGTTTTATAACGACACCGCCGGAAGTATCCGTAACACTTACCTGGGCGAATTCCTCACACGCGTAGGGATCGAATTTCTCGCGTTTGTTTTGCTGATTCGCCGAGAGAAAAAATGCGCGACGACGAGTTCTACGCTCCCTGTTTGTTTATACGCGCATATACACCCGGGCGGAATCGATTTGTTTGGCCAGTGTAGCGATAAAAAAAGGAAACTTGTTTTAATCGCTGCAGCTTTTTCGTTATTATCCGACGTGTGTATTATTTTTAGACGTAATAAATTAAAACGAAGAGAGTAAGATAAGAATCGGTCTCGAACACGTTTGGAACATCTGCGACTCGAGCTGTAAAGCTGTCAATTTTTCACTCTACAAAACAGCTGTTGGAAACGTGTGTGTGCGCGTGAAATTCTTCTTTTATAACCTTGGGAGTACGGTTGCACTTGCAAAAATTTTTCGAATCGAATTATCCTACAAGATCATCGCGCGTCTGCGGTGTCTTTTTCCACGGCTGCTTTACGACGACGTAACGTTATATATATAGGGTGGATGACGCATTCGCGACAATGATACAGCCTGTAGGGTTCGCTCGTGCATGACCGATATATACGGATAGATCTGCGCACACGTTTGCGTTTTATTCTTCTTCTTTTTTTTTTATCTGCTTCCGATCGCGTGAGCCGTCGTGTGTGGAGAGGTGAACGTGAGAATTAAGGCTGTGCTTTGATGAGAGACTTTGTTACTGGAAAGGTGTGTGGTTATAGGAATTATAGTGTTGTTTCGAGGAGATATAGACCTTGGAGTTGTACTCAATCGATCAGCGAATGTAGCAACCGAAAAAATTCAATTTAATTACAAACCCAAGTGCAGAAGAGTAGTTCCATCTTTCCACAAGAGCATAGCCGATAACTCGGCGATAAGACAGTCGCTCACGGCGCAGCAGCAGAAGCTTTGTGCCACACAATCCACCTCGCAATCCACAAAGAGAAAAGAGGAGCTGCCGCTGCATTGTGTCGTCTCTCTTGGAGAAGAATATACACAAGATAACGAGCAAGATAATGTCTTTTCCCTCTCCTTACGCGTATAATACTCGCACACCAGCGGCACCTACTCACTTCCCTTTCAAGAGAGAAAGATCCTCTCACGACGACCTTCGCGCCGATTGCGGCAGAAAGAGAGAGTGACGACGCCGCCGCCGCCGCTGTGTGTGTGGATATGAAAAAACACATAGGGGGGTATAAAAAAAAGGGAGATGTAAAGATCGCGAGCGGAGCACCTTGAGCACCTTCTTCTTCTTCGCGTGTGTGTGAGAGAGATTATTTATGGAATTCTTCACGGGACCTTCGGTCGCTTATTCTTCTTCGTTTTTATTGTATATATATATACCTACACTCGTTAATGATTTACAAGCCGGTCGAATATTTAAAATCAGAGTGTATAGGCGATTAATATAACTTGGTGAAAAGAGCGACGGTATACATATACACATACACGCGCGATTACCGCGTCTTATCTCTATCTCTTGGTGGTGGCACGAGGAGAGTAATTCAACGCGGGTAATTCAATGCCCGTTGCTGTGGCTGCGGCGTATATTCCGTCGAGTAAAACTGTATACTTTATCCGATGCTAGTGTGTTCCGTAATCATTCCGATGCGCACACACACACACGAGCTTGAAACGAGGTTTTTTCTCAATGAATGAGACTTGACGGAAAAGTGTGTAGTTTTTTTTAAAAATAATTATTGTTTTTTGGTATAAACTGTGTATTGTTTGAGGAAAATCTGATGATTTAGTGAGAGTTTACGCGAAATTTACGATAGGGTTTGTTATACCACAAGTTGCGGTGTGTATAAGTAAGCGATACGCAAAAATTCGAAATTCGGTTCACCGCAGACTCCCGTTTCATGTACCTATATATACAGTTTATATTAAGAAATAAGCGACGCCATTGTATATCCATTCACTTTTCTCAATTTTTCCATATATGTTAATATCAATACTCTCGAAGATAAACATCCTCGAACTGCAACAATGATTCAAAGTCAATCTCCTCTATAATCCAGACGAAAAAAACTCGCAATAAAAGCAACGTCAGTCCAGTACATCAGAATCGGACACGCATCGTTTGATCTCAAACGGGTTTATCCGCGACTGCATCCCGTTGTCTTATCCCTCTTTGTTCAAACACAGTCAGCGCGTAATCCCCAGCAAATAAACCCTACAGTGTCTCTCTCTCTCTCTCTCTCTCTCTCTCTACTGCTTCAATTCCAATAGCCGTATATAACACACATACACGTCCGTAATGCGGACGACAGACGGACAGCTGTGGCTTGTATATGTGCCGGTGCGTATAACGGCAGATTACGCGCGTAGCTATGCGCGCTGCACGCGCTTTCTATATCGATATATTTATATATTCGCTTCCTTTTATTTTTACACGTGGTGCGCGCTGGCGCTAAATCACTTTCCGAGCGTTAATTATTCGTTTCCGTTAATTAACGATCAATTATATTATCGGAGTCAGAGGAGCTACTGCGGCAAATCAAAAGGTTATTGTATATAAGGTTTTTAGAACACAGTACGATATTGAAGTCTACTGCGGCAGCTGCGCAATGCAACGAAAGATGTAGGTTAAAAACGTGTAATTATACGTATCGCGAAGGAAGAAGAGAGTATATACCAGGGTGCTGTTGTGGCGCAGTAGTAAATCTCTCGAATGCGAAATTGAAGCTTATCGTTTTCGCGCCTCTAATTAAGGCGTTAATAACGAACTCGAAAGAGAGGAAGCCGCGAGAATTGATTAGATCTCTCTTGGCTGGCTTTTTCATTAATTGCGCGGAGTCGCCTCGTCAAGTTCAACTCAGAGGATTTTCTATTGTCTGTGTATACACGCAGTCGAAAGAAAGTATTGTTTCTATAGTGAGAGAAATTTCCGAGAGTTGTAGTATATGAACGATTGTTCGTCTCCATAGCCTTCACTTTTTTCGGATGTTTTGTGATTTATATACGCGAGAAATTCATTAATAACCGTTAAAACAATATTTCCCCTTTCATCAGCTGTACGCTCGCAATAAATCTCGAATTAACGCTCTCATAAAGCCGCTAGATGAGTATCTCTCGCGCATAGCCTAGAAACTCTTAGAATCTCACTTTTTCCGGTTTCCAGATCAAACGGACGCGAGAAATAAATGATAGATGACGAGATAGATGATAGATAAGTCGCTCCGTAAAGGCGATTTCTCTTAATTATAATCAGATCGCGGCTACTTCTTCGAAGCTCGACTTCTTCTCTGTTTTTCTTATACACATGCGATTTGTCACGTAGAGAAGCAACGAGCGACGATTTGCATAATTCCCGATCGGTATGTAATCGTTTTCCGGAGGTGGAGGAGAAGAAGAAGAAGAGAACAATGGGCCGTACGTGCGACACGTGTTCTTCGTGTAAAACTTGTAAAATCGATCGGTGTGTGATAAATTTTTTTTTTCTGTTTCTCTCGTGATTCAAGTCTCGGGTATGTCGTGCGTTTCAGCGATGTAGATTGAATATTCCTCGCGGGAGAGAGCGCTTGGAATTCGTTAAAAGTTTATGCGTATTGGTTGATTGAATTCCGCTTAATATAATGCGATTTCCGGAAAGCAATAAAGTGTAAATTGAATTTCCACAGCTCTCCGATGAGTTTCCAATTATACGCGAAATTCAAATCCCCAGAAAGATACAGCGACAAACTCGTATACTCTCGAAAGTGAAAACCCGATCTCTAAAATTTTGCTCTCGATCGATTCGCTCGTACATACCATAATAATATAACGTGTGAGAGAGTCTATACGCGTATTAACGACAGCGCGACGACGTCGACGTCTCGCTCTTTAATGCTTTCGTAAACGCGCATTCCGCGATGTCGCCGGGCGTTATTATGAAGGCTGTACGACGCAGAGCATTGGTATTCATAAAGGCACACGCGACGTTGTTGCCTCCGGTCTTGCCTTCTATAGGCTTGCGGATGCGTAGAAACTGCATATCTCGTCGTGTCGCCCCTTGTGTGTGTTCTCGTGTGTAGAGTTATTTTTAGTAGTATAAAGCCGTGGTTTTCGTTGTTTGAGAGCTTTTTTGTGGGTTATGGGGTGAATTCATTACGTTTGATGATACATACACGTGTAGCTAACATCCTTTTTTTTTCTTCCTTTGTTTCAGGTGAGTGTTCTTGACACGGACGTATATAATGAGTATATTCAGCGGTTGTATGGTAACGTTGTGAACTACGAGGGTCACTCTCTCGTTCGTTTTTTTGCGCCATTACACTTTATCCCTCGGCATTTCTCATATCGGAAAGCTCCTCTTTTTCGATCCGAAAAAGAAGCAGCTAATCCAACGTAATCGAAGTTTTCCAGCCAGACGGCAAACAATCCATGCGTGCACAGCTACTTAGGTTCGCCGGCCGCTCGTGTGTATAGACACAGCTAATCGATAGTCGACTCGGGTTCGCGGGACGATATTTAGAGCGGGTCAACGTCGCCGATGAATTTTTGATAACCGCGACACGGCACGCTATGTACTATTCTTTACTTCGTTTAATAGCCCAGAAACATGCAGGGCCTTGAGAGGTTGATAACTCCGCGCCTCCGCGTTAAAAGTTAATAGTCCTTTTTTTTCGCTCTCGTTATTCTTATAATACAGTTTAATTCGAGTCATTCTCCACTAGCTTCTAAATTCGGTCAATTCGTATACACACTACTGTATAGGAATAATCTTTCGCCACACGAAATTACGCGGTCATTGTCGCCGTCCGGTTTGCATCACACACCACATGCTTGCGGGGGGGACGACGACGACACTTATAGCACATCAGAGGGAGAGACCGAAAGACAGATGCAAGCGGCGACATTTTCTCATTGTGCAATTCTTCTTTGCCCTGATGTAGCAGTGGCAGAAGTAGCTAACTAACGTTGCGCAGCCAGAGTTTCGCGTAATATTCGCGCCGCATTTATAATATAACGTTGTCGTCGCAAGCATTTGACGCGTTTTCTTATAAGGCGAAACGGGATACCAAGTGCCTACACAATTTCGGAGTTTTGATTCCTGTTTCGATGAAGAGTTAATTAACAGATTAATATTGCGCAAATCCACCTGAAAGCTCTCGTTAATTATCCGAATAATCACCGCCTGTCGAGTAATACGAGGATCAGAGTCGATATGTGTACACACGTGTGCTGAGTGTATTATAAGAATCCGCGAGTTTGAACTTTCAGCGGCACACCTCTCTTGGGATATTTCTGCAACTGGCCGCCACGAGAGAGAGAGAGAGAGAGAGTGAAAGAGATGCGGCGTGATTTCGACATTCCTGTCCGCAGGCGTTCGGTGCATCGCGAGTTTCATTGAAAACAACCTCTCGCTTCCATACACACACATGAGACGATGAGTTATATCGGATTTTTGCAATAACTCGCCGGGAAAGTCGTGTTTGGTGCGCAAATATTTTCGGAGACGAGGATACCACCACTGCATATGCGTTATTATAAGGACTTAGCTGAAAATAGACGCGACGGTGTATATTCTTGTAGTGATTCAAGCGATTATTTTTATGTAAGAAAACAGCTGAAGTCGATGAGTATGAATCACGAAAAATCCCATTAATTTATCATTTCATATTCAGCTTTGTTCGGTACTATAGTCCGATTTAGAGCAGCGCGATGAATCATTTTTAACGATGATAAAAAAAGCACGACTTCCTATACTTTTTAATAAAGAAAACTCGCGTCTATAACTTTTCCATGTAACGGATATACGATTATTCTCTCGAGTATATACAAGTGAAAATCGCATAGCCTTAATCGATCCTGCCCTCGAATCGCAAGAGGCGCGTCCGCACAGATAAACGAGTCCGAAAAAACTCATAGGTGTGCACGAGTATGTATTATATCGACTCTATACTCTCATGTGCGTTCGTTAAGGTGCGCATGTATAAATCGACTTTCATATAACAGCCGCAACGTCTAACAACACGTGTACGTACGTGCGGCTATGCACATGCAGTTAAGTGTGTGTGTGGATGTGGTCGATAAGATCGAGTGAGAACAGCGCGTTACACTTTCTCCGGTCAGCCGCTGCTGCTGCTAATTTCGCGGCCCATTTTCCCCTCTGACTTTATGTGTTGTATTACAACTCGGTTGTTGCACCTGATTCGCTATTTTTTTTTTTTCGATTAAGTTTTTCAGCTTCGGTTAATTCGTTGTGAGATGGCTTGTCGCATTTAGCCACGACAAGCTTCAATTATTATATCCATTGATATTATCCTTCATGAATATTTAATAGAATTTCGCAAATGGATATGTATTTTATGTATAAGTTTCTCGGATTGAAAGTTATAAATAGGGATATAGCGCACTTGACTTTATTACAGAGGAGAAGTGGAGCGATTGGATTCGTACATACTAGGTCGAGAGAGTATCTTAAACAATATATATTAATCGCAGAAAAGAGTCGAGTAGAGAGATTCAAATATTGGTTATTCCTCTCGAGCATGACGATTATCTGCTTTAAAAGTAGGCTTGCTCGAGATCCGCAAGACAGCACTTTCTTTATCCACGATCTCCGACTTCTTTCTTAATTATTTAGCTTAAGAGAAAAAAAAAACGATGTTCAAACTTTCTATTCAATTACTTTTAGTCTGTATAAATTCCCCAAAAGCTCGAGTAACGAGAACAAGTGCTAGGTAGAGAATATGCGAAGGTCGTAGCGATTTATGCTCTGCAATTGGATCACACAGCAAAAAAATCCCTTGAGAGATTATCGGTTTCGAAATCAGACAATGAGCTTGCGAAACACAACATTGCAAAAACGATCTCACATAGGTATTTCAGGAATGTCTAGATTCATGTATAAATATACCTTCAGCTGAGAACATGGATCGCATCCTCAATACACATTGACTTTTCCAAACAGCGTATATATATAAAATACAAAGGTCTTTCACTCCGTGGCGTCGAGAAGTAGCGAAACGAGTATACGCGCGTGCTCGCAACCTCGAAACGAAGTAGTCCAGCGGCTATCGCTCTCGTGTACACTGGAAGCTTCGATTAGCCAACCTCCTTTATATCGTCGCGCACTTGGCAGTCGAACGGAAATAGAGCCCCGAAAAATTATATATCTCTACTGAGGAATTCAACAACTCCTTTCTCGTGTCTAAATAATGTTTATAGGAGCTTTTTAACCCAAATTTAATCAGCGTGTAAGCTCTATTAATCACGGATCATCGATATAAGCTCGACGACGGAACAAATCCCCCGGAAATCCTCGACACCATCAATCTCCTAGTCCACGAAACAGAAGAAATAAAGGGCGTTGGCTGCGTGCGTGACGACGACGCCCGGCAGAGATCAAACAGCCCGCACGTCGTCGACTTGAACTTTTGGCGGCAGGTCTTTTTTCTTCTTGACTATTTTCGTCGGTTCTCCTCTTTGGCTAGACCGATTAGTCAAGTGCGATCGGATTTTCTCTCTTCGGGTAGCACGTGATTCTGCATCTCATTGAGAGGATCGGCTACTGCTTCTTTATTTTTTTTTCTTTACAATCGCGTTGAGTAACGCCGACGAGTTGTAAACAGGGAAAGAGGCTTTATCAGCAGCCGCAGTGTTCTTTTTCTGATTCATTCGGTGTTTTATTCTGCATGACTAAAAAAACAGTTGAGTTTTTATTATTGTACAAGTGTGACGAATCTCTCTCTTTCCTTTTCTCTCGCAAAGTGTCTGTGTATGACTCAGCGTTAGATTCTAGTAAAGATCGCGTATTACTCCTATCAATTAGCCTTTTTTTTTATTGGCACTGACAGTCGCGATAAAGCCATATTGACGAGTCAATAATCATGAAAATTAAAAAGCCATCATCTCTCTAAACCCTCATATTAATACACAGTAGTATACACGAGAGCGTCTTCTTCATCGTCCCTTATATACATTCCCCTTTCTCTTTCTCTTTCTCTCTCTCTCTCTCTCTCTGTGCGCACGACATACCGACGCATCATGCCCAATTCAACGAGCGCTCATTGCGCTTGATTAATTAATCTTCCAATTGGGCCTCATTATCCCTGCCGCCGAGAGGCTTATCCCACCCGACATTCCTTTCTCTCCCTTTAGCCCCTTTCTCTCGTGAGCATCAGACGAAGAAAACGCTGTGCCAGTGAGTCGTCTAAATTTAATGCGACAACGGTTGTATTTCCGTTGTGTGTATCGCGTAGGAAAACTCTGTTTACGCTTCGAGCTGACGATTGATAGAGTCATGACTTTTCCAGCGGATGTGGCGGGGAAAATTCTGTTTGAAAACCGTAAAGAGCAAACTGGAAGATTATACTTACCACAATCTAGGAGAAACAGTTATCCCATTTGATACTACTCACTCTCTCAAGTCTAAGAATAGCTGCCGTCTCTTCTCGTTCTCCAGAAATCATGCAAATCGGCGCAAATTGTTCAAGCATTTCTGACGATTGAGATTCCTCTCTCTCTCATGTCCGTATAACATCAGCGGCAGTAGTATAGTCGTCTCTCAACGAGCTGGGAATTGGCATTGCACACATCCGTCGCCGTGCAGTCTCTCTAATGCACCTTCATTGCGAGCACACCCACTTGCTTCTCGGCCGCGAACTTCAAACCGGACATGCTCGTATACATATATCGCTTGAATGTATATATATAGAATTAGGCAACGACGAGGAGGAATTTTCTCGCGATATAATTGTGTCTCAGCAGTAGATAACCTCTCGTTGTAGAATAATTTCTCAGAAGAGAGATAGAGAGGTAGACGCGACGCTGTACCGTTTTTCTCGTCGACGACGACGACGCAAAAAAAAAGGAATGAGCTATGTGTTTGCTCTGATCGAGGAAATAACTGGCTCGGAAAATTGCTCTGTGTGTTGCACTCGACGTCCCCAAGGAATGTGTATATAGACCAGACGGCTTGTTTTCTTGTATATTCGAGGAGGAGAATCGATGCTGCTGCAATGGCATTTCTTTCTCTTCCTCAGCGACGACTGGCTATGACACTGGATGATGTAGATCGATTTCGCTTATAAATATATACATCTCGATAACACTTTATTTCCCAAATCCGATATCCAACGTTTTCTAATCCAGCCACTCCCCGGTGTCCATATTTGCGCGGCTATCGTATTAGCTAGAATTTCAATTATTCCATTGCGCTCAGACGTATATACACCTACGGACAGACGCTTCGGCAAATACACACAGTATACGACTGGCGGAAGGCTCGGTTGCACGTATATATAGCAGCGAGGATCGATGAACCACGGGGAGCTTTAAGCTCGAGTTTGCGTGTGTATAAAAGCTCAGCTGTATTCCGGAGCTTGCGGAGCCGCGAAAAAAACGCCAGTCCGGGCTTTTCATCAAGCTATGACCTGGATTCGAGGTTTCGAGCTCGGAGGAAAAATGAAAAATCTTAGCTTGTGTGTACGAGAGTAATGAGAAGCATTTTTTTTTTTTTATTGCGTTGAACAAAAATCTTGTACCTCGATAAAACTCATTATCAAACCATTCGTGCGTACGTTACCCCCTTTCATTGCACTGTGCCTCGTACAATGTTATCGATCGGTCGTTATACGTTCGCGTTCTGAAATAGATTGGATTATTGAAGTTTCTGTCTTGCGATCGCAGAGAGCCTCGGTGATGATTCGTTCGCTACGATTATCCGATGATTCACGCGGTTTGTCTGAATTTTTAACGAAGCCTGTCGAAAGCCGGAAATTAGCTGGAGCTTCGCTTTCAGCATATTATAATCAGAGCTATTAAGTACTCGGTAAATAATACATATATGCAGCCGAGCGTCAGAAAGAATCGATGTGTCGATATTACTATTCAAGATAGTACCGGAAGCCGGTGTTTCTCAAGTTTCTCGCTGGACCGTCCGATCGTCAGTGTTAAGTGATGCGTCAGGTTTTATTAAGTTTCTCAGATAGCGATATCGGGGAGTATCAATTATTAGTCACCCGCGTGTTACAGGACTGATGCGCTTTCTTAGGAATCATCGTACAATCATTTAAATGCTCGTCGCGACGACTCGTGTTACCCAGAAGAATTTCCATTTGGATGACACCTATTATACATTGACAATCGCTTCATTCAAGCAAAAAAGCTGGCGCTGATCAATGTCGCGTACAACAAGTCCTGTATAATACAGAGAAACCGAGAACGATTGAATTTTCTCGTTAAAATATTCGATCGTTCCAGAAACGCCGCAATTAAACGTTCCTCCGATCAATGAACCAAAGCATCGACTTCCCAGCTATTTCCAGAGTCGGGTATACATATACACATCAGGGACTCCCCCTTTCGTGCACACGGAGGGAGATAAGACGTTGACTTATCATATGGGAATGCGCATGAATATACGGCGGCTCTTTCTTTGGAAAAGCTCTCGTGTATTTGCCTCGTCGTTATCCCTTGTCGATGAATGATGTCCCTTGTTTGCTTGAGACGTCGTCAGCGGCGGCACTTTTGACAGGTTTTGGATTACGAGATATACGGGTAGAGCGAGCTGTTGCTGCTGTTTCGAACCAAGGACGGAATGTGATTATATTATGCGTGTATGGGTTTTCTTTCTTTTGCTCCAGTTTGGGAAGATTTATAGGGGATAGTTTCGGCTGTAAAAAGTAAAAGCTTTTAATTGACTTTGTTATCGGGGTTATACCCTAATCTGTTCGAATAACTCATACCACACACACACACACACACACACACACACACACACACACACACACACACACGAGAATAACAATCCCTCGGAACCCCCGTGAACTCGCAGCGTATATAAAACCTATTTCAAGCTCGAGAGCGGATACACGCATTCCCGAACGAATCGAAAACACCGGATGTAGGGATTTCGAAGCCGCTGTTCTCTATCAATGCCACTATACGTTATATATACGCATTAAAAATCAACTCTAAGAGAAGAATTTCGAGAAAAGGGCGGTGTCCTCTTACCTCACTTATCTCTCTCTCTGCGCAGCCTCGATTTTCCGAAGGCCTCTCTGCTACTACCCCGGCGGAAATCGATATCTCCGAGAGGAATATGTTTCGTCTCTCACAGGCTCTAACAATGGGTGGTCTGTGATTTTTCCCGTTGGCTCTTGATGCGAAACAAATACACACGAGGCGTGAGAGAGAGAGAGAGAGAGAGAGAGAGAGAGAGAGAGAAAAATAAACGGGGGAGATTACGCTGTTGCTTCGTTTTTTTTTCGAGTGTGTCTGTGTCTGTGTGTATGTGACTGATGCGAGGCCGGAGGAAGTGTGATTTCATTGAGCAAACAGCGCGTAATAAGCTCGATACGAATGTAATGAATGCAACGCGCTGTTATCTCTCTCTCTCTCCCTTCAGTGATGATGCTACAGGGCTAAATATAGAAGGGCGATATGCTCGAGCTTTTTTGAATCCTCGAAACTGTTGACTGTAAAATCCTTTAAAACTTTGCTTTCGACTCGATAGCGGAAAAATATCGCCGTAAAAAATAACGCCGAAAGCAGATCGATAAGTTCAGCGCGCTCTCGTCTATACAGCGTCGGGTGCAACGACCGAATTCTCTCCTCTTGCTTCTATATACCTATATATGGTCTAAAAACTTTTCAAATAAAATCGCACAGTCGTATATACATTTCCATTTGCGCATATAGTACAAAGCTCGCGCATAATCGACGTTTTAATTTCTACCGAACGACCAACAACCATAAACAAAAAAAATCTCAGTTCTTACATAAATTCAACGCATCAAAATTTCGATTTTTCAAGCTTCTATACAAGCGAAAAATCAAAAAGTAAAAATCCCAGTATTCAACAGAGCCATATAATACAGCCTCGCGAAATAATCCTACAGCAGCTCGGCGTCGTCGTCGTCGGCGGCGGCGGCGGCAGCATCCCACCGATCAATACCTCCGCACTCGACACACACACACACACACACATACATATATACATACATACGTATACACAGAGTGAGAGAAGCAACGGCGAGCGCGCGAACTACCGTCGCGCCGGGGCGGGGGATGCGCGTGTTGCCAGGCGACGGAAGCTGCGCGAGCTCCCGCGAGTTCATCGCCCCCTTTGCAAGAGAGAGAGAGAGAGAGAGAGAGAGAGAGAGAAGGAGTAGGAGGACGAGTTCGCTCTCGTTTTTTTTTTGTTTATCCCCACTCTAGGCTCTAGTGCTTTTCTTTATTGACGTACTCTCTTTGTGCTTGCGAATTACGTTTTTGATTCGTATATAGATAACGGTGACTTACGGTAGTTTGTACATAGTATGTATGTATGTACACTATTAATTAATTACTCGCTTTTCGCGTCCTTCGACTTTTTGCGGTATCTACGGTATACTAGCTCCGTTTTCCTCAGCATCGTCCTTTTCTTGTTATCTCTCGCTATAGAGTCAAGAGTCAAAAAGAATTTTCGCCGTGAAAAGTCACTGTCTTCCCCCTCCTCGATCTTTTTTCCGTTAAGTATCACAGACACTGCACACGTGCATACGCTTATAGGGATGAAGGCAATTAGAGGAGAGCCGACCGGAAAATCCCCGGGAAACAGATGCTGGCACACGCATATAAAAAATCTCATCGAAACTCAAGGTAGTAACTACACTTACACACAATGCCGGTTGTGCTCCTCTCCCTCTCTCTGCGGCACACATGTTCCGGCTTTATTTTCTCAAGCTTATTTCGGGTTGTCTCTCAGCGTGCGACGATGGGGCGAAAAGGGCGCGGCTCTCTCTCTCTCCGCATGGAAAACACGTGGGCCCCGTACGTGATTCGCCCGGTTTTCCTCGGATCTTCTCTCCGTATATATATATACAGAATTTACCATCGCGTTTATATTGTCGAAATATACAAGTGGTTGTGGAGAATTATTGCGAGTAATGCTAATTTGTCCAATTTTTTCCTTTGCAGAACGTCGACCATAAGATGAAGTTCCGCTCAAAGAAGGGCCAGTTGCCGTTCGTTGAGCTTAACGGCGAGGAGATAGCTGACAGCACGATAATCTTACGCGAGCTTGGACAGAAGTATGGCAAGGACATCGATGCCTGTCTCTCAACTGAGCAGAAGTCTGTAGCTCACGCAACGATATCCATGATTGAGAACCACCTCGTCTGGGTTGTCCATTGCTGGCGTACTAAGAACCTTGATCAGATGCTCAAGGGATACAAGGTCAATCTACAACACGCTCTTGGCACTCGTATCCCCAATGGAATCTTAAACTTCTTCTTCAAGTTCACGTTCGGACGCAAGGTGAGTTAGATCGAGCCGCTGGATCGAAGACTGGACCAACACACTACCCTATCACTTGTATACTCACCTTGAACCTGCACTCCTCTGTATAAACCCACCCTTCACCAACCCTTGGTTTGGTTTTTCTGCGTTTTTATACCTCTTTTTTTGTGTTTTTATGTAACGATAATATATACGTATACATCTTTTTCTTTCTTGTGTGTGTTATTTACTGATGGACACAGATGGAGACGAGAGAATGGGTCGACATAGCCTGTCCGTCTGTGTGATATACAATATTTAAGAAACGTAGTGGTTTATATAGTTTTGGGTTGTTTTTCTGCACGTTGATTTTTTCTGGGGTAGACAACGGTATATAAGAGTGAAAAATGGACAGGCACTTGTCAGCGCATTGGCACACGCGTTAGCTGTATAGCATGAGCTGTTAGAGACTGCATATACATATACTGTAACTAACATATACAGACGACAAACACCGGTACGTATTTCACTCTTAAAGTGTAAGACGTTCTTAGCATGTTGAGCAAACGAACAAACAGCAAAAAATAAAAAATAGTATACATACACTCCTTCACAATAAGTGTGTTGTGTTTCTAACGCGCGAAAGTATATTACGATAGTTAGTATAGACGACGGCAGCAAAACTGTGTTTGTGTGTGAGAGAGAGAGAGAGAGAGAGAGAGAGAGAGAGAGCGAGAGAGAAAGAGTAAAAATGCAAAAAAAAGGCGACACAACTTTACGCAACGACGACGACAATGCACAATATGCGCTGAGCTCGCGTTGCGTAAGTTGTGTCCGCAGGTATAAACGAGAACATGCCGGCCGTCCATATTGTGTTGGCTAGTCAAGAATGACGCGGTATGGTCATTTGTAGTGAGAAATAGTTGGATTGGTTGCAGGGAGCGAGAAAGGTCAAGGCTCAGGGCATGGGAGTCCACACGCCCGAGGAGGTGCTCCAGTTTGGCTGCGACGATCTCAAGGTGCTCTGCGACATGCTTGCCGACAAGCCATTCTTCTTCGGTGACGAGCCCACCACGGTAAGCTTCCCTTCTCCATACAATATACACCGATCTCTTTTACACTAGTGCAATGACATTAATTTTTGTTCTTCTTTCAGCTCGACGTGGTCGCGTTCGCCAATCTGGCTCAGATCCTGTACATCGACAAGGAGATCCCATTCGCTCTCCGTGACTACATGCAGGAGAACTGCCCGAACCTCGTTGGCCACTGCTCCAGAATGAAGGAACGCTGCTTCTCCGACTGGGATGAGATCTGCTCGACCCTCGACATGAACACGCACCTGCCCAAGCCTGAGAAGACCGAGGAAAAGGAGGGCAAGGAAGAGGCGAAGGAGACCAAGGAGTCCAAGGAGGAGAAGGAAGGCGACAAAGAGAAGGCCGACAAGGAAGAGAAGGACGTGGAAAAGGACAAGGAAGTCGACGAGAACAAGGAGAAGGACAAGGAGGGAAAATAAGAGCCCTGCGCAGACCAAGGGACGAATCGACACACCGAGACAAGACAACCGACGGATATGATATGATATTGTGTATCGAAGGAGAGAGAGATTTTAAAGAAGACAGATGAGAGATGTCGAGAGATAGATAGAAAGAAAGAGAGAGAGAGAGCGAAAATTATTAGTGTATGTTGGACTCTTTTATACTTGATGCTCTCTAATTAATCTTAAGATCGAGGAGGGAAAAACATGCATGTGTGTTTTTTTTTATTATTTCGACGAAATATGAAAGAGTTATTGTATCGAAGGGGGAAGAAAACGGAGCGCTACACGCAGACGACGTTTTCTTCTCATCTTTTCTCTCACTTTGTGTTTCTTTTTTATTTTGTATTATTGTAAGTTCTCTTATATTTGTTTAATTATATGCATTGCAATTATTTACATTGTCACGTATATATATTATGTATGTGTATTTGTATAACAGTCGAACACAAGCTCACGCGTTTGCAGCAGTATTTTTGTCGCGAGGAGATAATAATAAAAAGTTATATGACGATGAATTTCCGGTCTCTCCCTCTGGCGGATTTGATTCGATCTTTTTTTTATTAAGTCATTAGTAAGCCATAGTGTCTATAACGCAATATTATCGAATGCAATAGCCTGTCGTTGTGGACAAAACGAGGATAATGGGAATTCGCAATTTGCAATGTATGTGCGAGGCATAGAGATTTTTTTTCAAATGCATTACTATTATTATTATTATTATATTATCTGCGTATGCACGACGGTTTTTCTAAAAGATTAAAAAGTGTACCGGTTTTATGCAAAACGAAGTTACCAGACGACGAATCTTTTATACACAAACGAGAACCGCGTGACCCACGTTTTTTTGTACGAAACTTGTGAACAAAAAACGATTAACGAATCTAAAATTGTAATAATAAAAAACTTTTTTAACGACAAAGCGAATCACCCTTTTTAAGATTTTTCAACCTCCGGTGCGTCTGATTTACATTGACAAAGGAAAATGTAGTTTAAAAATTATAAAATGTGTAATCTCTCTCGTCGATACCACGATCTTGTCAATCGCGAATTAAGCGAATTAAAAGAAATAACAGCTGCGAATAGGTATAAAATGGAAAAGGAAAAGTCGCAGATTAGCCTCGCTAGTCCATTAGCTCTAACTCAATATAATTAGGCAGGTGCGAAATACGTAAAGGCGAAAGGCATGGGTGAAAAGGAAACGATGCGCACGTCTGCGACGAAGCGACACACGCATTTATGCACACTCGTACACCTACACACCGCTCACTCGCACACACCCACACTTACACAGACACAAAAAATGTAAACACGCTAAATATGCTTTATTATTAGGAAAATTGAGGATTGAGTAGAGTTAGCGGGCTAGACTGTGATGATTAAGAAGATAAAAGAGTCGACATTGCATCGGAGGATTTTGTCAGGCGTTAGTTTATAGTTAAAGTAAAAAAAAAGAGGAGTGGCACTTCATTCGATTGAGAGAAAGGAGTTTATGAAATTTTATGGAAAAGTGACAAAGGAAAGATTTAATATGCTATTGTATTGTAGATTAAGGGGACGAGGAAGTCCCTCGGCTCACGACTGAGTTTAAAACGTTATGCGCGTTTGAACATTGTAATATATAAAGGTTTTTAATTAATCGTGTAAAGCTTCTGAAGTGCGAAAGTTGGTCTTTTTCCGGCATAGTAAACCACGATCGAAATTTGTATTTTTTTATTTTTCCTCTCGCTGTTCGATTCTCGAATTCGCCAACTTTTGTAAATCTACAAAATGCAAAACGCAACCGCGAATCTGAAAATGGAACGGCGACTGGGCGAAATGGAAGAAGAGAGGATTGAATGATCTCTATTGTTATGTGGAGTTGAGGATCAAAATTCGCATCTATATAGTAATTGCCCATTATGCAGCTTGAATTGGTTTTTACAGAAATCGGAGTATATTACAATGAAGAGCGTGCAGAATAATTCTTAAGAGAAAAGATGAAACCAATTTATCGTCTGACGTCACTTGGTCGTTTCCGAAGGAGACTTTTGCATCGCCTTTGCAACGCCGCCGGTCGCCCGATTTCGCCTCTGTTCTTGGCTTGAATTTCTTTTTCTCTCTTAGTTGCGCGCGTTTGCCGAACAACAGCGCGCGTCCGACTTTCCACGAGAAAAAGGGCAAAAAAAAGCTAAATATCCTTTTTCTCGCGGAGCACGCATAGTGAAGACGCAACACTTTTGTTCGGCAACGATGAAGTTCTTGTGTGTCACTCTCGAGAGGCGAAATCGAGCGATCCTCACACTGGCGGCGTTGGATTTTAATTGTCAAATCGACGACGCTCGTTGTTTATATTGTATTGGCGCTTAACTCATTATTATAAATGTAAACACATACACACTCAAGCATAACACACCACACACATGAAACACGGCTCGAAGTCATCTTCTCATTCTCGTAGCCGCGATTAACAAATACAAGAAAAAGGAAAAAAATATTTAAAAATGTATAAGAAACAAATTCATTCCCGTCTTTTGTATCTTTATAGTCCTTTTTTTACGTCTTTTTTTATACACGAATCTGACAAGCGTCGTCGGCCATGCGTGCGACGTCGGCGAAATATTATTAATTATAATTATATTACATTTATTTGTATATTATAGAAATACGTCATATTGTATGTTTCTATGTGCATTATGTACAGGCGAAGGCAGCCCATAAACACGCGATGAAGTGGTGAAATAAGAAGATTATTCAAAAAGAAAAAGCTATACACATTTGTAAGATGTATTCAATTGAAACGCGATTATTAATGATAAACAATAAATGAAATAAAAACAAACAACCAGCTCTCTCTCACGTATATTCACAAAACACACAACAACAACACGAGTATATATATAAATAGGTAAAAGAAACAACGCTGCAGTCGCGAATTTGCAGATTCGCGCGCGCTCTCAGTACTGATGATTTTTAATATCAAGTATATTTGTGTCATATAAAAAACTACTCTTTGGCGATGGGAAGAAAATTCGACTTTGCTAAAGATTCATCTATACAGTGGATTACAAAAATAAGGAGAGCCGGGCGCTTAAAGTGTGTGACAAAAAAAAAATGATATTATACAAAGTGTCTTTCACGCATCGAATAACTTAAACGACGTTTGATACGCGACGCGTTTCGATTCGTTGGTTCGATTGGTTATGATATATCAATGAATTATTATGATTTGAAAAAAAAAATCGCTGGGGAATTGAGTATAGGTCACTTCTTTGTTTCTGAAACTCGCGCGAATGGACACACTTATTGTATCTAAGCAGCTTAAACGATAATTATTAAACGATGGATGAGAAATGGAATGATAAAATAGGGATTGTGTAGAAAGAGCAGTTTTAGAAAGAGTCTACGACGAAGATGAAGAGGTTGGGTTCGTTTAGAATGATTGTTGCGGCGGCACCACCGAGTAGTAGAGCATATATAGCCATATATGCGTTAACAAAACAAAAAAAAAATAAATAAAAGCAACGGAAAAAACTGCAGAGTAAGCACAGAGTAGGAAGGCACCAGCCATAAACAGTAAGGCAAAATCTTGTAAGAGTAATATTAATGACAATTATATATAATATAAATATATATAAAAAAAAAATTATAAAATACGACTGCTCGTTTTATGCTCGGCGCTATACATTATTTCATTGTCATTATTATATCAGCATTTATTAATGATATACGGACGAATAAAATGTGTTTATAAATAAAACCAGACGCTTTTTTGCTACTTCTATATGCCTTTTTAGACACACCTTTGTAGAGCAATATTTCTTTTCATTTTGAGTTTTCAAATCAAGGAGTGTGGGACAGTAAGTATTGCAAGGTGAGTAAAAACGACGAGGATTAACTTTGATAATATACGTATATTGTTACTTACAGTTTGAGTTACAGAGGAATGAACGTTTCATCTTACTTATAATTTAAATTGCGCGCCCGAAGTAAGCGCTCGCGCTTGCACCGCTGGACTTGTTTTTTCATGTTTTGGCATAAAGTCGGTCTATTATTCTTAAACAAAGTAATTTTTGGATCGGACGCTGTCTGTTCACATGACCAGTATACAATCGACAAAGTTATCGTGTACAATATGATAATAAATGTAGCTTACAGCACCGTAAACGAGAAGATTCTAAATAAACGGATAATCTTCATCTTTCCATATTAGCATTTTCTAAAATGATTCATATAATAATAATAATAATAATCATAATAAATACGAGTGACTTTTTTCCTTACAATGATCTGTATGTACAAATTTTTTGTTAATTATATCTTGTCTTATCCTGTATAACGTTCTTTCGAGTATTCATATCACGTATATACAATAATCTTTCAAACGTCGTATAAATATAATTGTTATGTGCATAAATTTGTTCTTGATCGCTTTTTTCTTTATAAAATGGACCCCAACAATATGGAGCATGTAAGTGTGCTAAAAGTAGCCTACGATTTTTTCTTCCATATGTTGTCATTTTTTGCTTGATACATAATACACATACATATATGACACGACATTGTGTTATTAGTGACAAAAATATTGCACGAATAATCGTCGTCAAAGAATATCATTCTAATATCTGATCGGCTCAGGCTCAATAAAAGCGCTAAAATGTCTCGAAAATGATTGTATTATATTTCGTTATCTTTTTCACCACACGCTATTATTTTTCTCGATAAAAAAATACATCATATTTTTTCCATCATAAAAAGCGAACTTTTTCATAGTTTATTGTGAGAGAAACGAGAGGTTACACATACGTACTAAAATTTAATCGTAGATTATACAAGACTTTATATTATAATAATAATAATTGATTATATACCCAGTTGTAATTCGTGTGATTATTAAACTAAAGGTCAAAGATTGCTGCGTTATGTTGCTTTGATTTTGTTAAAACTCGACTGCTCTTTATAAGGAAACTACTTTATTTATGTGTTAGTTAATAAATTTCGATTGTTAGTGCCATAGTAAAATTTTCTAGTTTAAAATCTACCAAATCGTATATATTATTATATAGATTCGATATAGAAAATAATTATCATATAATGTTATTATCTTCAATATGATTCCAAACTGTCGCAACAATTTTGCTAGCTTTGAATATGTGCACTAAAGTTATTAAATTTAATGCTCTTTTTATTATTGCGATTGTTAAAATTCGGACTAGAATATTTTTCCTTGCCTTGAATTATCCAAAGTGACGAAAGATACCGTATTGGACGATAAAAAAATAGGTGTAATAATATAAACACAGCAATATAGATGTTGATCAATTTTGATTCTCCCAAGAACAGTTATTACATATGTATATATAGCTATACATAGAAGAGGATTAGAGATAAGTTATACACTCGTCGATCCAAAAATCACCCGCACTGGTCGCTAAAATATAGGGACGATGATATCGTTACATAAGTCTAAGTTTTATTCAACTTTTTTGTTGTTGTTCAAAATCCTAAGGTCATAAAATTCGCTACTTATGATAAAGATATGTGTAATAGGTATTTTTAGCCACTGCCATATGGAGGAAAAAAAATATAACAGCAGCTCGGTACTGAGTATCGTATAACGACTGATTTGCGCGATTGTTTTCTCTTTACGTTATATAATTTGATCTCCGTTGTCACACGCGAGAAAAAATAGAAAAAAAAAGGTATAATGAGCTTTTTACTATTAGCTTTCCTATTGTGCCGAGTTTTACGTGATATACGCGTACTTTTTTTGTCTAGGAATAGCCTATTAGAGACATTTTTTTCTGTTTTTCAAAATTTTACTTCAAAACTTTCACTTATAGTTTACAAACTAGGTATTTATTTACGAAGGCCGAAGCTCAAAAGGTTTTTTTCTCTGTTCTGGTCTACACTGGTATTACGCACTATGATTACCTGCGTTTTTAGCTCGATAGTATCGTAAGGTATTACATTTGATTCGACTCGTGATTTTTATACTGTATATTATATAAGAAGTATATGGCAATATAATATTATCGACTAAATGCAACGTCGAAGTTTTGAAAATCTTTCAATTTTCGGGTCAATCTTGCAATGCTGCAGTGGAAGTTGTTTTTATAGGAATGAATATCGGTTATATAATACTGATTTTTAATATAGTTTAATATGTTACTGGCTATATAAATGAATGTTCAATATGAGACTCGTACAAAGTATAAATATAATATTTTTGTATACTTCAAACGGACAACCAAATCGATCTTAAAATCAACGTTATAACAGCGAGAAAAGGAATTTTCAAAAGTTCAACGCCTACAATACCTTAAACTCGATAACCTACCGTCCAATCTCTCGACTGAGGTATTTTCCTCGTTAGAAACAACGTTCTCATGAAGGCCACTGATTAAACTTTTTTTTCCCTTACCCATCCGACTATGTGTGCCAAGAATGTGTACATTACAAATCGACGAGAAACGTCGAGTATATAAGTTCTATTGATAATCTTCATACATATCAAAGATGAACCCCAATATACTCGAGTTTGTAAATATCATCGCTTTTGGAGGTATCTCTAATATGCAAAAATTACCTCTTACTTTCTTTCCCATATTTTTTTGTAATATTACAATAAGTTACGTCCATCGCGGACAGAGAAAAGAAAGTTAAAAGCTTTTTTATTATGCGTTTATGGACGAAGTTTATTTGGAGCCACAGCGACAATGTTCGGATATTGCGGACTTGTGATGATCCGAACATTTCGAAGAGCTCGAGATATCGTATATTATTATAATAGTTTTATATCAATATATGGCTGTTCATCGCGCGTTAAAAGTTTCATTCGGATGATACCTGTTCTCTGCTCATTTTGAAAGGTGAATGTGCAGGTACGCAGTATTTTTTGTTCGTTTAAAAATATACGATGTTACATTGTAAAATAATATTGATGATATAAGATGTAAGGAAAGAATCGTTGTAATCAACGGTCAGATTCAATAACGTATAGTATGAAAGAATAGCATGTTGGTAAAACGATGAAGAAAGTGCCTATCACAGACTGAAATTCACCTTTCACAGTGATCCAAGGTCACGAGCGTATTATCGGCAAAACTTTTTTTGCGCAAATCGTTACATTCCAACGTAATTATACGCATACGAGTAATATATACCAGGTACATCGTCAAATTTTCTTCAAACTCGAAGATATATACACACACAACACGCATACGTATACTCACGTGCGATAATACAGAGAAAATCGCATCTCGTGATTTTTAGTCATTAGCGCATATGCTATATTATGCTCTCTCTCTCTGTCCGCTCGTAAAACGCTGGCTTTTCTTCAATCATCGCACAAGGGGTTTATTTACATGTCGAGAGTGAAAGGGTGCCTGATTTGTTTGTTTGTTCGTTAATATAACAACACACGTTGTGTATTGAAAATTTTACTTTGGGCATAGTTACACACTATATAGTTTACGCTATATATATACTTTAACGAACTTTTATGCCTGCAATCATCTTCGCGCAACCTTAGAAAAAAAGTCAGCTCACCGTATTATTCCCCTCTCGTCTTCGCTTAGACGCTATATAGGAGTAGCATTAAATTGCTTTACGGAGTTGGCACTAGGAAGCATATAATACGGTTATGTACGATAATTAGGTATACTGGAAGCGATAAATCAGAAAATCGGTAGTTATAGGTATATAATTATATAGTATACTTGTTTTCAACGTCTCGATCGTTTTTTTTTTCGATTCGAGAGGGACATGTTCATTTTGCACATCCTACAGGATGAGGTATCGACGTACATGAATGTATGTATGTGCCAAAAAGGGTCAGCAGGCGCGAGAAATATTAGAGCAAATTGCAATAGATTCTTTCATTCTTTTTTTCCTATACTCTAAGTCTCTGGCTCGGTACGATCACATCCTGGTCTGTTTTCAAAACGCAGAAATGCATGTCGTAGATCGGTTTTGGCTTATATGACATTCCGATCCGCGATGAGCTGGCAAAAATATTTTTACGCAAAGTTACGAAGGATATTTGCTTCTCGCTTTATAGTATATCGTTATTCTGGAGACGCGTCGATTTTGTTGAGTTTTTTTGGAAGAGGGTATGAAGTATTTGGATTACACACAGCTCTTTCATTAGTTCGATATTTCGAATGAATAAACTATGTGAATCTCGATAAGTTTTCTTCCGATCGTTATACTTAGTCCCGCTACGTTTATAGCTATATATAGATCGTTATTGCAGTAATAGCGTAAAAGAGGAAGTTATGGTTGTTTTTTTTTAAATCATTACTAGAGTATAATGTAATAACAGTGAATATAGGCAGTTTCATTTTGGCATCTAACGTTACACACTAATACAGATATTCTCTGAAATACTTTCGAATACAGAGAGTTTTACCATAAAACGGAGTAAAACTGTCAAGGTTAAAAAATCGTTGTTCCCTATATATGTATGGTTTACAAGAACAGTAATAGTCATGATACAAGAGCAAAATTGTCTCTTCGTGAGTTTTCGTAAAAATATTTTTCCAGTCCAGTGGAGAAATTGTTATAATTGTTATCTCACTCGTCTGATTTCCACGTTTCTTTTTGTTTCTCCTTTTTGTCCAACACCGGCGATCGACGTACTCTGAAGTATTCAGATCGTCGAAGAAATTACACAATGTATGGCACTTTTATAATGCGTATAATGTATACATAGGAAAATGCGCTTTTAGCAAATGCAGGATAAATCTGTGTAATATACTCTGGAAAACAACGATTTTTGTGCATCATGCTTAGAACGTACTCACGTGGAACATATATCGTTAGAATTTTCACAAATTCAGAAACATCAACGAATTATTATTTTTACAATTATTTACATAACAAACGTGACGAGAAAAAAACAAAAATCAGTGTATTGTATGAGGAAGAATTATATAGATTTAGAAGTAATTGACGCTGTATAATGTAACGCTTCGAGTGTATAATAATTGAACGCAACAACATAGCAGGTACGAAATTACAAAATATCGGCGAAGAGAATAATAAGCTTTAAAATTAATGTGCATCGATAATTAGTATATAGTATCGACATGAAATTTCAGTGATCATTGGTAAATTGCATATCTGTCTCGAGAGATAATGATCAACCGATTCAGCGACTAAAGTCATGGTCGCATCGATTGACCGAAGAATAGTTAAAGACTACTGTAATATATTCCCAGATAACATTCGCTCGTGACGATTTGTGTGTGTTCGCAAGAGACTACCGAGAAAAATTAATTGATAATCCTTTAATTGACGCGTGTGTCACAAAGATTCAGTAGGTCAAAGTTGTATCGAATTTCTCTCAGTATGTAATATTTTCGGTAGTACACGTTTGTATAATATAGTTATTGCATCGTGGATGAAGACAATGTAATTTCACAATTTGACATCTCGAAAACGTTATAGCTTTCGTGTCCAATATACACACATAATGTTATCTGCGGATTCAGAATAAAAGAGTACAATAATAAGTAGTATCATATATAGAGATGACGAGAAAAATGAACAGTAGAAAAGACGTTACATTGCGCCACATATATTCCTGTGTCTCGCCGCGACAGTAGGCACGAAACTGGTATCGTATACTTACCGATCGATTTCCCAACGTATACCGATCACGTAAGCGAACAATATCCAGCTTCAGTTGGGGAAGACAGCGGCGAGACGAAAGGACAGAAGAAAAGGACAATCATATAGAATTGGTTACAGGTCGATCAGTCGACCTTGAGAGCTGTACTCGGGGTTTTACGTGCGCCGATTTCCGCCGGTAGACGAAGGAAGCCGACGCACGCTTATAGCTACGTGGACGCTGCGAGGCTTATCGATGTTGATTCGGTGACGGCTGCCCGAGGCTTAACGTCCAGAGAGTCGTAAAGTGGGAATTCACAGCAGAGGATGAACTTCAGGAACCAGGGTACCTCTGAGTAGATCGCCGGTGGGATCGGTATCAGCGGCGACGTTGACTGCTTGTAGTATCGGTAATCGGCGTTACTGCGGGAACAGATTAAAAGCTCGTTTTCATTCCAGAAAGCTATTGATATATACAGCATAAGATTGATGAAAGTAGAACGTTCAAGCTCTCTGCCAAACACGATTCATCGCTCATCGCTTAGCGTTTTAACGAGACAAATCCTATCATCGCGATTTATATCTTAGCTATGTATTGTATACGTATACTCACTCTCGGTATCTCTCATCGGAGGCCTTTTCCAGCAGTGGCATCCCCGAGAGGAAGAGTATGATGATAGTGGTAAAAATCGGCGAGACGATCACGATCCACTCGATACCTTCAATAACGTTCAGCGAGATGACGAAGATGCCCCACCAGACGACGATCTCGCCGAAGTAGTTTGGATGTCTGGAGAGCCTCCATAGGCCTTATGTATGGCCCAGCGATCGATTCAACAGTTTATGGCCGATGGCAGTGTGCCAGCAACGAAAAAAAAAAACGTATACACGCGTGAAGAAAAAAAATCGAAAATCTCTCGACTGTTTCAACTAGTCACGTTGCAGTGGTTTGTTTTAATTTAGAGTAGTACAGGTGGGAAGATCGATATGGAACAGCGCACGAGAAATGAAAGTCAGACACACACACACATGACGAGTCGCGACAAGATCGCGTGATGATGATAAAGGCGTGAAGCTTTACCGATGCAGGTATACGCTTTTTCGGCGATGTTTTATTAATCGACGCTGAAGTCTCGTGTGCGCGACCCTGAATGATTTTACTTTTTTTGTTCTCTGAAAATTTTATACTGCGAAACAAAGCTGACTCTCTGCGAAGGTCGGACTTTCTGAGTTCTTGTATTATTAAAGCTTCTCACTTATTTACTCCGAGACGTGCTGACCTACGTTTCTCCGCCAAAGTATAAAACTTTCGTTTCGGGAATTGCTACGATATCTATATTACCGCGACTCGACGTTGCATATTCTACACACGGCAGCGAGTCGCCCGAAGCATAATTCATCAAAGACCCCAATATATAACGCAGTTAGAGCAATCAATATCGATTATCGGCTATTTACCGTCGTTGCACCACTTGCCGTCGTTGATGGGATCCTGCCTGAAGGCAAACTTCTGCAAATCGGCATAGGTCTCAGCCAAAAGACCGACGACAAAGAGACCGGTACCAGCACTGTCCAGAGTAGTCATAGTCTTAGGGGCTGGAGGTATCTTGTGCCTTGGAGAGTTGATGATTATCACCGGAAGACTGACCACGTACACCCACACCGCCTGTTCGTACACGTAACCAGATAGTCCAACTTTAATTTTGTGCATTTGTCTATGTGTGTGTTGGGGTTTACGAGCTTGGGTTTATCGCTACTGGTTAATGCTTTTTTCAGGCGGTTTATGAGGCTGCTGCTGCTGTGGCGGCTTGATTTATAGGAGATCAGGGTATGAAGATCGTTAAGTATCGATAAGATTTTTCGGTCGTATACCCTGTTCTCCTTTTGGAAACGTCGTTTTCATAAGGTTTTTTGCAAAGAAACTTGTATGGATTTCAACAATATATGTGACAATAATGTGGTAGTGTGTTGGATATTAATTTAAACGTGTCCATCGGTGTAAAAAAAGAAATCATGAGACATGATGACAATAAAGGAAGCTTTAGCAGCACATGGTCATAACATAGAAAATGTGCGTCCGATACCTGAACATAATATGTGCTTTTCACATATATACACTTCAAATGTCTGGCTGCGTATTGAAGTTCGATACAAAAAAAAACTCATATCTCATACAGTGTGATACAAAGAATGAAATTCCAGAGGCAACGATTTAAATTCTTTGTATACCTCAAACATAATAGTGTCCCGGAGTTATAGACTATAGATATAGAGGTAGAGTTGGATGTACAGCTTTAAGAGAAGAATTTTTACCTGAAAAGTCCAAAAGACAGCGAAGCGTATGACATTGCTTCGTCGGTCGTCGAATCGCTTGTCCCTTCCAATTTTGACAATGCGATAAAGTAGATAACAGGAGAGACGAGCTCCCCAGAGACAAACAAAAATAGTCACCATAAGCTGACGACTGTCATAGGTCTGGAAAATGTTCACAAATTCGTTTAATTTATTAAATCGAGGTGATACTGCTTACGGGGCTGAATTATAGTCGGAGGGTTTGATTTCGAGGTGGCACTTCCAGCTACGGGCATTCGCCTATTTTAAAATTCGAGATTGGCCGCTGCTGCTCGTTTTACAGAGTCGGTGCAGCCGAATTGATTTTGCTCGATTCTTATAGGTATACAATATATTTACATTATTTATTATAATGTGATAATACTACTGAGAAAACGTGAAGGTTCATTCTGTTTTGAATTAAAGATGATCTGATTGTTTGAAACATTCACGTTTTCTTGGAATATATATTACGAACTAGATTAATCAACTATAGAAAGTGTGCAGTGAAATTTTTCGCTGATGGATATTCGACATTTCGCTGCACACTTTCATTGAATATTCATATATATATATATATATATATATATATATATATATATATATATTGTTTCTAATGGATGCAAAGCAAAAAACAACAAGTCCTGTCTCATTTTTGAAAATTGCGCATCTTTACAATACGTATGCGCTTACAAAGAATTATTGTTTTTCACATAATATTCATATGATAAAAGTAATGCAGTGATGATCGATGGCTCAAATAATGAATGCAAAGAAGCTTATATAGATAATAGAAGCGTAAATGTTTAATCAAAGGTTTTTTACAATCAGAATCTCGTATCCAAAAATATTATCATATGGCGATTCTAAAAAACCTTTGAATTATCAAGCATGTTGCAAAAGTATACGTAAATTCGATTCTTACAAGTAAGTGATAAAGAAATTGCAGAATTGAGCAAAATACGATTTTCGTCAAAAGTTCAATAAGTCCAAGAAACCATGTGCCAATACCCAAATTCGTGAATATTATTACGTCAACGAGAACTAATGAAATGTAGGAAATATATTTGATTGAAGCTTCGATTTCGATTTTGAAAGTAATTTTTCGCTCAAATCTTGATCTTTTTTGTAATTTCAATCGTATTCGATTTTATTAACTTTATGAAGTCAGGTTTTTTTTTCAAAATAAATAATAGAAAACTTAATTATTTGTATTTCCGTAAAAACCTGGCTTCTGTAGTAAAGCAAAGCAATTTGACTGCCACGAGACTCAGCGCGAAAAATCAGCTGTGACCAGTCCCGAAAATTATTTTCTACTTCAATAGCTCTGTAGTAATAACATACATTTTTCAAATGTTTAATCTGAAATCGTCTATCTACGAAACTTCATCTACGGTACTATTGTATAATTAATTATGTATACAAAAACAATGTCTCAATAAAAAAGTTTTATCATATAGTTATATGTCTACACATCTGCCAATGTAACTACGTAAATTTAATCCATTTACATACAAGCTCAACTTTGAGAACATATACTAACGAAAAAACCGACCGGCATACGTATAAAGGATGAGATTCGATCGGTTGGCAGTCGATTTTGGACGTCGGCCCGTTATCTTATTGAATCGCGATAAAAACTTGCAATTAATAAATCTTGAGGTTGGCTTGAAAAAATTTTGCAGAACACATGACAAGCGACTGTCCAACTTTTCGCGAAATGCGCGGATTTGGAACAAAAGATTTTCTCGATATTTACGATGTATCGCATTATTTTCGTAGACCAAAAGTTCAAAATATAGGTCACCGGTGGCAAATTAATTCAGGTCTAACTTCTGATTGAAATAGTTTACTAATTAGCAACTGTCGAAACACTTAGTTCCTGGAAAGTAATGTATTTTAGTGTCTATAATAAAAAAAAGTTGTTAATAAACCGTCTCCCCTGCGACGAGTTAATTTTAGAAGCTTCAACTAATCGATTATAATCAGCTAAAACTCACGCACAAATCTATTTTAAATAGCGCTAATTATACGTTACACTGATCTACGCGATGATAATTGTCTAGGACTGCCATTTCTAATGCGACACAACGATTACTCTATTATATACTTTACGATAAATAATATCGCAAACTACGTTAATCAGACTTGTCTAAAGTAAATGCACAAAATTTAACTGCAGATCTCTACGAATTACTCTACTTGGATGTCTATACATTATAGAAGGTCGAAAACTAAGTTGATATTAATGTATATATCTCTAAGAAGTATAGGCAGAGTATTGAAATGACATCCGAAGGACAAAATATATACACATCTGACGACTATAACGAGACAAGACAGAGGTATACAATCTCGCGTGAATATATCTCGTCTAGTACAAGAATGTAACGATATACACAGCGATATATATATATATATATAATTATGCACACACGGCCCCGAGAGAGCAGAGACGGGTAGATAGAGTAGAGAGATAGATGTATATAATATAATACGTATATATAGTAATTAATGTACTTATTTAACAAAAAAATAGATCCCAGAGCTATTTTTTTCGAAAAAAAGGCGATGCGGCTGACTCACCTTACCGACCTGTCCGAGAAAGAAGGTAAGGAGGGCGAGTATAATGAAATTCACGCCTCCTGCGAAATCCGTAAGTTTGTCCATCTGAAATGTGGCTGCGATCGTGAAGAAGATCAGCTGCATGCCGACCGTAACGATCGCGCTCACCGCGAGGTGATCCACATCTAGGATGTCCACAGCCATCCTTCTTGAGCTTTTTGTCGCCGCTTATGCTCTGCTTCTCACTGCGGACAGTAATTGCACGCTTGAAAGGTTTTATACGTTTTTGACCGAACGTGTAATTTTCTTATGTTGTATTGTAGGTGGTGGAAAATTATACGCTTTTGAGATAAGTCGGTAAATCAACTGCTTTAAAAAATACTCTGAGAGACACGTGCATTTTGATTCTGCGATGCGACTATTTGGATACACCTTCGGCTCGCGTTACATCGCGAGCTAGCTGAAATTCAATTTCGCGGTATCTCAAGTGAAGATCGAGAGATATTACGGCTTATCCAAATTTTGCTCCGTCATTTAGATAAATTATACGCGAGTCATATTTAAATCATCGCGAGTATATTAAATGCCTCTCGAATCAATATTTTTTTTTGCAGAGATAACAGCTATATTGTTCACGAAGCCATGATGCACGAGCAGTTTGTTTATGCAACGAGCTTAAGTGCCCAGAGCGTGAAGATTTCACCGCATTGCAACGACACAGATTTCCGAGTCTCCCACGACAAGAGCGAAAAGTCAACTCGAATCAATTGATTTTCGCACCGCACACGCCGTCTCGTTAATATTATCTCGTGTGTCTCGAGCTTCCCTTGACAGTTTCATGACATAAACATGAATTTTTCCACGTCGACTTAGACACACGTCGATCCCACAAGCACCAGTGTCTCAACTTTAAGTCATCGCACTGCACCAGATCCATATCACACGAAGAGAGTTTACTGCACACAGTGTACACCGAAAATGTCCGCAGCGAAGTCGTCGATAAAATCACCGTAGCTGAGAGAAAGCTTCTCGACTATAAAGCTACACACTAGAGCTTGCAAAAAAAAGCTTCGAAAAAAAACAAGGCTCATCCTTCCTCCCTTACCTCACTGCGCGACGATGAGTCCATTCCGATCGCCCCGACCACGCACACTCTTCACCCGCTCTCTTAAGCTTGTACAGTCAGCTCCTTATCAAGCTCGGAGATCGAACGTTCCCACCCCAAACTCTATGCTTCCGTGTGTATATGTATGTGTACGTGTTCTAGGTGTGCACCTGTGTCAGAGCTTATCGCGGCCACGCACTGCAGCCATGTTCCGCGCGCACATTGCCGGTAGAATGCGTCTGTCAAAGTCGCGCGAGCAGCAGCAGCAGCAGTGTACCCCCACCAGTGGAGAAAGCTCTCCTGGCCGAGGCGCGACCCCCACCCTGTGTGCTTTACCGCCCCGTCTCCCGGATTTTGCGAGCTTTCGCCGAAATTTCACGGCTGCTGATGTTTACGTAATGTTGGCTTGTCGCAGGACGCACTTTTTTTAATTAGATTACGAGGGATGAGGAGCTTTGTTTACCATTGTGTCGTGAAAAGTCGTTGCGCTTACAAGCTCTCGGTCAGGAAAGTAATTGAGCTTTTTTTTGAGGAAGGAAAGAGCGAATTGTATATAACAGTTGGACCCCTTCTTTCTGACCTACCGCACCGTGCGCGCGATTCCGTACACTCGCTGTCTTGTTCGAGCTTGCGGGAGAGCTTTCGGGAAGTTGCGACGGCGTCACTGGTACCAGCTGCTGACGGTTCGCGTGACGGCACTGTTCGTTTGAAATTTCACTACGTTCGCTGTTTATTCGGCGATAATGGCATTATCTTGTCCACTCGACTCTGCGACAAACGGGAAGCCTCTGAACCGAGCATAAGTATGAAGAGGTGCGATAATACCCTCGTGCGTAATACCCGGAAAGAGTTAAAAATAGCTCGTTCAAAAAACAAGTTTACGTTTGCGTCATTCAATAATACCGTGACTGATGCTATTTTATATTATACTCTCGTGTGGGTGGTCGACTCGACTCTCGAGCTTTATGCACTCTTCGGATTCTTTGCGTACTTTCATCGACTATATATAACGTTTCGATGTAAGCTTAGTTTCACTCGTATACAACAATTGGCAAAAACTGCAACGAAAGCATTATAATCGTTATACGTACGAGTTATGTACTGCTCGAGCTTAAGTGCACTCCGGGGAGCGATAAATCTTGTTTTATGTATATATGCGAGCTTTAATGACATACGCGGAGACGCTCGTATATTTCGATCTAATGTCCACTCTTACTTTATACACATTTCAAAACGTTCACCGAAACACAGCATCAGAGCTTTTTTCCAATCACTCGTACTCGCGCTTCGAAAAAAAGCTCGTCACTAACAGCGATGAAACCTCGCGTTACCGACGGTCCCTTCCCCCAAGAAAGCTCTCGGAGGGGAGGTATATACACCCCTCCATCAGCGCACAGGTAGCTATATGCACCTCCACACACACACACACACATGGACACTTGCAAGAGCCGACAGACGACGAACTCGTCGGCGTGTGCTTTTCGCTCCGCTGCTGCATTCTCTCCGCGGCTCGAATCAATAAGCCGCACAAGAGAGGGAGCAGCGACTCTGCGCCGCTGCAGGGACAGGTGCAGCCGCGATTAAAGTTTGCTTGGTGTCTCTTTTTCTCGGGGTAGGGGGTATAGGACGATTTTTTTTAGGATATACGATTGTTGCTGTATGTGAGATCACCAAGTAGAGAGAAAGAGAGAGAACGAACGTGGGTTCTCCCCTTCTTTGACTACTGCCTCGAGGAGGGCTTGTTGAGGTTTTGGAGTAGTTTGTGGAGAGGCGTGACGACGATTGAGGCTTGGAGAGTGTTTTTTTTCCTCGGGTTTTAGTTTGCTTGGGTGTATTTTGAAACAGAGCTTTTTCAGAAAAAGCTCGACCGAACATAATGCTAGTGCAATTAAAATTAGCCGCTGAAAGAAGAGATATTTCATATGCGGATCGAAGTAGAGAATAACTGGGTTTCTGTATATTATGCAGATGATCAAACTTTGGCTTGCATTTTTTCAGCAAAAGCTTTTCGCATAAATTATGCAGATATGGCGTTTGCAAACTTTTTCGCCGCGTTGAACGAACGCGATCACGTGCTTGAATTTGGTTTTGTTATATACCGATTTGTATAAGTATATGTATACTGAAGATTTACACGACACGTACGTGTTCGGCAGTTTTGTGAAGATTTATGATTCCGTCGCAATTTGCATGAATCTAAATATAGTAGCTTTCACAAAAGATTGAATGGAATTTTTTTTGAAAAATGTACAGGAGGAGTGCTTTTCTCGATCTTTACGAGCGACGAGAAGTGATGAAAAATATTATGAATTGAGGGTCAAGAATTTCGATATTTCGTATTTTGAATATTTAAGAAATTATATCTTGAAGGAGTTCTATTTATTGCCTGATTGGTCGGTTAAAAAAGGGCGTGATTGCGGTTCGATGTTGACGAGAATGATAAATAAAGCAAAAAAATGAGATATAAGGATGGTTTGTTATACTCAAACTTGAAAAAAATACTTTCTAAATAAAAAAAATTTCACTTTTATACCAAAAAGGATACTTAATCTTAAAAATGTAAAAAATTAAAACGCGCGGAGCAATTAAACTTAGTTTTAATTTACACATAATGTATATATACGTGCGGGCAGCTAGAGCGATATCATTACCAAAACAAAACAGTTTTGGACTGGCTTTTTTGCGAGTACTTTCATCACCGCCTAAACTTTCGGTGTCTGGCAGGTGAAAATAGGTGGCGCATGGACACTTTTACATTTCTCTCATTACAATATGCGTGCCGAGTCTAGATAAAGGAATGTGCCATCATCATCAATGCTAAAACTGCCTTGTTTGGCCTGCTGCTTTGGCCGCTCATGCTGTAACTACGCGAAGCTTGTCGAAGTCGCTAGTTGCTTAAATGCAAAAACTTATGTTGAAGCCACAAGAAACCCTACATGATCGACTAGCAGACAATCTTTGCAATTAAATTGAGAATTCTAAGAATTCCTTGGATTTAGCAAAATTCGCCCTAGTAATTATGCGAAAAATCATGTTTAAGTGACGAGCACATGAGTTCGTGGTAGACTAGCACGGCTATCCTTATTAAGAGTGCTGCACACCTCGAGTGACCCGCCACCTGGCGTAGAAAATGTTTTTTGTGTATCATAACTAATAGGCGATATTAATCATTATAAATCGAGTTTCCCCACGTGTAGTAAGCACTAAAGAATACTTTTAAATCATTTTCACCTGTTGAAATTAAGAATTTGCTTGACAAAATTTAATTGCAATTGGGCCATTAAACAGCTGCGGCAACAGCATAGTCAATGTTTTTCTGCCAGCTGTTGGGAGTGACGCAAAAAGTGATACCCTCTGTATCGCTACGGTGATAATCTTTGGTTGAACATCCTTGAATCCATCGAGATGAAACTTCGAGCGCGCCAAGGCTAACAACAAATAAAAATTGCCTATATTTAGGCAACCCGAATATTCCATATCTTACATTATTCTTACATTTATTTAAAAACCGCTGCCAAGTCTTTGGCACTTAGCTTCCTCCTTTTCCATTTTTTGATATTGTTTTAAATGTAATATTACGCACGCACGCACGCACGCACGTACACACACACACACACACAGACAAAACCATCTGCACGGACATTTTATAAAACCATGAAAGCTCTCAAAACATACTAAGCTTTAATTATCAAATTATATGGTTTAACAAAAATAATAATGTTCAATCACACAGAGTATACAGGGTGAGAGTTGGAGAATTTGAATCTTAATATCTTTTAAACTAAAAGGTTTCATAAGCTACAAAAAGAACCTAGCCAAAGTGATCAAAAGATCAATCTTTTCCTATAATTTCAACTCAATTTAAACCTTTTTACTCCCGTAATCGTACGACATAAAAAAAACATTTTTTTTAGTTTTTGATTTTTATCTCAAAAACTAGTCGCCAAAATTGCTTAAAATTTTTACAACTAGTAGATATCGTTGTTTTTTATTGTCATGAATTTTTTCAAAACATTTAACTATTTATTTTTTGAGTTATATATGTTTATCGAAAAATTACCTTTTATATCATAAAAAATGAACAGATCAGTCAATCTAGAAAATCTTGCGGGAAAAAGTAGACAAATTTATGTTCTTTTAGATACACTATTGTTGAATATATTGCATAAATCATATCATTATAAAAAGGCAAAAATATTATTTCAAAAATAGAAAAATGGCTATAATATGGCCATAAAATGGTCAGAATCATAAAACAAAAAATGACCTAAATTCAGAATTAGAAAAAATATATGCATGTCAAATTTTATTACGATCCGTCGCATGGTTCCAAAATTATGGCGGTATACGTACATACACACACACAAAACGTATGATTCGTACTCCAAACACCTCCAAATGCGTTTCCACGAAGTATTAACAAAACTGAAAATTTTACTATTACAAAGCTTCCTCTTGAGGAGGAAGCAAAAAAAATAGTTTGTATATAATCTCGTTGATCAAATTTTAATTTTATTGTTTAATGAAGGGGGTTGACGGGTGAAAGTGTTTCGAAAGAAAAAACAAGTTAATTCATTTTTTCTTTCAACGTTTCGGCGAACAATGTCGCCCTCATCAGGAGAAAAGAATTATCGGACTCGACAGGCTCGTTGATGGAAAGTTCGAGGCTGCGTTTTCCCCGCCGGGCGCCGGCGGCGGCGGGGAGAGAGTGTGTGATCGTTGTGTCTCTCTCTCAGCTACTCGGGGCGAATTCCTCGGAGAGACCGATAGCAACCGTCAACCATTCCTAAATTGCTACCGAGGGATAACTTCACGCTGAGGACCACTTCCTCAGCAAATATAATTTATTGTTTAATGTTTAAAGCTCTTTAGTGTTTTTTTTCCACAGTCATTTGTATATTATTTTCTTGAGGCTAAAATATTTGTCGTTTAAATTTATATCTTCTGTTTCGAAAACACTATTTTTTATATTATATATAAATGTATGTTAATACTGTATTAATTATTTACGTTACAGACGACTTATTCGGTCAGCAAATCGCGCCACTTTGCGAAGTTGTGCTGGCCGACTTGTCTGTAGACTCGAACGCGCCGCCAAGCGCCAGAGCAACGCATCGCGCGCAGCACAGCACGTTTGAATTTTGCAGACGAGCGTACTTAACCTCAAGTTTCGGTTTCAAAGTATGTTTTTAACTACTATATCAAGACTTGAATACTTAAAAAACTTGAAATTAATTAAAAATACATTATTCTATTTGTTTTGACCACATGCAGTAGCTATGTATGTTTAGAAGTATTGAGAATAGTCAAAATACTGTCGTCTTGCATAAGAGCCAATGTAATTTCCCGATAATCTTCCGCCATTTTTGTAGCTATATAGGTGGTGTCATATTACTCAATAATAGGGTCACAGTGCTCCAGACAGTCCAGACGGCAAAGTGTATAAATCTTATACTTGCCATCGGGGCGCTACGCGTCCCTTGATATTCAAAGAACAAAAATTGTCTTCTTATTGAGATAAACTTTGACATGAAAAATGGACAATCGCCAACACACTGCAATATAAAACACTGTCGAACAAGTCAGTTTTTTAAAACCTATTATCTTGTAGTAAGGACACTTGCGTCGGTCAAAATCTTCACTGTATAATAATATCATTTCAATTTTTCCAGCATATCAGCCATTATCTCCTTGCTCTTAATCTGTAAATATGGTTCAATATTGTATAGGAAGATATATATACCTCGCCGATAAAAACCATTATTGTGTGAGTTCATATCGGAATTGGCAGCACCAATCTAAAGCTATCGAAAGCTATGATCACAAACTGCATCAGTCTCTCGACAAGATCTTTCACGAGCGCTGTTCTAGTAATACTAGCAGCAGCCAGTTTAAAAAATTCAGTTGTGATCCTCAGTACAGCGACGATTGGAAATCCATGATCGAGCCGATCCTGAAGCATGAACCCGTCCTTAGCAGTAAGCATTTTTCGAAAGAAGAGTTCGGAAAGTTTTCTCTCCTGTGGATCTCGGTCTTGGCTGGTTACGAAAAGTCAGCCCAGCTGTTGGTGCGCGCCGGTGCTAACGTCAACGAGCCCTTCGGACGTAGCGATCCTCAGATAATCGACGAGAAATGGACCATTCTCCACGTGCTGATGCAAATGGATCCCTTAGACTCCCCGGGAAACGAGCTACTCGTCCGTTTGGTAATGGACCACGGCGCCGACTTGCAAGCTCGGGACCACAAGGGACGAACTGTCCTACACTACGCGGTGAGGGAGGGTCGAGTTCAGATGACAGAAATGTTGCTTCATAAAGGAGCCGACGTAAATGCTGCAAACGATGACGCCGAGACACCAGTGCTCATGGGAATCACCCATGAAAATGCATCTTTTAGCAGTAAATCGCAAACTATTATTGGCGGTAGAAGAGCCAGCCGAGCTGGTCAGAGTCTTTCTTGAGAGAGGCGTCTCGCTTGACGACACAGTAGGAGTTGAGTAGAACCAGGCGTTACATCTTGCCATGATGAGTGGAAATGATGAATTAGTAAGTACAAATAATTTTTATACGTCGCACCGTTTGATTCAAATTAAATTGAATTTCCACGCAAAATATACGTGTGCCTATATAATGGATTTAATTTACCGGTGTTCTGTTCATTTTTTCAGACAAAGCTCTATATAGACCACATAGACCACGGCGCAAACATGAATTCGCAAAATGCAAATGGTGAATCTCCGCTGTACCTCGCAGCCTGGTACGGTAAAAACACAGTGGTGGAAACTTTGCTAAAACACGGTGCAAACATTTGGCCGCCAATTCCAATGGCGCGAATTCAGAATTATATTATTTTGCTTAGCTTTGAGGAGAATGAGCTGAGGATAGTGAGGATCACGGATATCATTAAGCTACTCTTGTCCGCTGGCGCAGATGTGCTTGCTGAGGACTTTGACGGTGATACGCCTCTGGCCCTCATCCTATCTAACAGAAATGTGGTACAGCCAGGAATCAGGTTTTTGATCAAGGCATTGGCCTTGAGAAAAGCTCTCCAGCCATCGATGGAATTAAAGGACGAAAAGATCATCGAGCAGTATCCGGAGTTGTATAATTATTATCACGAGTGCTTTGAAGAAATCAATAAGATGAAATCCACGAGGTTCATTCATACTTGCACTCTTTTTGAACTTCTCGTGAAAAGCTACTGTCAGATTGCCGCGCTCATGCGAAATCCCGAATTCGAAACCAAATTCAGGCAGTACGATTTCACCAAATTTCCCACGTACGCCGAAGATATACGCAAAACCACTATCAGCCTATGGTGAAACAGGAGGACATGATCATCGAGTCGTTCTATAACATTTTGCCTGATTTGATTGTGGATAAAGTGGTTCATTATATATTCGATTGTTGCAAGAATATTAAATGAGTGAAATGTTCGATAAAATATTAGAACAATACGAATTTCATTGTGCACTTTCAAGACTAGTTGCAAGTCAATTGCACACCATCAGCTATACAACTTTACTCGATTGAGTTTTTAATACAAATCCAATATATTGTACTTCCAACCTACAAGTCTATCACTGGTTTTTTTCCAGAGTATTTTTACTGAAGTCAGATCCATGTATACTTATATGTAATATATATGTATCTCTAAAAAAACTAACTTTTAAAAAAATAAAAGGTTAGGCAAGTTTGATGTATTTCGCAAAATTATCATGGATGTTAATCACGTAGCATTTCAGATATTACAACAATTCTCGATCTTTTATTTGTCAAAATTAATTGGGACTTAACAAATGCTGTAGCAAATTATGTAATAAATGTAATCATGGATTACAAAAGTAATGAGATCGATGGAAAATAATCAAGTTTTAAATACATCAATAATATTAATAATTCAGTAACGGAAACCACAATTTATATACTAAATGTAAGCAATGAAATTACAGATAAAATAGAACTGAAATCAATTAAACAAAGTCAAGTTTATTATATTTAATCATAATGAAGCAAAAAAAATTTGTTTTTTTCAATCAAGGGCTTACTTGACTTAAAGTTAACTTATATAATGATCAATTAGGAACAACTCTCAAGATACTTAACTTGCCATGCCCGTTTCATTTTGTTTATTGGTGAACAACTAACATTTTTTTTTTTATTATACTAAATGATCAAAGCTGGAGACATTAAAATTTTCATTGCGTCAATAAAATACACATATAGATAGATATATCTACTGGGTGACTCTCAGATCCTACATCCGAATCTTATGAGTTGTTCCTATGTATCCAACATAATCTGCAAAACGTCAATGATGTCGTAGAATTTTACGGAAAATAAACTTAACTTTATATGTAGAATAATATACTTAATTATGAAGTGACACAAAGACGGAGCTGACCTCTGCTTGCATGATTTGAGATGGAATAAACATTCTTCTATCTTATCACAACGCCACCAGTAATAAGCAGATTGCAAGTCATAAAAGACAAAGTTGCATGCAAAGAGATAAATACAGAATAGAAATGGCAGATAGTGGTATACTGCATATTTTATTTTAAAAACAAAAATCACAATATTAATTTTACAGAAATAACAAAGTACAAAGACTTTATGCAAGATATGCATGCATTCAAAGTAAAGAGGTGGCTACCTTTTTCCTAGGATGAAAAGTAATTGTAGTCACTGAAAGGCCAAAGTCTAACTTTCTCCAAACAGCACCTCCACTATAAATCCATCCATTTATATAACATTGCAAGTACAATCTTGTATTTACAGTCTTAAACCTAACGCTGAGTTCTACACCAGTATTCCACCAGAAACTATCTCGAGTACAAAAAACAATATGAGAGGTATAAAATTCCTTATGATTAAAATCAATTGTTTCGAATCTCCTCGTTCCAAACTTTCCTGCTCCTGGATCACCAAAAGTATCCGGCGATGTCGCTTTGCCGGATGTTTCTATAGTAAAAGTAGGATATTTTTCTGCAAATTCATCAAAGGTCTTAGCATGATCTCTATAGTCGACTAAAGGATATGCAGTTGACTCGTGATGGTGTGCACCAGTACCGGACCATGCAGATGAACATGACCAATACTGACTGTAATTAATATTGTATTCAAGCGGCGATTTCTGGAAATGTTATACACTGTAAACTGATACATATACAAGTGCGTGTGTCATGTGTTTGCGTATTCAAATTATAGAGTTAGCTACCTTTTTTCTTGGATGAAATTTTATCTCAGTCACTGACAGGCCAAAGTACAATTTTCTCCAAACAGCACCTCCACTATAAATCCATCCATTCACATAACATTGTAAGTATAATCTTGTATTTACAGTCTTGAACCTAACGCTGAGTTCTACACCAGTATTCCACCAGAAACTATCTTGAGTACAAAAAACAATATGAGAGGTATAAAATTCCTTATGATTAAAATCAATTGTTTCGAATCTCCTCGTGCCAAACTTTCCTGCTCCTGGATCACCAAAAGTATCCGGCGATGTCGCTTTGCCGGATGTTTCTATAGTAAAAGTAGGATATTTTTCTTCAAATTCATCAAAGGTCTTAGCATGATCTCTATAGTCGACTAAAGGATATGCAGTTGACTCGTGATGGTGTGCACCAGTACCGGACCATGCAGATGAACATGACCAATACTGACTGTAATTAATATTGTATTCAAGCGGCGATTTCTGGAAATGTTATACACTGTAAATTGAAATTTTTTATTATTAAAAAAATATATATACGATCTTACCTCACTCTGCACCAATTTCAAACTGGTTAAATATAGAATTAAATAAGACGCAGTGCACGAAATCATTTTCACTTCATTTATTATTGACAGCAAAATTCGTGTTATACCATGGAGTCTGTTAATATTTTTTATTATCCTGTCCTAAAAGAGAGATGAGCCTAAGCTATATAATTTTAAATTGAACTGCAAATAAGAGAAAAAAGAATACAAAACTTCGCAACGCATACAGCGGGAAGATTTACATTTCACGAACTGAAACGCACTGGATGACGATAAGGCGACACAGTCTGCTCTGTGCGCTTGGCGGACACCTCTCTCTCACTCTCTCACTCTCTTAATCAGCGGATAGCTCTCTTGAGGTTTTTTATTTAATAATACAATGAAGTTTCGTATATAGATAGAAATAAATAGTTAGTTTGTATTGTATGTAAACAATTATATGCGCTTCTAACCTCCCATAACCAACAATCTCAGTATTGTTGCAACCGACTGAGCCTGAAAAAAAGAGAATCGGGGAGGCGAAAAATTAAAGAAAAATCACAAATTAATTTTCAATCTTAATTAATTTGCTGAAGGAGCAATTTTTTCAGCAAAAACCTACGGTAATTAGAAAGATCTAATTAAAATCTTTAAGATAGAATTCTCATACATGAGCATTAATATAGGATGAAGCAATATAATAGAAATATTCGTAAAACGCGTATAGGTTATCTAGCAAATTCAAAGTATAATAGGGTCGCGGTGCTCTTGACGGCACAGTGTATAAAACTTATACTTGCCATCGGGGCGCTACCGCACCCCTTGATGAATATAAATAAATATGGGCTATCATAGTATACAGACAAGATGAAACCTGTGTATATCATTGAAAATTTTATTATCCTCATGTCCTTCTGCAATGTATGTACCTATATACAGCCGAATCCTCGAAGAAACGATATAGCGATACGCAATGTCGCAACGATCGATTGTACTGAGTTTTCGTACATTATACTCTTGAAAAGATAAAGACTGCTGCCTTGTTACCTGATAATGTACGTGCTATATCGTTCACTTCCTTCCACCTTTTCACGCGGACGCGTGCAGTATAACTCAAGATATACATAGATCCTATTATATTCGAGCGTTCGGTTAATTTAGTCGTATAACGGACGAGTTGCGTTTTTTTTTTAAATTAAGACTAATGGTTGAGAAAAATCTATGGAGCCACCGACTCAGCTCTATCTATTATATGGACGCAAGGGCCCAACAGCTAACGCTACTTCAAAAGTGGGGGCCACACCAACTAATCTGTTACCTGGACGAAGTCGAGAGTCACTAGCGTCACCAGTCTGCAACAAGAGTCCGAGTCCGTCAGTCGCACAGTCGAATCGGATTCAAGAGGTTATCCGAAACTCTTCTTTAACCTGAAATTCCTACGTATTTTATTCACGTTAATATTAAGTTCATAACTCACTGGTAAAATAGTCGGAATTACGATATTAATACAAACGTAATGTATGATGGTTAAGTAATGAAAACAGAAGTCATTTATTTTAATAATTAAATATAAAATTAATTTTATTCACCAATATAAAACTTAAGGGGACCTAACCAAATTGCAAAAAAAAATCGGATTTTATTTTTATATTAACATTAAATTGTTTAAAAAATGTATTAAACAAACATATAAACTTAAAAAGACTATAGAGAACAAGAAACAATCTTTATATGTACCAAATACCAGGTGCAACATGTCTCCGAAGGCCAAAATTCACAATTTCCATTTTTTCACTCACCGCAGACTTACTTCAGTTCTAGACATCGAAGAGCACTAAAACTTTACAAACATGTTTGAAATACACATAGTTCTGACACGAGTGTAGGGATTTGGAAGTAAATTAAATCTTAAAAAGTTATCTTCAATTTAAACAAAATATTTGTTTAAAAATGTTAAAAATAACAAATATTTTGTTTAAGTAACTTTTTAAGATTTAATTTACTTCCAAATCCCTACACTCGTGTCAGAACTATGTGTATTTCAAACATGTTTGTAAAGTTTTGGTGCTCTTCGATGTCTAGAACTGAAGTAAGTCTGCGGTGAGTGAAAAAATGGAAATTGTGAATTTTGGCCTTCGGAGACATGTTGCACCTGGTATTTGGTACATATAAAGATTGTTTCTTGTTCTCTATAGTCTTTTTAAGTTTATATGTTTGTTTAATACATTTTTTAAACAGTTTAATGTTAATAATGTTAATATAAAATAAAATCCGATTTTTCATTTTTTGACAATTTAAGGTGGTTGATAATACCGCATTCACTGATAACATTTCACGTCATGGGGATTAGCTTCCTTTTTTAAAAAAACAAACAAGATAATTAATGTAATTAATATTTTATCAAACTTTATTCATTTCCGATTCTATCGCTATACAACTTCTGTTATTAAATAATATATGATGAACTATCTTCTTCACAACCAGATAAGGCAGAATATTATAGACGGCCTCGTTGATGACGTTCTCCTGTTCTAGCATCGCGTCATAGTGTTTTTGCGCGAACTTGAAAGCGTGGCGTATGTCTTCGGCATAGTTGGAGAATCCGTTGAGATCGTACTGTTTGAACTTGATCTCGAAGTTCAGATTCCGCATGAGCTCGACAATCTGGCGGTGACTTTTCGTGAGGAGTTCCAAAAAAGAGCAGGTATGGATGAACCTCGTCGATTTCATCCTGTCGCTCTCTTCGATGCAGTTTCGATAATAACTCCGCAACTTCTGATTCAGCTCGGTGATTCTTAATTCGTCCTTTAATTCGATCGATGGCTGGAGAGCTTTTTTTTAGGGCTAGTGCTCTGATCATCAGCTTGATTTCATACTGTCCCACATTTTGAGAATCTGAGATGAGTAAAGCGAAAGGCGTTTGACCTTTCTCGTCCTCGGCGAGCAAGTCTGCGCCGGCGGACAAAAGTAGCCTGATCTTGCTCCCCATCTCAGCAGGATCATGAGTAAACGGCCCAGCGGACCGCGCTGCATATTTGCATGCAGCATGCAACGCGGTGCGACCTTTAATCGATTTCAGATCAACGTTTGCGTTATGTTTGAGCAAAGTTTCCGCCACTGTAGTCTTTCTACTTTTGTAAGCCACGAGGTACAGCGGAGATCTGCCATCTTTCGTTTTTGCATTTACATTTGCACCGTGGTCCAAATAAAGCTTTACCTGGAAAACAAATAATACACCATCAGAGAATTAATGAATTCACGTGCACACACGTAAGCTTTGCATGAAAATTCAACATACGAGCTCAATCAAATCTCGCGAATTTGCATATAAAAATTACACTTGTACTTACACGGCTATGTGTATCGGCTGGAGCTGCTTATCAAATTTATGAAATGCTTTGTCGTCGAGCGAGACGCCCTTTTTGATGAAGTCTCTGGCCAGCTCAGTAGCATGTTTCCAATCCTGAGGATTCGAGTATGCCAAAAAATGCAAGACGTTCAAGCCTTGTCTATTTTTGGCAAAAACATCGGCTCCGTGTTCTATCAACAACGGCACCAGTTCGTTGGCCTTTCTTCTGTCGACTGCGACAAGCAGTGGAGTCATGCCGTTATTGTCATTGGCGTTGACGTCAGCTCCTTTTTCGAGCAGCATTTTGGTCATCTGGACTTGGCCTCCCTGCACCGCGTAGTGAAGAACGGTTATTTCCTTGTGATCTCGAGCTTGCAAGTCGGCGCCGTGTTCCATCACTAGACGGATGAGTCGCTCATTCTCCGGGGAGGGACGCATGTGAACCAGCGTGTGGAAACGCACCAACAGCTCAAGTATAATAATATCAAACTCAGTAATATCGACTTTTCGATTGTTAAGTTTGTTTAAAATCATTAATAATTATTGAGGTGTAACGTGGGGGCGCTGCTAAAAATTCGGAGTTCGGGTATAAAGGTGGAGCACTCTTAACCGACGGATCACAAGTGTAGTCGCAGCTTTTTGCTCCAGTTGCCTCTAAATATATCGGCTATAGGACAGAGGTGATATAGTTATAGTCTATTATCCGAATCTATATTGCACCGATACTAGATATTCTCATACGCACTTTCTCAGTATATTAAGATTAGAGAAAAAACTCGTGTTCTCGAGATAAACTTAAAATAGTGTAAAGTCGACGAAACAAGTTGAATTATTTTCAATCGTATTATCTCGTTGTAAAGACACTTATTGTGCTATTCGAGCTCTTCGCTGCATGCAATATCATTTTCATTTTTCCAGGATATCAGACAGCACCCTTTCGCTCTTTTCTCAGTGACAACAGCAACTCATAGTATCGTACATCTTCAAATATGCCTGAATTTGTTATAGGAAGATACAAATACTTCGCCGAGAAAAAATTTTATGATCTAGTGTATTTAAGTTCGCCGAATATAAAAGCGAAAGATATGACCAAAAACTGCATCAGTCGCTCGACAACATTTTTCGACCTTAAACACGACGTTCAGAGTGAGTCAGTAATCAAACCAATTCTGGAGCCGAAATTCATTCTCCGCGAGCATTTTTCGGAAGAAGAGCTCGGAAAGCTCTCGCTCCTGTGGATTTCGGTCTTAGCCGAATATGGAAAGTCAGCCGAGCTCTTGGTGCGCTCCGGTCTTGACGTCAACAAGCCCTTCGGACGTCACGATCCTCAGGTGATCTATGAAAACTGTACCATCCTTCACCTGTTGTTTAGGATGGATCGCTCCCCAGAGAACGAGCGACTGATCCGTCTCGTAACGGACCACGGCGCCGACTTGCAATCTCGAGATTACAAGGGTGAAACAGTCCTGCACTACGCGGTGTGGAAAAACCAAGTTCAGATTGCCGAAATGTTGCTTCATAAAGGAGCCGACGTCAATGTCGCTGATAATGGGGACACGACGCCACTGCTCTATGCAGTCTTTAAGGACAAAGCTAAAGAATTGGTGCCGTTGTTGATGAAATACGGAGCTGATGTTTTTGCCAAAGATAGTTACGGAAAGAACGTTTTGCATTGTTTGGCAAGCAGTATGGCACTTGTATATCGCAAGGATAATGTGGTTAAGATGGACAGATTCTTCATTGAGAAGGGCGTCTCGCTGTTCGACGAAACAATAGACAACCGGGACGCAGCCAATACATTTAGCCGCGATGCATATGGACATTGTAAATTAGTAAGAAAAAGTACTTTTTATATGTCGGGAGACTTGATTCAACTCGAATTGAATTTCCACGAAAAACTCATATGTGAATTTAATTTTCTGAAGTTATTTTTGTTTTACAGGTAAAGCTCTTCTTGGACCACGGTGCAGACGTAAATGTGCAAAATGGATGTGGTGAAACTCCACTGTACAATGCGGCTATGTGCTGTAGTTGGAATGACGCTGTGATGGAAACTTTGCTTAAACTTGGTGCAAATATTAATCTAAGAGCAATTAATGGTCAGATCGCACTGCATGCCATCTGTAAAAGTTCAGCACATATCACATTACTGCCGATTGAGTTTGCTGACCTTCGGGAGAAGCGCAACGTGTACATAACGACCAACATTAAAGCTATTCTTGTCAGCCGACGCAGATGTGCTTGCCGAGGAAAAAAAAAACGGCAATACGCCTTGGACTCACATCATATCCGGTGAAAATGTGGAACCGCCAGGAACTAGACTCTTGATCAAGGTGTTGGCCCTGAAAAAAGTTCTCCAGCCGTCGATCGAATTGAAGGACGAAGGGATCATCGAGTAGTATCCGGAGTTGTATAATTATTATCACGACTGCTTTGAAGAAATCGATAAGATGAAAATCACGAGGTTCATCCATAACTGCACTTTTTTCGAACTCTTCTCGAAGAGCTTATACTGCTAGATTGCCGCGCTTATGCGAAATCGCGATTTCGAAACAAAATTCAAGCAGTACGATCTCAACAATTTTCCCCGCTATAGCGAAAATATACTCCGAGCTTACGAGCGCGCGCAAAACCATTATTCCCCGATGCTAGAACAGGAGAACGTGATCAACGATGCGTTTTACAATATGTTACCTTATGTAGTTGTCAGGCGGATGGTAGATATGTATAATGATGATTGTTGAAGCGAGAATGTAAAATGAGTAATGTTGGTTAAAATGTTGAATTAATAAAGGCTCTATACATATTAAACGTATAATATTCAGGCATTCACAGCAATATTTACGTTTGAAATTGTTTACTTTTTTTTATACTTGTCTTACAGTGAGTCAATAAAGAAGAACCGCTGTCAATTCTTTGGTACGCAGCTTCCTTCAACATAATGTATTGCTTCAATATAAAAATTGTTTTTACTCCATGCACAATTCTATACGGTTTTTGTACTTCTCTATTTGATGGATAAAATTATTTTTCTTAAAACATGCTATACATAAGCGGATGAGTGGGAAAAATGTTCAGTTATCGTGTAACACAAAAAAGCGTGTTTTTCAGTATTTGATCTATTTTTCGGGGTTAAATCAATGAAGTCGCTTATAATTTGTATAATTCTCTTTCTCGCTCGTATAGCTATGATTGATTAATAGATGTTAAACGAAATATCTCGATGAAGTAAATTAATAAAAAGAGAAGCAGAAAAAATAGGCCTTGGTAGATTAAAATCTATTTTATAGAAGCTGAGATAGAAATCATGCGGCTTTCAGTTAAACAGAGTATACAGGGTGTAAAATTTTTTTTTGAAACTTAATATCTTCGAAAGTAACTGCTTTTTTAAACAGCCCGAAAATTTTGCTTCACTTTGGAAAAATAACTTTTTCGAGAGAGGATAACACCTTTAGGATGAGTAGTTGATTTATTGGGAGAGTTGGCGAGACATAATAAGAAGCTTCCGTGTAGGAACGAGAATTATAATTGTGTTTGCAAAATTAAATGACCAAAAGATATAAAATATGCGAGTGTTTGTTTATTAATAATTAAAATTATGAAATACATTTATATTTTAAAATCTTAAAAGTAGCGTGACATCGTCTGTTAAAAACTCGGTAATATCGATGATAAATATCTAATTTATGCGTAAACTCTATACCGTCTCGTACTTCACCGGGGGAATATCCTTTTCAGCCAAGCATCTATCACAGGCCCACTCAGCGAAAGGTTCTTTCATCATCATCTCGTAAGCGATTTCGGTCATACCTATGCATTGTCTGTGAAACCAGAAGTCGCAGCCAGACTCGCAGAAAATAGCCTGATCATCAGGCTGAATTTCTCTGCGGCAAATTCTACAAGACACTATCAGAGGCGCTTGTGGATTGTGAGGGTTACAGAACATTGGCTGGTTAGGAGGATAAATATTCACCTCTGATCCTCCTGGCATTAACGTCGGATTTATTATTTCCTGTGGATTTTGTTGAAACGTTGACATGCCCCTGCCCATCCTTCGCCTAGTTGGATCTCCAGACTCGAAATTTTGTATGGTACGTGATATTATGTGATCTACTGCTTCAAAGGTGTCTTGTTGGTTGATTTGTGAGCAGGGAGGTTCCATTGGATAATGCGGGTTCTCAGTCATCGTGTCCATGCCTGGAGCACCGTTGAACGGTCTTGAGATGTCCATGTTGTTCACTTGGTTGTTAGAGCCTATTAGTGCATTAGAACCTTTGAAGCCACGAGCCGAGTATGTTTTGGACATGTACGGCGGTTGCTGCATGAGGTCTCGAGTGTTGTTCATTTGATTAGAATGTTGCTGAGGATGTCCAATCGGTGGCATGTTCATAGTTCTGTTCATGTGATCAGGGCTCATCAAAGGTGTGAGAATGGGAGCGTTCATCGTCGGATTTACAGGACTAACGCAATTCCCAATCATTCGATTCACCGGACTAACGCCATGATCTTTGTTTGATCGAGTCATCCTGTCGATCATCATTGATTCGTTTATCGTGAGACCTTTCACTCCAAAGCTGTTCACGGGAGGTCTATTCATCACATCACCGCGACTGATCGGTCTTCCAACCATTTGAGGATTCATCATCTGACTGTAATTCGGATTTCCCTGCATTCTCGGGTAGTGCGGGTAGCCTTCCTGTCCCAGAATCGCACTGTTCATTTTATTGACAGGCCCTATCGATGGAGCTTGACGAAATCGATTTGGCGGATATGCCATTCTATTCCTCGCAATTAATTCCTGATTGTCCTGCTGCATGTTACGCATCCTCATGTAGTTGTAGTTGTAGTTCATGTTGCCAATCTGATTTGGATTCATGCCACGTCTAGGCATTGGATTAACCTGTATGAACCGAGTCTGCGAAGTATTAGTCGGCATCTGTTGTGGACTATCGTCAAACGGGTTGCAAGCGACGAGGTGGTTGTCGCTTTGAAATTGCTGAGGGTTTATAGGCACAAAGTTCTCTTTTCTTTCGCTCATCATCTGATGCTGACCTTGTCTGAGCATGTTTTGTGTGAATGCAGCAGCTCTTGCCGCTTCGTGTTGTGGGTTTGGTATGACTGCAGCAGTTCTTTTCGTCGGGGCGCGTCTTTTTCTCTTTGGATGCGGCTCCTCGCCCATCTTAGCTGATCGTTCGTGGCTGTAAGTGATAAGAATTGAGGTTAGGTTACTGTATTCATTAGGATTATGGAGGTTAGAGTACTCTAACCTCCATAATTAGGATGTTTCGCACGCAAACTCGTCCCAGAAGCCATTTTTCTGCTTGGACAGAAAAATGGCTTCGTACCGTATATATATATAATAGGTATATATATATATATATATACTCTGTGTACTACTGTCTTCTTACTGGGACGAGCTTGCGTGCGAAACATCCTAATTGTATGTGCATATATATCTTTGAAACTTTTCAAAATTGTACTCAACCACAAACTTTTGATAGTGACTGACTTCAAACTTAAATTACGAAATTTAAGAGTGCTCCATACCTCGAGTGACCCGTCACCTAGCGTTGAAAACGTTTTTTTTTTTATTATAATTAATTGATAAACTTTATCACCATAAATCAAGTTTCAGCACTTGTAATAAGTATCAAGGAATATTAAAAAAAAAAAAAAAAAAAAAAAAAGAAAAATAGGCAATTAAAATTAAATAATAACGACGTATTTCGTTGGACAAAGTCAAATTGTAGTTAGAAAAATGGCCACTACTTCTTAAAATTTGTCCGACGAAATAAAATGTTAATTTCAACTTTTATCTTGTAAACTTAATTTTGCAATATTCTTTGGTACCTACTATACATTGTGAAACTAAGTAATATCCACTTTTCGATTGTTAAGTTTGTTTAAATCATTAATAATTATTGAGGTGTAACGTGGTGGCGCTGCTAAAAATTCGGTGTTCGGGTATAAATGTGGAGCACTCTTAATGTAAAGCTAAAAATTTGTTTACTATAGAAATGTGCTTGATGAATGTATACTTATAAAATAAGACGCTGCCTACCAGATTTTGACGGTGACTAGACAAGAATTTCGGCACCTCCCTTGACCTAACTATTTCGCTTTCTCACTAGCACAACATCCGACAATGACTACCTAGAGATAGACAGATGGGTCAACTTGCCCACCCCCACCATCTATTTTGCGGGCTCTTACAAGTTTGCTTCTTTGAGCGACCGTTGGGGGCGCTAGTGAGACACATGCATTACACACTTTGGTGTAGATGTTTGTTTAAACTTTTGAATGGAGAAATATTTAGTTGTACAGGATGTGATAGCTGCTAAGAAACCTTTGACTTTTCCATGCAATTAGCATGAAGAAAAAGTTATTTCTTATTGCATTCGTTCACTTCATCAAGTGGCGCGGTAGCGCCACGAAGGCGAGTTTGAGAAGCAGACGAAGCCGCAGCGCCCGTGACATATTTACTTCTATATTGGTTTTCAGAATTTTCATTATACAAAAAAAAATGCTTATCATTACTGTTAGTAAGTTTTTTTGGCTTATTAGCTTGTTTTTTGAGCTAAACTATGCTTTCCAACAAAAATAGTAGTGAAAAAGCTGCCTATTTTTATAATATGTGAGTACCTAATCCAAAAATGCTGAAATCACGTATTTATTTTTCAGTACGAAATGTGGTAGGACCGTGAAATTGGCTGCAGAAGGTGACTATACATGTAATTAATTGGCGCGGTAACAATTGCTGTTGTAAAACGTAGTCTGAGAAGAGAAATTTTGGAGAGAAACATTATATATATATATATATATATATATATATATAATAATAAGATAATAAAATTAACGAGTATATTAATTAGATTATATAAAACGAAACAAAATGTTTCAACATTTTTCCTTCTACATTATCATGAAATCAACTGATCTGAAAGTAAAAGGACCGTGAACTTAGCCGCATACGGCCAAGAGTCATTTGGGGATTGCTTTCTCATATATTATGTTGCCGGTGCTTACTCTGCGTTCCGGACAGGTTCCGGAGCAGTAACAGTAACTAAGTAGCCAGGGTAGCCGATGACGAGGTCTAGGTGGTGCGCTTCGTGGTTATTTGTGTCTAAGTGTAAAAATCATTCGAGGGCAGTGTCTAGGTGTACAAGGTGGCCGATGACGAAGTCTAGGTGGTGCGCACCGTAGCTTTTTGTGTCTAGGTGTAGAAATCATTCGAGGGCGGTGTCTAAGTGTATGGGGTGGCCGATGACGAGGTCTAGATAGTTCGCACCGACCGCACCGTAGTTTTTATTAGTATCTAGATGTAGAAATCATTCGAGACTGGTATATCAGAACAATTAGTGATTTCATTGTTAGTGATAAAAATGTTTCAGAAAAGCCATGTTCGTTAAAGATGCTTATATCTTATTTTTAGGACAAATATAAAATACTCAAAAAAAAAAAAATGAAAAAGGACTGAAATCTCTTAAAAAAATTAACTTTTAAAAAAGTAAAAGGTTAGGCGAGTTTGATCTATTCTGTAACGAAATCACAGATAAAAAAGAACTGAGATCAATCAAATAAAGTCAAGTTTATTATATTTAGTCATAATAAAGCAACAACATTTTTGTTTTTCAATGAAGGGCTTACTTAACTTAAAGTTTAAGTTATACGGGCTTACTAAACTTAAGTTATATATATATATATATATATAAAACTTAACTTATATATATATATATATATATATATATATAATGATCAATTAGGAACAACTCTCAAAATACTTACTACGTAACTTGCCATGCCCGTTTCATTGTATACTTACGGTGTTTTCATGGCGTTCTAATAGATAAAAAAAAATAGTTGTTCATCAATAAACAATATATATATATATATATATATGTAACTTAACTTTAAGTTAAGTAAGCCCTTCATTGAAAAACAAAAATTTTGTTGCTTCATTATGACTAAATATAATAAACTTGACTTTATTTGATTGATCTCAGTTCTTTTTTATCTGTGAAGCTCAAAAGTTTCTCCTTTTGCTCGCTAGCCACGGAGTCGCCTCGATCGAGTTTCACGTCCTATAGTATCTGTATATTTTTGAGTACAGTTACTGCCACTGCACTAGACGATACCGTCGTATAGTATTCCCAGAATGAGCCATTCAAATTCTCAATGGCCAGGCATTTCGCGCAGGCTACGCAGCTAGGAGAAATCAAATTTCGCACACAGAGTATCAAAATAGTACATTTCGATACTAGTGCGAAACAGTTGATTCTGGCACGAGTGTAAGGTTTGTGTTACAATCACACGAGTGCAGAATCAACTTCGCACGCGTATCGATCATTATTTTTTAACACAGCGTGCGCGAAACGCGACCGTGGTTCATGAAAGAGGGGAAGCGGGGATTCAAGAGTGAGGTTAGGTCCCTGGCTCCGGCCAATAGCAGACAAGACGCTTCCACTTTTCAAGGGTCAGCTAAAGAATCAGTACGGAGATCAGTGATTGGAAGAGTTGGTGGCTATGCTTGGCCCCTTGTTTATACCTCTTCAGGTTTTTTTGGTAGATTTATATAAAAATGAAACGCATCACTGTTATTTTTATCTAAATGCGAAAAATGATTACAAGGCTTGCATTTCGTTATTGTCGTGACGTGGTTCTTGTAAATTTCGAATAAAAATTTTATGAGCACTAGCAATTATAAAGACGCACTACGCACATTCTGATCGAATTACTTTTTGAGGTATAGGAACTATATGCTGTGAAGATCACGCTTAAAAACGAACATCCAATCGGAGAATTACAAAATATACTGTGTCTTTTTTAGTTTGAGGGCCGTACGATTAAAACATTTAAATTACTACAACTCTAAAAAATCAATTTTTGAGGTTAGAAATTCATTTATGTTCATAGAAATCCCACTTTGGCGCACAAGTCAAGTTTCGAAATTCATCAAAACTCTAGTCATCCCTACTTTCCCCTTAAAAATATAAAATTAATCACTTTAATATAATAAATATTCTTATCTCAACAGAAAAGGGTAAGCTAATTAAGATTTTAAAAATTAATTAAATTTTTTAATTTTAAAAATTATTTTGAATATAAAATTATCCATAAGGGGGTGTTGGAGCCATGCTAATTGGTTCAAGTGTCACCTAACCTCAAAAATTGTTTAGATCATAAATAATACATTATTGCACTTGTTTATAGCATTAAAATGCAGTGTTCCGCGGTCGCTATATTATCATTATTTATGGTAGCTAAATCTTATTTTTGCGTAATCATGCATAATTTCTGCAAATAACGAAAACTACGACGCGAAGTGAAGACAGCAATATTAATAAGATGACCGTCACTTACGTACACATTATTGATTAAAATAAAATTTTGCACTGATTGAATCAACAAAAACTCTGTGTTCCGCGATAACCTACATAATAACAAACAATTATCAATTTGAGTTTTGTTGGTATGAAAAATATTGAAAGCAAGGAGGTGGAGGTCACAATTGGTCACGTAGGCTCCAACGTCCCCTTAAGGAGGCTTGGGCGTTTATGAAAAAAATGACAGAATGCTCTGAAACTTGAGGATTATCTCATTAAAGTATGCCAAAGTTGTTTGAAAAAAAGAAAAACCATGGTTGACGATCTCATATTCGAAATAATCGCTACCGAAAAATTGCCACTTTACACGCAGTCTTATGGGACTCCTCGTCAAAATCGAATAATACTCCGCAAGTAAGCGAGAGGTTCCAATGAGTCAATATATACTAATACTTTTGATTGCGAGAAATCTATTCGTTTCATAAAAATATAGGGTTGACGACTTTAATCAAAAGAAAAGTGTAAAAATGTATAAAATGTGAGGTTATGTTGTCACAGCTACCGCTAATACGCATACCTTTTGGAATTTTCTGGCAACTTTTTTGTAACTTTTTCGCGTTTTGTTACTTCTCTACTTGGATATGACTTAAATACATACAATTAAAAAAAAAATTAGCAGCAATAAGCATTCGCAAAATACGTGCACCCACGGGGCCCCTCGCTTGATACGGCACCAAACGCCCAAGTCTCCTTAATCCTCAATATTTAATTGAGCGAGCGATTATATCGAAATCTCGAAACAAGTGTCCTCAATATTAATTCGATCTCGAAGTGAATCTCGAAGTTGGTTCAATCGACTCTCGAGCGTGAAGTTAGCGTTCATCGCAAACGTAAATAAACAAACACAAGGGTTCGATCAGACGCGCAAGCGCGTCAATGTGTCAAGGGGGAATTAAGGGCATGGTACACTCCTACTTTACCGTCGGTAGTGTCATTGCAGTTTTTCAAACCACTTGAAGAATACTGAACGGAATGCGCTCAAACTTTCAGTATTGCTTTATCTCATCAAGATGAAGGGTAGATGACTGGAGTTTTAAGCGAAATCAAAAATTTATTTATTGCTTCCTTCCTAAGGAAGCCTTGTAATAGTAATTTTTGGAGTTTGTGTAAAAACATGTGGGAAGTGTGTTTTGATGAATTTTTAGTCGAAAAATGGTGTTTTTAGAAAATGTCCGTACGGATGTATGTGTGTGTGTGTGTGTGTGTGTGTGTGTGTAGCGTGTGTGCGTATGTATACGCCTGTTCTCAGCTTCTACTTGTGGATTTTAACCACCAAGTCTCATTTTCTTTGTTTTGCTAGAAGAATAGTGGGACGAAAGTCCGTTTTTACAATTTATATACGCGTTTTTTATAGTGATTTTTTAGTTTTGAGATTTCAGTTTTTGCCAACAAAGTTATCGAAAAAGTTAATAAAAGTAAATTGCTTAATATGCTACCTGAAAGAGAATAAAATGGCCTATGTTTTTAGACCGTGAAAAAATTTATATTATCGTTCGTGCGTTCTTTTTATTATACACAATACAGTGCAATTTTTTAAATCGTTATAACTCAAAAACTCAGATACTAGCGGAATTCAGTTTAAAAAAATAGATGATAATTGAAGTAATTAGAACTATCTACCACTTACAATTATAGATCTTTCATGGGCAGAACCTGGAAAACATCAAAAACTGAAAAAATCGTTTTTTTCTAACGTGACGCGATAACTGGTAAAAAGGCAATAATCAAGTTCAAATTTAGATTTAGTTAGCATTATATAGCACCAATGATCCCTTTCTTTGGCGATTTTGAAACCAGAGTTAGTTTCAAGATATTGAGCTTCAAACTTTTGTTTTTTCACCCTGTATACTATGAGTCGTTTTCTGACGTGATGCGATAACTGGAGTAAAAAGGCAATAATCACTTAAATTTTGATTTAGTTAGCATATATGCACCTTTTCTATTTCTTTGGTTGTTTATGATACGTTAGTTTTAAAGATATTAAGCTTCAAATTTTGTTATTCTTACCCTGTAACTCATAATATACTGAAAACTGTATTCGCTTCGATCTCAGTGTTCCAATAATGGATTTTAATCTATTACTAAACTCGTTTTTGTGCTGTTTTGTATTTATTAATTCGTTAAAAATAAAAACTTTTCAGTTACGCATGGCGTATAGTTCATGCGCATTTTCATCAGCTGGTGATTTTAGATACGTTCGCAGCAACTATATCCTTTATCATTATATCTCGCAATACTAAATTTTGAACTTTTCGTTAAAAATATCATGATCATCGGCTAGTTTTTGCTGTCTCTTTTGTTTTATTAAATCGTTAAAAACAATATTTTCAGTTACGCATTGATTATGTAATATAATTATTTCGAAATAATTTTATCCATCAAACGAAAAAGCATAAAAACTTTATAGAATTATATATGAAGTAAAAACAATTTAGATATTAAAGCGATACATAAGGTTGAAGGAAGCTACGTGCCAAAGAATTGGCAGCGGTTTTGTAACGTTTAGCGTGCTGGTCAGTAATTGGCAATTGTTAAAATTTGTCAGCATCCAATATGTTTGAGGACAAATGTTTACATGCATAATATAAATAGTTTTTTGTATCAAAAATGCATGCGATAAGAATGAACAATATTTTAATAATTGCCGATTCCTGACCAGCACGCTAACCGTTACAAAAAATTTCGCTTGTAAAAATCCAGCAGCTGCCGAGTTCGTTGCCGAACTCGATAGTTCGTCCGTGATTTATAATTATAAGCCTCTCGGAGACGCGGCGCGTTTATTGCCTACAGAAGACGTGCGAAAAACAGGACAATTAGGGAATAGCAATAAGAGACGCGCACTCCGCAGAGTGCGCGCCAGATGATGCCCAGGTCAGAAGCAGCGGCGGCAGGGGCCATAAACGAAGGGTCAGTCCACCTACGTATCGACCGCGTTGTCGCATACCTGTATATCGGCGTCTCTCTCTCTACGATCAGCTGTCTGGGCCGCGTCTCCGAGGTATTGTAATGCCCTCAGCGGAGGATGCAGTAGTTAGTCGTATTCGAATGAAGCAAGCGCTGGCAACTAGCTACTTACGCTGCGATACTTTGTATTTCTGATCTCTTTTTCTCTTAATAAATATATACTTACTTTGCAACCTCTGCTTTATATTTACGCTAAGTATTCAACAACCAGTGTTAATATACGAGGTCTATAAGGAAGAAAGCGCATCTATGACAGAGACATTCTACCTTTGAGCTCAAGCTATAGGTAAGAGGGAGATGGAGTAAGAGAGGAGGAGGGAGGGGAGGTTAGAGCAGAGTGAGAGCATAGGGGCGGATGAGGCTAAGCGTCAGTCTAACTATAACGGCACATCTGGCAGCACGCAGTCCATTACTTAAAGAGACTCGTCCGGAGGAAAATCGGCAAGAGTGATTTACGTGTGGTGATCTCACGGCCAACGTCTTCAAGAGCAGATTGATAAATGTAGAAGCCATAGCAATAACGGCGAGGTTCAAGCATCGGATAAATGCCAGTAGGTGTTGCGTTGGCGATACTTTTTTATTAATATATTAAGATCAGAGAACGAAAAACCATCTGCTCGAGATAAACTTGACACTGAGAAAAGTCTGCAACAAATCTACAATCGATAACACGCTGTAAGATAAAACTGTGACGAACAAGAATTGAATGGTAAGTCTTAATCGCCTTATTCGCATTAAAACTCAATTAAATTCCATTAAATTAATTAAAGTCTATTAAATTCTATGGAAAAATCTATCGATTTTAATTGCTGTTTTTTTATCTACTAGGAAATCTAAGTGCGCTTCGCGCACCTCATATTATACCACAATTATATATTTCCAGAATGATTTTAAATTTTGCCGCCTGCTGAGCATTAACCGTTCAAAGCGTTTATAGGTTATGTTGCGTTTCTAATTCGCGTTCCTTAATTCTTGTACCAGGCAATTTAACATCAATTAAATGCTTCACATCACTTTTTTAAGAGAGGATCCATTTTAATTGTAATTTTCCTCATTGACTCTGAACGATTGAATGGAATTTAATTGAGTTTTATTGAGAAAAACGCGATTAAGGCTTGCCATTCAATTTTATCGACTTTTATCGATTTCAATGGAATTGTTTTAGCAGGGTTGTGTCAATCGAGCTTTTCGCTTTATCTAATATCTTTTTAATTTTTGCAGGATATCAGACAGCACTCCTTCGATCTCTTCTCAGCGTCAGCAGCATTACATCGTATCGCGGATCTCGACTACAAACATGCCTCAATTTTGTATAGGAAAATACAGATACTCCGCTAGTCCAAACTTTTATCATATTTATTCAAATAAGAAGACAGTCAAAGGATATGACCGCAGACTGTATAAGTCGCTTAAAAAGATCTTTCACGAGGACTGTTCCAGCAGCAGTAGCAGCAGCCAGTTCAAGAAATTCCGTCGTGACCCTCAACATGATAGTGATTGGAAATCTATGATCAACTCCATCCTGGAGCAGGAACCTGTCTTCAGTAAGTATTTGTCAATAGAAGAGCTCGGAGAGCTCGACAAGCTTCTGTGGGTCTCGGTCTTGGCTGGTTACGAAAAGTCAGCCGAGCTGTTGGTGCGCTCCGGTGCCAACGTCAGCGAGCCTTTTGGACGTCGCGAGCCTCAAGTGATCGACGAGAAATGGACAGTTCTCCACGTGTTGCTGCAGTCGGCTCCCTCCTCGGAGAAAAAGAGACTCGCCTATCTGGTGATAGACCACGGCGCTAAGTTGCAAGCTCAAGATTACAAGGAAAGAACTGTCCTACACTACGCGGTTGTGACAGGCCTAGTCCTGATGACCCAAACGTTGCTCGAAAAAGGAGCTGAAGCCAACGCCGCTGATGTTGAGGGCATAACACCACTGTTTATTGCAGTCCGCCAATCTAAAACCAGGAAACTAGTGTCGCTTTTGATTAAACACGGGGCCGACTTGCAAGCTCGCGACTACATGGGACGAACCGTCCTGCACTACTCGGTGAGGGATGAACGAGTTCAAATGACCGAAATATTACTCGATAATGGAGTCGACGTCAACGCCGCTGACGATAGGGGCATGACATCACTGTTTTTTGCGGCCAGTAGTAGCAAATTCAACAAACTGGTGCCGCTGTTGGTAAAACATGGAGCTGACGTTTGTGCCAGAAGTAGAAGCGGCCAAACTGCTTTACATTACTTCACACGTGCTCTCGTGGGTTCCCTGGAACCGACTAATGCCGTTGAAGTAGCCAGATTTTTGATCGAGAGGGGCGTCCCGTTCGATGACAACTCATGTTCTAACCATCACCATCCGATACACTTTGCTGCCCAGACGGGAATACATGAATTGGTGAGTAAAAAAACTTTATGACACGCCGTAGCGTAAACCTCGATTTACCGCACGCTCGTGCAAAAATGCACTCGCTAAATCTCGGTTTACGCACGTTGACTCATAAAATATCGTACGATACTAGGAGGGTGAAACTACTTTACCGCACTAGTATCGTAATATACTATTCTAAATTTCTGTGAAAAGCTCGCGCCTGCCAACGTGAATTAATTCTTTAATGTTCTGTTTGTTTTCCAGGTAAAGCTCTATTTGGACCGTGGAGCAAACGTGAATGCGCTAACGAAATGTGGCGTCTCTCCGCTGTACATGGCAGCTCAATCAGATGCAAACTGCAGTTCGACGGTAGATATTTTGCTCAAACGCGGCGCAAACGTTAATCAGAGAATATGTAAAGGTCGCACCGCGTTGCACGCCGCCTGCGAATATGCAGCGCAAAACGTGTTGAGGAACGATGGGAGTGTGATCAAGCTTCTTGTGTCCGCCGGTGCGAATATGCTCGTCGAGGACGATAATGGTATCACGCCTATCTCTTACATGGTTAGAAGCCATATGACGGAAAGTGCATGTACCAAACTGATGGTGAGGCTGCTGGCCCTGAATAAAGCCTGCCAGCCGTTGATTGAATTACAGGAAGAAAGATTCATCGAACGATATCCGGAGTTGCAGAATTATTATCGGATCTGCATGGATGAGATCGACAGAATGAGATTCACAAGATTCATCGTGACCTGCAGCTTTTTCGAACTCCTCGCGAAAAGCCACCACCAGATTGCCAATCTTATGCGGAATCCTGACTTCGAGATAATGTTCAAGCGGTACGATCTCAACGAATTCTCCAACTATGCCGAAGACATACGTCAAGCTTTTGAGATCGCGCAAAATTACTATCAGCCGATGCTAGATCATGAGAACATAATCAACGAGGCTTTTTACGATATGTTACCTCATGCAGTTGTAGGGCAAATGGTCCATTGCATATTAGATGATGACTATTGAAGCGAGAATGTGAAACAACTAATGTCAGATAAAATGTTGAATTAATAAAGACACCATACATATATATTGAAATCTAATATCTCTAACGCATTGATCAAATATCCTGCGCTCTTTTTTTCGCTGGCGCTAAAGAACTAGCGTTCAAAAATACAACTACTATTGGTTAAAAAATGATAGTCCTCTGGCTTTTTTGTTAAATATCTCCGACAAAAAAAAAATCGCTTACTATTGGAACAAACAGTAAATTGAAGCATAACTATTCAGCAATACAATAGTATAGGTTGCGTTTAATAAAAATTTAAATTGCAATTATCGTAGCATCCGAACCCTGGTGAAAATTTATACGTATTTTATTACTTATTTTAATATCTATTTTAGTATATCCTAAAAGACGTATCTTAATACGTATCACAATGCGTATTTTATTATATATTGAAATACTTATTAAAGCACGAATTATTATATGTAATATCATACGCACTTTAACACATCAGAATATCGAACCAATTTAATACGTATGAAAATACGTATTAAACATAAAATCGAATAATAAAAAAATTATAATAAAAAAATTATTTAAATATAAATATTTTAACATAAAATAAGTTAAAATTTATTATTGTTTATCGATCGAGGACATATATAAAAGAAAGTTATTTTAATTATAAAAATTTATAATTTTATTTAGCTACGAAAATACAAATATATATATATATATATATATATATATACGTATATATATACATATATATATGGGTGATTCTGCCGTAACTGGCTCATTCTGCGCGCTTGCTTCCCAGGCGTTTACACATTTGAAAAAAAATCGCACAAGCGGTTTTATGTATGTCTGGCATAACTAACTATATTTACCAATAGTTAAAACCGAGTATGCAGGCTTATATTTAAAACTACGCAATATAATAGGCTTCAATAAATGTCAGTTCCGTAACCTGTCTCCAACACGGATTTCAATTTAAAAGGCCGATGCAGATAAAAGTACGACATGTAAAAAATATTCCATCATATATAGTATGAACTATAGACCTATTACAATATATTTTTCATGGTTTTGGGATTAAAATTAATTATTTAATATTAAAGCTGGGCGCTTACTCTTTGACGCCCGTTTTTGCATTAAAAAGGTACCCTCTACATTACCTTATGTTAAAAGCGTTCTAGTGTGTCATATAGCGCCGCCTATCGGTAGAATTTCAAACTATATACTACTATTTATGAAATCCAACCGTAGCATGGTTCCAAAATTCAAAATTGTGGAAGTGAGAGCTGATTTTTCATCAGAAATTTCGAAAAAAAGCACAACCTGTCAGTTCCGTAACGCTAGTAAACTACTACTTAGCAACAATGTATTTAAACATATAGGGCGTTTTTCTCGAGTAAATAGTAAGTATTTTCGAATATATGTGCAAAGAATTGTTTATAATAATTACGCTAGGCTATGCGAGCTGATAAACGCCTAAATGTCAATTCCGTAACCGTCAGTTCCGTAACACATAATACAGTAAGTATCATTAATACATTAATAATGTCCTAATCATTGCTTTTTTAGTATTTAAATGGCTCCAGTTACAAGGAAACGTCTAATAAGAGTCTAATTTTTTTTAAATAATTCGTCATTTAACGATATTGCGATCTTCGTGAATAAACGAACAGGCTGTCAAATATTGAGTGAATATACATATACATATAGATAGATAGATAGATATATATATCTTAGACGATTTAATTTTTTTTTTACCAAGTTAAATTAAAATTTACTGGAGTTTTAGTAGCGCGAATTACAAAAATGTCAGTTCCGTAACCTAGTCAAATATGGATTCTTCACATAACTTGTTATAAAAGTTATATGTTGTGGTTTAGCTTTAGGGACTTGTTTTGTATGTAATTCCAGTTAGAATAATCGTCCGGAAAGTTAAAAATAGTCGATTTTAGTATAGAACATTTGTGTGCCCGTTTTGAGCCAGTTACGGCAGAATCACCCATATATATCCTTAATATTTCAGTAAATTAACTACAGGTATAATATAAATTTGTTCATTACATTCTATTAAAACGCAAACTTTATCAATGTCACTAGTTGGCACAGCAATCATTCTATTTGATATATTACAGATTTCTTTTATTACTTTTGCGTGGCGATTTTCTTTTGTTTGTATTATTTGACATATGGTTATTTCTATATTTGTATCAATATCTATTAAAAAATCTATAATTTGTATGAACCGTTTATCATGTAATTGCGCATAACAATTACAAGAACGCTCATTAATTTTTTCAGATGTTCTAAAAAGGTAATTTTTATATACGATTTTCGAAAAAACTTTATTGGATTTTGGTACATTAAAATTTTGCATATAATATTGATCAACAGCAATCTCGTTTCCAAAGTAGATAATTAAATTTGATCTCAATACATTCGTTGATTTATCTAAAACAATACTGTCGAAATGTTGGATAACATCTTCTATACAATTGGCGTATACTTTTTTGCCAGTTCTCCAATAAATTTTTGAATTTTAATAAATCTTAATACTTGTAAAATTACACCTTTTCCACAATAGATAGAACGTAACAACTTATAATTAGCTGATTCAAAGGCGAAGGCAGAATGAGCCCATAGTGGCCCCCAATTTGCAATACTTTCTGGTATATGTAGTATCTGATGTACATTATATGTCATAGCCTTTAAACTGTATAAGTTTTCTACCTCTAATACAAATAAAATGAAGATGTCTTGAAGATAATTCAAGTCCTCATAACTTATATTTGTTTGTAGACAGATGTGTAAAGCTGTGACAAATAACGACCAATGCTTCAACATTTTTGTATTTAAAAAAAATTTGTTTAACAATGGTAAACTGTAGTATAGTATCTAGTTTTCCCATTCTCTACATATCCAGTACCTTCTTTCGGTAATACCACGCGATAAGCGACCTAATTGATTTGGCACTTTTAATCTTGTAAGTAAATTGTCAAGATATTTAATATCATTTTGTGTCATTTCGCTAATGAAATATTCAGTAAATTGTTTACCGACTCCTGCTAACATACAATGCATGTAATCAGGGCAAAACCCTTTTATTACATCAAAATATTCTAATTTTAATAAAGGGGATGCATTGTTAACCCCACGATAAGGTTTCGAATCGATTGATGATTTTTCAGCGTATGTAATCATACTTTCTTTTGTACGAGTTTTTAATGGAGTACTGAGGTACGGATACCTCATGCTACCGTAATCGCAACCGTAATTGGCATTAAATTGACATGTTCCATTCATTGGAGCGCGAGCTATGGTATCAACACATACTACATTTAAAAACAATTTAACACAAATATCATTCCCATTTATTTTGCATTGTACGCCGGTATTTGATAGTTTATTTATTGATTTTTTTATAATCGAGTCTAAAATAATATTCATTGGGGTTTTTTTTTGTTGAGTACCACATACCTATTACTATTGCGTTGTTTAGCCGATCTTGTATTGGTATCTCATTCAACATGATATAAAAAGACCATATTGAATATTTAGAGCTCTTAAATACAGGCGCACCATCTGCGTATAATATTAGCGTTGCATAATTTGATCGATCATCAGAAGACAATTTTTTAACAAAACTTCTATAACATTTACCGTCATATATATCTTTTAGATTATTATTATCACGAGTTCTTTCCATCATTATATGTTCATAATATTTTTCATGTTTTTGCAAACAATCTCGTATAGTTGGATCGATTATGGCAAAAAAATATGGCTTCGACAAACTAGAAACATCAACGTCTGCAGAACAATTGGAACAGTGTACAGACTTTACGTTAGAATCAAACGTCCCTAAATATTGACTGCAATCGGTACAAATACTATGATAAGTTATATTATAACTATAAGTTATATTATAGCATTGCATAATTTATCAACAATATAGCGCGTTTCTGGTATAATTTTTTTTCCGCAAATTCAATTAATTATCTGAAAGGTGGTTAATTAAAGCGGAAAATGAAAGTTTAAATCGCACAGAATGAATTAACGCCATTAAAAATAATTCTCCAGGACTCTTTTCTTGATAATACGATACAATATACAATATACAAGACGTGCTTTTTTATCGATACATATTATCTAATGATACACAATCTGCGCGTTTGACATTTTACCGGAATTATATCGAACGTATATGTAATTCAACTTAAAGTGACGACACAGATCCTGTGTCAACTTCATTAGTAACACAATGATATTATTATAAAATTAAATAAATTTGATATGTTTCTTACAATTATTGGTAGAGTGCCAAGTTCACGGTATAAATCTTGAATTTCATCATCAATTGTTTGTTCGTGCTGTTGATTATCAGGAAACTGAAAATATATAATACATAATATAAATACTTATACTAGAAATTACACTAATTCTTATCATAACAATTCTTTTAATTGTGACTGAAACTATACTTTTTATTATTTATTCGGTATTTCACTTACATGCAAGAATTCTGTAGCGAATGCTGTTGTTCTGTATTGTAATTCATCCGTGATATCATTAGTATTAGACTGAACTGCTTCATTTGATCCTTGGTGCATATTTGACTCCTATTAAAATTAGATTATTAAAGTGGTTTGCTCCACGTCAACAGACGTTCACTTTATTTACAAATAACTAAAACAATACCTAATAGCAAATTATATACTTACATGTGACAATCCATTTGCAGAAAATACTAATGTTCCATTTTGTATTATCTCTGTACTTTCATTGAATAAATTATTGGATTGAATTCCAATCTTTGATCCTTTGAAAATGAAGACATTAATAATACACATTACATATACATACATGTGTTCAATACAATTGAATAACTTAAAACTTGTATTTATGTAAAAGTGAAGAAAGCATTTATTTACGTGCGAGAATCCTTCAGCAGGGAATGTATTTGTTCTAGTTGGTTGTGCCTTTATAATTGTGGGATCATCAAATGGAACTTCATTGCTCGATGACTCAGGAACAGTTTCCTGTATAAAACGAATTGATGCATATTAAGACATTAAATAAATTACTATAAAATACTTAATTACTATACAATAAAAAAACTGGAAAAGAGTACTTAAGAAATGAAAACAATGAACTTAAAGTGCATCCATTACCTTTAATTAAATGAGAAAATGTTAAACATTTTTCCTACTTACGTGCGCAAAGTTCGATTTTGCGAACGCATATGCGTGTGCAAAGTGTCACTTTCCCACACGCTGAGATGAGCGTGCGGGAATGTAGCAGAGCGTGCGGGAATGGAGTTGAGCGTGCGGGAATGTAAAATGAGTGTGCGTGCATGTGCGCACACTAGTTTGACTTCCCCACGCTCAGCTACTTCCCCGCACGCTCGGCTGCTTTCACCCATGCTCTTCTTAGCGTCTGGGATAGTGACACTTTTCACGCGTATGCGTCTGCAAAATTGAACATTGGGCACATCAGTAGGAAAAGTCCTATCAAGCTCGGACGAGGCTCAAAAAATTGTTAAAAAATTAAGCTGTATAAAAACTTAAGAATTATTAATGCCAGAATATTTATTTGTAAATAATAGCAGTTCAAAGTTTGAGCCATTAACGGGCCCTAAATCTGTGTTTTTCTAAAACAGTAGGAAAGCAAAACAAGACCCGGGCAGTCGCAGATGAAATTTGAAGCTTGGTCGTATTAACTATGGGCTTTGACTATTGCCTGTATGTGTTAACATTTACACGTTTGACGTTAACTTTAGTAAACGACAAAGTGCACGTTCTGATCGTTGTTGTTAATCATGAATTTTTTTTATTTCGGAAACTTATATTAATTTTCAATTTTTATAATAATCTTTGTCTTTACTGCTAACTAATAAAGTCTCTTCCAAACAATTAAAAAGACAAAGAATATTATTATAAAAATGGGAAATTAATATAAGTTTGCAAAATAAAAAATGGCTGTCTTGGGGACAGCCGATAGAAGTGAATACTGAAATAGGTGTGTTGTAGATTTTTATTTTGTTTTTTTTAATAGGTGAAATAATAAAAATATGTTTATCGTTATTCGTACATTATTTTATTTCTTACGTACTTTATTTACAACTTTACTTATCTATGGTAGAATCACAGGTATCTTCATTTTTTAATTCAATTAAAGAAACAATCGGTTTGTGGTAACTAAAATATGATATAAATGTTTTAGAATCTATTTTATATAAAAATCTTGAAAATACTGCATCTAATTTTGTGCTATACTTAGTAGTTGATTGTTGAGCATCATTATTAATTTCTAATTGAAATTTATTTTTGAGGAATGCAATTAATGGTTGTGCACTTTCGTCTGCAAAGTTAACATTAAAATCTCCTGCCAAAATCAGTGGCATTTCATGATCATTTGTATCGAGTTCCCGTGCTCCTACTTCAGTGTATGCAAGTAGTGATCTATGGATAAATTTAATTATGTCTGTAATACTTTGATTGGGTGAAATGTAAATCGCAGCCATGATACATATTTGACCGTCTTCTAAAACGCAGTGAGCACAACATATTTCAGCTATTTCTGATTCCTGAACATCTAAGTTTATAGGTCTTGTAATTTGCAATGCTATATGTTTAGTGACGATATTGGTAGTGTCTTGTTTATTTTGAAAACGCCGAGCGCGTTGTGTATAGAGAACGCCGAGAGCGCCGAGGGGAGCGAGAGAGAGAGAGAGAGAGAGAGGGAGAGCGCGGCGAAGGGAGAGGTGCGCGTATAGTCCGTACGTCTTGTGCGGCGAAGAGAGCGCGGTGAAGGGGGGGAGAGAGCTGTTCCCCTGCGGTCGTTCGCTTATTTCCCCTCCTAGCGTTCGCGTGACGGTCGGTTTTTTCTCGATTCACTCCCCGGCAAAAATGTGTACCTAACGAGCCTATAGAAGTATTCACTTCAAAAAATTCATGATTAATAACAAAATGGTCTAAAATCGGGAGTGAAATTTATTGTTTATTAAAATTAATTAAAGTTAACGCCAAACGTGTAAATGTTAACACATACAGGCAATAGTCAAAGCCCATAGTAATACGACAAAGCTTCAAATTTCATCTGCGACTGCCCGGGTCTTATTTTGCTTTCCTAACTGTTTCAGAAAAACTCAGATTTACGGCCAGCTACTTAAACACATTGAGCCGCCGCTAATGGCTCAAACTTTGAACTGCTATTATTTACAAATAAATATTCTTGCATTAATAATTCTTAAGTTTTTATACAGCTTAATTTTTTAACAATTTTTTGAGCCTCGTCCGAGCTGGATAGGACTTTTCCTTGCTGAGATAGTTTTTTATCTGTTGATTGGCACTACGATTAAATTTTTATACATTTTTGAAAAATGCTTGCACCTACGCGTTCATTAATCTTTAAATTACATGATCAATTTTTTGCAATCGTTTATCAGCAATTTTAACAAAGTGGCAAGCTTCCAAAGTTGGGCTACACGGAAAGAATTTTACAATAAAAATTACTAGAAATTAAGGATCAAAATTACCGTGCTAGCACAGTAACGCTCGGACGCCGAGCCATCTGAAGCATTTTTACTGGATCGGCACAGTAAAATTTTCGGTACTTTGTTATTTTTCTCCATAGCCTCTATATTATAATATTTTGTTGTATACATGTGCGTGACGCATTCTCGACGTCATATTATTGATAAATAAAGGGTTATTCATACATGACAGACTTTAAACCAAGAAATTCGTTGGATTCAACAAGCATACATCGGGGTTAGATTTGGAGGTTATGGGGAAGCAGATGACGCACATGGACGCGCATGAATTCCTGTGCAGCACGGTAAAAATTTTCGCCATCAAAAAATGTACAGTGCTGGTTCAGTAAAATTTATGGGGAGCAAGATAAATAATATCTTAATTCAGATAAAAACTTCCAGAAAGACACGGCGCCCCACGATTACCGTGCTATTCCGGTAATTTTTACTAGAAAATTCTTTTTCCTACTTACGTGCGCAAAGTTCGATTTTGCGAACGCATATGCGTGTGCAAAGTGTCACTTTCCCACACGCTGAGATGAGCGTGTGGGAATGGAGTTGAGCGTGCGGGAATGTAAAACGAGTGTACGTGCATGCGCGGCTGAAGTGTTGCCAGAAGATAGCAGGTTCAACCCGCCGGTAGAGCGCGCTCATATAGCCCAATATAGCGAGCAGAGGCAACGCGGATTTCAGATAACGTAAATTTGCGCGTAACGGGTTTTAAATATGAAATCAAATTATGCTAAATCCAAAATGCTTAAACCCCAATAACCCATGCGCAGTAAGTTCGAAAAGGAAAATAAAACTGCTAAATCCTAAATGCTTAAATCCCAATAACCCACGCGCTGCAAGTTCGAAATGGAAAACGAAATTGCTAAATCCTAAATGCTCAAACCCCAATAACCCACGCGCTGCGAGTTTGAAATGGAAAACGAAATTGCTAAATCCTAAATACTCAAACCCACGCGCAGCGAGTTCTAAAGTAAATAAATCAACACATTTATCTGTTCTTTTTAGTTTTAATTTTAATTTCTAAGTTATATAGGATAGTAATATTAATATAGTATAGTAATTTTGTTTTTTGATTTAACAAATAAATATATTAAAATTAAGTTATCTTAATTCTACTTATAACTGTGTAATATTAAATATTGAATATTACACAGTTACTACTATCTTCATTAAATATTCTGATTACATCCTCATAATCCTCATCATTTAAGTCATTTTGACTACAGCCTTTTGACGAGTCATCTTCAATCTTTTTCTCATTTGCCGCATACATTTGAGAATTGAAAAGCGAAAGCATTTCCTTATTCGGATGAAAATCCTTGCAGCACTTGCTATCAACCTTTTAAAAGATTGAATAAAAATTTAATATATAAAAGAATGCGTCTTAAAAATTACTTGATTATACGTACTTTCATGTGTATCCGCATTCTTAATAATGCTTCAAGCATATTAATTTGTAATTTATTCCTGCGTTTGTCTTTTATGCAGCTCATTACGCTAAATAAGCGTTCTACCACAGCATTACTCACTGGCATCGTTAAACATTTCAAAGCGAACATTGCCAGTTCTTTAAAGGGTCTTTCTCCTATTGCATTTGTACAATTTAGTACGCAGCTCCAAAAATGAGTGATACACATATTTCGAATATCAGAATGGTATTCCGTGTGCGGACAAATGTCGAGAATTGTTGTTGTGCCCAGTTCCAGCCATTGGTTTTCTAAATTATCTTTGGTTACCGATGAATCTAAAGAAATTATTTTTATATAGATGCAAGTAGTATAGATATACATACATGTGAATTATTTGTTAAATGTTCGTACCTGCTAACTCAATAGATAATTGTTGGAACACAGGCCTATCAACTTTGGCTAAAACTAAATGTGGCGATAAAAATTTTAGTTTTTCAACAGCTGATAGATTTGTAGGCATTCTCTCGATTAGTTGGTTACATAAACAAAGTATGTATTGTCCGCACGTTTGAAATAAATTACTGCGCTCTTCGTTGGTCAATATTGAAATTGATAAAATTTGTCTAAAATTATCGCCTAATATTAATGTGTCCGATGGCCGATGATTCGCTGGATCAGCTAAAGCTGCTTTTAACATCTGAATTTCATCGTTACGAAGTATCCCTGGTCGGCTTGATTCAGCTATAGCTTGTTGCTTTAAAACTCGACTCGCCATAGAGAAGATAACCCTTCGAAGGTCGGAGTATAACTTGGTAACGTCGGCATTGGTTTGTTGAAATGCCAAATTGGTGTTGTCAACGGGTTTCAATATTGTTTGCATCATTACCAAGTAAAGCTTATTGATTTTATTACTCAATAATCGAGTAAGCTCAGTAGCTGCATAATCTTTGTTTTGAAGGGCAAAAAAATCTCTCAACTCATTATATTGTTGGAGGATTACTTCTGTCACGGACAACCAGATAAGCCATCGAGTTTTCGACAACGACATAATTCTTTTTGGAGCTTTTCCATCATTTATTGTCTAGAATTTCGAATATATAATTAATATAAAATCAAACAATATTAAAAATTAATTTACATGACAAATTTTACCTTATAGTACATAACATATTCATCCCATCGTTTTGCGCTATGCGCAAACCAATTATAGGATTGCGATAAAATATAAGTCAACTCATCAGGAATTTTTTTAAATGCATATTCTGCGCATTTATCGAGGGAATGGCATATGCATTTAAACAAAATCAAATTAGGCACATCTTTTTTCATGTGAGTATAAAAGGAGTTATGTTCTCCAACCATTACAGAAGCTCCGTCGGTACCTAATGAATGGAGTTGTTTTAAGGGAAGTCCTATAACTTTTAAATAATTTTTAGCAGCATCAGCCAAAGCACTGCCTGTACAATTCGTTAATTGTACGAGACCTAAAAAATCAGTTACGTATGTTGCACGTTTAATGCTGAAATAACGAACGCATATTCCCATAAATTTCGTTACAGTAACATCCGTAGCCTCATCTACAATCAACGCGTACGGAGAATCTCCGATATCCCGCACCAGCTCGGTTAAAAATACGGGTGCGATCACAGCTGAAATAAGCTTAGAACACTTCGTTCTATGGATTTTAATATTTTCTAAAGGGCTTCCTTTTCCCAATATTTTCAAAAGCTCTCCAAGATGATCCACACTTCTCAAAGAACAATGTGTTGCTACATACATTGCCACTTTCAGCTCAGTAACTTTATTTTCATCACTAACGTTCACGCAGCCTAAAACGATTTGAATTGCTTATTCGAAATTGATTATATATAAAAACCTATAATTATCATTTGCTTACCGAAGTTTTGTAGAGTGGGTTGTTTTTTTCTATTTAAAGCTTTTTCTCTCTGCGTGTGTTTTTGTGTATTTTTATGAACCAGCAAATCATGACGATGTGGTCGCAGGTGCTGCTGACAGAAAGTACAATAAGCCTCTTGCTTTCCATTCAAGACATCATTTTCACTAGCAGGCTGAAGCCAATCTATAAAAATACGTTAACAATTTCCGTTTAAATTTATTCTAATCAGTGTATACTACCTAACCTATAAAGAGTTTAACCTATATATTTTTTTCTGTTTCATATTATTTATTTACTTACCTTTGAATAATTTATCTTTTTCCCATTCGGGTTTATAATGTTTAAGATACTTTCCCCATTTACCCATGATCTGATATCAAAAGTTTTAACGCTCTCGTCCAAGCAAGGAGTATAAACACCGACAAACGAACGTTGATGAAGCTATGTAGGACTTAACATATACCTTGTTTTTTTCTCTTAGAAATTCGTATGGTAACACTGTCGAAAAACTCGCGCAGTCGCAGATCGATACACACTGATTGGTCAATATAAATGCGCGGTATTTTAAATGAACTCAAAGTTTAAATATAAGACTAATCGTGTTATAAATAACTTACATTTAAGTAAAACTCGATGCCAGTGGGTTATTGGGGTTTGAGCATTTAGGGTTTGACAATTTTGTTTTCCTTTTTTTCTAGAGATAGAAGTCGCGTCTGTTACAAAGGATTAATTAGAATTCGATGTACACTCGGTAGTAGTGGATTCTGAAAGAACGTTTTTTGAAATGCTCCAATCAGAGCGCTCGACTGAAAGAAACTAACCAATAAGGCAGCGCCATTTCAAAAACGTTCTTTCAGAATCCACTACCACCGAGTGTACGTGGGTTATTGGGGTTTGAGCATTTAGGATTTAGCAATTTCGTTTTCCATTTCGAACTCGCTGCGCGTGGGTTATTGGGGTTTGAGCATTTAGGATTCAGCAATTTAGTTTTCCATTTCGAACTTGCAACGCGTGGGTTATTGGGGTTTAAGCGTTTTTTCTCGCATTTTTCTTTCTAATAGAGATAGCCCAATTTGCTATCATACCCTTTTCAATATAGCCCAATTTGCTATAAGTAGCGATCTCAATTTTTTTCCCGCGAACTTCACATTTGAAATAGCCCAATTCGCTACTTATAGCCCAATCTGGCAACACGGGCTCCTTTGTGTCACTCGCTGCGCTCGTGCACAAACCCGCTCGCACATGTGCGCACACTAGTTTGACTTCCCCACGCTCAGCTACTTCCCCGCACGCTCGGCTGCTTTCACCCATGCTCTTCTTAGTGTCTGGGATAGTGACACTTTTCACGCGTATGCGTCTGCAAAATTGAACATTGGGCACATCAGTAGGAAAAGTAGTATACGATACTCGTGCGCGCGTAGGTCATCCCGCACTCGCTTCGCTCGTGTGGGAACGACCTACTTTGCGCACTCGTATCGTAATGTACTAATTCCGTGTAGAAAAAAGTCGGTCAAAAAACTGCATTTTTTTACCTTTCGGATGCTACGATAATTGCAATTTAAATTTTTATTAAACGCAACCTACACTATTGTATTGCTGAATAGTTATGCTTCAATTTACTGTTTGTCCCAATAGTAAGCGATTTTTTTGTCGGAGATATTTAACAAAAAAGCCAGCGGACTATCATTTTTTAACCGATAATAAATATCTCCGCCTACCTGTAGGTACCTTAATAAGTAAGTGAAATCCTAGAAAAATGTTGAGTGTCTGAGCCCGCCGCTGACCGGATCATAAAAGCTGGCGACACTAAGACAATTTATGGTAATTCTCATTACTGCCGGTGTGTATTTATCCGAAGACCCAACACATCTGCCTGGCGCGTTTCTGCCAAGGGAAAACCGATTGAAGCTGGGAGGAAGGTGCAGCCCTTGGGACATCAGCTGGAGGGAACGCATCCCGATCAGGCGTGGAAGATAAAACCATGTGAATTTCGAGTAAAGCACGGATTTTGAGCATCTCTTTTGATTTTTGAAGCACATCACGTTGCCCCCGCAAGGAGATGATGAAAGTCGTGACGTGATTCGGCCCTACGAGGCCCAGAGAGAAAGCGCTTCTATATGAGAGAGGTTTTATGATTGGGTCCTTCCGCCTTTATGCTCAAGCTGGGTGAGGTGGGGATAGAGTAAGAGAGGGGATAGTACGAACAGAGTGAGCTACGACTGAGCGTTAGTCCGCCACTATACTGGCCGATCTGGCAGCGTGACGACGCAGACCGTTTTGGAGGCTGATTGTCCGGAGGTGAATCGGAAAAAGTGATTTACGTGTGATAATCTCAGCAGATTGAAAAATCTACAAGCCATAGTAGACGGCAAGGTAAGCATCAACACGCACGGTGGACAGCATCGGCTGCAGCAGACAAAATCTTTGGTCCATTTTATCATTCATACCGTATCAGAGTACGGGCGATCAGAGAACAGAAAACCGTCTTCTCTAGATAAACTTAACTTTCTACGATCACTAATACGCTGTGAGATAAACACTGTCGAACCATCAGTAACAATTTTTTCAATCGTATTATCTCGTTATTAAGACCCTTCACTCTAAGCAAGCTCTTCAGTGTATGTATTATAATTTTCACTTTTTCAGAAAATCAGCCAGTAAACCTCTCGCTCATTTCTCAGCGTCAGCAGCATCTCATCGCATCGCGCATCTCAACTGCAAAGATGCCAGAATTTCGTATAGGATTATACACATACTACGCCAGGCCGAACTTTCATAATAACTACTATCTGCATACAAATTGGCAGTCGGATAAAGCCGCTATCGTCAAAAGCAGAGATCGCAGACTGCATGAGTCGCTCGACAAGATCTTTCGAGAGCGCTGTTCCAGCAGAGATAGCAGCAGCCAGTTCAAGAAATTCCGCCGTGACCCTCAACACAGTACTGACGATTGGAAATACATAATCAGGCCGATCCTCAAGCAGGAACCAGGCCTCAGCAAACATTTTTCAAAGAGAGAGCTCAGGAGGCTCTCGCTCCTGTGGATCTCGATTTTGGTCGGTTACTATGAGTCAGCCGAGCTGTTAGTGCGCTCCGGTGCTGATATCAATGAGCTGTTCGGACGTCACGATCCTCAAGTGATCGACGAGAAATGGACCATTCTCCACGTGCTGCTACAAATCGATCCCTCTCCGGAGAACGAGCAACTCATCCATCTGGTGATGGACTTCGGCGCCGACTTAAAAGCTCGTGACTACATAGGTCAAACTGTCCTGCACTACGCGGTGAAGAAAAGCCGAGTTCAGATGACCGAGAGGTTGCTCGAAAAAGGAGCTGACATCGAAGCCGCCAACGATGAGGGCAGGACACCACTGCATCTGGCAGTCCGCAGCATGAAAGCCAACGAACTGGTGCACGTGTTGGTGAAACACGGAGCCGATATTTTTACCAAAGATCGTTGGGGAAAAAATCTCTTGCATAGTTTGGCATTACTCCATTCTCAGAAACGTGCCTCTGAGTTGGCCAGAGAATTCATCGAGAAGGGCATCTCGATCCACGACAAAGGAGCAAACTTGATGCAGCCGATACATTCAGCTGCGTATCACAGAAGCGATGAATTAGTAAGTATATACAAGTACTTTATTTATGTCCTAAGATTTAATCGAAAAACTCAATCGAAGTGTATTTAATTTACCGGTGTGCTGTTCGTTTTCCAGGTAAAGCTCTATTTGGACCACGGTGCAAATGTCAATGCGTTAACGGTTCATGGCGAATCGCCACTGTACATGGCAGCTCGGTTTGATCATAAGACGTCAAGAGTGGTAGAAATTTTGCTCGAACGCGGTGCGAAAGTTGATCTGACGAGAACAATTGGACCGTACAGAAATCGCAGCGTGTTGCTCGCCGTCTGCGAATCTGCGTCATTGTATACTAGCGATAGGTATGAGGACACCATCAGACTACTTCTGTCCGCCGGCGCGGATGTGCTCATCGAGGACTTCAATGGCAAAACGCCTTTGGCTCGCATCTTATCCAGTGAACGGGTGGAACCGCCGGGAACGAGGCTCTTGATTAAGGCGTTGGCTCTGATAAAGGCTCGCGAGCCGATGATCGAATTGAATGATGAAAAGATCATCGAACGGCGCCCGACGTTGCGAAATTATTATCAGGACTGCATCGAAGAGATCGACAGGATGAAATCGACGAAATTCATCGAGACCTGCAGTTTGTTCAAACTTCTCACGGAGAGCCCAGATTGGATTGCCACGCTGATGCGGAATATGAACTTCAAAACCCAACTCAGGCAGTGCGATCTCAAAGGGTTTTCCAATTATGTCGAAGACATACACGAAGCTTTCAAGCGCGCGCAAAAACACTATCTCGCTGTGGTAGAACAGGAGAACGTGATCAACGAGGCTTTTCACAATATGTTACCTTATGTAGTTGTAAGGCTGATAGCAGATATTTATCATGATTGTTGAAGCGAGAATGTGGAAAGAGTAATGTTAATAAAGGCTCTATGCATATTGAAATATAACATCTCTATAACTATTATAAACTATTGTAACCTTGTTCAAATTTAGCGTGCTCTTATTTGACACTGGCGCTAAAAAGCTAACGTCTAAAAACACAACTCTAGGACCACTTTACTTATACACCTTTCTTGCGCTTTCTTCCTCTCTTGCACTCATGTCCTTTCTTATACGATACTACTGTATCGTCGGTATCCCCAACCATTATGGCAAGACGCCTTTGGTTATAATCGATGACAAAAATGTAAAAAATCTAATCGTCACGTTGATCATCGAGGCCCTGGCTCTGAAAAAGTGCAGCCTTCGATCGAGATGCAAAATTCACAATAAGGTCTTACAAGACCTGCACATTTTATCAACTTCTAACGAAATGGCACAGCCAGATTGCCGAAGAAATCGAGCTGTGCAAACTGAGCGACTTTTCTGTGTATACACCGAGGACATAATCAGAGTTTTTTTAACTCGCGCAAGACCACTATTGCGCCAGTTTGCAACAGGGGGACGTGATCAACAAGGCGTTTTATAATATTTTGCCTGATTTGATTGTGGATAAACTACACGGAAAAACTTTTGGAATCCTGGGGACTCCGAAGTTTGAGACTATAAACATCCGAGAAACAGTGCATGCGTATGCGTCAAAACTTGAACGTATTAGCTTCCAAATGGATGTGTATGCACTCCAACAATCTCGGTTGTGCAGCGTTTCCAAAATGAGGTTAGATTAGGTCATGTTGGAAAGCCAGGGACTCCGAGATCCTCGGTGGCGCGGGAAGAATGGGGGCCTGTTGGAGCCGCCAGGCCCCCATTCTTGGAGTCTCGGCAAGTCGACTATTAGCGCCGCTCGCCGCGCAGCTTTTATGTTTTTGTATTATATATACCGTTTGGCTTTATAATATAATATATGCGTATATATTGATATATTTTTTACTGTTATTTATAATTATTATATTTGATATATATATATATATATATATGTGTGTGTGTGTGTGTGTGTGCGCGCGTGTGTGTGTGTGTGTAACTGTCGAGAAAGTGCGACATTCGACAAGGGGTGTTCGCGACTGTAGGGCCAGTATGAAGCGGAAACTTGAGAGTTTCTAAAAATTAATTAGCTTAAGGTCGTTTCGAGGGAAGGAGCGTTTTCGAACGTTACATCAATAAAAAAGAAGAAGCAAAAGAATGATCGGCAGATACGAAGAAAGCGTTGAAGATCGCTCGTTGCCGAGCGATCGTAACAAAAAGAAAGAAAACCTCTGTAATTTTGTTGAATAAAATATTCTACGTTTTCAATAAAGTTCTCTGGCGTATCATTTAACAATATATATATACACGCAAACACAGATAAGTAATTATTGGATGTGCAAAAATGTATTTAGGATGTAATGTAAATAAGTTGAATAATATCTATTTCTCAATATTATTTTATTTAACAAATCATATAAACATTTAAATATATCATACCTCGTGATAACGTACATATCGTTTCTTAAATTAAATAGCAAACAAGGATCGATTCTCGGTACATCAATTATATTAATTAGTGTATGTGATGATTGAAATGCAACTTTATAAGCATGATAATGATATATATAGCATAAAAATATCTCGTTCAATAAAACTAAATACCCCTTATACTCACTCACGAAAGCATTCTATATTTGTAAGCACGTTATCGCGAACACAAAAAGAAAAAAAATGTTTAGGTTATAATCTCAAATTGTCAAGGAGAATGTATAGCAGATTTTGCACACTTAGACTGCACTGTTATATACACCAAATCACTATTAATATAAAATAGGCATACCTACAATATTAAACTTTATTTCGTGAGTCTCGTATCATTAAAAATATGCACTGGACACTATTGACACTGCACGTTGGTTTGCCGCTGGATCATCGATAAAACGCCGCTGCACGAGAAAAAGGCGCGCGCAAATGCTGCTCTGAGCGCTGTTGCGCAGGGATGCCAGATTTGGGGGTCTGAGAGCTCCAAAGCGGAATCGCCATGATACCGAGAATCTCGGAATGGGTGGACGTCGAAATTAGAGTTAAACGCTTGCGCTTTGGAAGTACCTAGACTCCGAGAATTTCGGATGCTCGTGTATACAAATTTCGACACACCTCAAGTCGAAATTAGTTACAAATTTAGACGGTCGATGGGAATAGATTGAGATCATATATGTCGGAGGTCTATGGATGCGAAAAGTTTTTCCGTGTAGTTCGTTGAATATATTCGATTGTTGCGAGGTTAAGGGCTTGAGTTGCATCTGTGTATTTTCGTAAATATGCTTCTATATAATGTACAAGTATGCGAAGCAGGCACTTTTAATGTACATTTTTGATAGATAAGTGAAAATCAGCTGTTTTTAAGCGTTTCTCTTGACGCAAATTTTATACTTGCTAATTACGACTCATTGAAAGTTATTACACGACGCTAAGTATAATCGTCATTGATTATAGCTTCAGCCGTATTTTAAGTTTTAGGTATATATTTATATCATAACCGAACACCATGATTATTCAAAACTCGTTTACCGATTCAACTCTGCAATAGTTTAACACTAAGGTCGATCGCACACATTTTTTAAGTGACCTCATTGGTATGTCTCAATAGCTGGCCTCCAAACAAAGCTTCTCCGCCTATCCGGACCTTAATGGGTGGTGAATCCCTGAAGAATGTCAAGTGTCACCGAGCCCGCCGCTGACCGGACTATAAAAGCTGGGGATACCGAGCTGATTTATGACCACCTTTATTACGGCCAGTGCAGCGTACTTACTTGGAACATCTGCGCATTGCTCCTGGAAAAAGAGGCCGAAAAGTTGTGACGTGATTGAGCCCTATGATTGGGTCCTCCCGCGTCGCTTTCGAAGCTTAAGTTGGGTAAGGGAGAGATAGAGTAAGAAAGGGGGAGGAAGAAGGTAAGGAAAGAGTAGGATACTGGCCGACCTGGTATAGTACGCGCTCTCTCTCTCTCTCTCTCTCTCTCTCTCTCTCTCTCTCGGCGGTTGGAGAGGGAGCTGGCCGCAGCAGCTTCTACCCCCTCCCCTCTCTCTCTCTCACAGTGCTAGGAGAGGGGACAGCCGGCACTGCCGGTAGACAGTAGCGTGCGGCAATGCGTGCGGCTGTATTATCGTCGGTCCCTACGAAGACTGTAGCACGTCCCAGATCTCTCTCAAAGAATAGTACTTTTCATTTCTCGTCGCGAAGACTAGTAGATTTCGTGTCCTTGCCGCGAAGACTAGCACTTTTTACGACGTGGCCGCGAACACTGGCACGTTTCGCGTTTTTCTTATACTAAAAAGAGCATTAGTTTGAGCTGTGAACAGCGTACGACCACAGACAAGAAAATATCGTATGACGCTACAAGTTTATAGCGCTGTATGTATATGTAAGTATATATTACTGCAGTCTTAAAGCCAAGCCGCGTGAGTGTCAGCCGTGTTCGTGCGCGTCATTTGTATTTCTTTTATTATTTTTCATTTATTTCGTTTAATGCGTTGCTAATTTTTTTATTCGTGCCTCTTATTTAATACATAATATAAAAGGAACTTCGTTCCGACCAGGTGTCCCACCGATACCTCTCCCGTTTTTTGTTTTTGCTTCCTTCCTAAGGAAGCCTTGTAATAGTAATTTTTTTAGTTTGTGTAAAAACATGTAAGAAGTGTGTTTTGATGCATTTTTAGTCGAAAAATAGTGTTTTTAGAAAATGTCCGTATGTATGTGTGTGTATGTGTGTGTATGTGTGTGTGTGTGTGTGTGTGTGTGTGTGTGTGTGTGTGTGTGTGTGTGTGTGTTCATTCGAGATCGNTCGTCGAAATCTGTCTCTCAGCTTCTACTCAGTGGTTTTTAATCCATCAATTCTCATTTTCTTCGTTTTTACTATAGCATGATGGGGAAACCGTCCGTTTTACATTTTGTAAGCTTGTTTTTTTTTATAGCGATTTTTTAGTTTTGAGATTTCAGCTTTTTCCAATAAAATTATTGAAAAAGTTAATAAAAGTAAATTGCTTAATATGCACATGAAAGAGAATAAAATTACCTATCTTTTTACCGCGGAGAATTTATATTATCTTTCGTCGTTCTTTTATTATACACCATAAAGTGCAATTTTTTGAAACCGTTATAACTCGAAAACTAAATGTCGAACCTTTCTTAAAAATTATATGATTATTGAAGGTAATTAGAACTATATACTACTTTAATTTTAAGTAAGTTCATCGGAGAAAAACATCAAAAACTGAAAAAAATCGTTTTTCTATGGGACGCGATAACTGGAGTAAAAAGACATTAATCAAGTTCAAATTTTGGATTTAGTTAGCATTATATAGCACTTCGATCCCTATGTTTGGGTTGTTTACGAAACCAGTTAGTTTCAAAGATATTAAGCTTCAAAATTTTTTTTTCTCACCCTGTATACTATGAATCGTTATTTTTACGTGACGCGATAACTGGAGTAAAAAGGCAATAATCGATTTAAAATTTTGGATTTAGTTAGTATTATATAGCATCTTGATCCCTTTCTTTGGGTTGTTTACGATACCAGTTAGTTTCGAAGATATGAGAGAGGAAGAGAGAGAGAGAGAGAGAGAGAGAGAGAGAGAGAGAGAGAGCAAACAGAAAAAAAATTGATAGATTTATATATGAAGTAAAAACAATTATGATATTAAGTAATACATAATGTTGAAGGAAGCTACGTGCCAAAGAATTGGCAGCGGTTTTTTTTAAGTATTATGCCGTTGTAAGGTTACTTGCGCTAATCAAGCTCTTTACTGTATGTTATATCATTTTCATTTTCCCAGGATTTCAACCAGTACCCTTCGTTTTCTTCTCACTGACAGCAGCATCCCATCCTATTGCGCATCTAAACTACAAAGATGCCTATATTTCATATAGGAAGATACACATACTACGCCAGCCCAAACAATTATTGTCTGTATTCAAATAGGCACTCAGATGAAACCGATATCGTCAAAAGCTATGACCGCAGACTGCATGAGTCGCTCGACAAGATATTTCGTGAGCGTTGTTCCAGCAGCAGTAGCAGCAGCCAGTTCAAGAAATTCCGGTCTGACCCTCAACACAGTACCGATTGGAAATCCATAATCAAGCCGATCCTGGATAAAGAACCTGTCCTCAGCAGGTACTTTTCAAAAGAAAAATTCGAACAGCTTCCGCTCCTGTGGATTGCGGTCTTGGCCGGTTACGAAAAGTCAACCGAGCTGTTGGTGCGCTCCGGAGCCGACGTCAACGAGCTTTTCGGTTGTCGCGATCCTCAGGTGATCGACGAGAAATGGACCATTCTCCACGTGCTGATTCAGATGCGTCCCTCCCCAATGATCGAGATACTCATCTGTCTGATAACAGACCACGGTGCCGACTTGCAAGCTCGTGACTACATGGGACGAACTGTTCTGCACTACGCAGCGAAGACAAGACGAGTCCAGATGACCGAAATGTTGCTTGAAAAAGGAGCCGACGTCAATCTGGCAGACAATAAAGGCGAGACACCACTGCTTATGGTAGTCACCGTATTGTCATCAATGTCGATGGTTAGCGTCAACGGTACGATAGATAACGAACTGATGTCGTTGTTGATAAAACACGGCGCCAATTTGGAAGTTCGGGACAACCTAGGACAAACTGTCCTGCATCGCGCGGTAATAAGAGGTCAAGTTCAGATGACCGAAATGTTGCTCAAAAAAGGAGCCAACGTCAATGCCACTGACAAGGAAGGCTTGCCACCATTGCTTATGGCACTCCGAAATATAGCCAGCAAACCCAACGAACTGGTTCCTTTATTGATAAAACACGGAGCCGATGTTTTTGCGAAAAGTGCGGATGGTGAGAACATCTTGCATCATTTGGTATCATTGGATCCTCAGGAACACGCGGCTGAGCTGGCCAGAGTCATGATCGAGAGGGGCGTCTCGCTCGATGACAAAACAAAATCTTTGATGTATCAGCCGATACACCAGGCTACTATACATGGAAAAAATATATTGGTATATAAAAATACTTTTTATACGACACGAGATTTGATTCAACTCCAATCGGATTTGCATGAAAAGCTCGTCCAATGTAAATTTCATTCTCTCATGTGCTATTCTTTTTCCAGGTAGAGCTCTTTTTGGACCACGGCGCAAACGTGAATGCGCTAACAAGGGAAGGCGAATCTTCGCTGTATTTAGCGGCACTTTACAAAAACGAAAGAATGGTGAAAATTTTACTTAAACGTGGTGCGAACGTTAATCTGAGGACGAGTAGAGAATACACTGCGTTGCTTATCGTCTGTATAATTGCGTCGATGCTTTCTACCGATAAGGAGACAAGCATCATAATTAGACTACTTGTGTCTGCCGGCGCGGATGTGCTCGCCGAGGATCGCGACGGCAAAACGCCTTTGACTTGGATCCTATCACGCAGAAATGAAGAACTGCAAGGAACCATGGTTTTGATCAAGGTGTTGGCCTTGAAAAAAGCTCTCCAGTCGTCGATCGAATTGAAGGATGAATGGATGATCGAGTGGCATCCAAAGATCAAGAAGTATTATCACGACTGCTTCAAAGAATTAGATAAGATGAAAATCACGAAGTTCATCCATACTTGCACCTTTTTCGATCTCTTCTCGAAAAGCTACTACAAGATTGCGGCGCTCATGCGGAATCCCAGGTTCGAGACCGAGTTCAATAAGTGTGATTTAAGCGGATTTCCCACATATGCTGAAGACATGCGCCAAGCTTTCGAGCGCGCGCGAAACCACTATCAGCTTATGTTGAAACAGGAGGACATTATCAACAAGGCGTTTTATGATATTTTGCCATATTTGGTTGTAGACAAAGTTGTTCATTATACATTGAATGATTGCAAGACTTTGAATTGAGTAAAGTTTGATATCAGATATTAAAACAATAAAGGATCCACATAATGATATCTCTATAACTTAAAATTTATTCCTTTGTACCTATATATACGTATTCTAATCTGAACTTTCGGTGGAGTATCTAATTTTATTCCATACTCGACCGAAATAGCCACTTTTTATCCCTGAAATGCAGGGCAAAAGTAGCACATTTTTCCCGCAAATTAGATTAGTGGGAAAAAAGTTAAATTAGCGGGAAAAAAGTAAAATTTTGCGGGAACGAAGTTTAAAAAAAAATTTCAAAAATTTTAAACAATTTAATAAATTTGCAAATAAATAAATTAATATATAAATTGTATATATCCCGCCTTTCGGCTCAAATAGTGGCTTTTCGGCCGAAAGTGGAATAAAATACTATATGCAACACGGGGCGAAAGTAGATTTTTCCTCGGGTGATTACTGCCCTCGCGAAAAATCTACTCGCTCTGGAGTAAACCCACCCGCGGGAAAAATCATCTACTTTCACCCCTTGTTGCAGAATGTACTATTTTTAGACTAGAACGTACATTTGCCAGTATACAGTGCGTTAGCGTGTAGTGAAATGCTTTGGCTTCTTTCCTAAGAAAGCCTTGTAATATTAATTTTTGGAGTTTGTGTAAAAACATGAAAAAAGTGTGTTTGATACATTTATAATCGAAAAATAGTGTTTTTAAATTCGTAACAACAGCCGTGACAGTTATCAGCATTTTCATTCCCTCAACACCTCAAATCCGTACTATAACGAATGCGTCAGAAGCGAGAGTCACATGCTGCATCAAACGATATAACCTCAATCTTTCGCGAGCACTCTATCAGTTGCAGTCAGATAAAGAAACTTCTTCGACCTTCCGAGTACATACCGAACAGGATTCCATAATGAAACTAATACTGGACCAGGAACCTGTTCACGGCGACATGTTTCCAAAATGACACAAGCACCAGCTCTTGTAAGCAGCTGTCTTTTTCCGTTATCAATATTCAGCCGAGCTGCTCATGCGCTCAGATGCAGACGTCGTACCGAACGTGCTGCGTAACCTAAATTCAGATTTCTCAACAATAAGACCGTTGAAAATCTTCAGATCCAATGGTACGATCAGAGACCCAGTCAAAAGTGAGCTAAGCATCAGTAGAGTAGGGTACCAAAGCCGCCAACAACCATTGACACCAGAATTTTCCGCGATCTTTCGAGCACGATTCAAAGAAGGACTTAGAGGTAGACTTGCCAGCAATATAGTGGAGCGTGCGACCTGGAGGGGGACTCAAGGGAAGGGGATAGGGCTTGCCGACGCTTGCAGCTCCCGAGACGCAGGGCCCGCATCATCAGCGTCGCAGATGTCTCAGTCTTGAGAGTACCGTGACGGTATTATACAGATGAGCCAGTATCGACAACCAAGTGTAATATTATAATAACCCAATAACACTGTAAGTTAAATTCTCGCAGGGAAAAGACGAATCTTTGCATTTTCACGCCAGCCAAAGGTTAATATAACTTTCCTATTTATCCCGAGATATCAGCAAGTGACCTAACGGTGACAAGGCTATCTTATAGCAGATCCTATCCCATCGTACCGATCCTGCAATTTCCAAAGATGAGCATATTCAATATCGGGAGTTACACATACAACATCATTAATGCAAGTGTGGTTTCATCTAAATCGTCAGACTCTGACGGTAGCGTCAAAAACTATGACCTCTTTCTGCATCAATCGCTCGACAAGATCTAAGATCTTTCGCGAACACTGTCTCGGTAGCAGCAGCCAGGTCAAGAAATTCCTTCGTAGCCCTCAACTGGAATCCATAATCAACCCAATCTTGAACCAGGAATCTATCGTTAGCAAGCACTTTTCGATCGGAGAGTTCAGAAAGTTCTCGCTCCTATGGATCTCGGTCCTGGCCGGTTACGAAATGTCAGCCGAGCTGTTGGTACGCTCCGGTGCCGATGTCAACGAGCTTTTCGGAAGTCACCGACCTCAGGTGATCGACAGGAAATGGACTGTTCTCCACCTGCTGCTTCAGATGCGTCCCTCCCAGGAAAATGAGCGACTCATCCGTCTGGTAGTGGACTACGATGCCGACTTGCAAGCTCGGGACAGCATGGGACGAACTGCCCTACATTACGCGGTGAGAACAGGCCAAGTTCAGATGATCGAAATATTGCTTGAAAAGGGAGCTGAGTTGCATATGATTTGGCTGCGAAATTTCAAGTAAGTTTATATGTTACAATTCAGTTGTATGCCACTTCAGTGTGTTTCGGACTTTGAAAAATTTTCATGACACGTCGTGGCGGACGCTACAAAAAAGTCTTAGCCGAGAAGAGTAATTGGTGTACCCATCTATTTGAGAATTTCAAGAGCTTCATCAAACTGATCAGATACGTATTTTAAAATACATTTTTTCTCTTTGAGTTTCTATTATGAGATACTCTTAACCTCATCTTAACCTATCCTTTCCCCTGACTATGTTGTCTCCGTACATTCATTTTAAATTTTGATCTTCACTAAATTTGCGACGGAATAAAAAACAAATTCGCGCTACAAAATAGCAGACCACAAAAGTAATTACTTTACTTATAACATTAAGCAATAAAAAAACCGCTGCCAATTCTTTGGCACGTAGCTTCCTTCAACCTTATGTATCGCTTTAATATCTAAATTGTTTTTACTTCATATATAATTCTATAAAGTTTTTATGCTTTTTCGTTTGATGGATAAAATTATTTCGAAATAATTATATTACATAATCAATGCGTAACTGAAAATATTGTTTGTACAATTTGGTTGCGTTAAAATTTATAATGATCAGGGCGGCAATTATTGGCATAAAATAGTATATTGTATATTGCAACTAGGGGGGAAAATTGGCTTTTTCTAGCGAAGGTGATATTTTGAGCACGAGTGGGAGTCGAGGGCGCCGTAGGCGCCCGAGTCGGACACGAGTGCTCAAAATATCACCCGAGTCTGAAAAAGCCACTCCCCCCTTGTTGAACACCGTACTTTTTATGATACGTGCATGAATAGACCCTTTTTTAAGCATGCAAAAGGAGTAGGAAATTGAGAACTCTTTGACGCATAGCATATTTTCAAAAATTTTGAAAAATTTCAAAATTTTTAATTGCCGTAGACAGCTTAAAATTAAAGTAGTCTATAGAATAACATTCGATAATCATGCTGTTTTAACGAAAAGTTCAAAATTTAGTTTCCGAGATATAATGATAAGGATATAGTTCGCGGAACGTATCTAAAATCACCAGTGATCGAAAAATCGCCATGAATATACGCACATGCGTAACTGAAAATCTTATTTTTAACGAATTAATAAAACAAAAACAGCAAAAAACGAGTCTAAGTATAGATTAAAATCCATTAATGGAAACTGAGATCGAAGCGATACAGTTTTCAGTTATATAGAGTATACAGGGTAAGAAAACAAAATTTTGAAGCTTAATATCTTTAAAACTAACTGGTATCATAAACAACCCAAAGAAAGAGATAAAGGTGCTATATAATGCTAACTAAATCCAAAATTTTAAATTGATTATTGCCTTTTTACTCCAGTTATCGCATCACGTAGAAAAAACGACTCATAGTATACAGGGTGAAAAAACAAAAGTTTGAAGCTCAATATCTTTGAAACTAACTGGTTTTATAAAAATCCCAAAGAAAGGGATCATTGTGCTATATAATGCTAACTAAATCCAAAATTTGAACTTGATTATTGCCTTTTTACTCCAGTTATCGCGTCACGTAGAAAAACGATTTTTTTCAGTTTTTGATGTTTTTCTCAGGATCTGCCCCATGAAATGACTTAAAATTTAAGTGGTATATAGTTCTAATTACCTTCAATAATCATATATTTTTTTAGAATGATTCGCTATTTAGTTTTTGAGTTATAACGATTTAAAAAAATTGCACTGTATGGTGTATAATAAAAGAACGACGAACGATAATATAAATTTTTCACGGTAAAAACATAGGCAATTTTATTCTCTTTCAGGTACATATTAAGCAATTTACTTTTATTAACTTTTCCGATAACTTTGTTGGCAAAAACTGAAATCTCAAAACTAAAAAATCACTATAAAAAAAAACGCGTATATAAATTGTAAAAACGGACTTTCGTCCCACTATCTTCTAGCAAAAACAAAGAAAATGAGACTTGGTGGGTTAAAATCCACCAAGTAGAAGCTGAGAAACAGGCGTATACATACGCACACACACACACACACACACACACACATACATCCGTACGGACATTTTCTAAAAACACCATTTTTCGACTAAAAATTCATCAAAACACACTTCCCACATGTTTTTACACAAACTCCAAAAATTACTATTACAAGGCTTCCTTAGGAAGGAAGCAAAATTACGATAAGGTCATATATCACAAAATGAAGTTTGAATAATATATCAAAATCACGTATAATTCAACGATAGCTAATTACGTTACGAAGGGTAATTATGCTGTGGTTTATTGTAATTTTGTCTTTATTTTTTGTTGTAATAAGCAAATTAGTTTCATTTGTCGTCTGATATTTTTGAGCGCGAAATCCAGATTTGAATTGTGTTTTCATACCCCTCGCAAAGTCTTATGTGACTCATCCAATCGATAAGTGATATACACAAAATCAAAAGTTGTACCTTCAATTCCGAAGAATCTATCAGTATCATAAAATATAAGGTTACAGAAATAAATCAAGAGAAATAATTGTGATAACTGTACAAACTAGAGATTTATTCGTTTCTCACCGTTAATGTAAATGATTTTGGTATTTTTTGCCGACTCTCCCACGATTTTTTATTTTTCTGAATGAATTACTATACGTGCAATTGTCAAAAATAAGAAGCAATTAGCATTAGTGTAATACGTGCCCGCGCGGCGGTACTCCTCATTTGATACGGCAGCAAACGCCAAATGTTATAAAAACAATTTCCTGATTTTTTCAGGTCGCCCACAAGCAGAGAAGTAAACCTTTGCTCTCTTCCTTTCGTATAGCCACGTATATCGCAAAGTATGATGATAAAACTGCACCTTACACTAGGAAGTTACAGATACGTCAACACGGCCGACCGTAACGATATATATATATACTTTATTTAAAACGATTGAAAATCGAATATTTGTTAGAAAATTATTAAATTGTGTACATAACAAATAGTGAGTGTTCTTTTTTCCTTATCCACAGCAAAGCAAATAAATAAAAAGAATAATTGTAGGTCATAATTCTATTTAACCGAGTTTATGCTATAATGATATTCGTACGTTCGGAATTGATAATTCTCCAAGAAGGTTATTACATCCATCCAAGTATAATACTCGTTTTACATCATATTTATAATTATATATCAATTTATCAGAAGCACTTAACTTACCCACTTTCAAATTTGGCGCCACTTCGTCTCTATATCTCATCTTCATATTCCACGGCCGTCAGCAGCGCCCCACACTAAATCCGCGCTATCGTATAGGTAGGTACTGGTCGCCCATCTTTACCTCTCGAAGTTTCGCTCTTCGTCTATGGAAAACCCAGATATCCGAATTTTCTGATGCAATACCGAAAATAACACACAGCGGTACATATTGCGGGAGCTCCAAGGGACAACCGCGCATAGTGTTCGAGACCACAATCGAACTCCAAAGCATCATCAAAATGACGGAAGAGGAATCGGTAAGTGTTTTACCTGCTCCCATATGTAACTTTGTTCTCGCAAAAGTTTCGCTAAATTCCGGAGCTCGGCGAAAGTACATATTTGTGCGTTAGCAGCATGGCTGGGGGAATAACATGCGTATCCGTACACGTGTACCGTTTCGCATCCTTTCAAGGACCTCCTCGGCTTTTTCATCAAAGTTCGTAGTTTTTTACGTTTTCGCGTTGATTTCGGAGCACTATTTGGAGTCGTGAGTCTGAAAATCGGAAGTCCGGGAAACACAACCTCCAAATGCACGTTGCGACCTTCCGTGCATGCGAGGGGCGAGCGACCGGTTTATGTTTCTGTCTCTCTCATTCGCACACGCCTACGTCTACGTCACATGACGCTACTGGCAAAAATTTTGATTCGCGTTGCATTTATTTTGCGTTTTGCTCTGTTATCACCTGGAGATTCGTAGAAAATTATTCAATTATGTTTCATGTATTTGTAGAGTTTGTTTCTAGTTCTGTTTACGTGGTCTGCTAATGATGGTTGTTATGAGAAAATTTTTCTAGTCCTTTTTTAGTAGTTGATGATTCATTTTTCGAATACTGCAGGATACATACAATTATTTGATTAAAATCAAAAGTAATTGTGTCTGATTTTTTATTATTTTTTATTATAATAGAACAAAGCTCAATTTTTTTTTAATACGATGATCAATGCTATTCAGTTATCCACGTTATGTTACAAAATTCAAGAGCAATATATATTTATTGCAAAAATATGCATATAAATTTATATAGAAAGAAAGGTTGCATAATTTTACTGCAATAAGAATCATATATAGAGATAGTTTCTTTATTAATCAGACTTGTACAATTCGGTGCATCGCACAGTTGCATAATTATGTTGTAAAATAAATCATTCGGTGCAATTACATTCAAATTGCTTTCCTTTTAGTACCATACATAGTACACTAGAATGAGAATTAAAAATAATTTGTAGTCAGTCCTGCAGAGGGGTAAAAATTGTTTTATTTTTACAGATGTTTGATCCCAAGATCACAAAGAAGAAGAAGAAGAAGAAGACTGGTTTTGATCTGGATGCTGCCATTGCAGATGCATCCAATGATGCGACTGAAAATTCAAAACCAGACAAGGAAAATGTGGATGTCGATGCTGCTGCACCAGAAGACGAAGAATCGTTAGATCTTGAAAACTTTGGTAAAAAGAAGAGGAAAAAGAAAAAGTTCAACTTGGAAGAACTCGAAGCAGCCCTTCCAGAAACTAAGAAAGAAGTAAGAAGTCTAGATCATTGTTCGATAATTAATTTGATTTCAAGTTTCGAATTCGTACTGACGCAATTTCTTTTTATTTTAGGATGTTGCAGAACCGCAAGCAGAAGAACAAGAAATCGACGATTTTGACTTGTCCCTGGACTTCTCAAAGAATTTGAAGAAGAAAAAGAAGAAGAAGAAGGATCTTGATGAACTGATGGCTGAGGAAAAGAAAGAAAGCGAAGCCAATGACAATGGTAACTATATTATAAAATATATATTTGATTCAAAGCATATATGTGAGCCTGAATGTTTATTTTTGCTGTTATTTGTTAACATGCTGCACTGAGTCCGAGCGAAGTGCAGACTATGGTAAGACATACATGACAAACAAATTTATTCTCTTGTGACTACACCTTTCAAATTTAGTCAGCAAAATTAGTTTGGTCTCGAAGTGTAAACATTAGTGAAAATCAAAGTTGAATTTTTTCAAATATCACTCAAATTTAATAAACTACTTCTATTTTGGATTTAATATCATTTTCACTGATGTTCCTTTTGTAGTCAAAATGTATACACTCTTTTTGCAAGATCACTGCAGCCTATATTTCACATTAAGTAGCGCAATCATAGAATTTTACTGGTAGTCTATTTGTCTGTGTGTTGAATGTGTATGTATTATATAGATTGTCATGAGCTGTACTTGATATTCATTTCGTTCGTACAAGAATCTTTATTTATGAAATATTTCGCGATTCCACAGAGGAGCCAAGTCAGTGGGTTGGTTCAGACAGGGATTACACATATGATGAACTACTCGCAAGAGTCTTCAACATAATGAAAGAGAAGAATCCTGATATGGTGGCCGGAAAGAAGCAGAAGTTTGTCATGAGACCGCCGCAAGTAGTTCGTATCGGTACGAAAAAGACATCCTTCTCGAACTTCACCGAGGTAAATAAATCTTTTGCAATGAATAATAGACACAATTGTGTTGTTGAGGATCACGAATACTTATGACTTTTTTCTGTTTTAGATCTGCAAAACACTTCACAGGCAACCCAAGCATTTGCTTGACTTCTTACTAGCTGAGTTGGGTACGAGTGGTTCTGTGGATGGTAACAGTCAATTGATCATCAAAGGTCGATTCCAGCAGAAACAGATAGAAAACGTTCTGAGAAGATACATCAAGGAATACGTTACGTGTCACACGTGTCGTTCGCCCGACACTATTCTGCAAAAAGATACAAGACTTTTCTTCCTTCAATGTGAAACATGTGGTTCAAGATGTTCGGTAGCCAGCATTAAATCTGGTTTCCAGGTCAGTATTTTAATAAGATTCATTCTCTTTAAGTGCATCCACACTATATTCTTATAATAATCTTTTTCTTTCTCTTTTCAGGCCGTTACTGGCAAGCGTGCTGCGATTCGGGCCAAAACCGCCTAAGCAAATTTTACAACTTGTACCGCAAATATTATTTAGAGTTATTTCTTTAATAAAAAAAATGGTTTTAATAAAAAAATTATCGTTGCAATTTATATATACACAAACACGAGTTTAAAGCCGATTTCAACTACGCTGTCCATCCTTTTTCAAAGTGTAAAGTGCAGTGGCGATATGTTTCAAGAAAAATAGATTATACAGTGAGTTAGACATAAAAAATCATCCAAGCAGTTTCTTTTTTTCTATCAATGCTAAAGAAGGTGAAGGAAACGAGAGGTCACCACGAGAAACAGCAAGAATGTCCCGAAAGCATTGATGTGCTTATTTTACGGGGCATGTAAAAATTAACGAAGAAATGACGAAACAAGTGTATCCAATGAACGCGTGTGCGAGTGACAGCGTGGAAAGTGTTAATGTGTAAATGAGAAACGGCAACGACATCCATAAATTTAACGATATGTATATTGTTACGTCGATAAACTGTGGGAATGCGAAAATAGATCCAAAATCATGAAATTGAGTCATTCTTAGATAATTACTCATTGTACATTTACTACCTAAATAAATCAACACGAAGCGCTCAGTCTTCTAACACAAGTCTTTAAACAGAAGTGGTTGTTATTAATTTTATTTTTGTTCCAACAATTCCTCATTTGTAACGTTGTATTTGATGGTTTTACTGTGTCTGCTCGAAAAATAATAGATTTGTTGTAACAATTATAGATGGTCAAACTCAGTGAATAAACTCGAAATTCAAGGCAAAGCTGCATAAGAAACCAGAGTCTAACTGTTATTAGAGTGACCATAATCGAAAATCAGATCAACCCACCCTCGTGCGTGTCTGGGCGTTTCCGCGTGAAAATCGACCAATATATATTTATATAGGTACGAGTATACATGTATATATGGGGAAACGGGTGGCGGTGAGTCAGACAGGCAACCGAAAGGCGGAACGCACTCTGTATTGATATTTTTCGAGTAATCGAGTGGAAACCCTAGTTTCTTGTGTTCCCGTCCGTCGGCTAACTCTTTGTTCGGCTTTGCGCGCCTTGGTCACCGTACGAATTTCTTTTAAATGCTCTTTGCAGTGGTTTTAGTCGCATGCTTGAAGAATCCACATTGGCATTGATAGCTAGATTTATAAAAATCCATAATGAAAATTCGAATCAGGCATTTTTAAGTTAATGACTATATAACTTACTTTTTAAAATAGCTAATGACAACTCGAGTAGAAATACAAGTGTCGCACAAGAATATGACAGACATAGTAAGTAGCCACACTATAGTATCATCGAATAGTAGCTTCTTCGTCTTTCTGATTTTCATCCTTTTTTGGTGGTCCCATAGCTCTAACTTTTTCTAGTTTTAATGCTTCTGACCTACTTTGAATGCCTGATTCGATAACCATTTGAGTGGTAAGGTCAAACTTTTCAAGAAAAAGTGAAGCTTTCTCAAAAACAAAAGCTAAATCATCAGAGTACAACGAGTTTGGTCATTCGCATTATTCGATGATCGCTATTAGGCGTTTTGTATTTGTTGATTGAATATCTTGCATCCAAATTCGAAGTTAAACACAGCGATGCCTGTCCTTTCATATTCGCAACGTAACACTAATACATATCTTTTATTTTCTTGATATTAATTCCAACTAAGATTTGAAAACTGTTTATGGCGTTCCAAGGTAAGGTAACTTACGGTCGTCATCATAGCCAACGAAAGAACGGTCAAAGATATTGCAATGAGTATTTATTCATAATGCAAAAAGAGCGTAAAATTAAACCTTTTCTAGCTAGTAGTGGTAGGCAACTAGAAAAATATTTGACTGACGATGTAAATAATTTATATTTGAAGCCACAGCACACTTGCATTATTAAACAGAACATTGCCAATGATTGTGAACCGTTTTAAAAAAATCATAAAGGCTGGAAGTACATTTCCTATCTTTGTTAAAATTTCATTAGTGAAATGTCAATATCCGCAAATAAAGGGTGATGCATTATAGCTGAAAATCCTTAACAAATGCAAGCAAGGTTAAATTTGAAAAAATCGTAAAATTTGTTATTTTGCCTCAACTTGTTTTTTTTTTTTTTTTTTTTTTTAAGTATGATACATTGTAGCTCAAAATTATTTTTCAATGTACAAAGCGACCAAAAGTACGAAATCTAGTCGAATTATTTTAAATTTGAATGCAAAACTATTCAAATAAATCATTACTGCTGAATAAATACATTCCCTATACTTAAATGAAAATTGTAAAAGTAAAATATCGATATCCGTAAATAAAACGCGATGCGTATACTAGTGGAAAATCTTTCCAAAATTGTGATACATTTGATTTTATATCAAAAAACGAAAGTTTCCAATAGAACGAATCGAAAAACCTTGGATCAATTTCATTATGCCCCTGGAGTAAAAATCGCCACCCTTCGGTTAATTCGGTAGTCGCTGAGCGCATAAAAAAGTTAATACCCACCCCTCGGATGGATGAAAAAAAATAAGACTCGTCAAGTTTCCTTCGAGACCCTTATATATAGTACAAAGGTACGCTGCTATATACGAGAAACTCGAATCAGGGCGTTGGGGATATCGAGACGAGGGGTGTGCGTCGAATACTTTTGTACAACATAAAATATACATAATTTATGAAGCGGGTGTGAGCTCTTATTTCGTAAAAATGTCAGTATATTTAATTTTTGAAAAAAAAAATTAATTAATTAATTTTATCACTTAAAAACCGCTGTTGGTACAACTTACATATGTATTGCTTATGGTATAAACATTGAATTTATATGAAAATTCTTTTTAAAAACGTGAATGTTCAAAGAGAAGAAATATAATAATAAGTATAATACCGCAATCGCGACATCAACTTCTTATAAAATCGAGTTTTCAACTATAATAGGACAACACTCAAAAGCAAATGCGATTCCGTCGTGTACAATTTGTATTATTTGATTGCATTTTCATATTTTGCGCATTAAAAGTTGTGAAACAAATTTATAAAATAAATTATACTATAAAGTAGTATATATTTATACTTAGTTATAAGATAATTACAAAGAAGATCACCAGAGCTTTCTGTTAGAATATCGACGCAACGTGCAAAGATGTGCGCAAGCGCATTTCGGATGTGATATCGGAGGACACAGTTATTAGGCTGTCACTAATTTTTTTTTTTTCATTTTTTACTCTTCTAAATTCTACTATACTTAATTTTGTTTAAATTTTATTTTCGCACATACTCTCGACATTTCCCTTATTATCTTCTATAAAAAACCGCTGCCAAGTCAATGGCACTTAGCTTCCTCCTATTCTGCTAGTGGAAGATAATTACATGGGACAATCAACTCATTCGTTGATTTAAATATTCGCTACTATTCGATACTAAAAAGATAGGTTAGGAAGACACTTGTAGGGGAGGGGTATGAAGGGACTGGGGGTTAAGGTGGATATCAAAAGGATAGAGCTCCGTGAACTCCTTGAAAACCATGAAAACTCTCAAAATATACTAAGCTTTAATTATCAAATTATATGGTTTAACAAAAATAATAATGTTCAGTCACACAGAGTATACAGGGTGACAGTTGATGAATTTGAATCTTAATATCTTTTAAACTAAAAGGTTTCATAAGCTACAAAAAGAACCTAGCCGAAGTGATCAAAAGATCAATCTTTTCCTAAAATTTCAACTCAATTTAAACCTTTTTACTCCCGTAATCGTACGACATAAAAAAACCATTTTTTCTAGTTTTTGATTTTTATCTCAAAAACTAGTCGCCAAAATTGCTTAAAATTTTTACAACTAGTAGATATCGTTGTTTTTTATTGTCATGAATTTTTTCAAAACATTTAACTATTTATTTTTTGAGTTATATATGTTTATCGAAAAATTACCTTTTATATCATAAAAAATGAACAGATCAGTCAATCTAGAAAATCTTGCGGGAAAAAGTAGACAAATTTATGTTCTTTTAGATACACTATTGTTGAATATATTGTATAAATCATATCATTATAAAAAAGCAAAAATATTTTTTCAAAAATAGAAAAATGGCTATAATATGGCCATAAAATGGTCAGAATCATAAAACAAAAAATGACCTAAATTCAGAATTAGAAAAAATATGTGCATGTCAAATTTTATTACGATCCGTCGCATGGTTCCAAAATTATGGCGGTATACGTACATACACACACACACACACACACACACACACACACAGCCATCCGCACGGACATTTTCTAAAAACGTATGATTCGTACTCCAAACACCTCCAAATGAGTTTCCACGATGTATTAGCAAAACTGAAAATTTTACTATTACAAAGCTTCCTCTTGAGGAGGAAGCAATAATTTCACTCGGAAAGTTTCATAGCTGAGCTATTGAAATATGTTAGCGTATTTAGAGTGTTATAAAATTAGATATTCATCCATGCAGTAAATTGCCCAGTCTACCCTTGTACTTGTACCGCACGTGCGGGGTCATCAAACGTTCGTACAGAGACTCAATGCAGACAAGAGGACGGACGCTTGGAATATAATAGGTGTATAATGTCAAACGATCGAAAATTCGGTGCTGCATTGATTTTCAAGCTGCGGAGACTTATTGACCGAAGGGCTTTGAACCGGCTTCCGAAAATCGGTTAGTTTGCAGCTCTCGCATCTAGTTTACAAACTCGTGTTTTCCGGCTTAAGAGCTATTTTTACTTTGTAGTACTTCTAGGGGTTCCCTTATTATTAGCTGTCTAAAATTGTAACCCAACGTATGACTTTGACGCCTAAAAAAAAATTGTTTTTTTTCTAAAGATATAACGTATAAAATTAAAATTTATTCGAAATAGCACATAATGAGCCTCAGCTGAGAAAATTGACCTTGTTCGCGTGGAATGAGCCGCGAGGAAAAGCTCGTAAAAGCAAAAAAATCCTAATTAGAAAAAGAGTAACTGCACAAAAAAGAACAGTCGCGATAACAAAAGCTGAGATAACGAGTTTGAGGCAGCAAAGGCTACAGAAACGTGATAAATACAAGAAAGAGCACGAGAAAAGCAAGCGCACTAAGAACGACAAAGACCGAGAAGAGATTATCAAATGCATAAAGAGCGACGAGTTCGGTACTCTAATGGACTATACGCGCGTTTAAAGGTCACGCAGTAATTTGCGCAATGACCTAATCCAGCAGTCGCACGAGCGAACAAACGACCGTACGACGGTTTCTAGTCTCTGATAAACTTTTTATAAAAATAATTTTTTTTAATTTAAGAATTTTTTAATTTTAAGCTTTTTATAAAATGAATTTTTTTTAATGATTTTACACATTTTTTTGTGATGTTTGCGTAGATCAAAGAGTTGATGTTCAATGTGTGTGAAGAATGTATTTTTTCAAAAAATCTTTATTATGAATAAAAACGTATATTATTGTAAAAGAAATACACAAAGAAACTTTCCAATAAATACAAGGGCAGGCTGCACACGACATAGAAAAAAATATGACTCATCCTATTTTTGTTGAAAAATTTTTGTAAATCATTTCTTGGTTTTTGATATTTCAAAAATTTTAACGATTGGATATTTACTATACTGTTCTACAGAATTACAGTTTACAGCATTTTTGACGATATCATCTTTACGATTTGTTTAATGTGCTCAGGAATTACGAGGGCTGCTGTCACGCGCAGCTTTTTTCGTACTTCTCTCGCTTTCGTGCGCAATTATTGTTTTTTGTCTGAGAGTGAGGTTTGTCGCCCAAGCGAAGCGGGGGTAACGATCACACGTATTGAACATATTGTTTTTCGATACAGGGGGTGTAAAACGTAATTTAATATACTTAGTGCAGTCACGTATTAAATAGATATTTAGCCATTTTCATTGTTTTAATACATTTCTTCCACATACAATTAATTTCAATTTATTTTATTTTATTATATAATAATAATTATATGCAAGTAATACAAAATCTATTAGTTTTTAAAGCTATAAATTTCCCTAAAATAAATCAATTAATGAAAGAATCAACCGATGATTCAAAATTATTGACAAAATGTACCTAAGTTTTAGGTTTTACATCATTTACATACCTACAGAAGAATGATAGCCTCTTATCGGTGCTCACTATCAGCTTCAACCGACCCTTAACGACAGTGTATTCATGTGTATAATGCAAACATATATATATATAATATGAAAGGATTAGTAGTTACTATGCCGATATGGATTTCATTGTATTTTTCTTTAATAAAAATGTATTTAATTTTCTTTTTTCATTTTTACAATTGATGCCCTGAACGAACAATCCGTTTACAATTATAAAAATATCACGTTTTTTACACACTCAAGAATCATTATTCATCCAATCCCTCAATGAAACATAACAAATCTCTGATGCTACAGTAAGACAAAGTTCTCTCGTAGAATTCGTCGCTAGAATCAGCGAATTTCAGAGCGTTGCTCAACGAAACAGCCGCACTTTCGATGAGCTTTCGACGCTCGAGGTCCCTTACAAGCTTCGCCTTCAGCATTCCCTGGTACATCGGAAACATGGCCGTTTGGTCCAGAAGTATCTTGATCAGCCTCTTACTTTTCACGTAAATCATCGTACCGTTAGCTCTGGGAAGCAACAAATCCAAAAAGGTTTGCTGCTCTTCTCTATCTTCATCTCGCTCATTGCTTTTAACTCTTCGGAACAGTTGAAGATCCAGTCGTTATATGGTTTTTCCATTGAAGCCAGGCTATGCATCATTTTCTCATCACTGTATCGAAGTTTCTTCACATTGTCACGATTCCACTGGCTAAGAACCTCCGGCACTTCGATGCCTTTTTCAACTTGTTTCTCGTGCAGAGCCAAGAGCTTGGCCAGGTGTTGATGAAAAATGTTTAACCCAGTACGGTACTTTCCATGCTCGTCTCTACAACCGCTACGTGCAAATCCCACATCCAGGAGGCTTTTATTATCATAAACCTCATCGTGAACGATGTTAACTCTATGGCTGATATCAGCGCCGTAATCTAGCATCAACTTTATGGTCCAGTACTTGTCAACGCTGTCAGCTGACCTGATCAAAGCGTAAGCCAGCGGTGTATAGTCATAATTGTCTGTCGCGTTGACATCGGCACCAAGTCTCAACAACTCAAGTACTAACTCGAACTTGTGGTCCAGACAGGCTACATGCAACGACGAGGAATTCTTCAGTTGATCTTCCTTCGATTGAAGAAGTATCTTCAACACAGGATCTGTTGTGCGATTCTCTTCCTCCGCGGCACGGCAATATGCCTGTAACGCGTTCTCACCCATCGCATCTCTTCTATTCACGTCAGCCCCGTGATCCAGAAGCATTTCGATGTACTCGGTAAAAGGTTTCTCTTTCCTACGGACGGCCCAGTGAAGTGGGGTCTCGTTCTTCGAGTTAACGACATTAACGTCCCAATTTTTGTTCAAACGGCTTTCTAGAAACTCACGTGGTATCTTGGTTTGATATTGCATCAATAAGTGTAACAGAGTATCACCCTTTAAATCACCAATGTCCACATTGCTTCCAAACTCCAAAAGTGCGGCAACCATAAATCGGCTTTTCGTAGTATTCTCAGATGGATTGCCAAGTGAAGAGGTGTGTATCCTTATATCGGACCGTGTTCCAGTAGAATGTTGAATTTGTGACTCCAATCCATCCAAACTCCAATTATTATCGACCAGTGCAGTACAGTATTACCATCTTGTGGGGTTGTTGCTTTAACATCAGCTCCATGTTCCAGAAGCAACTCGATGAGTTCGAAAATGGATGCTTTGTTTTGGACGGCCAGATGCAAGGGAGTCTCGCCTTTTGAGTTACGCACGTTGATATCGTTGACTCCATTTTCCAGCAGGATCTTGACGGGACTTATGTCGTGTTCGTAGCTCCTGATCACTGAGTGCAGTGGGGTATCGTCAAAGTACATTATTTATTTATTTTTTTTTTTTTACTGATCAACGCTGATACACTAATATCACATTGACAGTAAAGCGATGGATACGTCCGTTACAACTGCGCCGACTATACTGCTTGTGTGGAAACGTCGGAAAAGCAGATGTACGAGATGTATATATAGATATATCTCCTCCATGGTGCACTAAAGGAAAACGTGATCGATATAGTAACAGACGATAGTGGGACGGCATATATATGCGCAGTTTTATAGAGCCTGACATATTTTCAGGAATTAAAAACTTTTAGATAATTTGATGAGCGTAATCCATATGATAAGACCAAAATTGTTGGACTGAGCTTCAAAACTTTTGTTCTTCAACATTTTCAAAATTTTTCGTTTTACTTAATACAATATACAAATTTTCTATCAAATTCAATAGGCTTTCAATCTGGGTGTATATGAAGTCTCTTTGAGATCCCACATAAAATTACAGAGACATGTGTCTTATACGATGAAGAATATTTCAACAAATTGAGCAAAAATAAAATTAAAAAAAAATTGTGGTGGAATTAAATCTACAAGTATTGCCAGTCAAATAACTGTATCTTCTGATATCACATCCCGAAATACACTTACGAGCGTCTTTATACTTGACGCCTTACGATTATTTTATCTACTTTATACCTATAAGTATAATTACTGACTGATCAAATATGTTATTTTATGAATTAATTTTAAATTTTTAAATGCACGAATAAAGAAAATGCAATCAAACAATACAAATCATACACGACGGTATGGAATTACATTTGCTTTTGAGACAATGTTGTTTTACAGTACAAAAACTTGATTCTATTATTCTTGACGTCAAAGTTTGACAACATTTTGATGCAAAATTTGATACATTTGAAGTCTCTGATAACGAAAAATACGACTCTATTTGGTACTTTTTTCATTTTTATACATTAGAAACAATTTTGAGGAAATGGAAGGAATTTCAACTATAATGCATTTTATTTATACGGATATCGACATTTTACTAATGCAATTTTAATACAAGTAGGAAATGTTCATCCAGCAGTTTTGATTTTTTTAAACGATAAATAACTATGTGCAATGTATTATTTTAAAATGCAAACGTACTGACGTGGTTTTCTAGTATGGATCATTCACACCGTCAGTCGAATATTTTTTTCCAGTTGTATACCACTGCTAGCTAAAAAAGGTTTTGTTTATTCACACTATTGTTAAAGTATGAAGAAACTTATTGCAATATCTTTAATCGTTTTTTCTTTAACTAATCTCGCTTATCAACAACATAGTTCGCGTTGCCTAACTGAACTTGCGTCTACCTACGATCAAATTGCAAAAGAAAAGATTCAAAACATTAGATCTATGCGAGCACCAAAAGAGAATGAAAATCAGAAAGATGAAGAAGCTAGTTTCTCGTTGATAATAACATGGCTACTCTGTTCGTTATATTCTTGTGCGACACTTGTATTTCTACTCGAGTTATCATTCAACTATTTTAAAAAGTAAGTATAATCATTAAATCCTGATTTTAATTTTTATATTGTTAATTTTTATAATCCTATAGTTATCAACGCAAACGCGTGCTCTGCAAGTCTGATATAAGAGAGCGACTAAAGCCACTGCAAAGAAGAAATTTGTTTGGTGACCAAGACGAACAAAAATAAGATTTCCATTCGATTACTTGAAAAATATCAATACAAAGTGTGTTTCACCTTTTGCTTGCCTGTGTGACTAAGATGCATCAACATATTATTTGTCTGTTTGTATAACTTTATGCATTAAAACTTATACGTTTGCTGTTGAAAACTATAAATACACAGGTGTAATATTTAAATTATGTCAATGCATAGTCCAGTTATTAAACGATTGTAATATAATAAAAATTTGATAATGGAGTCAGGGCAACTTCTCAGCCTTTATATGTAAGAATAGTGTGTTTACTTTACAACGAAAATATTCTCGATTTATATTAGTGGAAAAACTAAAGTTTAAATTATGTAGCATGAATTAACTTTTACTCGATAGATAAAACGTTGGAAATTAAAAATATGATACATCTTCGAGAGCGAAAAAGTCACTTTCTAAATAAGTATACTATGCTGTACAACTCTTATTGAATCTTTTGATAAAGAAAAACGAATATCGATAAATAATTGTAAAAAAAAAAACATCAAACAAATCACCAATAAAGCATGCACAATATTGCAACACCCTGCAATATAACTCTTGAGAGCGTTATGGGTTTTCCGGGTTGTTAATAACACAAAACAGTTGCTCTGTAAGCACGAGAGAGCTGTTCGTTATAGTCGAAAGACTCTATGCAAAGTCAGCAGTAATTTTCGAAAGGCATCTTGTTGTACGACTATATACACGTGGTTCCGACATGTTCCACAAGCTCAAACGCACCTTCGACCTCAATTACGTTTAATTCTTACTTTGATGACCTCCTATCATCTTCCATCCACTTAAGTTTTCTCCTATGTATAGACACACGCTATTGGAAACCAACGCCCTTTTTTTTCCTCTGATCTCAAAATTTTGTTTCGTCGCTCGTTTCATCAGGATGTATCTTTGTTCCCGATACATTACTCATACTTGTGCTGCAAATTTATCACTCTTGTAGCTAGTCGAAATTGGAATGGAAAATTATGTCAGTGACTTTCGCGAGCCTTTGCTGAATTATGTAAGTAAAGTATGCTAAACTAGATTTTCCCAGAATGCGATAAACTATCAAATTTATCGATTTCCTCCATATACACTAATCACAAAAAAAAATCAACCAACTTCTAACAAAAATTCGTTGCGTACTACCGTCACAAAGAAGTTACCCTTGTATCGATTTTCTTCGAAAACTACGCAAACGGGCTTTCGTTCCCTCTACGCGGATGTATGAGAATGTCTCTCGCGTCTACCCCATATACATCCGATCGTCCGGAAAATCGATAAGCTCCGGCGTCGCACAGAAATCTCCATCTCTGTCTCCTGCATATTCGCTAAAGCAAAAATATATAAATAAGGCCGCATACATATAGGTATACATACTCTGACGCACAGTCATCCACATAAATATAGTATAGCGGCAGAGTAGTTGCTCGAGAAAGAGAAAGCCTCGATCCCCGTAAAAAATACTCCTAAACTACGCTATACTCTCAAAGTGCGATGAATCTCGGAAACTCCCGTACGGATTCGCTACTCGTCGCTCTTTCTCCGAAGACTCTGTATGTGTCTTATATGTAGGCTGCGAGAGAAGACTGTGCGGGTATACACACACCCATGTGTGTATGCGGATTGCGAGAGACCGATGCCTGTTTACGGTCGATTCGCCGACTTCTTTCTTTTTTTTTTTCTTTGAATGTAGGGGCTTGTTTTTTTAGTGTTTCTGACCGTTACTGCGTAATTGAGATATACATTATTTTTATAAATATTTATCGTCCGATATAAGTCGACTCTCGTTTTAATAGGCTCCGGATGTAATCGGTTGATCCACACGACAAATCAAATTATACAATGCAGATAAGTTCTCTCGAAACAACACCGATTCTGCTTTAATTTTCCACAAATCAACTCTGGAGCATTCATTATCGCGATCCCTAGAGTCGCGGCACAAAAAGTCCATCACCCGAGAAAAAAAAAGCGCTTAGACTCGTTATCTCTCTCCCGAGCAATTTATAGCTCTTCCTCCTGCAAGTTTCACTTTATTACTACCAGCTTCGTCATCGCATCAGGACGGAAATAAACCAATAGTACTTATAGGCTCTCAATTTTTATTCGTAAATAAAACAAAAACCTCTAAATCGAGAAAACTCGTCGCATCTCTTTATATCCATCCTCGCAGAGCTAATGCATCATTCGCAAGCGCAACAACAAACACCAAAGATGCCTCTCCTCGCTCTCGCAACTAGGCTGGTCGTATACTCCCTCCCCCCCCGCTCTCTCGTCTTTGTCTGCGCGCACGAAGAGAAAATCGCTCGCCGCCGCAGTATATATAGCGTACACAGAAACAAGGAGCAGCTGTTCGCCCAGCTGAGAGGCTATATACACCCCCACTCCGCGAGAACCTTCCCCGATTCGTGCATTATGTACACACAACCAGAGACTCGCGCATATCCCCCCCACTATGTTGTAAAGCCGATGCGGCGGCTGATGCAACGCTGGTGTGACGGTCAATGCTACTTGCTCTCTGCTCAGCTGTTACCGTCACGAGGAAAGAACTGGTTGCTGTGTTGTTGTTGTGAGGAGAGGAGAACCGAGTTTGCGCTTTACTGCTCGCTTTTTATACTCGCTCTTCGGTGCAGCGAATTTTTGCAGGTAGAAAGAGAGAGAGAACCGGACGCCAACGAAGTGGATGATGAAATTTCGCCGGGTGAAAAATGTCTGCGCTGATTTTTGACTCGATACGAGCGGTGGCTTTATATTATCGTGATTACAAAGAACGATGTCACATTGAAAAACTACCTGGGTAGGTGAGCGGCTATAGAAGCGGATCGCTTGCGCGGATTATTCGTTTCTTTGCGTGTAACATGAACCGATGACTGAATATCTGATGGTAGTTCTCACTGTGTGCTACGGCGCACAAAGGACGTGCGGATTAAAGTCAAAATGTTGCTATGTTTTACACTCCGCTGTTTTGATATCCTTCCTTCTCCAATGCAAAGTAGCTGTACTTGTGCGTATACACTTGTAAAAGCCTTGATCCGTCGCATCCAATCCTAAACAAATTTAACGTTATGGAACATGACGTTCGAAACCTTTTTCAAAAATTCAAATAAAAAGGAACGATCAAAACGTTTCCAGAAGCATCGCGAGAGTATACCCAGAGTTCCCGGACGGTCACGAAGCGTCACATCATCAGCAGTAGCTCACCCCCGTCTTTGGTCGTGTCGCCCCCACCTTTTCGAATCAGCTGACGGCTATCAACTCCTCTCTCTCCGTCCATCTCCTTCTAACGCTTGCGGCGCATATAACGATATAGTCGAGCTAAAGAGAGACAGAGAACACGAACGCTCGTCGTCGGGCCGGAGCAGAGGCTCTAGTCGCTGCCGCGAGCCCTCGACAGCAACACGCCCAGGCGAGTGCACGACAGAAGCCCTCAGTAATTCACTATTTTTTTTATTTTACATATACCATAATATATCCGAATCTCTTTGTATATAATCGTCCTTATATCTGTGTATATGTATCTGCCGATTTATGTTTGTCTGCTCTGTGAGTGTCTGTGTGCGAGGAGCTTTTTTCGAAAGCGCCTATATCGATCGCTTCGAATTTCGACGGTTTAGCCCCGGGAAGTGCGCGAGTGTTTGTACACGCAAAGTGACAGTATACCTAGGTATATCACTTGTCTATAATATCTGGCTCCGCGAGCGTTTTACGTAAGCAGGATGATCGAGCTTTTTCCGGCGCTTTTTTAGGAGAAAATAACGAATACGGTCTACAGGTCCCTATGCGCATATCAGCGTTCTTCTTTGTCTCTGTTTACTCGCCGTTGCCGTCGTCGTCGTCGTCGTCGTCGTCCCTTTATTATACTCTTCCCCGACTTCCTTTCCTGAGAGAGCTGCGCTGCTGTCCTTGTTGCTGAGCGTTCTCTCTCCCACTCTTTCTCTCGTTTTTTTCTCTCTATATATATAGACAGTCACGTACATCTCCGTTCGTTAAATGATATATACGCGAATGTCATACTCCTATATCTATACGATCGCGTCTACATTACCGTTTCTCCTGATACGAATATACCGAATTTTCCAAGGAACAGTATTCCAGAGAAAACCGCTGCGTATACATATGCAGCTAGTGGTACATAGTCCTTTGTTCTCGAGTCGAGGTCGCCGCGCTCGAGAGCGAAGGATGTGCACCATAGTTACCCGTCAGTTCTCTGTGTGTATACTTACTTCATTCCCGAAAATAAAAAAGGGCGACGTATCATCGTAGCTTTCCCATAGCACATCCTATACACGAAAAATTGACCTGGCTCCCTTTTTTTTTACTCTTCGATGCACCGTGAGATGTGTATACCGTCTTTCTCTGCCCCTTCCCCGTCGCGCAAGGATACGCAGTTCGAGTGTGCGCGCGGCCGGATCGTGACGCAGTCGATTTTGCTTAGAGAGAAGGAGTAGGGGAGAGGAGAGAGAGAGAGGGGTCTTTGTGAGTTGAGCTTGTACACTATAGCCTATAGCATTGTGCGGAGGAACTTCGAATGCGTTGTATATCTGTGCGTGAGAGAAAGAGAGATAGTTGCGCATACGACGACGAAGCGTCAGTTGCAGTGTTTTTTTTACAAAATTGACAAAGAGTTTTTGAGTTTTCAAGAGGAACCACTAGTCGAATAGCTGGTGATGTGCGTGTAGCAGGACTGTACGTGGATTTGGATTCGTGACAAGGTACAGTTCTTGAGATTCGAGCGGAAAAGCGAGATGCTACTTTGTTCGCGAGGTTAGGTTTTTAAATGGCGCTTCGGTGGAGGGCAATGTATAGGCGTCTGCAACGGTGTTTTTTTTTTTTGGTTTTCGGTAGCTTGCTCTCACATCCTTTTCATCTAAATATCTTATATCGTACATAGGTACTACATGTCGTACAACAGTAAATATCGAATATTTGAAACGCGGAGTATAACAAAGTAAACGTTACAAGTCCAATACCGTCGTAAACGTCCTCTCGCGTGTGATTTACGACTCTTAGAGTTTGGCTTTCGAGTGCGGCTTCGAAAAAAAGCTCTTTACCGTTTATCTCGAACGCAGGCGAACGAGAGATGCGTTCTCGACGTTTTTTGCGGCATCGCGCACCGTGAGGTTGCTGAACTTCGTCTTGCGCTCATGAATACTCGCTTTGTTTTCGCGCTTCTCTTCAAAATCGATCGCTTTTTTTTCTTCTTTCGTTCGATCGTTACGAATATATGTAAATACACAACAACAAAAACGCTGACGAAAAGAGCATCAGCGCATCGGTTGCGTAAAAATAGAATCGTTTCGTGGAAACTCGGCGACGTGGAAGTTTCTGTCAGTGGAGCGAAAAATTCGCCGCCGTATAGGTATAACTTTTTCTTCTATCTATAGCTAGTGCGCGTTGAAAACACTGTTTACTCCCCGGACTCGATCTCTCTTTCTCTTTTGGCTCGGCGTTACGCGCGCGCGCGACACACTTACCCACACGTTATAAGTATATATAGTATATAATGCGGAGTCTTTGTTTCTATTCGAGAGTCGGGGGGAGGGGGGGGGGTCCGAAAAAAAGATTCTTTTTCAATATCAAGTGCGCGCGCAAGTGTCCATCTGGTATATATATATAGTCGCCGTTTGACGAACAAACTGCGCATGTGTGAACGAGGTATAATACAAATGTGCAGTAGTAGCGCGATTTACATAAACAGACTCGCGTGTGTGCATCATCGAAGCAGCTCGTGCCCGTATAGGTATAATAGAGAGGCAGTGTGTCACAACGTTCTTTCGCTGCAGCTAAAGCGGATTTTTCACATTCGAGCGCGCGCGCAATGTATCAGCAATGCAAAAAAACGTTCTTTGGACACGCAAGCGTTAACGTAGTTTCACTCTAATGTAGAAGGGAAGTGAGTAATTATAAAATTTTCTCTGTTTGATTCGTTCTTGACAACGACAGCTGAGCGTTTTGCGCACAAATAATTTTTCAGAGAGCGACTGATTCAGAGACGTGCATTACGTGTATAAACAAAACGACTGACCCACTTATACGCACGAGATCATACGTATGCGATTTGTCGCTCATTCGAATATAAAATATACAGTTAGGCTTGCGAACGTGAATATCTAGCTTCCCTTTTACATAAAACGTGTATCTGCTTGAATATTACGGTGAATTCGTAATTGAGTCTATATATCTGGTTTATTATTCCATATAGGTATAGCAGAAGCAGACCACGCAAAATTGGCCTGCACGAGGTTGGATCCTGGCGTTCTAGTCACGGCAGGATAGTGAAATGTTATGCCTGGCTCCTGAGCATTCGTCGCTCATCCATCCACGTCGCGTCGCGAACTACACGTAGGCGTATACACAGCGGGTCTTGGTCTTTTTTTTTCTTCCCGTGTCGCCACGAATCCGTAAGTACGCTCGAAGCGAGAGAACTAGACATATACGCATATGGTCCTGACATGTCCGAGAAAAGAAAGAGCTGTCACCAGAGACGAAAAATAATGACGAGAGAGATAGAGGAGAGAAGAAGCAGATAGCGTGACAGAGTATAAGATAAAAAGTGAGTATAAAAGAAGAAAAGAGAGAGAGAGCGCGCACCTTCTGAGAGTTTATTCAAAATATCTTACCCGTCTGTAGAGACGGTTACAGATGGTTGTCTCTGTCTGGCGTGTCTGTGCACCGGAGAGCAACAGCTACGCGACTACTGCCGAACCTGTAATGTATGGGGGTTGTGGGGGGGGGACAAGATAGCTTTGTCTTTTGTTCTCGATTGTGCTAAAACATTTTACGTCGCAAAGTCACGCATATAATAATATAAACACTTCTTTTTCGCGGAATATCGCTAGGTCGGGCTGACCCTGCCCTTGGGTCGGCTTTGCAGGGACTGTTCCAATAGGTAGAGGGGGGAGAGAATCCGGAGAAAGAAAGACGCTACCGGAGAGAGGGGAAAGGTGTATTTCTCGGTCTCGTTTTCTTACGCGCTTCGGTATATATCATAATATACTGATGCCGTACAGAGCCTACTTCTCTCTTTCGCACTCTCTGCGGCGTAGAAAAATATCTATACGTCGCGGATGATTCACCCGATATGTTTACGTGTGTTTTATGTGTGTATATAAGCGATGAAAGTTCACGCGCTGTTGTTTTGATGAAAACAGTATATGGTGTTGTTTGCCTATATGTTTCAGCTGCGTATTTATAATGTCGTCGTTGCGGAATTCCTCCGTTGAATTATAATGATAAATACGCGTATGTGCGTAAGAGTGGATGTTTGGACTAATCGTTGGGCCAGCTCCAGAATACATAAGATGGAATGCCTGTGTTTTGGGAGAGAGTCTGATGTGTGCCAAAATTCTTAAACGGATAAAATGTGGCGTGATTGCGAAACGCTCGGCGAAAATTTGAATTCCGAGAGAGAATGAAGACAGAGCGTCATGCCTTTGCGTCGAGGGAATGATTGAGTATCTGCGAGAGAGGAAAATTGCGCAATACACTCGTAAAAAAATGACGTTCTTTAAATTTTTTAAATTATTATGTGGATTAATTAAGGGAATTTTTTCTCGTTTCGACACAGACAACGAGATGCTCTCGCGGAAGCCGTTGAGTAATTGTAATTATGTATCCGATGTCACATCGTCGTGAGTTATGCGCATTTATGACGCAATTAATCTGCGCTTCTCCCAAGAACAACAAAATATTGCCGAATAAAAGCTCAATCTCTCTCCAATTTGCAACAATGACCCACATTATACAAACGAGCACACCCTATCCCATCTCCAAGAATTTCATCCAAACCCAACGTCCCACGCCTTTAGTGATATTCTTTCATCCTACAGTGTGTATTCTAGAGCACGATACATAACATAAATCCGTGTACGTGAGTGTGTTAATGGGCGGTGTATGCTCGAATAGTGAGGAGGAGAAAAGAGTGCGAGAAAGAGATTGAGAATCCAGAGGGTGTGATGCTGACGTGCAGTTTGAATGGAGAGGAGAGATAGAGCTGCGCCTCGGACACGAGAGCCTGTGAACGTATACGTCGTCACGGTAACGATCATATACATCACGCTAGAATTTTTTTATCCTTTGTTGGGCTCCTTCGCTTTTGGATTCATTAATTTTGGGTTATAGAAGATTTCTGTCCTTTGTGTGCGTCGATTTGGTGTGAGGATATATAAATCATAGACAGCATTATTCTCCTCTGCCAAGTAGAAGCAATGCCTTTGAATTAAACAAATTTTAAAATAGAATATTCAGCTTTGACGTAATTTCGCTTTGTCTCAAGTGACTGAATAATTTCGCAAAAGCCATTTTCATAAAAAAAAGCTCTCTATACTCGATATTTCAATCACATCAGAGTAAAGTTCGCGTAATAATCTTAAGGACACTTCGACGCAGTCATCAATTTGCTCGAGTTAATTTTAGCCCGTGTATGTGTGTGTGTGTGTGTGTGTGTGTGTGTGTGTGTATGACGCAAGTTTTGCCTTTGATACACGTTAACGGTGATTTTATTCGCGATACAGCCTATACTCTGCAGCGTCACAAAGCCCTCGTGTACAACCAAATTATTTTCCGTTAAAAATTTTCAGAAAACACAAATTGTAACGACTTTAAACCTTACCTTTACTCATCTTCTACGCTGATTACTCGTCAATTTGTCGATATTAGCGAAACTTTGAAAATCTTCCATCATCTCTTTCAAACTCACGCTAGCCCGCAAGTTAACGCTAAATTGACCTCTCCTCCACACGTATATACATAACGATTCATTAATACATATACATCAGTCCCCTTTGACGTCGCGTTCAGCTCCGAAACTTACGCGACGCCTGCATGTAATCTCTCCGCTAACTGTACACACACACACACACACACACACACACACACACACACACACACACACATATATATATATATATATATATATATATAGTCATCCCAATGTCAAAGAGCGCTCGGTATATATCAGCGTTACGTGCTCGCGTGTGAGAAAAGTCGGAAAAATTGTGAAACCGAGACGCTCACACGAGCTTCCACTGCACAAATGGAAAATAACAGTAGAAAGCAATTAGCCGCTGTTTAACACGTGTGCGCATATATGCATACACACGAGCGAATCGAAAATTGACTTGGCTCTACGATGTTTGTCACTTATGCGATAAAATCGACCGGTCTCGAAAACTAAATTCCACGAATTTTCATTGTCTCTCTCTATATACGCGTGCGAGATAAGGAAACTCGCATAATTATTTAATCGTCCTCGACGTAATTCCGAAAACTCGTTCAAGGGAGGTATAAAGTCGTGCGATAAACGTTACAAGCACAATCGCAAGGATGATCGTCCAAAAAAGGCTTTTTCAATGTTTTCTCTCCGAAAGTAGATAATGTCCGAGATTGACGAAACGATAGAGAGATAGGCGGAAAAAAAGATAGCATCGATGCAACGAGAATGACGTCGAGTGATTTTATTTTAAACCTCTGACATAGCCCAGCTTGTTTCATAAGACACGATCCAAGTCCAAGATCTGTGCAGCAGCCAGCTTGACGTCGCCTCTGCGTCTCGCTCGATCGTCTCTATGTCTCTTCCGTCTGAGAGATATGCTCTATTCCGCGTGCTCTGCTTTTTGCTCTCGATGCTTTGACCTTCTTGAAGGTTTTCCTAAGAATTTTACCGAAAAAAATGGCTATTTCTGGGTGATGATTGTTTTTCTCGAAGTAGAATTTATTATTCAATTATCTTTTTGCACATGTGTGAATAACGCAAAAGCTTGTATATACTGTGATTAATCGAGCGTCTTTTTTCAATTTCGAAACCGCAGCTCTGCGGTCGAAACTTACTTTCAAGCTCTCACAAGTATTAGAAGTAATTATCTTAAAGAAAAAACTTTCATTAAGCTTATATGTGTATATGAGAAAGTTTCCCATAGCCCATCCGTACGCTTTTTTATACTGCCTAGTCACTGTTTTTCACTCGTATGTTTCTCTTTATAGTTTTCAATATATATTTCATTTTGCAAAGTCATCGTTTCTCTGTTTCTTCGTGTTTTCTTTCGAAGCTTCGTTATTTCACTCCTTTCTCTTTTTTCACTCCAACAAGAATTGTACATCATTTTGCCTCTCTCCCTCTCTCGTTATTACAAATTATTAACCTCCACGTGTACTTCTATACGTAGGAGTCTTTTTCTCCTATTCGATCGTCATCTTTTCATCAATTCTTTTTTCACGCGGTTATTACAGTATATAACGATAATTAGCCGCAATCTGCGCATGAGGGAAGAAGAAAATTAGGTTGCAGTAGCAAAACTTTCCGCGTGTATAACACACAGGAAAAGCGAAAAATCCAAACGCACATTAGTGTAACAGTACAACCTGCAATTTACTCCGTAACGTGCGCCTAATATCTACTTCCCCTCTTTTTTTTTTATCAGAGCTCATCAGCTTGTGTGCCACTTGCGTTGACACTCCCGGGGATATTATGTACGTTTTCTCTTCTCTTTCAGCTGACACTTTTGGCGTAGACTCTCACGTTTGTATATATTACGAGCTTGCGAAATTCGCTTTGTTTGTTTAGTCATGAAAAAAAAAGAGGAGATCGTTTTCAGTCTATTGTTGTCTTCGGAAAAGTCTCTTTCGCTTCGAGTGAATTTTATTTATAATTTAAAACGTATGCGAGCTTCTCCGCTCGACGAGATGTATAACTGGGTGCAGCATGTAGTATACCGCTGTCGGTGCTAAAACATTCATTATTCAAGGTGATGGCGTGTGTGTGTGTATGTGTAGAGTTTCGCAAGTGACCAATTTGACTCATTTCCAGTGCATTAAGCGCGTGATACAGGCACAGTTTTTATTGGAATACTAATCCGTGATCCAGACCTCGCTGGATTTGATGATAAATGTTATCGTATATAACACAAGCTTTTGGACTTGTCGGTACAGCGAACTTTTTTTAATCTCTTGAGTTTAGACTGATAGGCTTATGTTTATTATTGATTACTACATAGCACATACATCAGACTTGTTTTGAATTGTTTTTTTAGATAGATATAAATCCATATACACATAAATAATTGTACTTTGATCAAAGGCAAATTCTGCTGCTGCCGTGTACGACAGATTTATCTGCTTAAATGTTTAATTAGATTAAGCGATTAACGCGCGATGCTATATACACAAAGACACTTTAATTAGATTCTATTTTGCGCTCGCGTAAGGTTTACCCGAGTTGTATAGGATGTTATGGTACATAATACACTGCACACAGCTGATGTCATGCTTTTAGCGCGATTAAAAATGATGTCACTTGACAGAAGTTTGAAACTACCGCGCGCGTGTGGCTAAGTTTTTCTGACTATGCGGCGTAAAAAATTTATAACGTGTGTTCGAAGAAGAGAGAAAGAGAAAATAAAGAAGACTTGCACAATATCGACGTCGCGATGCTAAACGAGACACCTTACGTCACAATGGATGTATCTATAAGTCGAACTCAATAGTCAATGGCATTAGCTCATTGCTCGGTTTGAAGTATATATGCGGAAAAAGTGCGTTTAGACTAAATACACTCGACGACATAATGTGGAAAACTACCAACAATAACAATTTTTTCTTCCTAATCTTCAGACTCGATCGGACGTGACATTATTGCTCTGTCTGGTAGCTTTCGTTAATAAATAAAACGATGACAAATTTCACTCGCTATCTATTTATTAAAAGAAATATCGCACTTGTGTTATAAGTATAACTCAAGCAAAACGTATATACGCATCACATAATTCATCACTCGCCACACACGTGAAAGACAATTCAGAGTAATGAGTCTACATATCGCGCAAAAAACAACAAGTTCGGATCAAGAAGAAAGTCAGATGACTGCTGTTCTAATTCTGGCATCTTCTCTTCTCCATCAGAGAAAAAAAAAATCTGACTGCTGCACGCGGCGCAATAATTCCGTAAGGTCAATAGAATTTCATTCGCATCTCTTCAGTCGATCGTATATTTTTTCTTCTACAGCACAGCTATGCTCTCTTTTATTTTTTGTACGTCGCTCTCTCTCTCTCTCTCTAAGTCGCGATTATCGCTGCTATATATACGTCATCGTTGGGGCAATTTAACTTTAACGAGCTTCGCGCCTCGACTCTGGCTTTATTCAATTTGAATAAAAAGTGTGTAGTATGTCGTCGCTTCTTTAATGTATATATTTATTGCAAAATCGATGATAATAAAGCGCGTGAAAAATGAGATGTATACAACTTAACGTTTATATGCCTCGTCTATATCCAGAAGCTGATAGTGAAGAGGTTCTCTCTCGGCATGTTTACTCTGCAAAAATGTAGCTTTAAATATAGATTTGCAAAGCAAATAACGGATCTCGCTGTAAATTCGTGCTTGAATAAACTGAACTTGTAAATAAATACACGCTTAGTCCTCGAAAACGTGTTTTTTTTTTTTGCGAACGATCGAAAAAAAAGTCAGGTATATTTTCAGAAAACAAAAAAAAAGGGATAGACACGCAAAGCGGAGGTCAACGCACGAAACTGCGTTACAAAACGCGTCGAACTTCTTTCCGTTTTGTATATACAGCCAATACCGTGAAGCTTTATCTTCAGCTCGGAAATTTAACTATCAGTATAATTTCCAACGCAAAAATTACAGAGTCAAGTCGCCCCTTATCTCTCCTCAGCCGATAAAACAGTTACCTGTTGGATCCCTCCTATTGCGCGCGCGCTTCCATTCAAAATATCGTTCGCACATACGGATATATAAACACAAGCTTACGCACACACAGACCCAAGTCAGTATTTTTCGAGCAGCCGACACATAACGCTGCCGTGTTACGCGCGCTCTGGCTCAGTAACACAGAAACGCTCGAGCTGACAAGTGCTCGAGAAGTTTTATTTTCTTTGACAAAGTTTGATTTTTGAGAATTTTTAAACGATTGATTTTTTTTACGGTGAAGTGTGGATTGTATACGTTGTTCGAGAAGCAGTGGATTAAGCGATTATAGGCGAGTTTAAAAAAATTTTTTTTTATAGTGTGAGTTTTTGGTGTCAAATTACGCGCAGATTGACTGACGATGGTTCCAAGTGCGTTGATTGAGAATAACGATGGCTGATGTGGTGTCTGAATGGCTTCCACTGCGTTGAGAGACGATGATTGATTGTATACTCGACGTGGAATATTTTTCGCTCTTTTGAGAGTAAGTGCAAATGAAAAAAAAAACTCGAAATGTGCGTTCGGAGTACTAGGTCACGGTTTTAGTGTAAACACATGAGGTATTCGATAAATGTCAAATTTTTGTATAAAAATTGCGTCGAACGTTTTGAAATATAATAACAGTGTAGAGAGTGACTGTCTTTCTAATGCGTTGGTACACTCGTTTATGCGTGTTTGGACTGTAAAAAGTTGACACATGGCTTATTGTCTTTTCATTACTGCACATTACGCCTTTTTTTATTGCGCGATTTTATCTTCGGGAGGTTTTCACAATCGCGGACAAATATGCGCTGAAAGTCAAAAGATAAAGCGTGTTATATAGCAGATAGAAAAATTTTCATTGTTTTATTCTGTTTGCAATGGTCGTTAGAAAAAAAAAAAAAAACGAGTGAGAGTGACCAGAAAATATTCATAGCAATAACGAGTGCATATTTGTTTTCGAAAGAATATACATATGTTAATGTTACACGTGCGGAATAGTCGGGTACTGATTAGTCGCGTTTAAAAATAACTAGGCGAGTGCCATAGAGTTTTCTCTTTGTCTCGTTTGTATACTATAAGATACTTTCTCGTACGAATCATGAATTGTTAATTGATTTTGTATTGAAAAAAAAATCCATCGACTAGGATAATCTCAAAATATGTGTTTAAAAAAAAATGGCATATTTGTTTTTACTTGTCACTTATCTATGATCTCTTATAGAACAAAGTGTTAACGATAACAGCAAAGTCGTCTTTGTTGTTTTTAAATTTCATAACTTTTTACGTACGTCTTTTACGCCGCGGCCAAAACAAACGATCGTATTTCACTGCGCATTACATTTTAATTTTACCGATTCTTTTTTATATTCGCTTTGAAAATATATTTCTGACTCAACATCACGTACAATCGACTTTCGCAGCAGCTGGTATAACTGTCGCTGTCGAGTGAAGCGATCATTCAACGAGCACGCGATTCGATTCATTACGACGCTTGTGCGATAAAGAAAAAGTCGTAGATCGATATCGACGTTCCTTAACTTAGATGATGACACTATGAATCGTTGCGCATCACACACAAATCTATTGTTTACTAACGATCGTCATTACGTCTAAAAATCAACGACAGTATTAAAAAGTCGTTATTGATCGATTTTTACTTTTATCGTCATTTATATTAGAAACTTTTTAAATGTTACGTAAAGTCTGATGTGTTGCAACATTGTTCTAACAATACTCAAACTTCTATAGTGCGTGTATGTATGCCCGATCGATAACGAACTTTATTTATAGTGTTCTTCAATAATCACCATAAAAACGAGCGTTATGTGCACTTTACACAATTAAAAATAGAAGCTGGCGAATCAATGAGAACCAATATACTCGATATATTAATTAACAAACGCATCAGGTACACTCGAACTTAATAACGAAGAAAAATCACGTCGTCTGAATTAAATCGACTTCCTAGTCGAGAAAAAACAAATTATCTCGCGCTTGGCAATTAGTCGACTGGTGCAACTGGTATAACGATTGATAAATTGATGCGAATAAAACACGAGAGAGCCTCGTCGAGAACATCGCGGCACACTTTTCGTCGATATGAAATAACGATTGTACGATGGCCTCTGACCGATGCAATTAAGCCTTCTTTTTTCATTATTGCCGACTGGTGCAGTGTATCGGATGAATATTGTTGATTTTTTTTCTTATCGCGGAAGTGACGTGATCTAGCTGGTTTCTCTATAATTGCGATGAACGTCTATGTTATATATTCGTATACACAGGAAGTTGACATACTTGACTAATATGCGACTTTTCACAAGTTCAACCGAAAATACTCTCTCAAGGTTAACATTTATTTTGGGCTCGAAAAATATAAATGCGAGAGAATACACACTACGTATTATAGGTTTATTAAAAGTTTGCCATATTGTTTCGAATCGTTATCCTCGTGCACCAAAAATACACACATCCGCGACAGCAAATTAATTCAATTCACACTATTATAATACCTTCGAAGCGCAATAAAACGAACGAACACATCTCGCCTTTGATAAAATCACGCGTTTGTCAGTCCCACGTAGTTAAACTTTTAGTGCTTCTGACTTACTATACTACTCCAGCATAAACCAGACAATAATACAAGTTTAAACAAAAATCAACACAAATACACTTTTAAACAAAAAATACGCGAGGAAAAACGCTTCAAATCAGCGAATGTGTAAGCGCAAGCGAGATAGAGTAAAATCAAGCGCATTACTACGTCAAAGCGCATTATATACAGTCGCTAAAAATAAACCGAATCCTCTTAAAGATACTAAACGCTCCCGAGGCGCTTGTCGATAAAAGCTATATATCTACACTATATCCACGCGAAAAACAAAGAACGAAAGAGAAAAGAAAAACACCTCAGCTCCTAAAAAAAAAAATCGACAACAACGATAAAAACCAAAAAATCCGACCAAGCGCGCGCAAAGAGTTTGACATTGCTCTGCGCCTGGTATTCTTAGACGACGTATACTGGCAGCGGCTCAAATCGTTACAGGTGGCTCGGGGAGTAGGAGGTGCGCGATGCGACTATTCCCCACCACCGCTGCGACCGAAATGATGAAATAGACGATGGGCTTGGACGAGAGTTTATTTTCTTTTTGTCGCTTGGTCCAAATACACTTTTTTTTTGCGAGCAGACGCTTCCTGATCGCTTTGTATTATATACTGAAGATCCAGTTTTTCGAGGTATTTATCCGTTAGGTCCTTGTGGTTATTTTGGGAGAAAGCTCGATGTAGAATTTTTTTGTCTATAAAGTTTTATTCGTTAAACGTGTCAAGGGAAGATAATGTAGAAGCGGAAGATTTGAAATTTAACTTCTCTGTCGAGAGTATAATATTAAACGGACGGAGAGACTGTGCAGTGTGACTAGCATTGATTTCAACGCTAACTAGATTTATGTTAATTGGTTTATTTCTAGTGTCAAATCGTTCGTCAGTAGGAACTAGTCTGTACCAGTGAGATCGTAAATTTGTTTTGAATATTGCAGTGGCATTGACGGCTGTAACAAACGATGATTACACGATAATATTCTCAATTCGATTTTAATTCACGATGTTTTTTCAAAATACTACCGAGTCAAGGTTCGTAAGTACTTTTTTGGCGCTTGAAACTACGTCACTTCGATTATTCAGCTTTGTTTTCCAAGGTGACGTTTGAAAAATTATTTCGAACGATACATTTGAATATGAAATGATCGGTTTTTTTTTCTTGATCTTTGTAATAGACATGAACCGAATGCATCTCCTTTTATTTTCCATCAGCTCTCGATTGCTCAACCTCTCGCCCTTTCTCCTAACATCTCTCGACCTTGTTCGAGACTCTTCAATAGACGAGATTATTTAATGTAACGGCTACAAAGCCCAGCTGCCACGTATATACGTCGATTAGACCTTATCTACGCGTTAAACTAATTAAGAGCTTTCCATTACTAAAAACCGTTTTTTGTATGAAAGTCGACACACTTTTTATTTTTCATTAAAACTTTCCTCTTACTCTCCTGAATAATAATAACGCTTTTAAAGGCAAAAAAAAAAAAAAAAATCCGCCAATCACGCCGCAACCTCGCTCGAAAATCGATTCCGCGAAATGGCTTTTGTGAACTAGATCACACCCAAGTTCGACCGTAAAAATACAAAAGTGCAGCCTTTAAAAAGAAAGTATATAGCTGGTTGCTTGCTCGCATTACAATGAGCAGTAACCTAGCTAGCCCTATTTTTCCAAGTATAATAGTAAAATAATAATAATACATTCTAAACTAACGAGAAAAATTCTACGATTACTGCTTACAGACAGGGAATAAGCAAGGAGGACGGGATGTTGAGCAGGTTGGCGAGTTACTTGCTGCGAGGTGCTGCCTCCGGTGCTGATGACGGAGAAGCACCTCCACGTGAAGACGAGGTCGGCGCTGCGACTGAAGGAGTCGCTTCCATCCCCGTTGAGGCCAGGCTGAGGCAAGTCGAGGTCGAGGGCGATGACTGGATCCTCATTGACCGTAACGGTAAGTCTTGAATTTTTTCACCGTTAGGTGGCGCTTAACTTTCCCGCAAGCGAAGTAACCAACACCTATTTTTCTTTCTTTCTTCACACAGTTGAGGGATTTGCGGGTATGGACGAGTCGTGGTACGTGACACCCCCGGCGTGCTTCACGCAGCCCGGTCCGGTGCACGTAGAGACGTCACCCCTGGAGGACCTGTTAATCGAGCACCCGAGTATGTCGGTGTACCGAGCAGCTGGTTCTTCGAGCCACTCGGACAAGCCCGAGTCTGGAAAGCAACGTGGCAAACGGCGGCCACCTGTTCCCGAAGCTAAGAAGCCCGCTGATAACACTCGGCTTCCTCTGGTGAGCCGTAACGCCAATCTTCAGGCTGTGAACACGACGACGACGACGACGCAGGTGACGACTGTCGCCAGAGCTGAGGGACAGGCCAGCAGCAGGAGCAAAGCCAAGGCCAATAATAACACTAGTAATAGCAGTAGTAATAATCATCGGTCAAGCCATTATTATCATCATCATCACCAACATCATAATCAAGGCGGAGCCGTTGCCGAACAGGCACCCAGGAGGTCCAGTATCAGGGACCTCAGGAACGCCAGGGGCGACGAGAATGTACGGATCGTGCAGATCCGGTCTGCGCAGAAGGTGAGATAGCAATGTGTTTGTGTTGTCATCTTGACTTTGATTCTATTCGTTGAAATATTCAAATTTCGCGCGTTATCTCTTGACGCTTCCACTTGTCAAAGAGAACATTTAAAAACAAGTTTACGTTCTAAATTTCACCGATTAAACTGACAGTCACGCGATCGAGTAAAAAAAACAGCTGACTATAATATACATGACTTTATGTTTTAACTATCACCATCTGCTGATAAGCTATACATCAACAGCTTTAAAATGAACGATTCCGATAAATTTCTAATCGATAGATGTTGGAGAAGCGCACGTCGCAATCGTCGAAGCGCAACCGTCTCGAGCGTGGCAACAAAGCTCGAGAGGTATCCAGCGGCAAGGGCCGACGTCCCCGGCGCCAGGACCGGCTGCGGCTCAACAACAGCGGCGCCAACAACAACCGCAAATGCTAGTCCTCCGATCTCAGGCCAAGGTGCACGCACTATATAGACGTAAATTGCGCAAAAAGATATAGCGAGCGAAATTTTTCATCGGCGATTCTAGCGATCAAGCAGGCCAATTTTCATTAGATCGATCGACACACATACGTAAGACAAAAGTTTGTTCAGGATACGGAAATGAGAAATTTTCAACCTTCCCGTAAATAACCCTCCCGTTTCGAGCGCATACACGCCTGCGGTTTCGAGTGCTTACTGTGGATGTATAATAAAAAAAAAAAACGTCCACGGTGGGCGCATTGATTTTTTGAGCGACGTCGGACCGAACGCAATCGACACTTTCGTTTGAAGGTACAGTGCAGATATATCTGTGAGTAGAAATGATACCTCCGGTAAGGGTCCGGCCCTGATCCGAAGTCCGGAAAATGAATTACGGCCCGGGGCAGTAAATAACACGCCAGATTTTACGGCATGTAACATGATAGTGGTCAGGCCCGGATCCGGTGCCGTAAGAAGCATATTACGTATTGTGGATATCAAATCTTATAAAAGAACGAAAGCATAGTTTGTCTTCAAAGTTTTTACCTCTTAAAAGTTTTATAATGCGATTTTCCATTATGTATATTAAGTTAAACTACGAATATTGAAAGTAAGAGGACATATCGAACACTAATAAAAACCACATTTTCGAGGTTATGTTTGCTGATCTAACATGGGTCTGACAGAGTCTGACTGCGATGATCCGGCTACAGTCCGGCAGCAGTGTGGCCGGGCCCGGCTGGATCCGGTCCAAACATTTACCATGTTACATGCCACTTAAGGCCCGGATAGGGCATTCCCATGGTTGGGTGGTCTGGGCCGGATGATCAGGTACTGCACGCATATATAAGAGCTTTGTGAAAAATGTCGTCGGCTGTCCGTTGCCATGACTATACAGAATTTCGCGGGCTCGGTAGTGGCTCTCGTTCGCGTTATTTATAAACCTCATGTGTTCATCAAATTTTGGAAGTATTGTTGAAGGGATGGTGTATCAAAACTTGCAAAATTTGTCGCAAATCGTAGCAGTGAAACCCCCTTGACTCGAGCGAGAGTCGCCACCGATGATCCGTTGTTGAATTTTTAGCTTTTTTCTTTCTAGTCTATATAAACGATTCTCACGCAATTAAGACAAACGTTTATCCGTTATATATATATTAGGTGTAAAGTTGTGCAACACACCCTCGATTTCCTTATACACACACGCGCGCTGAAACCGAGAAACGGCTAACGAGAAAATCATTCAAATTTAATGATATGTATACGCTTCTCGGAACTTGTTTCATGTGATTCGTGATATTTACATTTCCTAATGTAGCTCGATGTCCGATGCGTGTTAAAAAAGCTTTTTGAGGCTATTTTTGAGACGAACCTATTACGATGCGCAAAGCTCTATACCTTCAAACGCGAGCTGAGATTCTCGGTCCGATGTACGGAGTAAAAAAAGATGAGAAAATTCATTCAGAATCAGCAGAGCGAGGAAAAAGAAAAACGACAAAAATTAAGATGTAGCGATGGAGATGCGTATTTCGAGAGTCGCTCTCCCTGCCTTTCTTTACCTTTTTGATGTGGAAGCGGCTCTCGGAAAGCTTATTATTTTTATTGTACTTCTCTTCTTTTCACTTACTTTCCTTTGTATACGCGGTATCGTTCTTGCACGACGATTTGCACGGTTATTGTACGACTATTACACGATGGAGAGAAAAAAAAAACTTACCTCATTGCAAGCTCTTTAGGCCACTCGGAGTAAAGAAAAAAAAAGTAATATATAAAATAATATATATAAAGTTCGTCGCCGCTTTTGGATATACGCGCGTTGAAAAGAGATACTTTGTTATTTTTTTCGTCGAGGAACTGTAGATGAGCAGATGTAAAGTATACTTCGCTTCTTCGAGAAGGAAAAAAATCTCCGTTTATGACTTACGTATAGTTTAGCTAAGAATATTGAAGAAATCGTGAAAAAATAAGCTTGAAGCGCGACGAGGCGATGAAACAAAAAATCTTTTTTCCAAAAGGTGCGTGTGCAGTGAGAATCGCTAGAGAGAAGGTCATGCATAGATTCGATGATTATTTAACGATACAAAAGCGCAGCGCTTATCAGCCTCTTTTTCGTTCATACGTTTCCTTTCGATTTCTCGCGACACGAGGGTAAGTTGACACTCTGAAGGAGATGCACGAGAGCTCCGATATAAAGTCCGTCGAAAAATTGTCAAACGAGATTTTTGAGGATGAACGATGATAACGCGGAAGATTTTTCCGGGTATATAGAAACCGCCCAATAATACACGAGCATAGCCAGAAATTGTTGTAAAACACGCGGAAGCTCGATACAATTCGTCGAAAAAAAAGCTGTTACGCCGATACAAATTTAAACTCTGATAATGTTTACCCGCGCGTCTCCGTCTTTAAAATACATCGCCGAGGCCAAGGCGGGGCTAGTTCGACGCGCGTTTTCCTTTAATCTATATTCCAATCGGGCTAACCATTACGTTCTTTCCTCTAAACTACAAGAAATCCGGCGAAGCGTTGAAACACGATGACATGACTTGCGATGAAAACCAGTTTTCTCGTATTCGAGTTTTTACCGATACTCCTCCGGTATCGACGATGAATCATTCTCTTTTGAACTATATCGTTGCATCAAACGTCATTCGATCATCGTCGCGTATAGACAGTCTAAAAACGCAATAATCCCAACCAAGAAACATCAATATACAAGGCCGTAGACCTATGTACTCCGTATATAAGCGAAAAGCTGTGTATAACTTTACTGTCGTATATCCGGAGCGACGAAGAAAATCACGAGAAAATTATTACGACGCGCGACGTCGCCTTTTATGCCGCATGCATAAAATATGAAAATTGTTATACGTCTCGAGACACACACTTCTTTTATTATACTATGACACTCTTCGGCGAGAGAGACTTTCTTAAGCTGGCGGGAAATCAATTTGAATAATCTAGTTATCGAACATACAGCGTCGCGTGATATTATTCGGTCTAATCAATGTTCCAACTTTATCGCATGGAAATTATACACGTCTGGAAAAAAAGCGATTTGATAAATGTGACGTGCTATTGGCAACAAAGAGCGAAACATAAATGACCAGCGAAAAGAAAGGAATGTCATTAAACTTGCGGAATATTCAAACAAAGCGTTTCATCAAAACATTCACACATGTGTGTAAAGAAAGCGCGTAATTCCTTCGACGAAAAAAAGAACAGCTTGATAAGCCTCGCCAGCAGTGGCAGCTGATAAACAATTAAACTCTATACACGCGTGTCCGACACGTGCTTTCGCGTGTGAATAAACATTGATAGATTTTATGCGACGAGTGGGGAGTTAGATAAGACGACTTTGCATTATCTGTATTCGATTTTGTCCTATTATCTCTATTATGTCTGTGCTTTCTTTTCTAGGCCTTATCGGCTTTTATTGAGTGAACTTTTATCGCTTATTTTCGTGACGAGCTAAATTTCTGGTTTTTACCCTACTCGTTGTTGTTTAAATTTCTAATCTTTAATAATTGACTTGAATTTTACCCTATGACTTTAAAACCGCTAGCCAGAGTCGGAAATTCCAACGGAAAGTCTCCACCTTTTAATGACTCTGAAACATCGCGAGTATAATGATTAAAAAAGCAAACAGAAAAACCACTTTCGCGGAGCTTTGCTCGTGTAGTGTGATAACTAAAAAAAAAAGAATAAAACGCGTCGCGAGTAGGCGTCGCTTAGTCTTCATAAAAAGTATATAATGGTGTGTAGCTGCTCGTAGACGAATGAAAAAAAAATAAAACATTGATTATGCATATAACCGTATGTTCGTGTGTGAAATGTATGTGTCGGCTTCGCGCAAAGTATTTTTTGTGTCTCGCTTTTGTCAACTTACCTGACTATCTATATACGCCACATATATGCATATAATGACCGAACGTGTAAGATTTAGCAACAAACAAACGAAAAAAAAAAAATTTTAAAAGCTCTGAGAAAGATAACAGAAAAAAAAGGAAAAAAATATAAGCATGTAAACGTAAAGATGGCTCTATTTTGCTTTACCTTTTGTTTTATACTGTCTAATCTGCAGTAATCACCGTACTAAGCTTCGTATAATGTATCTCTGTATATTCTCTCGATTTCAAAGCCAAGTGCTGTAACTTGTACTTCTTTCTTTTCCGCTGTGCTGTAAGTTGTGTATACGCGTCCGTATATCCATAGATAAATAGTAACGAAGTGACATTACGTAGTTGTGTATACGTCGATGGAAAAAAGATTCGAAGACAAAGCCTCTTTCTCGTAGTGCTATCTAAGCTCTATATATACACAAACCTAATACAATATATGTTAGACGAATTCTTATATATACTTTATTACTCAATATTCTTTGTTCGATTTGCTTTCATCTCACGTTTATAATATACAATATATGCAATATAATACATGTGCGTAAAAGCTTGCTTGCAGAGGACGATAAAAAGTAAAACGTTTGAAAAAAGGTCAGTTATAGGTGTTATAGTAACGTTATAAGTATAATATAGGGAAAATGAGGAATATAAAAAAAAAGAATCTACGGATGACCAATTTAGCGGCAATTTTTGTGCATGACTCGTATAAAAGTAGTGGTATTATCTCTCACGAAGAAAAAAATCTCGATAAAAAAGCATTGTGATCAACTCGAATATAATATTAAATAGAGGGCTCAGTATATAGTATACACACACGTACGTAGCGAATTTATATACTGACGCAGAGAAAAACTCGTCGGAACTACTCGCGCCCTGTATCGTTCGTAAATATTATGTAATAGTAATTGTAATACACCACAGAGACCAAGTGTCGCTGCGTCTTTTTAGAGAGAGAAATTAAGGGAAAAACTTTGTAAAAGCGCATCGAGGGACAAAAAGACGGAGAGAGAAAATAAAAAAAATCATAGGTGACCGATTGTTTTCGATCAGCAAAGCGTGAATCTTTTTCTCTCTCTCACTTTCGGACCCTCTCGCTATCCAGCGGAAATCAGATAGAGGATCGGCAGCAGCAGTAGCACCTCTTTCCTCGCCCTCTCTCGGCTTTAAAAAAACCGCGCATTCACTCAGAAACAAAAGCAGAGTTATACATGTAGAGTTCATTGTGTCGTTGCACGCGTATATTTACATAAACAAATTCGCCGACCGTGCACTTCCGAGACACTGGATTATTGTTTTATTTTTTGCGCAGACAATGCGGAACGATGTATCTGTGGCTTGATTGATCGACGAGCTGAATTCGATAGCGATACGTACATTTCTTTTTATTTATATATGTTTCACGATTGTATGTACGTATACCGGAATGTTTTTTTTTTTTGGTTCTTAATACTGTGAATGAAATTTTTTTCGTTGATGATTTTTACAAAGAGTTCTTTAAGTTGACGCCCGTTATATTTCGTACGAACGTGACAAACTCAATATAGAGCTGTATATCTCGACAAAGTTTATGAATGACGAAAATGAATTTATTATATAATAGCGAATTGAGAAAACCTGGACACACTCAGATCTTGATTGTAATAGAGCGATTATAATATAACGTTTATGTTGTACAAAAAAAAAAAAACAAAGGTTCGCGAGAAAAGTGTGTGCGAAAAAACGCGATTGCGCCGTTAAAATCCTTCTGGTTCAAGAAGCGAGAATAATATACCTGTAAATAATGATTTTAGCCGTCAAAACGAGAGGCTCGCAAAATTGTATCAATTTCTTGTGTCGTATATAAATGATGAATCGACGCTGCGGGATATTAAGCCCGCTCAAAAAAAGTATATATATATACATATACTATAGATAATTAAATATTATACATAACAAATGATTATTATATATATACATAGATTACCTAATTTAAAGAAACAAAAAAAGAGGTATGAATTTAATCAATTTTGAAAGAATTGACAAGTCGTTTCTGCAATTGTACAAAGAGTTAGCCCGAGGTCGTGCTTAGAAAAGAACGATGTAACAAACAAAAAAAAAATCTATCACAAGCGAAACTAATTAAGGCGATTCAAATTAGTTATTAATAATAGAAAAATCCGTTTGTAAAAGTGTATGTGCGGCTCGACGCGACCCTTTTTACCTTAGTAAGACCTGCGTACATAACATTATCGTATATAGGACGAGACAAAAGCGCAAACGCAAAAAAATAACATTTTAAACTAAACTTAGCTAATAATAATATGTAGTAGAGTACACACAAACACCTGTAGATAAATAAATGGTTAAACGAGAAAAAAAATTAAATAAATAAATAAACGTAAAACAAAATAACAATGATTGTATATCGCGGATAAGGCGCGTGTGAATCGATTATTTAAGGATTATATATTATAATATAATATTGTAACGAGTATAATTTCAAATCTCTTCATTATAATTTCGCCGACGTAGAGCGGAAAAAAAGAGAGATTCAAAAAAAGGTCTATATATAGAGAGAGAAAAGCAAAAAAAGGTTGATATATAGCGTGCGAGAGCGTGCACCTTGGCCCAAAAAACCTGCAATTATGTTCGCCAGAAGAAAATGAAGAAGACGCAAAAAAAGGATGACTATACATGAAATAGAAAAATATGAAAAGGGACGAGATGTAGTTGTTTAAGCGAATCGACATGGATTCACGAATCATTCGATTATTATTATTATTATTATTAATATTATTATTATTAGTTATTGCTATTATTACTGCTAAACGAAAAACGGGAAAACGAGCGAGATGAGTATAGGGATGTTTTTTTTCGTGCGTGCGAGTGGATGTGTTTTATTATCGTAAACAAAAATGAACGTACATACATGCAATAAATGGGAGTTTGTTTGAGCGACGTAAGAGAAAAAGCAAAAGAACCTATATACATACAAGAAAATGAAGCTGTTTAATTCGGGTTTAATAGCGAAAGTACATAATAACATTATAAGAGTTTAAAATAAAAATACACTTGGGATGAATACACACAGAGAGATGACTGAATGAATATTAATATATTGCATTCTGAGGCGCGTCTGAAAATCGAAGGCTCACGGCAGCGTACAAACAAAAGCGAGTTTAATGTTTTTCCACTATGTATATGTACATATACATATAATATAAATATAAAATTATAATTAATACAACACTCGAGAAAAATACAAAAAAATATAAGGAAAAAAAAGTCTCACATAACTACGCGAGAGTGCGGTTCATAAAAGTGACGTGTCGAAGATGAATATATACGTATTGCTACCACAAATTAAGTTATATAAATATATTGTTATTGAACACACAACAGAGTACATGAAAAAATAATGAATTAATAAAGAGCAATTCAAGAATCGCAGTCATCATCTTTTTCCTCTTCTTTCATACCCCAACCCAATTCAAGCTTATGAAAGTATAAAACAGAATATTTAAAATCAAAAATCTTCGTAGTCTCTCATACACATAGAGATCCAGGACCGCAGTTTATCTCAGCCAAAAATAAAAGCTCTCCCAACTTCTTTTCAGCCTTCTAGGAAAAATTCCAGCATAGCCGCAATAACCGCGTCCGTCAACGCTTTTCTCGACGTAGACTCGGCCATTCATCGACACAGCTGTGCTCTCTATATACACCTGCGAGGGTGTGTACGTGTATCCCCACTGTCTTTTTAATAGCGGATCGATGTTGAGCTGCTGCTGCTGGAGGGGAAGTCGCTAGAGCTTACACGAAGAGCTGCAGTCGCAGGGGAGCAGCGGCCGAGTCGATACTCCACGAGCCAAAGAGAGAGAGAGAGAGGGAACCTGCAATTGCAAGCCTTCTGACGGCAAGAGGAAATTTTCGCTGCTCCTGAAATGTATACATTATGCGACGATCGTTATGCGTGTAGGCGACTGTATATTTTAATGAGCATATGCGAGCTTTTACGGGATTAAATAGTCATGAGCGAGATATAATAACAGGTGTGCAACTGAAAACTTCGGTTTGCGACTTTTACAAAGCTTGTACAGTGTGTTTTGTCGCTCGTTTTATTTCAATGCCTTTTGTTCTCACAAAAATAATACAAAAATTACAAATCATATAATGTAATATATATAAACACGCACAAAAAAACATGCATCGAATATAAACGGATGTTGTATAATATTTACAACAAAAGTATACAATAATACTACAGGCAAGCAATGCTAATTAAAGAGCGGGGACGTAGATAAAGAAAATCAGTCTTTTAGAAAAACCGATGATCGTTTTTAATGAATCAAAAACTCAACGAGTCTCAATACAGGCTCAGTACATTTTTTTCTTTTTGTTTCTCGCGAATAAGAAAACAAACTATATATATATTATGTATTAAATGATTCGCTCCGTTCGCATTTTTCATTACTATAGTAATTGCGTCTAGTCTAACTCGTTAGTTCCGTTTTCGCTCTTTCTCGACGATCAATATATTTATATATAACACATTCAGTTGTATATGCAAACTTCTAATAATTCGCTTCTCTTCACATTCACTTCACTCGTCTTATTAATATGCGCAAAGTCCATTTTCGTAATCTCGTGTATGTATATAGGCGAGTGTGAGTGTGTATGTGCCTCTCGAAAGCAGATAAGCATTTTTTTTTTCGGTGCCGCAAACTTCCAAGTGTCTATTATCTCGACTTTGCTCTCGTCGAAACCAAATCTTTGTTCGTGTGCGCGGGGAAGTCTGTTACAAAGGCGAAGCTTCAAACTACACAGACGTGAAGGAACATATTGTTGACGTTTCTTTTTTTTTTATACAATGTCTTTCCGATTTACATTCTATAGTCGCAAGAGTTCGTTTTGTGAAATTTAACCATTACTTTTGATAATGTTGATTGCTTTGATATAAAAATAGGTCGAATAGATGTCATACTAATATACGTATACTTTTCGAAGAAGCATAATTCATTTTACATATGTCGATACATTGATTGCGGTATTTTTTTTCTAGCAGAAAAATAAGTCGAAAATATAGTTGTTCGTTGAGAATACTGAACAGTAGCTAATATATTAATGATTAAATTTCAATAAACTCCCATGTATAATAATACCTTATTACTCTTTTATATATGAGATCTTTGTTAAGAAATGTCTGTTATTGTAATTTTACATATAATTGATTGATAAAAATGTTTCGGGCGCAAGAGATAATTAACTGTAAATAAAAACTATATTACTAAATGAAACATCGATGAATTGCAAATAATTACTCACGATTAGCGTTACATGATAAAGCGAACTCAGTACTGACCAGATATATACCAGTATTGACCAGAAAATTTCTGAATGTCACATTTTTTCTTTTAATATATTATTTTTTTTCAAAACGTGCAAATAATACTAAAGTACAAATACTTTTCCACACAAACTCAACTCAGTAGGTTCCTGTAGCAAACCTAAATACTTTTAAAATTTGATAATATATAGACATATTCTATAATGTTAAACGATTTCTCAATTGAATTTTTACAATATTAGGATATTACTTTACAGTTATAAACAATAGATGAGAGTCGTAAACTGCTTGACTAGTATTGTGTTCTCATACCTAATTATTAATTGAGAATGTTATCTTTCTGCAGCTGAAGATACTTCAGTCAAAACTCGATTTTATCGAGTGCAAGCTTCGATCATAACCCGGTAATGTGTTGTAGAAGAAACAGGAGACTGTCCATTTAAGAAAAACGAAATCTATCAAAGTTCGCTATTCACTGAAAATAAAGGCTTTAGTGAATATCGAACCCCAATGTGAACTTATTGTCTCCCTTTTGTATAGAAACGCTCACAAGTTTCAGTATCGACCTACTTTTTCTCCGGCAAGCAAGTGCAGTTTTCGAAATTTTACATAATAAATGCGTCATACCAAAATTTACGTTCAACTTCGTCCATTAGTTATAATTTGCTCAGAACCTCAAGCATGTGTCAATTGCTTTTAGTTTTTTTAGCTTGTCGTTAATTGATATACTTTTTGTCTCCACATCTACGACTGCACAATTACTTTATCCGAAAACGGTTAGAATAGAATGTAAAACTTTTGAGAGTGCTGTACATTTTTAGACAATGTTTTTTTTAATCCTACCTACAAATATTTCCACATACTCGAGTGCAAGAATAGCGATCCCTATAAACCATTTACTTTTTAAATTTTTGTTTTTGTCTTCTCGTCAATATGTCTCATTCTCAGCGAAGATTGAATTCTTCGAACTTCCTCTGTCTACCTTCACGACATAGATATGCATTATCTAAATCCACGGATTCGTTGAGGGGTCTTCAGGAATGTTAAATTCGATCGAATATCTCTCTGCTCAAATTACTGCTCAAGCCAGGAGGGCAACGATGAGTTTGGCGACTTCACCTTGATGTTGAATTGCTTTAGCGTTGCTTCCAACGCTGTCTGGTTACCGGAGAAGTAGGCGGACACGGCATTGTGGAATAAGAGGAGCTGCTTGTGCATCACTTTGATCTAAGAATGACAACAATGGTAATAATTCATGCATACAAATTTATGAAGCATTGTAATGAGCTCGCATTTACTATTCGATAACTTACTCTATTTTCGTCCAAAAATTTCAGTTTGATGGAGACGTCTGAACGCAATTTTTCAAAGTTTTGTTTATGCAGCTCATAACTCTGCTGAGCTTCTTCCAGTCTAGCGACATTATTTCCATCTGCCTTAGCAGCCTGTGCTAAGGCTTCAAGATCTGTTCTGTACGCGTCGTACTCTATTCTGTAATCAGCAAAAACAATTAAATTCATTAAACTTTCTAAAATTTTGCAAGTGCGATACGCGTCGTTAAATATTACCTAGCAGTTTCATATTGTCGGACGGTAAGCAATGTGTCCTCGATTGTTTTGTTGCAAAGCGTGTTAACAGACGAGACAAAGAAGTTTAAGGCCCCTAAGAGTGTCTCTCCATTTTTGGTCAAATTCCTCTGTGTTTCTGCGTTGTATAGAAATTCTTCTTGCAGTTCAGGTGATTTTTGAGTCAGTTCTGAAAATGCTTCACCCAACTGGTGCTGCGTAGTAACTACATTGTGAAAGTGAGATGCTAGAGCTCTAGATAATCTCAATAGGTTGCAATATTTCTTCTGAGTATCACGCAGTAATTCTATCTGAGTTTCCAACTCTGAAATTTGAAACACAAGGCAGATGTGTAAGTGGATTATCGCCATTATTTATCTAGAGTATAGATATCTTTATACAATTACCAGAATCTATGGTACGGGAAGTTTTTCCAAATGTTTCATAAACGCGTTGCTTAGTGCACTTGTAGGTAGAAATACTCCAGTTCTTTATTGTTTCTATTTTGCTTTGTGCAGCACGCATTGCTGCAGCATCTCCATTTTGTACAGGGGAACTTGGAGTCGTTGTTACTAAATAGATTGGAAAAATTAATGAATTTTTTTATTATTTGATAGTATGATTCAAAGTCGATGATTAACTTACACGATTGAGACGTATATGTGCCAAGATTTAAATTCATGGTTGCTGGTCTGGTAGCTGGCTGACTTTCTTTTGATCTATTATTATTGGGCACATGTGGTGGAGGTGTTCCAGTGTGTACTGCAGCATCACTTTCGTTGAGCGATGGGGCATCCTTCAACATCTCATGAATACTGCGTTCCATTCCGGGAGATGACATAGTAACTTGTGACATAACTAGAGTACTTGAGTTGTAAAAAATTTTATGCTACCTGGAAAATATCCAAATCAATATTTCAGAATGAAGAAGATTATTTATTAAAAACTTGGCGAGAGCTTCTCATTATTAATCCGATAACACTGTTTGCAATTGATTCATTAACCCTGATGCACGCTGCAGTTGTAAATCAAAGATAAAACACTTTTTGAATTCTTAATCTCTCCGACGGTGTTTAAACAAAGATAAGCATTCCATTCTCAGCTTGCTTAGAAAACAATAAAAGCTCATGATGCAACGTGTTATTCTAATGCAACGAGCATACGTTATGTCAATATCTAGGACAAGTTTCCTAAGCACCGCTCGCCAGAAATTCCTCTTTCAAAAAGCACACGAAAATCCCGAACCAAAACCAAAACAAACGAATCCTAAAATAAAAGCTCAATCCACTAAAACTCGACCAAATACAGAAATAAAACACACAAGTATCTAATCGTCGAAGTAGCTCTGACCATCATCGCGTGTATATAACAGAGCTGCCACACGGCAAAAAGGCGCACGCACCGGTCAGTAAACTCTACTCTTGGCAATCGCGCACACGACGTGCACGCGAGCATAAGTATATAAAATAAGAAATAAAAAACCAACTCACCGTGCAAATCTAATAAGTCAGTGGTAAAACTGATCCCATGACGTCATGTTTGGAACTGACAGGCCTAGCAGAAGAAGCACTGACTACTACTGCCTACACACACAGGGCGTTGTTGGACGCTCTCCTGCGCGATGTTCTTCTGTATTTTCTCGCGTTTCTTCCTGTCTGCTTTGCGGTTTGTACTTATATGTACCTACTTATATGTTGGCTCGGTTTCTTTCAGTTGGTCAAAGGGCTTGTGCGGTGATGGAAGGCGTCGCGTTCGCGAAAGAGACTTTCGACGGATTATGTTCCGGATGACGAGAGGACGACGCGAGAATCCTTCGCAGGGTTTTTAGCTGGCCGTGATGGCCTGAGGTCGAGGGCTAGAGCTACTCGCTATCGTCGCGAGAGGAAGGAACGTCTGGCGGCATCTTTTGAAGTTAAATGGCCGCGCGACGGACATCGATTTGAGGTTAGTGTGAACTCTGTTTTATCTGTGTGTGGTATAATATCTTGCGTTGGTATATATTTTACCAGGGGAACCTGCTATTCCTGCATGAATCTAAATTGACAAAGAGAGGTCGGGAGTGTATCGTTTGTTAATTATTGGGAATTTTATCGTTGACGTTCGGAATAATTTCGTACGTTATCAAACAACCGAATTAAATTTCAGGTTTAAAACTATTTTTCCCTTTTTTACGATTATTTCAAAATATAAGCTTGTTGTCACATCCAAACAACTGCTCAATTGTTGCATCATGATGTAATACACCCACTGCAAATTGCAACGTTTTCCCTAACAAAGCAATACTTATAAACCGACTAAAAAGCAGAAGATCGATTCCTCTATACATCTCTTTGTCCGCGTTATTTACAGTCGCTTATCAGGGCAAACATAAGCCGGCATCACTTACTATCTTCGCGACAGTCTCGCGAATTCCTGCGGTCGATCGCATCCGGTCTGGCAGTGTGTGCACAGCAGAGCAAATGCGATTATACCCGTGTGTACATATATATATATACATACACGCTTGCATACATGTGGCGGCTCTCGGGAAAACCCGCACAGAGAGAGCTTCGACGTTGCGCCGATAAGACCGTGTATAGCGATAGATTGCGCGAGACACACATTCCTCTGTTTCGCGAATTTTCGAAAATTCGAATTTCTTTTTGTTTTTGCCTTGAAAAAGACAAAAATCGACACACACAGAAATCAAGAGCGAGGCTCTTTGGCACGTATGTGTGGTACCCATATGATTCTATTTGCGCGTCGTGTCCGAAAACGGTCAACGGGGTCAGCTTCTTGTATAAGGAGAAAACGAGCTCTTGTCGAGAGGAGGAAAACGAAAAGAGAGGCAAGGGTACACACGCACATCCTTCGTCTGCTTCTTTTTTTTTTCGTTTCTCTCTGTAAGTATATCGAGAGAGTATTTTGCAATGTGCAGCTGCCGACGCGTAATCCTGTGTAATGCGTTGAGATGTATACGTAATCGGTGAATTTTATAGGTTATGTTACGTCGGGAGGTGGGAACCTGTAAACTCTATGCAAATAAAAAAACGGATTTCCCACGTGGTAAAGTTTGCTCTTTATGCGCTTGGCCGAAAACATATTTTCTCTGCTGCGTCGTATACAACGTGTATCATCGCTCTGATAAGACTGTCAGCGGGATTTTGCATTCCGTTGCGCGAGATCCGCGGCGAAACCAGTTTTATAAACTTTTTGCATCAAAAGAGAGAGATAAAGCAAGCCGAGCAATAACTTACATAAATCTACGACTTTGTGCGCGGGTAGTTGACCCGAGAACGTGTCAAATAATTTTGGTGCAGATATTACTATGTTATTATTATAATGTATAATAATCTGTCTACTTTCTCTCCGATCCTTTTAAAACAAACAATAAACAGGATGTTTATGCCTAAACCGCATATATTTATTCCGTTACAGCGAAAAGAAAAGTTCTCTCTAAGTATATTAGGGGCGATATATTTCAAGCGGAGAGCGATTTCGAGATTGTTTCGGGGAACTTTTCTCTCGCTATGCTTTTGCCAAAACGATAAAAGCGAGGAACGGCCTTTAATAAACGTCCGAAGTTCGGACCCGCCGGTGGCTTTTTGTACACTAGGCGGAATTTCCTAGAGACGCTGATGATATTTTTTTTTTCTCGGCTCTTGTGCGTATACCGCCCTTGGACGGTTTGCTATAATTCTTGTGCTTATATCTCTTCTACTTTGTCGCCCCGATAATCTCTAGTGCGCTAAAATATTTCTGTTGAAAAAATGACTTGTTTTTTTGATTCGTCTTTTATATTTTAAAAATAGCAAAAGTTATAACTACAAATTTAAAATTTTAAAATAGTATTTCGCAGAGCCTCCATTAATTATCTAGGTTATTTAAGTCACGTATAATTTTTGGAAATCCCGATTACTGGGTGCCCCGAGGAGCCAAAGTCAAAATTTAAGCAAAGCCAAGGTCGAATGCTAATTTTATTTTATAAATTTTTTTTCGAAAATTTGACTACCGTATACTTTAAAATTTACTCTTGTCTCTAAAAACCGGCCGAGTCGAGATCGCTGCACTGTAAATATTATTCGCCAGAACGTCTTCTCTCTCTCTCTCTCTCTCACAGTATATAGAAGTGTCTATACATATATACACAGCGTCGCGAATCAGTGCCTCGGCCAAACAGCTTCCCAGAAGCCATATCTCTGCCCAACTCTCTCTCTCTGTCTCTCTCGCAACTTAAATTTCCCGCCGCGGAAAATCGTATTCTTGGCAGAGCCGCTCGAGCTTTTCGTAAATGAGCTTGAAAGCTCTCTCTGATGCTGTATAATATTGATTTACGCATCTCGCGAGTGGCTGTATATTTCACGTAGGACAGCTTCTAAGCTGCACATACCGTTGACATCGTGGGATTCGAATTTATTGAACAAACATCGCGCTATCGATCAGACGACAAAAGGCCTCGATATTTTCCCTGTGACTATTCGCTTTTTTTTTCACACCTGCGCTGCATGCAACGGAGGGCATTCCACTCTCGAGGATAGGTATTATATATACATTAGGGTGAAAAGCCCTCGAGAGTATATATTCCGATGGCTATCTCTCTACTTCGTCTCCGAAAGAGTGAACTCTTGTGCCCGCAGGGGGATTATATGAATTCGAGGTTGAAAAGATTTCAATGAAAGCGCTCACTCGCCCTCGGACTGGCGGGAAAAATTCCACGGCGTTTGGATCTGTGTATAGTCTCCGATTTCATATACAGAGAGAGAGAGAGAGCAGAGGTTTCAATGCATCTCTAACGACGTTTGATGTGGTACACCTCTGGCAGCTTCTCTTTCTCTACTCTCTTCTTTTTTCTCGGCAAATTACACAGTCATTTCTACGGTGTGTGATGTCTGTATTATATATAGACTCTTTCAATTACTCGGATTATACATTTTACGAGTGTTGTATATACCTGCGCACGTCGGGAAAACGCCAAGTCACCTATATGCGACTACAAAATCTTTGGAAGTTCTTTATATATAAAGTTTGTATATTACAAAGGAAAAAGTGCTCACATCGAGTTCAAGTGCAAAATAGAAAGATAAAAATCTCATATAGATCCTACGCAATGAAAGCCATACATCTATACACTAAACTCAATATGCCAAACGTCGAGATCGGAATGCGGTGCATCTCCGCTGTGCATTTATCGCATAATTTCTGCCGAGCGCTCACAGCGGCGAATGAGAAGGAGTGTGTGTATATATATATATATATATATATATATATATATACACACACACACACAAGGTGCACACACGCGACGGCCGCACAGATTGAGAGTATAAGTAGAGAGGGAGGGAGAGTCGTCACGGCTCTGAGTCACGGAGTTATCGCTGCCGGTGTTTCCGAGAAACGCTATAGATTGTATATATGCGAGAGTAGAAGCGTTCTCCAATCGATCGACTATAACTGTGTATATATACGTTTGATATATTACAGTTGTGAGGGAGTGAGGACAGTAGCAGCTGAGGAGCCGGAAAACTTTCCTGGAATACTGCGCGATATAATATATTCGCTATAAGCTGACTCATAGTAGTCGAGATGATTCAAGGTCGCGTAAAGTAGAGACATCATACACACCCACGCAGTGTATCCTAGTTTTCTTCTATCGCTAATAGATCGTAGTTGAGAGAATTAGCCGCATCGGCGCGTGTTATTTACCCCGAGAGTATCGCCCGGTGGAAAGAGAGCAACGCCCGGCGGCTTATCGAAGAATATATTATAAGGAACCGTTTTTCGAAGCCGCGCTATATGGAAAATCCTAAGTAGTCCCTGTAACACGTGTGTGTATACCTGCAACGCGGCGGAAGAATGCATGTTCTCTCTCTCTCTCTCTCTGCTCTCCTTCTTCTTCTTCTTCTGTGGCTCTGATGACTCATCCAGGTAGTCCGAGACGACGCCGCTGTAGAGCAAAAAAAGTGAGAGGAAAGAAAGCGTGTGTGTATAGATTGCAAATGCTCGCCTTTAAGAATTTAAAGACAATAAAATAACAGTCGCTCATATTATGCAGTGCGTCGAGAGATCAATGCTGTGAATATATGTCACAGCAGTCTCTCTTAATTACTCTATTATTATCCATCGCCGATTATCTATATCTCTCTGACTTACGCACAGGTACACATCCCTCGCTTATAAAATCCCGAACGTCCGAATTCCGCGGGAAAGAAAACGGTGTATATAGATAGTACGTCAGAGACCACAGGCGGAGAAAGAGGGAAAAAAAAGAGAGAAAGAGGCCGATCGTTGCATTCCCGGGGTAGCCCCGTGACTCATCGGGTCGTCATCCCCCACGAGCTTCCTCCTCTCTCTTTCTACCTGTTGTCACCTGTTGCGCTCGAGCTGTGTTTCTGGGACGCTTAGGTAATAATGCGCAGCCCTCATTCATGCTCTCTTCGATGAATGTGTGAGGTTGGGATCGATTTTTGCGGAGGTGATGCAAGTTTTTCAGTTGTTCGAATACGAAGGGACCACGTGGATGTAGAACGGTATATGTCACAATGATGATGATGATGATGATGATGATGATGATGATGATGATGATGCAATGCAGAGAGTGTGGAGACGATTGATGATGAAACAAGACACTTCGATTGTGCAGCGACTCCGTGAAATTAGTATTGTGTACCTTTTTGCTCCATTAATCAATTGATTTTTTTATGTGAACAGTATAATGGGTGTGATTCGATGATTGACAAAACGATTCAATCAAAATCCACAGCAGCGCAAATTTGCATTCTTCGATCCGGGAATATATTGCTTCTTTCTGCGTAAAACACATACGTCATAATTATACAATTTCAAAGAAAGTCACGACTTTCAATAATCGACTAATACTTTAATCAAAGCACACACATACAGCAGCAGAAGCAGACAAAGAAATTCCAATAATCGAATTAGCAGCCGCGCTCGCTTGTGCAGCAGCAGAAAAAGGATTGAATTGCGGTTTTAAAAAGCGGTACACCCGGGACACGTTCAATTACCGGATGTGGGAAATTCCTCGTCGTTCGATACCACACCACCGCCACCGCCACCGCCGACGTCGAGTGAAAGTACGCGCGGAATGCGTCTCTACATCCGATTTATACATGTATATACATATATATATACATATATATATATATATATATATATCTACGCTCATTGAGGTGCGGATTTTCTTGGTCGACAATTCGTAGAAAGGATGTGTGTGGATTCGTGGAAATTCCGGTGTGTGCCAGTTACGCAGGAGGATATAACACGATATATTCCGGTTCCGAGAAGATTTTTTCGTGCGTCGCTTGGTCCCTCGAGCAGTGACGCACACAATCTCGGCGATGGGTTTGTTGCTACCGTTGCCTAATACTCGCTATAGAGTGTGTATAATGGAGTAATTATCGAGGCTCTCTCGTCCCCGATGGTTTTTTAATGCGTCTCTCTCTCTCTCTCTTGGCTCTTCTGTGAAAAAGGATTTTTTTTGGTGTGACTCGGCAGAAAGTCTTCTTTGAGATCGCAAAATTAATACAAATCCATACGTGCGAGAAAGAGTTGATTCGTCTTGATCGAATAAATAATAGATTAGAAAGTGTCGAGCGAATTTTTTATCTCTCTGTTCATCCGACATACGGTTATTACGGGTCCCTCAACGATGATTCATCCTCGTTTGTAAAATGCGCATACGACGAGAGTGTCTCGGATATCGCGGAGTGTGTGCTGCACGTGTAGACGATAACACACGCGATTTGTATTACTGCTAAAGCGCGATCGTCGCTCTTTCGATGGTTAAATATTTTTAGGCCCGGGCTGGTGTCTATTGTTGTATAAATATACACCACGGCGGACTGAAGATTGTGTTATTCTAAATATTTTTCGCTGCAGTTTTTTTCGCTTGTGTATACACTAAATGCAGCACTTCGACGTTTCTAACGAAGACTGGCATATTTTACGCGTTTATGCCGCGAAGATTATAACACGTTTTCACACTGAAAGCTCGACATTTAAAGCAGATTTCTTATGTTTGTAATTTTTGGTCACCAAGTTTAATATTTTTTTAAAATGATACAATAATAACTGTAAATTGTGAAAAGTTTAAATCTGTTTGCAAGCCCGATGTCGTGAAAAACGAATTTTCCTGTTTTTGACAATTACTCGGTAAAAATTATGCCGATCAAGTTGATCTTCTGCGTAGTGAACAGATCTTATCGAGCATTTTTTAAACTTTGAAATTCGACGTTTGAACGTCAAATAATAGTACGTATAGATAAGAAGTAATGCAGTTATAGTGTCAGCCGTCAATTAAAGTATCAGGCCAAATAAAAGGCAGTTTTGGCATAGATGGCACTCCCCTACATATATGTATATGCATTCAGCACGTTAATTGTGATAAGGGAAATGGAAAAGTGCCAATACGCCACCTATTGGAGATAGCTGTATAATAGAGGCTATGCAGAGCCGCAAATTCCAAGTTTCCGAAATTTTCTGACAAAAAAGAAATCAAAGTCTGAACAAGGAATTTCGGTGAAACTCGCTTGTTATATGAAAATATATTGTAACACAAATTATTGACATATTTGTCTGCTAGATTATTTGAATTTTTAAATCGACTTTCGGACTCGTTTACTATTTTTGGATGTAAATTTTAGTATTATTCAATCATAGTAGATTTGGAACTATTCTTTAAAAAATAGGTATATAGCTGCACATGAAATTGAACGTCCAAATAACTGATTCCTCTTCCCACGATTTACGGCAGGCATTGTTAGAAAATATTATATCATACCGCCATGCAGATAGTGCCACTGAGGTGGCACTTGTATAGTTATGTACTATTAGGACAGCTCCAAACATTCTTATTGAAGTTAGGATGTTTTATCATCCAGGAAACAAATAGACACTTTGTCAAAAGGGCACAACAGAGTATGGTGGGAATCGAGGTGAGAATAATGGAATAAATGTAAATAAAATTAGGTTATTTATTTATTTATTTATTATCGAGATATCTTGTGTGGAGTTTATATTGTTTTAATATATTATCAAATTTTACATATTTTGCGAGTTGTTACAACAATCGAATATATAATGAACCACTTTATCCACAATCGATAGAACGACTCGATGATCATGTCCTCCTGTTTCACCATAGGCTGATAGTGGTTTTGCGCGCGCTCGAAAGCTAGGCGTATATCTTCGGCGTATGTGGGAAATCCGATGAGATCGTACGGCCTGAATTTGATTTCGAATTCGGGATTTCGCATGAGCGCGGCAATCTGACAGTAGCTTTTCACGAGAAGTTCAAAAAGAGTGCAAGTATGGATGAACCTCCTTGATTTCATCTTGTTGATCTCCTCGATGCAGTCCTGATAATAATCCCGCAACGTCGGATGCCGTTCGATGATTGTTTCATCCATTAATTCGATCGACGGCTGAAAAGCTCTTTTCAGGGCCAACGACTTTATCAAGAGCCTAGTTCCTGGTCGTTCCACATTTTCATCGGATAAGATGAGAGCCAAAGGCGTATTGCCCTCAGAATCCTCAGCAAGCACATCTGCGCCGGCGGACAAGAATAGCTTAGTGATGGTAGTGATGCATACTTTTTGGGGGAATCAAATCATTCCAAGGTTAAGAGGCTACCAGAAGTTTCATCATACCAACTTGTACAAAGGTTCGGCGAGTTGATCAGGAAAGTATGGAATCTTGTAATTTTAAGGCACACGTGAGCCCTCATGAGATGTTACAGGCGGTAGTTTTATAGAGTAAAAAGAAGTTTGAATTTACTGAGCAAAGTGACTCTGTGGATTTCCTTTTCTGGTTTTTGAATGCTCTTCATATGGCATTGAATGGCACGAAAAAGTCAGATTCTAGTATAATATACAATATATTCTTAGGAAACATGAGAATTTATACTCGTAAAATTCCGCCGCTTGAATTAGAAGAAAGTCAACGAAATGCCCTCTTGAATACAGTCAGGTACAGTGAAACTGTGACAGAGAGTCCATTTTTGTACCTGACTTGTGATTTTCCACCTCCGCCAGTTTTCAAAGATCCGCAAGTAAATTTAGACACACTTTTAAACAAATTCAATGCAGCTACTGAAAAAGCATTATAAGACACCCAAGGGAAACTTCATGAAGAGGTTTGAAATTAGAGAACTTCCACCATTTCTGATTCTCTACCACAAGCGGTTTATCAAGAATAGCAACGCTGACATTGTAAAGAACCCTACGATTGTTAACTTTCCTGTAAAAAACGTCGATTTTGGCGAAATCCTCACACCAGAAGTAAATTAAGGCTATGCATCCGTATACAACGTACGATCTCATGGCCAACATCGTCCACGATGGTGAACCTGGACATGGTATACTTATAGAGTACACATATTGCATAAGGCAACTGGGCAATGGTACGAGCTGCAAGTTTTACACGTCACGAAAATCTTGCCACAGATTATCACATTGACGGAGGCATACGTACAAATCTAGGAAAGATGCAAAGCCGATAAATGGAAAAGTATAATCATGAGAAAAATATTTTATAAATTATAAATAAATATATTGTAACACAGCAATCTACTGTCTTTACACACCATCCATTAAAAAAAATGTTATACAAGCATAAATCGCAAAATTTAAATTTGTCCCGTTGACACCCAGTAATGCCATTTTTAACATCGACCTCCACAGCTGCTGAGAAAAGGGCACCTGACTCGAGACTTTTCGCGCGAGATATTACGCCACGCGGTATTACGACACGTGTGAATAACTGACCGACGTCATGTATACACACACGGCCCGGTGACTGCTGTTGTCACCTTCTCGACAATAAGTAGCTTGGATCCCGTCATCCTGAGCCGCGCTTTATTTTCAGAGACTCTTCTTTCGCTGCAGAGACACAGAGAAAGAGTATAGCTTCAAGGCGAAGACTGATAGCTTTATCGACACTTTACGCGCGTTGCGTTATTAATGCCTTCGACTGACAGGTGAAATGTTTGCTTTGTTTTTTTCAAAAGCGAGGGTGTGTCGAGCAGGTGTTTCCGTCGTTCGCTATAATCTACACGCGACAAGATTTGTTTTTAGTTACATGGTATATAGCTGTTGAATTACGCAAAAGTAAGATTATCACCAGTTTCTTTGTCGGCATATTTCCCACAATATTAGACCGATATACTCAAGTTTTCGCGAAAAAAAAAAGAAAAACACAATAAGAGCCCAAGTCGCTTTGAAAAAGCGAGAAATTCTCACGTACGCCAGCTTCCAATTGGCTTTTAATCGTCTCTCGCGGCGGTGAATCGGTAGAGCCGATAACGACTTCCGGTCGTATACCAGGCGACGCTTTATAATGCCTTTTTTCCTTCCGCGTGTCGCGATTCCCGAGAAACGAACGCGAGTGTCTGATTCATCGCTCTCTATCTCACTGCTGCGAATGACGACACATCTGCGGACCACCTCTCGCTCTACAGAACGTGATAATGATTGAGCGTCAACGGGTTACGTAAGGTCGTTTTGTGTGTACGAGTCCGAGGAACGAGATATACTGATGAGTGTCTTCTGATCGGAAGTTGATTTTTTGAAAGACCGGTTGTGTGTTGTAGAAGTCAATGAGTGCAGGTGTGATGATGCAAGACGCTATCACGAGTTTTTGTATATCTTAATGGATAGCATTTGAGAATTTTTGAAATTTCAATTGGTAATGAGCTTTGGCGCTTTATTCGCGAGGATTATTACCACGAGATTGAATTAGAAATTGTCTAATCCGCGGTGCGGTGGAAAGAGAAGCCAGAGATGTGATTTATACTTCGAATCTCATTATGCAAAATGGATAGGCAAGTTGAATAATTAGCGATTGATTTTACTTCCTCCGAGAGAGGAAGTATTATCTCGGCGTTAATTCATAATAAGAGGAGTAAATGCGTATGAGAAGCTGAAAATAAACGCTGACTTTTAAATGTAAGAGAAAAATTTACTAGAAAAACACTCGATGACTAATGTTCCTAATCCTATACGTACGCCAATCTGTGAAGATGGTAATGAGTGCTCAGAGTGTGAGTCACGCTGCAATTTTGAAAAAAAAAAAATATCTGTATCATTTGTCAATAATCTTATCAGTACTTTCGCGAAGCAAACACGCGGATTACAGTCGGTCGCGAGTACAAGCAAGCACGAAAGCTGTGCCTTATATGGTTACGCCTTCGATCGCGTGGAATCGATTTTTTATCGATGAAATTACGTCGTCGCGACTCGAAAAAATTCTAAAATTGACGTAGTCCGCATGATAAAATGTGCCGATATAATCAATCGATTACTATTACGTGGATAAAATGCGTTTGTTATACGGCCACTAGCGACGATTATTATATAAGAAGCTATATGTAAGTGGAAAAAGACGCCACATCGTATCGTTTTCTTTTATTGTATACGCGTACGATAAAAAATGTCGTTTATTGAGCTACGTAGACAATTGATACATAATTTACAGCAGCTGTCGCTCTATCTTATCTATATTAGGTGATAAAATTGTGCATGGAATGAAATACGAGGAAGTGTAATAAAAAAAAATGTCACAAATTGTAAGAGAGAAAAGCATTTGAGAGAAATGTAAGTTTTATAAAATATATACAAATGTAAAAAGGTATACCTATAAGAAAATGTTTAAATTTTTTAACAAATCTGAAATTTGCATAATTTTACAATCTACTATTAAGTTTCCTTATTATTAAGAATCTATTAAAAGTCTAAGGAGGAGAGTCTACACTCTTCGTTTGGTTGAAACTGTAATTTCGATGAGTAGGTTATAATTAGGGCTTCCGCAAGACTCGAGACACATATCGATCTTGTCTTGTATTGTCTCGAAAATCAAGACAAAAACAAGACTAGCTTTTCAAGAACAAGACCGAGACAAAAGTAACTCATCAAGATATTGCAAGATTCTTGGTCTTGAAATATTTTTTTGATGCAGACATTTTTCAAAATATCGATTTATGATAAGCTATTTTAAAAACACCCTGGACTCTTTTTGGCACAAGCGTACTTTATTATCAGTGCCTTTCCAACCGTTTATATTGTTATTGATGACAATAGTTTATATAAAAAAACAATGTGTAAATTATTTTTCAATAATCAGCATGATTAGACCTTATAGATTCTTTTATGCTAGTTCCACGTCCTAAGAAATTTCCGAGTATAGCTATCGCCCATAACGATTTATGACAAGACCAATATTTTCGAGACAATACCAAGACAATATCAAGACAAGACAATATTTCTGATGACAAGAATCGAACAAGACCAAGCCAAGATGAACAATAGTCAAGACTTTTCGAGAACAATACAATATTCTATAAAATATCGTCTTGTCTTGTAATGCGGAAGCCCTACATTTGTAGTCCTCTCTTAAAAAAGTCATGATCGGATGTTGTGAAGCCTATAAATGAAGTTAGCGCTGAACGTGATTGGTCTACAATGTGTATCCGGTTTAGATGGCGCCAACATTTAAAATTCAATATTTGAATTTGAATGGTAACGAGTTTAATAAAAAACGATCGTATTTTATTAATTTAAATTCTGAGATTAGGTTTGTAACAATTAATTATTTAGCTATAAAATAAATAACGAATATCTAACCTCAAAAATTGAAAAGCACATAACCTACATTATATTGGGTGATATATGATTGGTGAGACAAGCTACATATATACAAACGTATTATAATTATTATAGAGTAAGGAAAATGTTAACGTTTGGATTCTATTTAGAATATAAAGAAAGAAGCGCGTAACGATATTACCTGCGCAAAGCGCGGTCGATTTTCCTAGTTATTCATAAAATACAATATAGACTTAGGCCGCTATAGCATAAGCGGCCCAAGCAACAGGCCAAATAAGGCAGTTTTAGCGCAAGTACTACACCTCTATATATGCAATGAGGTTGAAGATATAAGTAATGAGGGAAATTGAAAAGTGCCTATGCGCCACCTATCTGTACTAATCAAAAATTTAAGCGATGGTGAGTTCAATCAGTGGGGGTCAGGACCGGTCCATTAACTGTTTCGTTTCACGACTAAAAACGTGCTTTATATGCATTCAAGTTTTATTTCCCTTAAAATCGATAATCAACAATTTTTTTTTAAATTTAAAAAAATCCAATCACCGACGAATTTTTAACCCAAATTGAATCCTCGTCACACCTATGCGGCTTCTAATTCTCTCTAAGAACGCTTCACTTCAATTCCAAAGCCTCCACCCACAAATAAAACGCCTGGCGATCGGTAAAAATGAAAAGGAAATTAGCCGGAACCAGAACAATGCTTAGCGCCGCGATCGTTCCGTCCCATTCGTCGCGTCGCGTAATTAGTAGCAGGGGATATAGAGCCAACATCGCCTATATTATCTCTCTCTTTCTCGTGTGCAAATCGCCCAGTGTCTATGTGTATGTGCTTGCGACGTCACGCCCGTCTCTCGTGTGACGTAGACGACGCCTCGACTCTGCTGCCGATCCTTTACGGTATTCCGAACCGGTTTCCCGGCTCTTTTGCTCTTTTCTATCAAAGCTTCGAAAAATTGCACGCGCGACAAAACCGGAGTGCTCCTCGCTTTTTATGGAATTTCGAATGTTCGCGCGTTTGTTTGCTTTTTTAGCGGGGGTCCGAAATTTAAGAGGATGACTTTGGTTTCTTAGAACAGCCGGTTATTAAGGTTGATACATACGTGGCTTCGGATGTCCTCTGTTTTTGAAATGTTGTTATCGTTGACTCTCGAGAGATTTGCATAAAAATGACGGTTACTCGCGTCTTTGCCAATTTGTTATCGCACACGTGCGCGAAGTGAAAAAATACAAAGTGATAAGCACAACAGCTTAACAAAATCGTTTGATTAAAAGGCGGTGAAAACGATTAGAGGCGCCGATGCGATTGTGTAGATTATTCAAAAAACAGCCGGTGCGCGTTATCAGATTTAATTTCAATTTCTATGTGACTCAATAAACGCGAGGTTTTATGCCATTATGTCGATTTTATTTTTACACCGACGATGTACTTAGTCATTCGCAAAACATCTTTGCGATTGATTTGCCATGCGTTAAAAATTCGTTGATTATCTTCTACGTATATGCCGGCGAATGAACGCAATCAATAAGACATTATGTCATGAACTAATGCTTTGCTGTGCGTTACGATATAATGTTATTTAAGACTCTTGAGATGAAAAACTTAATCAGTGATAATCATTCTCTTTATCAATGTAGTCAGATGCGTCGAAATGCAGCGATAGAATAAGTAAACAAATAATGTTTATTGAATTTTCGTACCTCAGTCATTATTCTATTCATTATTTTTTGCTTTTTCACGAAGAAAGCTTTTGATTATTAAAATTAAAAATTGTAAACTTACGTTTTCGTTTTTCGTCATGAAAATGCAAATGTATTGTAAACAGATTATTTTTATAAACTTAATTTTTATAATCAGAAATCATAATATTTTATTTATGAATTCGAGGTCTCGCTGCTTACGCAAAATATATCTCAAATCAGTCGGCAGCGTTTTTCTTGAATGATTTGTGACTCGCTTACGCACTCATTATAGTAAACAAAGTTCGAGTGTATCGTAAAAAAATCAACAAAATCGTCAGCGGAAGACACGCGCACGAAATCCAGGAGCAAAACAATGCAAGTTTTGGGGATTTGTCATCAGCTACGTAGAGACTTCTTTTTTTTGCTTTCGTATTCGAGCACATGTTTAAGCAATAAAAAAAAGCTTGAGTCATATGCAGATTCATTCAGGAAACGCTTTTTACGTGATAACGTGTAGTTGTAAACGGTTCTAAAGATTTATCTAGCCTAGAATATATTTTCTAGTATATTTTTGTTATAATGACTAATTTCACTGGTGACGGGATGGGACGCATGTTCAATTATCTACAAATACATACAGAGCTAGCGACGGGCAGAAAAATGCGAGAATTTGTAAGAAAGTGTGATAAATAATACGTTAACATTATTTATAATCATGGACTATAAGCGGCTTATGTATTTATAATTTTTTCAAGACCAGTATTTTTCCAATTCATTAGAAAATCTAATATCAAAATCCATTTAGCAGACAACAGTTAGGCTTTCGCTTACGTAGCGTCGCAGGTACGAGAGAGACAGACTATTATTTACTGTAATAAGTTTTATTATACTGTGTACTGAAAGTATTATTATTTAATATAAAAAATATTTCCTAGATATAGCTGTTGAGAAATAAGATGACACGAAGAGGATTTATGGAGAAGAAATAAATGTAGATTCATTCTATATATGGAGTGGCTTGTCGCTCCCTGCGAAGAGGGGAAGAAAGACCGAATGTGATTGGCCATACCTACTACGCCTAGAGTGAAACCGTATGAGAGAGGCTCTATGATTGGGCCTGTAGAGCCCGAGCTGTGTGTTAGAGTAACAGAGTTACTCTTAAATGTGCAAAATGGAAAGGGTGAATCTCCGCTGTACCTTGCGACTGATGTTCACAACAAGTACTGTGATAGTAACGTATTGATAGCAATGGTGGAAACTTTGCTTAAACGCGGTGCGAATATCAATCTAAGAGCAATGAATAGTCAGACAGCGTTGCACGCCGCTTGCTAAAGTATAAGGCTAATTGAGATGGCTGACCTTAGAGAGGGGCGCAGAAAATGCATCACTACCATCATTAAGCTACTCTTGTCCGCCGGTGCGGATGTGCTTGCTGAGGACTCTGAGGGCAATACGATAATCTTATTCGATGAAAATGTGGAACGACCAGGAACTAGGCTCTTGATCAAGTCGTTGGCCCTGAAAAAATCTTTTCAGTCGTCGATCGAATGGATGAAACAAGTTATGGATAAGGTAGTTTATATATTCGATTGTTGCAAGAATTCGCAAAATATGTAAAATTTGATAATATATTAAATCAATATAAACTCCACACAAGATATCTCGATAATAAATAAATAAATAAATAAATAAATAACCTAAATTTTATTCACATCTCTGTTGTGCCCTTTGGACGAAGTGTCTATTTGTTTCCTGGATGATAAAACATCCTAACTTCAATAAGAATGTTTGGAGCTGTCCTAATAGTACATAACTATACAAGTGTCACCTCAGTGGCACTATCTGCATGGCACGGCGCTTGAAGACACGCGTATGGTATAATATTTTCTAACAGTGCCTGCCGTGAATCTGCAGTTTGATCAATAAAATTCCTCTTTTGGTAATATAAACACTATAACGCTTCCCGGTTGGATGGCAGTTTCGAACCTCGGAGTTCCTATGTGTGTCTAACTAAAAATATTTTAGTTTTCGTTCGTGAATCCGGCACACTGAACTTTAAGAATATTTTGATTAACTAAATTTTGCCGCGCAGGAATTTAACTATTTGCATTATTGTTGTCGGTACGAATGTTCAAAAATACCGAAATACTGAATTTCAGCAGGGTCGTATATATTTGAAGCTTTTTGACTTGGCAAGGACTTCTACGTAGGGTAAGCAGGAGTGGGGGAGGGGAGGGGACCATCCTCCTACCATTTTCGGATAGTAGGTGGACGCTAGCTTTTTAGAATTCCGGTATCTAGCAGCTCCGAATTAACGTGACGCCGATCTTAGTAGGTAGTGCGCCATTAACTTTCCTTTGAAAATGACAGCAAGCAATTGCTCTTGGCTCTACGTAGAATACTTCGATACAATACAATTATTTAGGTGCACTGTAACGGTTCTAGTGACACTAAAGCAAAATCCGTAGCATGTTTCTCACTAATATAACTTTATAGATAAAATCTTAAAAATAAGATACCGTATGTCTAAAAATTTGAAAAGTCACTGAAGTTATAAAGCAAATAGTGCGTACAAAGCTAAATCACGCAACTAATATTCATAAAATTAGCAATAGCTCAGCTTCTAATCCACATTTTTTAATACTACAAATTTTAGCGAATTTATACAAGATTTAACATATATCCGGTAAAATTAAAAAAAAATGGTAACAACTTATTAAATTAACAAGTTTAGAAAAAAGCATTCAAAATTTGTGATTCGCTGGTCGAAACACGCCTAGAAAAGTTAGTTTAGTGTATGACTGAACCTCCATTTGCGACGTCAAAGCATACCCTGCCATAGAAACTGCTAAAAAGAATTTAGGTAAGGACGGTCTGTGGAAATGACGTCTATGGTTCTGTCGAAATTCTTGTTAAGTTTTTCAGACGCACCACCTCAGTAGGTAAAAAACTTTCGGTCCTGGAGAAACCTTAGCAAGTTGTTTAAATAATCTGAAAGAAATCTGCCGTATTTCTTGACTATTCACTTATTTGTTTGGCATGGGAAAACTCGTTTTGTTGGTCATATTCAATTTTTGATTTATCGAAATAAAGTGAGCTAAATTTTAGTGTTAAAAGTTTTTAATATACTGCAATTTGTCCATATACAAAATCAGTGACCAAACAAAACACTTGTCCCAACATAAGAAGGTAATGTGTCCGAATACTAGACAGTTTAGCTTATTATATGCGTGAAAATGTGCGTATATAGATGTATGTATGTAAGAGCATGTTTCTAAGTACATCTGTATATAAGCAAGATGGACGCTATGCGTGATGCCAGAACGCGCGGCGTGGGTGAAACATCAATTTCCTGCGAAGAGCGTATATTACTATAGGGTAGTGCATGGTCTATGTGGCAAATTAAAGTGCAGAGCTGACTTACGATTGGGCCCTGCGGGCCCAAGCCGTAATTCAACTGAAAGTCAGAGAAAGAGAGAGAGAGAGAGAGACAGAGAGAGAGAGAGAGAGAGAGAGAGAGAGAGAGAGAGAGAGAGAGAGAGAGAGAGAGAGAGGGAGAGAAACAGACAGACAGACAGAGAAAAGGTGAGAGAGAGGCGGGGGTGAGAGAGTGAGAGGGGATGAGGGTAAAAGAGGTCTGCAACCTCTGCATTCAGAAGAGTCCACTAGGAGACCTGGCAGCGTGACGACGGAGCCCATCCCAGAGTGTGTATAGTGCGATGCTGTACCTCCCAACACAGGTGCGCAACACCTAGCGCCTTCGTGTGCACTAGGATTTATTTATTTCGCGGGATTTTACACGCGTTCGTCGACGTATGGGAGTACGCTTCGCCCAGTCGCCCAGCCCTTCCCTACAACGTGGTGGGCTTAGCCGCCCACGCAAGGTAGCCACGCAGGGCCCGCAGGTACTCGCACACTCCTCACACACTCGCACACTCCGCACACACACACTCTGCCACGCTATAGTCCTGAGGCTCTCACCTCTGAACACAGCTGACCCTCTCTCTCTCTCTCTCTCTCTCTCTCTCTCTCTCTCTCGCTCTCTCTCACTCCCAAACGCAAGGTAGCCTCGCTGGCCTCGCGGCCGCTGGTTTCCCGCTTCCTGTCGTCCTCTGTCTCTCTCTCTCTCTCTCTCTCACGTAGACTCGACGACGGCAGCCTTCCTCTCTGTCGTCCTTCTTCCCGGGCCTGCTCAACGGCGGATTGCAGCCGGGCCGTGAAGACTCTGGATTGCAGCAGTGGCGGGCGGCTGGATGGTCGTCTCCGGGGATGGACTCCTTCCTCGGGATGGCGGTCCAGGTCGTGATGCTGCTGCTGCTCTCCTCACGCACTCTCTCTCCACACACTCGCGTGCGATTCTCTCTCTCGTCGACGTGTCGCGTCGACGGGATCCAGACGAGAACTGCCGAGTCACGCTGCGTTCGCGCGCTCGGCGACACTCTCCCGGCCGTTAGGGCCCGGCCGATAACGTAGTCCGATTGGCCAAGCGAGGCGCGAGAAGGGCTGATCGGCTGCTCGTCTCGCGCCAGCTCGGACCGGCGAACTTGTTCCCAGAGCTCACGACGGCTGGCAATTTCCGCGAATTCCCGGGACGTAGCTCACGTCCGAGAAACGCGGGCTTCGCACACGCCGACTGTCTCTTTCTCGGCCTTATGCGTTAAGGAGAATTTGCCGCGCAAAACAGCAACACACGTTTTGCGTGAATTAGTTATTCTTGATTTTATACACCAATTCACCGCTGTAAGATAAAAAGTCAAAATATTTTCTATAGTACTATTTTGTTATAAGGACACTTGTGTTAATCAAGCTCTTTACTGTCTGCATCATATAATTTTTATTTTTTCAGGATATCAGACCGTAACCCCTCGCTCTTTTCTTAGCGGCGGCAGCATTCCATGGTATCACGCTTCTAAACCACAACAATGGAATTTTATAAGCACTTTTATATAGGAAAATATCATTACATCTCCAACTCGGTAGTGAGACATTATGTTATGCGTAATATATCGCCTGCTCGGTTAGATATTCACGATAGCATTAAAAGCTACGACAACGTGCTACATCAATCGCTCGACAAGATCTTTCGGGAGCGTTGTTCTGGCAGCAGTGATCAAATTAAGGGATTTGTTCGTGGCCTCAAGCACGACGTTCAGAGTCAGTTAGTAATCAAACCGATCCTGGAGCAAGAATGCACCCTCAGCGAGTATTTTTCAAAAGAAGAGCTGGGAAAGCTCTCGCTTCTCTGGATCTCGGTCTTGGTCGGTTACACGAATTCAGCCGAGCTGCTGGTACTTTCCGGCGCCGACGTCAACGAGTACTTTGGACGTCACGAACCTCAGGTCGTAGGCGAGGAAGCGACCATACTCCATCTGCTGCTTCATATGCATTCCTCCCCAGAGAACCAGCAACTCATCCGTCTGGTGATAGACCACGGGGCCGACTTGCAAACTCGATATCACATGGGAAAAACCGTCCTGCACCATGCGGTGCAGCCACTGTTCGGCGATCTGGAATCGTCGTGGACGGGCCAAGTTCAGATCATTGAAATGTTGATCGAAAAAGGAGCCGATGTCAACGCCACTGACACTGACGGCCAGACACCACTGCTTATCGCAGTCAACGACAAAAAGGCCAACATACTGGTGCCGTTGTTAGTGAAACACGGAGCCAATATTTTTGCCCAAGATCGTAGCGGAGCCAATGCGTTGCATCATTTGACAAATTATTATTTCATGGAAGACGAACATGCGGTTGAACTGGCCAGATTCTTCATTGAGAAGGGCGGCTTGCACCTCGAATACGGAACAAATGAACGAAACCAGCCGATACATGAAGCCGCAAAGAATGGAAATAATACATTTGTAAGTACAAGTACTTTTTATGTGCCACGAGACTTGATTTAACTCAAATTGAATTTCTGCGGCAAACCCACGTGTGACCAACTGAATTTAATTTTCCGGCGTTCTTTTTGTTTTCCAGGTAAAACTCTTCTTGGACCACGGCGCAAACGTAAACGTGCAAAATAGAAAAGGTGAATCTCCGCTGCACCTTGCGGCTCATGCTATATCCGAATACTGTCATTGTAATGACGCATTGATGGAAGTGATGGAAACTTTGTTTAAACGCGGCGCGAATATTAATCTAAGAGCAATAAATGGTCGGACCGCATTGCACGTAGCTTGCGAAAAGTTAAGGCTAATTAGGATGGCTGACCTTAGGAAGGAGCAAAGAAAATGCATCACTACCATCATTAAGCTACTCTTGTTTGCCGGTGCGGATGTGCTTGCGCAGGACTCTGAGGGCAATACGCCTTTGGCACTCATCTCGTCCGGTCAAAATGTGAAACCACCAGGGACCAGGCTCTTGATCAAGTCGTTGGCCCTGAAAACAGCTCTTCAGCCGTCGATCGAATTAATGGATGTAACAATCATCGAACATCCGACGTTGTGGGATTATTATCAGGATTGCATCGAAGAGATCAACAAGATGAAATCAACGAGGTTCATCCATACCTGCACCTTCTTTGAACTATTCTCAAAAAGCCACTGCCAGATTGCCGCGCTCATGCGGAATCCTGAATTTGAAACCAAATTCAGGGAGTACGATCTCAGCGGATTTCGCACGTACGCCGAATATATACGCCGAGCTTTCGATCGCGCACAAGATCACTATCAGCCTATGCTGAAACAGGAGAACGTAATCAACGAAGCCGTCTATAATATTCTGCCTGATTTGGTTGTTGAAAAAGTAGTTCATTATATATTCAATTGTTGCAAGATTTCACAAAATATGTAAATTTTGATAATATTATATTAAAATAATATAGACTCCACACAAAATATCTCTAGAACTAAAATTTTATCCTCATTTATTCCGTTATACCCACCGTACTCTGATCATCACACTCGCTTTTTTGTCACCCTTGCTATGCTCGGGTGACAAAATGCACTCGTGCTAATATCACCTAATTCGCGTACTCGTATCGTAATATACTATTACTCAAGTAGATTCTACTGAAGTCGCTTTAGTAGATTGAATGTTTATTTTTTCTAAAGTAATTGCTGAAAATGGCTACTCCTATCAGAAGTTATGGGCAATTTAAAACAGGCTAAAATTGGTCATGCAAAATCGGGATCGAATGAGAAAATTAATTTTGACCGTTAGGTGTACTTATAAGTCACTTCTTTTCCAAAAAACAGTATAGTCAGTGTAGTCCAGGAAAATAATGTTATAAAAGTTGAAACAAGATTCAACTTTGAGTGCATGATATTAGCAGTTCTCACTTAATTTATCTCTTGCGGTTTGCGAAAAGGATGCCGGTAATGTTGATTATCGGTCAAACGCGAGGTTGTTCCTTATGGTTCACCGCTGTACCAAAAATTTTGCCTTTGCATCGTTATTTATCCTTCTAGAGCTTCATACATTCGAGAAAACAAGTATAGAATATACTTCAACACGTGTAGAAGATCAAAGTTATTATATCTTGCCGAATCTTCTTAAATCAAACTTTATATACAATCGAAGTTACAAACAAACTGTTATCTCTGAGACATATTTATTATAAAAGCTTCGCAATCGGCAAGATCTATAGCCGATACATCAAAACATCAATCGAGACGGGGAGTCCCCGAGTGAAACATTTATCAGCTATCCTCGTGCAATCTCCTTCAACGATAAAACGATCGATAGGAACAATCCCATTTCAATTTTCCAAATATAAGTAACAACAACCACAAAACAACGGAAAAAAAAAGATCGACCTATCTTCCGCTTTGCGAAACCTCGTTCAAGCGCTCGATGCCAGAGGCGCCGTTATCCGATCTTGCATATACGCTGCTGCCACTATAAGCAAGAGAGAACGTGGGCGGACGGATAATAATGAAATTTGACGCGCGCCCGAGGCTTCGCTAATTTCCAGAGCGTAATATCGTTCGCCGATGGATATCAACGAATCGATAGCGTGCGAAGCGTGTTCACGCGTGCAGCTGTGCGCGTTTTGTTTTTGCTTTTATATGCACCAGAGAGTAGATGCTGAGAAATAATATAAATTCAAGGTTTTTTGAATTGAAATCGGTAATTTTTTTTTAATCAGCTATCCGATGACTGAAACGCTATAGTTTTGACGTCTGTCTATCCACAATTGACGCTAATGAGGTTTTTCTATCCCCTAATTATTATACGGAGAATAATCGTATAAACAAGCATCCAGATCACCTTTGAATGCAACGCGTTATAGCTCTGTTTACTCCGATACGCGACTTCTTCAAACGCTTCGGAGAAATCGCGGAATATAGAGACATCATAAATGTCATCTTCTCGCCAAACGTTGAATCTCAAAAATTAATATCTCTACACACACATTGTTCGCTTTGCCAAGTGTCGCTCGTAACGATCTCATCTCCCAAAACAACCGACGCGACTCCCGTTTCAGATCTAAAAATTTATTAATAAACATCCTAGTGATACCTATATGCACCTATACGCTAAATTCGCGCGCAAAAGTTCCGTATGCATATGGACCGTAGAATTGGCAGACACATAGAGCGTCGAGGGAAGCGAAACTAAACTCTATAATTTTTGCGATAAAAGAGACGTTTATTCAGGAGAGGAGTTTGAAAAATATCGCGTAAAAAACAAATCGCCCGGATAGTATAGAATTAATGTGGATACGTCGAGTCTAGAAACACGTACTGTATTATTGGCCTTTTTCGCTTTGACGTAGGTCTCCTGCGTCACGAATTCAGGTTTATCAAGTCTTAAATTACTATGGAATGGATTCGACGTCGATTCGAAACGCTGCGTATTAAAATTTTTTTATTCCTCGCGCTACATCGTCTGCAGGTCCTAAAGGCGAATAAAAAAAAATTCACGTATATTCGATGGTTACATTAAATCGGGCCCGAAATAGCATATTCGACCGAGGTGTGGGTCTTAAAAACTTATGGCGAAAGGCTTGTAAAAATAGCTTCGGAGAGTATAAACACATGCATTTAAATTGATAAAATAGTAGTTATCTCTCAATATTGATATAAAGCTTTCAAGTCTGTGTTTGACACTCATAGTGTCTCAAACTTTAGTTTGTTTACTAGCGAGCAACAGCGATAAGATTAGAAAATTTGCTTTTTTACCGGTCAATTATTTATCACACACGTGTGTCTTTTATAAGTCTTGATAGGCTATCATTTAATGGAGAGTCTCTGTACATCGATAATAATCAATTATAACGAATTCCTTGTAAAACTTTGGCACAGCATCAGCTCTCCTATCTCCAAAGTCAAGCCTCGAAACCTTCAAACGCTTCGGTTGAGCAACGAAGCTTTTTCGAAAGAAGTTCAAAGAAGACCGTGAACCGAGTAGTGTGTAAATCAGTCCTCTGCATCCCCGCAATAACAATGCATACACACGCGCACCTATATCTCTCGTCTATTTACAATTCATGATTCATTGTATTCGAAGCTGGCACGTCTCTCCTCGTGGCTTATAATTAGGCGGAGATCGATTAGCGATCGGCTGATTCTCGGTAGAATATTTATATGGTATATTATACGTGTGCAGCCCTTGTAACTCGTCTTGAAATTTATATAGCGTTCGCAGAATGTGATCCGGTTGGCAGGCTAGTCGAGTGGCTTCTCAGAGGCGCTGGCGCTTGTCGCGACGGCCTACATCCCTCGCGTGCCAGTCGACGTTGCTTTATCATCCGAAGCGTCTTCTTCGATCGATCTTTGCGTGTGTGTATATAGGTGGTCTTACACGTGCGAGGTTGAGATTGAGAGACGCGTGCTTGTCATTTTTTTTTTTCGGGTGTGTTAGGTGTATGTTTGTCGGGGCTTCGGGCTGAGGTGGTAGCTTGAATTAGATTTTGAAATTGCTCGAAGGGAAGATCATATTGAGCTTTTTTTTTTAGATCTGTTGCAGAAGAAGCCTTGTATATAAAATTTTCAGTTTTTGAGGAAAGTAATTGTATGCAGTAATTTTAATTTTTTTATCGTCGCAAGAATCTTTCAACCTTTTTAAACAAAATATTTCAAGCTTTTATCTTCTAAACTTAATTTTAATGTACGAAGACGATATCAATCATTATAATACAAAGTAGTTTTGGACTGGCTCTTTTGTCACCGCCCAAATTCTTTGTGTTTCTGCCGGGTGAAAATAGGTGGCGCATAGGTACTTTTCAATTTCCCTCGTAACAATATGTGCACCGAGTCCAGATATAGCGGTGTGCCATCAATGCTAAAACTGCCTACATTTGGCCTGCTGCCTGGGCCGCTCATGCTGCAACTTGCTCCGACATCCCCTTTGCTTATATTTCTAACCTATTTCGTCTTTTTTTGAAATAATGGCATAATATGCTGCATGTACATATTAAAGAACATAGCAACTGTATAATACCTATATGGCTAATTTTCGATTTTCACTTGTTAAAGTCTATTATCAGTAAGTTTACAAATATGAAAAATTTCATACAAATATATTATTAGAGATAGTATATATCTAAGGTTTATAAATTAAAGTCGTTGATGGAGAGGTCCAGGTAGGGCACCTCATAGTTTTCGGTGCACAGATATGAGAATTAAGTTTTGTCTTTCACAAATAAACTGACTTACGGATTAATAGATATTTTATAATTTATATAATTAATTATAAATAAATGATGAATACGAGTTTGGAGAAAGCCATATTACGTGCCAATGAACTGGCAGCAATTTTTTTCATTTCAATTTATACGTTATCGACTGTTAGCACACTTGATTTGATGAATTGTAATTAGGGATACACTCGAGTACAAGAGTGTGATGTTCGGATTTGTATGTGACTCAGAGAAATGAGTAAAGAATTCAAACAGATAAACACAGCATTGCTTGAAGGATGGGCCGAATGATTTAAGCTCGGATCATAGAATATACGTCATTAAAAAAATTATCTGACTCACGATTGAGAAATTTATAATTAAGTCAAGATAGCAGAAATATTCGAGCATAGCTTAGATAAAGTCGTCGTATTATGTGCTTAGTACGCACATACACCTAGAGTTAACTCCGGCACTTTACATAAACTCGACTATAATTTTCCCTAATTAAAATTCCCTCTATAATATAATAACAATAGAAGATTGAAAGTAACAAACAACACAAATTCCTGCAATCTCTTCAAATTACAGATCCTTATCGCACATCTCCTCGCATCAGCCGTGTCTAACTCTGACAAATTCAATGAATCGTACTTTACGCCTGAACTCCGCTACGGGGGCAGCGGCTCGCATCGAAAATTTAATCCGAAAGTGCGTGTCACGGCCGAGAGAAAATTTGGCGCGTGTGCGGGTGACACGAGAGACTATACAATACACCCGCACGCGATCTGTCGTTCTCCGTTATCGGCGTCGTTCATCTCGCGAATATATATTCCAGTATATACAGAGCGCCGTGTTTTTATTAGAATTTTTTTTTTTTCGTGACGCACGGCGAGATTAGCTTAATTAACGCACGGTAAATTAAATTTCGCTTTTTTGCGATTATATACACACTAAATCTCTCGAAATATCATAAAAATGTTCTTAATTTGGCGTAGTTTATGCGCGAAAATAAATTCGACTGTATAATCCTCGTATACAAGCATATCGTAATTTAATTATACAAGCAGGAATTAAAAAAAAAACACCATATCTCAGTCCCTCCTTACAAAACATTCATCCCGCTTAACGCATCATTACCACGTATGCATATATATATATATATATATATATATATATATATATACGTTCACCGGTCTGAAAAATATATACGAGTCGGCTCTCTCGTGGAATAAAAAAAAAAAGAAAAAGAAAAAGAGAGGAAAGAACGAAGATTCAAGAAATCCTTGACTTTTAACCGCGAATCGTAAATTATTCCGAGGTCGAGCGCTCGCTCGTTTTATGTTTTCCGCTGGCGGCTCTCCTATTGTGTTTCCACCCACGCAGAGAGGAGAGTCGAGAGAAAAAAGTCGCTGGCCCTCCGAAAAATCTCTCGGATAGAGAATTCATTCCACCGCTGCGAATAAGAAGCTTCGGTGAGAGGAAGAAAAGACATAAAAGGGTACATGTGTCGCGGGGCTTTCCGGTTTCCTTACGATGCGAAGCTCCTATATACTCGTTTTTTTTTTTTTAGACACGTGTAGGGCGTATAGATAAAGTTTCTTCTTTTACGATTTTGTGCTCGAAGAAATATTTTACGAGTATGGCGCACACGTATATTACGATATGAAATTTCGAAAATCATTTATTACACAGCGCATATAATAAAAGTGTGCCTAATCCCGAAAAAACCGAGAGGCGTTTAAGGACGATTACCCACCCCTATAGCGCGAGCAGTTGTGCAAACACGATTCTCATTAGCGCCAAAGTAAGTCATATACACACAGCCCCTGTATAGTATAGCTCGGCAACGCGCTTTTAATCAAATTAAAAGCATCCGCGCTATAAATCCTATGGGCATCTCTCTCTCTCTCTCTCTCTCTCTCTCTCTCTCTCTATACAACAGTTGCGCAGTTGTACTATAAAAATTAACGCAGTATAGTATATCCATCTCTATATTTGCCAAAATGCTTGGCTATATATATACAGCGTATATAAGCGTGACGGAGCGATAACGTTTCACTTAGTGGCTTCGCTTCGGCTTCTGAAAAGTGTAGATCACTCCAAGGAAGGAAAATAAATCAACCGACGCAGGGGACACACGGGGTAATCCTCGTAATGCAATTCTCTCGTGGACTAATTCGGCAAAGTGAGCAAATGGATCCTTACACCCTCGGAATGAATATACTTTCTATTCCGCATAATCGTATATTATATAGAAAAGTTTGTTTGCGGGGGTGGATATATATTATTATATTTTCGAAAAAGCTTGCGCACAGGAAGTATACACAAAAGGTGTACGAGGCTTGTATATCCGGTTACCATAGTTACCACCCTCTCTTTGCATATACACCTTTGGCGCGGGCACACGCGTGTGTATATGCATCGTGTCGTTCTGGGTCTGCAGCGTGAGTTTTACCCCGCTTGTGCACGTTCCAAGGGCGAAAATCAATACCCTTCGGTCCCCCCGCACTGCTGTACGTATGTACTCCTAAATTGCCGGGAGAGCTTTGCACCAGCCGCCGGGGGCGAAAGTCGTCGAAGCGTGCCACCCCAAGACCCTCTTTCTCTCTTGCTCTTTCATATACATATAGCTGTGCGTCTATATAGCTTTGTCTTGCTCCCGATTTCCGTCTGCGAAAACTCCTTCTTTTTTTTTTTGCTGCCGCCGACATCCCCGCGCAAACTTTTGCTCACTTTTTCTTCTCCGTCTCTCTGTGTGTATGTGTGTATTATATTGCCAGTCTGCAGTGATGCATTGCGTGAAGGAAATCAGATCATCTCCCGGCCTGTCCGTTTCTGATGCCAGATTGCGGATGATGTATGTCTGTGAGTGTGGGTTGTTGCCGATCTTTTTTTTTTTGGATGGAGCTTTCCAGCTTCTCTTATCTCGCTCTGTATGATTCTTAATTCAATTGAGTGGTCGACTGTGTAGATGCGAAATGACGGGCATTTTTCAGGGACAGAGGGCCCGGCAATTTCCCGCGTCGTTTGTGCTGCTGAAGTCGAGCGATCGGACCGATTTATCAGGCGATTTGCTTATCGGAAACAGTGTAATATGAATGTAGTACTGTGGGGTAAACGAAGGGAAAAAATTGGTTAATTTTGTGCTTTTTCAGGTGCGTGATTAATTTTATCAAAATCAAGTAAAAAACTGGGACAAGCACATCGATAGAATGTGAATAACAAACATTTTTATTGTAAAAACAATTCTAATATACATACGTATTACTAAAGCGATATCAATGACCAAAACAAAGTAGCTACTTTGGACTAGCCCTTTCGTCCCCGCGTATAAATGCTTCAGCAGGTGAAACTTAGGTGGCGAATAGTCACTTTTCAATTTTCCTCATAACAATATGCGCACACCGAGCCTAGATATAGCGGTGTGGCATCAATGTTAAAACTAGCCAGTTTGGTCTGTTGCTTAGGCCGCTCAAGCTATAACTGCGCACACGAGGTGTTTGAGCATATATTATATTTTTGTTTTTTTTTTTCATATAAATGTTTGTTATGCCATAATTTTTTTTTATCATCGTGGGAATCTTTCAACCTTTTTAAATCAAAGTTTCAAGCTTAAATACGCAACAAACATTTCTATATTTAAAAATTACTGTTGCTAGTACAACCCACACTTATACCTATAGTTTTATGTACGTACGTGTGGACCGTTAGAGCAATATCAAAATAGAGCAGTTTTGGATAGGCCATTTTTTCACCGCTTAAATTCTCTGTGTCTCTGGTTAGCAAATATAGGTGGCGCATGGGCGCATTTCTATTTCCCTCATAACAATATGCACGCCGATATCTAGATAATATATAGTGGTGTGTACCAATACTAATGCTGTCTTGTTTTCAGCCAACTGCTTCGGCCGTTCATGCTAGTTCGTTTAATTAATTATTTAATTTTGTTACAAAAGGAAAAATTACGAACACACACACGCGCTCGCGTGCTAGAAATGCCACAAAATACATTTCCAACAAGTTATCACTACAACTCCAAACTTTATACCATTACAAAGCTTCCTCCTAAAAGAAGCAAAACTTTGCGAACAAAACGAGCTTAATTTGCATAAAACAAAACCATATTATTCCTCTGTTTCTCCGTACAAGGATATGCCATATACCGTCGCGCGCTGAGATTTATAAAAAAAAGGCTTTTCGCATGTTAATATCCGTCCTCCTCTTTCATTCGCTCGCTAACGAAGTTTAGAGAGAAAGAGCACTCGGTAACGCGAGTCACGCCCCGCGAACTTTCCCGTTTGCATATACATATAGCCAGTCGCTGCAGATGCGCCGTGCTGCACGCGAGCACGTCCGCGACGTCAGCCGGTCGGCCTTTTTCAATGGGGGAGTTTGTATATTGTATATATCTATATGTGTATACGTGTGCGTAGGTGTTATCAGCAATCGCGTCTGCGTGGAATTTGAGGGAACGAAAAGATGACTTAGTTCGTCGTTGACTATCCGCAACGGTTTGTATCGTTTCGAGAGATTTTTCAGCCGATAAGAGATGATAAAAGCAGTAGTGTGTATTTTTGTTTTAAAGCGTCACTGCAAAAATTGTTGGATTCTACGAAAAATCGAAATAGATAAACGCGTAAAGTATGTCGAATTAAATTTCCGCGAATGTAAGCTTCTAATCAAGTCTGTATATATATATTGAGGATTAGCCGATAAAGAAACAGTAATTAAAACACACAAAATAGTTTTCACAGTATAATAAGCGTCACGCGACAAGGAAAACGTAAAATCAGGTCGGCGAAATTCATTCCTGGAAAATGGCTTATTTCGCAACGCCGTGCATATATGGTGAGATTTTTTAGGTCACGCATATATACACACTCACATCAAGTCGGTCTTTTATTCTGGGTAAAACCGCGAGGTCTTATCTGCAGTCCGAGTATGTATTCGTTGCTTCTCGGAAGGAGAAAAGCCGCCTGCGAGTATACTTGCATATACGAATTAAAAACTTATTCTTTACTTTCATCACCATATATATATATCGCATCAATTCAAAATTAATCGTATAAAATTAAAATTTACGCAATATGCAGCGTATACTTTATATACGTTCAAAGGGATATATATCACAATTAAAAGGAAACGCTTGAAGAAATCCCCGGAGGCATCAGTGCAGGTCACGTATATATGTATGTGCAAGAATTATATGCAGCCGCGACGAGATAGATGTATATTCGTATTCCGGTCGCGTATATCGCCGACGATAATATTACAGCCGCACGAGAAGAGGATCCATCGCTTGGAATGACAATTGCTCTTATCGATCCGGTAGATCGATCTAATGCAACGATGTGGCTTTGACGGCGCCTGTGTGCACTGTACACTCGCTATAAAGAGAAACGTGTCACTATGCATTGACTTTACTGCTCAAGGTTTCTTTGCTGTGTATGGAAATTTCGAGATGAGAAGCTTTTCTATTGTTCACTTGCGTTATCTTTATGGTATTGAAATATTATACGAATCAGGAAAGAGCAATATTTTACGACAAGTTGGAGTACATATCCCTGCGATATCTACCCTCGATTCCCGCAAAAATCGCTCGTAATTTATACGCACAAAGATAATATACAGTCTCTCCGATTTTGAATACATCGAGGAACCAATCAATTACATATCTCCCTCAATCGTCTGTGTCGAAAAAAAAAAAAAAAAAAAAAATCGATCCCACCAAACTGTGTACAAAGCCACCGCCATCGTCGAGGGCTCGTCGCGGAAAAGTGATATTTTACGACGATTTTCAGGGGCAAAAGTACAACCCGCGTCTCCTTATAGAGGTTCTACTATCCCCCTCTTATACACGCGTGTACTACAAGGGGCTTCTATACTGTATAGCAATCTCTCTCCCTCTCTCTTCGCGTCGACGTGTTCTTCTAACTGAAATTTATGAAGCGTGTGGTGCACGGGATATCGAAGCATTAAAATTCCTCGCTACACTTCCGCCACGCGCTCTCGCGCTTGCGTTTAACGTAGAACTTTGAAATTAATGTATATTAATGACGCGAGCTATAGTTGTGTATATATGCACTTCTCTATTCTTTTGTATGGATATATACATCTCGAGTGGATTTTATCTCGTGTGTCCTTTGTGATGCTCATTTTTATAGTAAAGGACGTGAGTATTATGTCTATGTAGATTTTTTATAGCCTATACACGCATTGGTATTCATCCATAGCGCGAAAATTGTTTTATCGAGCGATGTTTATATCCGCGGGGGGTGTTGATCGCGAGTTGTATAGCTAAGTACGTATCGCTGTCAGGCTTGAGTAAAAAAGGAAAAAAAAGTCGACGACAACCCCTATGGTTTTTTTTTACATTCACCTTCTCTATATACTGCTGTAATCAGCTCTCTCTCTGCGAGGGTCGGTAGAAAAAATGGAGGCTACGAGCACACGTATACTGGATAATAATGGGCCGTAAGTCGGGTAAGGGCCCCGCATCGCCACGGGGGTCAGCAGCACACGCGACCAGCTGTCGAATGGGGTTAGCTCGCCCGCAGCTACATCCTTTTAAGAGGAGGTCAACGAACTGCGAGGCTCTTTATGAATGCATTTCGAAAATTTGTGCGTATACCTTTTTTCTCATTTCGAGGGAGAGAGAGAGAGAGAGAGAAGACGATTTTTTTCATTGTTATGGAGATCGGCCCTGTACCTTTTTTTTCAATCAGTTTAAAAGGCCACTTAGCGGAGATGGAGTCGAAACGGTCCGTATTTTTTTTTTCGGATCGGGAGAGTAAAGTATTAGAGTGAAACTTTTTCTCGAGATTGAACCATTTGTTATATACGCGCGGTGTGAACGATTAGCATTAATTTTCAGGGCGAAACCGTGAACGAACTGATTTGAATGATAAAGTGAGCTTCGTTCCATATACAAATCGAGGGTTGTATAAACTTGCATGAATGATGAATTTCGGGAAAGAAAACGTTCTCCCCCGATGAACGATTTATTTTAAATACAGCGATAAACAAAAATTACGCAAGTCTATCTCGCCAGCCAATTAGCGAAGCTCTTGCTGGCAGAGCTCCGAGTCGGTTTCTCAGAACCAATCTCAATGCGGCCGTCGGACTTGAGTCGGCCAATAACAAGGAGCCAGAGGCCAACGGGATGTAAGCTTGCGAGAGATGGACACATGTATATATATGTATTGTTTCTCGGAGCTCAATGAAGCTCTGTATACTTTACGATTTGGCCCAGCGTGTAATACACTGTTGTCATTGAAGATTTCGCGAGCTTGCAACGTGTACAGCTTTTTTTCGCAACGCGCGCGAGCTTCGGAAGTTTAAATTGAGCCGAGCGTCGAACGACGTACTGTCAAGGAGAGGTTGAAAAAAATACTCTCGGCAAGTATAGTTAATGTCAGCTTGAGTGACAAAAGCTACTAGAGAGAGATGAATGAATTCTGAGAACGACGACGTGTCTGTGTGTATATAATCGTTGCATGAAGTAGATCACGCAGTCGTGTGTTTTTGAAGAGCTCCGCGAACGCGTTATTTATGCGCGAGAGAGAAGCGTATACATTAAAAACGACGAGAGTCGTTCTGGGTCAGCAGTGAATTTTGTTACGGTTGACGAAAGCGTTTCTTACGAGAAGATTTCATGGAGAGATGCCCAGTGGTTCTGCTGATAGGTAGCTGTTCGTAACTTAGGGTTAACCGGCTATGCTTTATTACTACTTCGACACTTTAATGATAGGTCAGCATCTATCTCTATTATAGAAGAAAAATCTATCATAGAAGCTTTATAGATACACTTTGCACGCACTTTGCTGTAGCATGAGCGGCCGAATGAACAGGCGAAATAAAGCAGTTTTAGCATTGGTGGCACAGCACTATATCTACACTTCGGACGCATATTGTTATGAGGAAAATGGAAAAGTACCTATGCGCCACCTATTATCACCTACCAGAGACACTGAGAGTTTCGGCGGTGGTATACAAAACTGCTTTGTTTTGATGATTGATATCCCTTAAGCGATCCGTATACATATACGACAATGAAATTAAGTTAAAGTTATTCTCGCAATAGTGTTTTTAAAATTCAAAGGTTTTGGTACATAAGTAAGCTTGAAATTTTGATTTTAATAGGTCGAGATTCCGCGACAATACAACGAAATACACCAATTTTTATCATATTTTTTTCAATTTTCACTTTCACTTCTGAGGTCAGAAATTCAAACATACGCAGATATTGCGCCCCGGCAAAATAAACAGACGATCAAAAGATTAATAGAATGGCTACCACGTCTTTTTTCGAGTAGGATTTGAAAAAAACAAGATATCTTCCCAATTTTCTATAATTTACGAGTATAGTATTCGTCTAATCAAAGTCACAAAGTAACTAAAAACAAAATTTTTTTTTAAATTTACACACTGAGGTTTTAATTTTTTCTTCATATTAAAAGAGTTTATAGACAATATTCAACATCATAGCTGCAAGTCCGCATCATTATAACAGACGCGTCGCTCTAATTATAAAAGACGTGTGTTAATATCCTCTCTCACAATGTGCATCGCGCTTGACACGCGCGCGTTTATAACCAATTGGTCTCGCGCGCGAGAATTTCGACCGTTTAATCGTCCAAGTCACTCAACGAATAGAACATGAAACGTATATCCCTTCTAGAGTTTCACACACACATTTCACATCCGAGAAAATAAATATAAATTATCCTCCACTCGTAAAGAAGCTTCTTTATAGGACGATAATAATTCAAATAGCCCGCCGAAAAAGCTCCATAATTAAGCGAGCGACGAAACAAAGGCAGTTCGCGGGAGAGGCAGCTGTCGAAAAAAAGCTCCGGGGCATGTCTCTCCACACGCGAGAGAGAGAGAGACAAATTGTGTGCAGCAGCAGCAGCAGCAACCGAAAGCAAAGATACGCCCACGGCTTTTTTCAACGTCTCCTCGTGCAGCTCTTGACGTATACCATAAAAGCAAAGTATAGGGAATGTACCGCGTCTTTTGAAAAATGAAGTTCGAAGTCGCTTAAAATTTATTATCGTCGCAAAAATCCTCGCAAAATTTTTCGTTTCTATAACAATAAAGGCCAATATAGAAAGACACCAAAATCAGCCTCTTAATCTACTGTACACACACACACACAGAAAAAGAAGGCGCGCCGAAATTTAAAGCCGCTCGTAAATCATCCAATCGAACCATATAGCTTCTGCTCCCGTGTCAAGGAAAAAAACCGAAGCGAAGAGGATTACACTCTCTATCTCTTCCAATACCAGCAAAAGAGATTACGTTCACACGCCCTCGCGTGCTTTTCCAGGTAAAAACTTGCGCAAACGGACATACACACACGAGAGATTAGCATTTATGACACTCGGGAGCTTAACGGCCGCTTAATTGTCCTCGCGGTCATTTTTATCGGTGGCATAGGTGCGAGCGCGCGGCAAGAAGGAATTGTGTATGTGTGACCCTGGCTCACTGACCCTTTTTTAGCGCGCTTACTCGTGAGTATAAGCGCACGGAACCTTCGCCGCTGGTGATTTTTCTCCTTCTCGACGCGCAACTTCGTTCGATTGTAAAGTGGCGTAATCCACCGCTGCTGTTGCTGCTTCAGAGAGAAGATGATGATGATGATGTTCTTTGCTGTGATTTTCCGAAGGTGAGTATACGCGTGTTTTTTTTTTAAAGCGAGGAGTAAGTATGGAATTTATTGTCGGCGTTTTGATTGAATTTTTAATGCTCATAGCTCGTAAATTTTTTTTATATAGAATTTTTAATTAACGATCTTTTCTATAATACTGTACGGAGAAAATTCATGCGGTAGCATGAGCACAGCGGATTACTCTTTCCCGTGAGGCTGACAAATGACGCTTGCAAAAAAAAAAGCAGCTGTGTTGTGCGGGGGACAGACGGAAAGGGTTTTTCGATTGGCGCTGAGCCAAAGCGAATCGCGACGAGCTATCACAGCTCAACCAATGGCTGAGCAGTATATATTCGAAACCCCTCCACAGTATATATAAGTGTATAGTATAGTACTTAATAATTTGTCGGATATATATTCAATAAAAAACCAATCAAATCAGCTAATGCACCAAAACAATAAAACTTTACGTAGCCGCGTGACCACGCATAATTGGCCGATCAATCAGAGCCAATAAAATCCCAGGTAATATATACAATATATAACCTAGCGCGCATAAATTGAAACATAAAAATGTTTATGCTCTTGCAGTCTCTTCCACCCCATATACCTCCTCTCTTCTGAAATAGGCTCGTATACAATAAAAGATAGGAACTGCACGGATTCTTCCCCCTAACGTTAGAAAATCGATGGTCCCTCGTTCCCTTCTTCCTTCCGCCGGGGCGATTCCCTTGGGCCGATAGTGTCTTAATTGGGCGACGATACTTGCGCGTGGCTGAGAGTATATACAGCCAATCTCGTATATGCGCGCGTATAGTGCTTTAATTGCCTTATACAGAGCGAGAGGAGATAGCTGGACGATAGACGCGAAAGTTCGCCCCGGCTATTTGCCATTATTAGTGTCAGAGGATATTTACGAGCGATGTGTGTCTGTGCAATGTGTGGAGAATATAAGAGAGATGGAGTTTTCTTATCTGATAGTGAGGTCCACCTATGCGGAAAGCATATTTTCAGTTTCGCGAGCACGTGTGCGTCTAGGGGATGTTGTCGTTGTTGTGACGGTTGAACTTTTTCCCTGTGTTGCTGATAGTCGTGGGAAGATAGGACGCTGTGGTGTAGGGAAATTGATGGAGTCGTATTGTGTCCTTGAGATAGCATCGGGGAACTAGATGAGCTAGATTTTATTGGCTGATGATTTATATATTTTTTTTTTGTTGGGTGTATGGGAGGTTCTACAGTGTTTAGTGATTTGGATAATTTGATAAGGATAATTACTGAATACATATCGTCAAAAATAGATTAAGCATAGATACGAGCAAATTAATAGTAAAAGTTCACCGTTACAGCCAATTGATACCTCCACAAGCTCGAGCACACCCTCTAATTAAAATCCGCACGTCTCAATAATCCATCTACACGCCTACACCTATTCGCAGCGAAACCTCTAAATACGCGCATCAAAATCGATCCCACTACAACAGCAGCGCAGCAGCTGATCGTCGCCGTCTGGCCGGTATAATCCGAAACACCTGGCCGCACAGCTATGGAAAGTAAAGAGAGCTGAGGAGGGTGTGGGTGCCGATAAGCAAAGCCACTGCCGCCGCCGCGCCCTTTTTCGAGCCTCAAACTCGCTTTTACGATACGCTGCACCTTTCGAGGCTTGCCTCGTGTTTTATTACGTCGGTACTGTAATTTCTGGTCATACCTATTGTGTGTGCGTTCGAGCTGGTTGAATCCGGTTGGAGATGATTTTCGTTTGAGTTTTCATTCGATTATAACCGAGTGCGATCTATGTAGATGCACGTGAAGTAAAGCTATGGTAACGAGAGACGATTGATCGAATATCGTGTGGAGCGTGAAAAATGACGTTTTGATTGTCACGCGCATTTGCCTGGCTCTGGATGAATTTCACGTGCTGATGCTGCTGTTGTTACACCTAATGGATTTTTATAGGTTCCGATGCACTATCCTCCTTATCCATCTTTTAATTTTTTTATTTTCTAATTTGCCTACTCTAAGAAAAAAAAATAATCGTAATAATTATATTTGTGCTCTGATTTTCTGTTCTTTTTACTGGTGCGTTTTTTAATCAAAATTTAAAGCTTACGCAAAAAAAATATATTTTAAAAATGCTGTTGCAAGTCTAAACTAAACTTAGTTTTAATGTACATACGTACTACTAGAACGATATCAATTACCAAAACAGGGTAGTTTTGGACTATCCCATTCGTCACTACCTAAACGCTCCGTGTCTATGGCAGGTAAAAATAGATGGCGCATAGTCACTTTTCGATTTCCCTCATTACAAAATGCGTGTCTAGTACAGATATAGCGATGTGCTATACCAATGCTAAAACTGCTCATGCTATAACTGCGCGTGAAATCATTTTAATTTTTTTTTTAATTTGGATTATATTTGATTGGCTCTTTGTTGGCGCACGCAAACTCAGTGTATATAAGGTTTGAATTCCTAACCTCAAAAAGTGAAAATGAAGACAAATACAAAACACTATCGTCTAAAGCCAATACCCATAGCAAATTTCGCGAAACCAACTCGAAACTCGCTCCCACACAGCCGACAAAATTACTCCCTGTTTTTCTAACCACACACACACACACACACACACGCTCGCATAAATTTAAAATTAATCGCCTCTCTCCCGAGCGTCTCGTTTCGAAAAAAGCGTATATAACGCGCAGCAGCAGCAGCGAAAGACTAAATATTTACGTTGGCGCGACGACGACTTGGACGGCTCCAATAAACCGGGCCTCCGGAAGTTCGAAGGTCGAGTCCGTCGCGTTCCATTTCGTCATTGCTCTCACTCAGCGACGATCAAACCGACGTTGCTTATATACGCCGTTTACAGCTCTCTCTCTCTCTCTCTCTCTGTCTCGTTCATCTTTTTGGCGAAAAAAATCCTCCCAACCTCGTTGTTCTCTCTCTCGATTGAAGCTTCTTCTTCGCTCTCTCGGGTCTATTTTTAGCCCGAGTTTCGAAGACGCCTCCGCGCGCTTGATTCGATAAATTGCAGCGACAGCCAGTGTCTAAAGTAGTGGGAGAAACACACGTGCAGCCGAAAAGAGAAAGAACTTATACGTTGTGTGTGTCTGCATGCGCCTCGGGCTGTTCTTTCTTGGCTTTAATATTTATAGGTTTACCTGCGGGGACTGTGTCAAGGCGATGCGCACTCGCGCAAGGATGTGTACAGCTTATATGCGATCGCGATAATGAATCAATTTATTGTGCAGCCGTTTGTTGTTTTTCTTTGAGTGCAGTACGGTATAGTTGTTTTTCTTCTGGTTCTTTCTCTCGAAATTGCGAAAAATATGTGATGATGATTCTGTATATATTGTTCGACGAGATAATGATGATGATTGTTTTTGTTTTTTTTTACGTACGAGTGTCAACACGACTTGTTGGATAATCGAGGGAATGTTACAGACTTTTACGAGGAAAGTTATTAATAATTCTGTACTGACTGCCGTTGTGTACATTCAGCTTTATGTAACTACTCCGCAGGGTGATTTATTAAAATTCTCGCGTACACTGAATTGAAATGTTACGTTTTTCAGGGCAAGACGGTTATTGCGAAAAATCAAATAGTGTAGTGTAGCAAGTTCCAAGAACAGAAAATTTTATCGCGATTTTTATTTTCGAGTCATAATACACCGTGTCGGTCTTGATTGAAGCTTCAAGGCGTACAAATTACGAATATAGCAGTTATTTTGTTGCCAAGCACGCTGTGCGCGTATGAATTTTTATTGCGCCTCCAGGCGATGTTAATTAACGTATAGATATATACCGTCAGGGTAAAAATACACCTCTACGCAGTATGAACAAACTCACGCGATAAAAATTACGATTCCATTCATTCTAAAAAATCTTCTAATAACAACTACTCCATTCAAGCTCAAAGAAAAGACGGTTCATCAATTCACTCGGTATAAACTTGTCAGAAGAACACTATTTTCTGGCTTGATTAAACGGACGTTGTGAAAAAAAAGTCAGAAAAGTAGAAAATGAAAGAAACAGGAGAGACTCGCTCGTCGAATATGTGATGTGGGCGCGCGCGATTCATATTGTAATTTCGTGTATACACAGACACACGAGAGCTATGGCTATTCATCTTATTCCAACGGTATATAAAAGGCTTTTCTAAGTCTCTGGTGTGGTATGGCTATGATAAAGTGCTGTTTAGAAAAAGCGCGTGAGAATGAGAAATCGTTATCAATTTCGTCCGTTAATAGCGATTTTTTACACGAAAGAATATTTCGGTACTTTGATTGATAAACGCTTCTCTGATTTTTTACTATACTTTCAGTGAACATCGTTTAGCACACCTGACACCTCTTATACAAAGTATCGTAAAAACCGATTCAGTTCAAGGTCTCAATTAGCATAATCCGAACAATTTTTACTCCTCGGTACATCCTCTGCGAGTAAACAAACCTCTCGTCGCAAATTTACAATCAATAAGACAGTCACTCACGCAACAGATGTAGCTATACTTATTTTCATCCCGAGATTTAGCGACTCTGAATCAGCGTCTAGTCTCCGATTCATTAACTATACCGCGGAAATCTCTTCCTCCTACATCGCACGCATTGTCGCGCCTATATACCATAGCTATTAATATCTCCAGACGTTCGTATACGCGCATAATGAAAATCCCACGAAAGAGTCGTGGAGGAGGTGGTGATATATTTCAAACGAGCTGTACAATCGCTTATATACTGCCGATTTGCATGGAAAAGATCGAGAGCTTCTCGTACACATTGTTATTGCGCAGCTTTCTGAAATAATCACTAAATCTGCGTAATGGATTTTAAATAATGGGCTGATTCATACACTACAGAGAGAGAGGAAGAGATTGATGATGATAGAATGACATTCGCTGTCTGATTGACTTTGGAGTCGATCGTGTGTATTGCATAAATGAGGATATCAAAACACATTCTTATATTCTTACAGTGAAATATCTAGATTTTCCGGAATAGGAATGTGTTGTTTGGACAATACGTCTTGTGTCTAGTATATATACCCACACAGAGTGTAATTTAATAACTCCCAGATCATTACGCAGATAGGGTTTAGCAAATAACAGCTATTATTGTGAGATTTACGATCTCCTCGCAGCGAGCTGTTTCCCTCCGGCTTCTAAATCAAAGTTTACAATAGCACTTATTGCAGAGGCGATCTTATACTCGTATATCCCATTAATTAAAATTTTCCGAACGGAAGACATCCTCGCGCGCTCGTAAAACGCTCGTTTTGGAAAATCAAAAAATTCGACCCCCTACACTACACATTATACGTATAAATATTGAGAAACGACGTAGAGGAGATATATACGACGAAGCAGCAGCAGCAGCAGCTAAAACATTAAACGACTTACATAACCTTCGTGTATACTTGTATAGTATAGAGAACCATCTCGAGTGGAAAAATCCATGTACGGACCATAAAGCTCGACTTTCACCGCGGCACGCTCTGCAACCCCCTGAAAAATCGTTCCCCATAATCGGCGCAGTCGAGCGCACAATATAGATTTCCACGAGATAAAACGCGAGTATAATCTGCATCACACAGGCTTCGCTTATATACGTTGTGTATAATATGTCTGCATGTTTTCCGGCAAAAAAGGTGTGTCCCAGCTATTTGTACCGTTAGGTAGACACGTAAGTATAGAAGAAAGCGCGAGACCAGGTGATGTCAGGCTGCTGCACACGTGCGACCCTTTTCGCGGGAAAATCGCGAGAAGGTAATAGATCTACGAGCTCGTGCAATCGGCTGTGCGTAAGAGAGAAAGGAGGATATGTGAGATACACGTAAGCGTTGAGTTGAAGGGATGGATATTGGAAAATATTCCACTTCCATAGCTATCTTGTAGGAAAATTCTCCTCGTTTGCTCATCGCGACGAGGAAAAGTTCGAGCGCATTTGTATACATCTAATATACAGTTTTATAAGAGAGAAAAGGTCGAGAGGGGAAGCACATCAGAGAGAAAAATCATACTTTCTGAGAATAGAAGGCGAGAGGCTGCAGTAAGGAGTGGTGTTGTCGGCGGCGCTTTCAAGATTTGCATGTGGACGATTTGAACGGACGATAAATTTACGCTCTTTATGGATATTAATTTGTAATACGATTTCTCCTTCGCACCCGCGCGAGTTTATGCGTAAGTCCGATTAAACATACGAGATTCCACTTAGCTTCTATATGCTTCCCTGTCTTTCTCTTTGTGTATATGGGTACGACGAATCGATTAGAATATAATTATATCGGCGTATTTATTTTTATTTCTAAGCGAGGCCCGTAAATTATTGTTTGAGCTGAGAGATTTGCATAAAATCGATTTGCTCGGGGTGACGACGCTGTGTCTGTTTTCTGATGGTAAAATAGAAGAAGTAGTTTTTAAATTGTGATTGCAAAGATTTTAAAGTTTAGTCACATTTAATTTTATTTTCTGAAAAGTTTTGAGTAACCGAAAATTATAGGGTATACAAATGTCTAATATTTGCTATACAACAAAAAGGATGTAGGACCATAAAAAGGTACTTGACTCTGAACCTTAAATCTAACTTAATTTTAATGTACAAACATACTACATAACGTACTTTCGAACCGATAGAGCAATATCAGTTTATCAAAACAAAGTAGTTTTGGACTAGCCCTTTCGTCCCCGCCTAAACTCCCCGTGTCTGCAGCAGATAAACATAGGTGGCGCATAGGCATTTTTCCGTTTCCCTCATAACAATATGCCCGCCGAGTCTAGATATAATGCTATGCCACCAATGGTAAAACTGTCTTGTTTAGCCTGCTGCTTTAGCCGCTCATGCTGAATTCTAACATTTCTGTTTTTTTTCTTCTATATACTGCTTTGGCCACTCATGCTATAACTGCGCGCGTCTATATTATAAACTCGCTAATATTTTTTGACCACACTGCGCATAAAGTACGTACTTTATCCCCGCCGAGCCGGGACTAAAGTGCTGCATGTACTCCCTACCCCCACTCCAGCTTCCAGCGCCGCGCGGCACTGGCAACTGCACCACGGGAGTAAGGCAACACCACGCACGCTTTTTTAGGTTCCTTCCTAAGGAAGCCTTGTAATAGTAATTTTTTTAGTTTGTGTAAAAACATGTAGGAAGTGTGTTTGGATGTATTTTTAGTCGAAAAATAGTGTTTTTAGAAAATGTCCGTATGGGTGTGTGTGTGTGAGTGTGTGTGTGGTCGTCGACATCTGTATCTCAGCTTCTACTCAGTGGATTTTAATCCACCAACTCTCATTTTCTTCATTTTTACTATAGCATGATGGGGAAACAGTCCGTTTTATATTTTGTAGGCTTTTAAACATTTTTTTATAGCGATTTTTTAGTTTAGAGATTTCAATTTTTTCCAATAAAGTTATTGAAAAAGTTAATAAATAAATTGCTTAATATGCACATGATAGAAAATAAAATTACCTATCTTTTTACCGCGGAGAATTTATATTATCTTTCGTCGTTCTTTTATTATACACCATAAAGTGCAATTTTTTGAAACTGTTATAACATAATTTTAAGTCATTTAATGGGGCATATCTGGAAAAAAAAACATCAAAAATTGAAAATGCGAACACCTGGCATTTGGGTTTGCAAATGACATTTTAACACTTCTATATGTAAATCCCATTAAATAGTGAGATATAAAACATTGTTTTAAGAAAATGTAAAAGAAAATTGAAAAATATTTCAGCTTAGTTAATAGACAATTATTGAGATATGAAAACCGTTACATTTCCTTACAAAAAAAAAAAAAAAAACGCGCCGAGATATCTACTGCTTGGTGGTGAGGAAACGATATCATTTTGTAATTAATATAAAGATACAAAGGTGATATTTCTTGGAGATCAGTTTAACAATTAGCTATGCGAGATATGCGAAAGAAAGATAGGGAGAGAGAGAGAGAGAGAGAGAGAGAGAGAGATTTAATTTTATATATATATATATATATATGTGATTGATTCGAAATAATTTTATCCATCAAACAAAAAAAAAACTTGATAGAACTTTATATATTAAGTAAAAACAATTCTAATAGTAAGCGATACGTAATGTTGAAGGAAGCTACTTGCCAAAGAATTGGCAGCGGTTTTTCTGAACAGTTATGAAACCAAAAATAGGGTAACGCAATTTTTTCCAATTACATTCGCATTTCAATTCTAATTCTTCCACAATGACCTAATACGGGTAAAGTACACCTCGAGTCTTGTAATACCAGGTAATATGACTTCATATGGTCGTAATAGAATTGCAATTCAGGCACAGTATATCATGCGCGTGAAAGTCCTTTGTTCGACATGCATGTAAATCTGATTACCATCCATACCTATAAATAACGTGCATAATACACCTATATATATATATATATATATATATATATATATATATATATATATATAGTTACACATACGAGCCTATTGTTGCAAAGTTCGAAAATTAGAAAGGTGCGGATTTTTCCTTCGCGTCTACTTATGTGAGGCTGCATTTTTTTTTAATGGACGGTTTTAGCAATTACAGCCTAAATGGGACGTAATGTGGATCATTAGGGTCTATTAGACTTTAATGTCATTGTAGTTAGCGAAGGTAATAAGTCCGAGGACTACTTAATGAGCTGCAGGTACAAAGACGTATTTACCTGTATGCGTGTACGTATACTGGCGTACCTAAATTTCAATTATTCCTTCGTTGCGTAACGACGGCTTTGCTTCCTCGAGATCCGCACGTTTATTCAGTCGAATATACGATACAGATATATATAATTACTTTGGGCACTGAAACGCATCATATAATTTCCAAAAACAACGAAACCTCCAGGAACAGGAGGTTAATAGCGAATGTCAAGGTTATACACTGCACTCTTTTATATCTATTTATACTATAATAAACGTCGATGTCTATCTTTCTCAAAACACGTTCACTCCGTCTGCGAAAACTTCATCCAGCTGGATTTATACGACCGAGACAAAGAGTCCAAGAGCTGTGCTTTGTTCGAAACTACAAGATTTTTGGCTTTTACTGCGATTTGTCCGACACGCGTGTTGCTCTCCGTGATCGCGACGCGTGAAAGCGTAAACTCCGCTTTTTGGATATAATCCTTTGTCCCTGCTTCGAAAAATGTTAATTCCGCTGTAAATCAATCCTATATTGCATTTCTTCTTTTTTTATTTTTCGCATCCGGAAGAGAGCGCAGAAGAGCATAAAAAATCAGCAGACAAAGAGCGAAGGGCGTCGTAAAACTTCTCTCGACGACCATTATAGCACATAGCCGATCATTTATGCTTTATACTCGTAAAATCGCTCGTCTGTGTAAATCGCGCATCGGGGAAAATATTTTTCGGCGCATATCCGCTTTAATTGCCGTTTCTACGAGTGCAACCTTTTGTTGAGGTTTTATTTTCTGACGTCGACCCCTTCTATGATAATCGCGTTGTAGTAGGCGAGAGTTTTATGCGCTTACGCGGGGACGTAATGGAGGACGGATGGAATAAAGGACACAATGGATCTTACTGCGCTTAGGGATTAAAAACGATCGTATAAGGGGAAGAAGACGACGCGGATGATGATGAACTTGTAATGCGTTGACTCTCGATTATTCTTGCTTACGCGCCGAGAACGAGTTTCGCATTTGTTCTACTCGGAGTTTGAATTTCGCGCCGTCATCCTCGAGGGAGTTTTTGAAGGAGCCATTCGATGTGTTGTATAAATAGTAATGTCCTGGAAAAAAAAAATTAGTGTGGATGGACAGACGGATCGTCGGGGTGGAACTGCAATAACAATTATAATTCGACGACTGCAGCAGTGCTGGCGTCGTGTCGGCAATTACGAAGCAGCTGATATAATGGAAGCGATCGCCATGGAAACCCTCGCGGCGTCGGCGTCGCCGGCAGCATAACTCGCTCCTCTCGGCGGGAAATTGCTCTAATAAACTTTACCGCACTCTCGTGTGCAGTGTTATATATGTATATACTGGCGAGAGAGCTGAGTGCCTTATTTATTGGTGTGAAAGTGATGCGCCAACGGATATGGTTATTGTTTCTGTCGCGGCGGACGTAGCTTTTTTGAAAAAAGTTGAAGTAATCATCTGCTATTGTCTGGAATTTTGAGTGTATCCAAGTCCTTTTACTATTGCATTATCGTAGGGCATGAAAATGTCATTTTTTTCAGGTTCTTTTTACTTAACTCGATGATGGCAGGATATTGTTTTTTATTTTTTAGCATGAGCGTCCGAAACAGCAGGCCAAACAAGGCAGTTTTAGTATTAGTGGCACATTTCTATATTTCCACACTTGGCGCACATATTGTTAAGAGGGAAATGGAAAAGTGCCTATGCGCCACCTATATTTGCTATTCAGAAACTGCACAGCATGTCTAAAACTGTTCTATTTCGATATCGCTCTAACGGTCCATACGTACGTATACATTAAAACTAAGTGTATATTGGACTCGTAACATCAGTATTTTTGAAATAGATTTGGTGCATTAGTAAACTTCAAATTTTTTAATTTATCTTTATGAGTCAAGATTCTCGCGACAATATAACGAAATACACTGCTTTTTATCATATTTTCTCAATTTCTACCTTTTGACCATTTTCACCGATTAAAACTGAGTAATAACGATGTATTATATTTTGTCAAGCAACGTAATATAGTAGTTATGACCAAAATGACCACTATAATCGTACGAATTTGCTAAACCAAATTCAATTGTAAATTAAGCTTTTATTTACTGAGTTACATCAATTTTTCTATAATTAATTTTGATTAAATCTTTAAAAAACTGTTGAGTTATATTATCGCGAGGGCGCTGCTAAAAATTCAAACTTGTAGTATAAAGGTGTGGCGCATTCTTAAAAACACTGTCCAAGGTGAACTAAATTTTAATTTACGTACGTGCAGACCGCTATCAGAGTGATATTAATCATCAAAACAAAGTAGTTTTGGACTCGTCCTTTCATCACTGATATAAATTCTCTGTGTATCTGGCAGGTGAAAATAGGTGTCGCACAGGTACTTTTCGATTTCTCTTATAACAATATGCAAAGCCGAGTCTAGATAAAGCGGTGTGCCACCAATGCTAAAACTGCCTTATTTGCGGCCTGCTGCATCGGTCGTTCATGCTGTAATTGCCAGCAGTGCTAAAAAATAATAATTATCAGCATCAGAAAATACGATAACTTAGTAATCATTATTGTATAACCTCTTAGTCGAGCTCCAAATATTTTCAAAAAAGATTCAACAAAACTGAAAATTTCACCATTTTATCAAAGCCTTCTCCAAAAAGAAGCATAATAATTCGACGATAATTTCACTTTATCAGTGGCAAAAACTCCAGCTTTACAGCGTAATTAGCGTAAACAGAGAAAAGAGAAACGACGACTCGTAAAAAAAAAAGAACCGAGAGAGCCAGTCGAAATAAACAGAGAGAAAGAGAGACAGCAAGGCGAACACAAAGAGAGTTCGCTGGGGGCCGAAGAATCGGCGCGAAAGAGAGAGGGACAGAAAGAAAGAGAGAGAGAGAGAGAGAGAGAAGAAGGTTCAACGGCACGCGTTATAATTTTAGAACAGCGCCTCCTCCGCTCTCTCAAGCTTATATACGCGAGTCGAGTCGCTTCGCTCAAGCTTCACTCGCGATAAGGCACGTGTATGCCGATCGAACGGGTCAATGCACACCTCCTGATGCAGCTTGACGAAAATTCGAAAAACTTCCCAGAAACACACAAGATACACACCCGCTTGAACCGGGCCAAGTGATAATTGCTCTCTTCGGTGCATAAGATGAGGGCACGCGCGTATACTATAATCGTGGGATCGACCAGACGCGCCGACAATTGACGTATAAAAGGGGAGTAGATATATATACGCGCTCACCCTGTGTGTAATGTGTGTCTTTCCTTACGCCTCTCCCAAAGGCTTTTCACCGGATTATTAAGCGTAATTTGATGTGTCGCGCGCCGAGCTATAGTGTCGGATCGCTTCGAAGACACGAGGGAAAGCGCCTGTGTAGTAGACCGCCGCCGCTACCGCCGCAAAGATCCCCTCGACGACTTGTTATATAGTCTCTGGGACTTTCGGATGTGGAACTGGAGCTTATATTCGGTTGATTGATGGGGAGCGGTGTGAGCAGAGAAAATTTCGAGGACAAGTGTGTGAATGAGACTTGGTGTTATAAAGGTGTTCGTTTGATTGGGAAAATTGTCGGGTTAAACAATAAGTATACTCTCTCTATAAGGCAGTCCTTGTAAGCGAAAGCAGTTATTAGGGGTTATACACTCGTTTCTTTTCTGCATAAGCTTTGAGTGTATCCGTTAACACGCTAATAAGTGCTTTTCGGGGAATAAGTGGTCACGTGTGCCGTGTGTCGATAATTGAACGCTACAGCTGAGCGAAAGCTCGAAATATTCCATATACTGTTTTAAAAGCCGCTATTCGCTTCGAGAGATAATTGCCTCGAATATTGTTCGTAAAATCGAACGTAAAACGTAAAAGCTGCGTTAATGAATACACACGCGAGTATATTTTTAATCGACTATTAAAAAAAAAAACTCGTACATCAGTTTCAGAGGTCGTGTGCAGTGAATTAAACAGAAAAATTGCGAAATGTAGTGTATTTCCATGTATTTACGATGGATAATATACGTAGGCGATAACGAGAGAGGCTGTCTCCTCGTAAAAGAGGATCGACGAATTTGGAGGCTCATAAAAAGGACGGCTTTTAGCAAATAACACATAATTCGTGTCTACTCTCTCGGTACACAGTATAATTCGCACATTTTTTTAGAACAGGTCCAACTCGCGATTTATATAACCGGTGTGTGTTCTAAGAATTTTATTCCAACTTCTTGCTCATTATAATTCAAAAAACGCGCGATAATTTTCAAAAAAAAAAACTCCACACCCACACACGTTAGGTCTTAAAATCGCACCCACACACACACCGCTAATTTCTTTCATAAAATAAATATCTCAAGTCAAACCCTATACACACTCCTCTCTTTTATTACCCATTAAAAGTCCTCTTCTTATTTATCTCTCCTACTCCTCTCCATACATGGCATCAGCTAGAAAAACGAAGGCGAGTATATATACGTGTGTTAAGTTAACGTCTGCAGAGGCTCCAGAGTCGGCGACGCGTCGGGAGTATAAACGCGGTAAGTAGCTTTTACGCTGCTTCAGCGCAGACCGAGAGCTTTGAGAAGGGTCTGGTAAATTACTGGTGTAATCTGGAAATAGGGACGACTCTCTCTCTCTCTCTCTCTTTCTGGTGCATCAGTATATAGGCAAGTCGAGGAAAAAAAAAAAATCGTCGCGTTGATTACACCTCGGACTAATGTATCGGAAACGTGTGTAATGAAGAGGTGAAGATCGTCAAGGAAGACGGTAGTAACAAGGTGAAACTTAAGGCTTATCTTCGGTATAGATTGACGCTAATTCGAAGTTAATAGAGGTCTGAGGACTCTGAGATGGTTATGTAATGGCTGTCGTGTCTTCGAGTGGATAACTCAAGGGTATATATTATACACTTGGCTCATTTGCATTGTTTTAATCGCAATTTTTAACGAGCTTCTTTATACACTTCCAGCCGCCACTGTGGCGCGCGCTAATCACCGACTGGAATCCCTCCACTTATACTGCACCTAAAGAAATTTGAAAAATAAAAAAAAATTCTCGCAAAATCCAAAGCGTCTCGCTACCCCCTTGTATACAGTAGTGTCATATGGCCAAGAAGGCATATACCTATATATCCCTAGCGTTGATGCTAGCGCGATAAGGTAAACGAGCCAAATGCTCGACTTCCAGTTGAATTTACGAGTTCCAAAGCGTATTATACACCTCGTGCGGGGGAGTAGAAACGCGAGAGGGAGACAGACGTGGCGCCGGGCGTCCCGACGCCTAGACTATCAGGGGCCACACGCACGCGTCGCCGATGACCGTGAACCACGACCAGACGACGACGTTCTCTTCGATTATATATATTATATACTTCGTTCTTTTTCGTCTATTTAGTTTGTGTATTATAATGATTCGCTCGGATAAGACTCACGCACACACAAGCATAAAATACACATTATAGTATAGTTTCCATTCACCCCTATTACACGGAAAAGGGTCGACTGCAGCGGCCGCGTGCGATGTTCGACATAAGCGATCGATGCTGAACTTGGCTCGCGCCCCTGAGGTCGAGCGCGCCTTTCGCTGTGGTCGCCGCCGTCGGGAATTAATACCGTGTATTAGGATGTATATATATAGATATAGAAGTGCGGGGGTGGCCAGCTGTCTGTTTCCGAGCTGCGCTTTGTCCCTATATATATATATATATATAACTTCGCTGAATATAAATTCAGAGCGGCGCTCAATTAGATTGATTGAATTATGTATATTATTGCGGGGGAGGGATATAGGGAGAAATTTTCGCTTGGAACAAAAAAAAAACGCTAACGAGCGCGGGATATTTAATTTTCGAGATAGAGCGAACGTAATCGTAAAAATGAATTTGGGGTAAGATAAGATATACGAGAGAGCACGCGATTTTTAGCGACGTCGACTCGTATTCATAAGGAAAGATTTTTATCGGCTGTAAATCTCCTGCTTTTTTTTATACACTCGTTCGTGTATACCTAACGGTTATCCGAGTGTAATGCGAAATCGATCGCCTTTTAAGGATGGGGACTACTCGAAAATCGACAATTTTTGGATTAATAGTTGAATTTAATTAATTTGATGTTAAGCAATCTATTGTAAATGGTATAAAGTTATAAAATTACAGTTTGATAAGTTATATATGTTATGAAGTTTAAATCTATAAATATAATATTTTTGATCGAGAAAAATCTATTTAAAAAATCCTTGATTTCCGCATCAGAAAACTAACAAATCTATAATTTAAAGTGTTCCTGGCACTGAACCATGTATCGAATCGACTTGAAATTTTGCATAACTATTCTTCAATATACAACTAACAGATTTGTGTAGTGGTTTTACTAATGTTCTTGAAATTTTATCAAAATAAAAGTGTAAAAAGTGACATTAAAAAATGGATATTTTTAGACGAATATGCTTTAAGTAGTACGTGTAACTTTTTTTTAAAATTACCTTAAATAATTCTACAACACAAATCTCTTTGTTACATACATTAGAAATGATACCTTCAATGGTAAGTACCGTGATTGAAAGTTTCATCGCCAGGACTGTTTTGAAAATGGCAACCCGGGCTAATTTTCTTAGTTTTTTTTATAAAGTTTATGATGTTACATTTTGTACACGATTTAATATGAGATATCAAAAAATAAAATCTCGAGTAGTCCTCATCCTTAAAGGTTCTTTCACGGCGGAAGGTAAGTTAAGGATAAAATCGACGAATTATAGAAGCAAAAGTATAATAAGTCATCGAAAGAAAAAAAAAATCCGACGCACTTACGCGCTTAGGCTGACAATAATTTCACCCCTACCTTAACCGTGATTTATACCCCCTTGCTTAGTTGACTCGTTCGCAGAATCTCCGGGAAAAGAGCGTATATAAGATCGAGGGAATCCATACACACTACGGATATAAATCAGGGAATAGGCGGAAAGGACTCGCGACGCGGCCGATATAGCAAATGAAATCAAAGGAACAAAGACACTCCCCCGTCGTATATATAGATAGATAGATATACGTCGGCTCGATCGTCTTCCGGATAGATTCGATCGGGAAGAGAGAGTTGGAAAACGGATCGGCGTTGTATTATATATGGTATACGGTGGTGGTAGGCACGTGCCCGTTGTCGTGAAAACAGAAATATATGGGGGACACAACGAGGGCCAGCGTTTTTTTCTTCTATTCTGGACTTTCGAGTTGTTGAGAGGTAGAATCAAGGAAAAATCGTCTCTTTCGAGGATAGATGGCTTTTGCATATATAGGGGTGCTTTTGCGTATAGGTGGTCACTGGAGAGGATGTGAATGTTTCATTGGCCGTGAGAACATCGGTATACTCTAGAGAACCAATAAAATCCTATACATATCTAATACGTCGTTTTTAAATTCGCAGTAATTTACGCTAAAATCCCTTTGTCTCTACCGTCTACCTGCTTTACACCAGATCTCCCCCCTATATCGTGTGTCCCGCTTTGTGCAGCGGAGCAGTAGGAAAGTAGTGGCCAAAAAGTGTATATAGGTGTGTGCTACAGGCGCGTACGCACAAAGCCGATCGATAAGCCGCCTATGCTGTCAGTGTACACACATATATATATGTAGATACACAGCAGGGGAGTGGGCATAAGGGGCTGATGCATAGGGGGCTCGCGGAATTAAGAATTCTTAGGTGGCCTGTGGGGCTGCAGGAGTTCGTTTGTCCCACGCTGGGTGTTCAGGCTTTATCTCTGCGTAGACATCTCGCTGTTTTCGATCTATCTGCGAGGATTTTCTTTCCTGAAGCGGTATTTTCTTTCTTTTTACGTATAATCGGGGGTTATTTAATTATCGGGGATGATGGCGAGTTAAAGCAGGTTGATTGGGATAGGGTCGGATTGATTCGATTGCTGTTGGGATGTGTAACAGGTGTATATGTTCGGTTTGGTGGGATTGAGGAGTTGAGACTGTATTTTTGTAAATGTCTTGGATGGAATTTCGAGAAAATCATTCGTAAATGTTTGTATTCGGAGGTCTGTATTTTGTACTCATTTTGCATGAAAATGTTAAAAATTAATTTATTCCGATCCTATTGTTGGTTTTCATGCCCCATGAGCTTTCTTACGGCACAAGAGATGCAAAAAGGGTTCTTGGCGTTGCGACGCCACAACGCCGTTGAAGTTGCGTTGCAGGTACTGCAGGATATATTTTCCTATCGTAATCTGGGAGGAGCTTCAGTCGAAGCTTCGCCACGGGCCCAACGTTGCATTCTCTGGAGAAATTGAAAGATAACTTTGTAAAGAATTCGGCCGTTCTTGTTGCTAATTTTATATTTTAATGCTTTGTATATAAAACGTCAAATAAAACATATTTTACATTTTGATTAATTACTTTGGAACAATTTATTGTGAGAATGTTAATTTCACTGAAAGAAGCTAAAACCCTTTTTAAATATGCTATAGCTCTAAAATGTATGTATATTTAAAAAGTGACAGATAAATCTAGCATACATGTTCAAACATATTTTAGTATTCTTGTTGATTATTTTTTATATTATTATTATAGTTACATTAAAAAAAAAATAGTGAATTGGTTTGTAAAAATAAGATATACTAAACTAAACGGATGCTTCGTCAACTGAAATATTATGTGCCAGATGTTTATTTTGTAATTTATTTTACCTCACGAACCTCGTCACGTTCAGCACGTTGACGTTTCCTTTCTAGAACAGACATAAATTACAACTTAAATATTTTTTTTAAACGTAAAGTTTATTTATAATAAAAATTTTTCCAAACCGTCATCAGTTATCGGAGGAGCTTCTGGTGCTTTCATCATCTATTCGTTAAACAGAATTAATATCATACTGGTTTAACAAAACTGTATCAATTTGTATTTTTGTTACTTTATATTATACCCAATACTTATGAACGAATTGAATTCTCTTCTGTAACTCTGTAACATACATGAATTATGTCTAAAATTATTCCGTTTGACATATAGACATTAAATTAAATCATAATTTCGTCAAATCTCGGCGTTTCAAATCTCTCGCAGCTTCTGGATCATTTGGTTGGGATATTACATCAGCATTGTCCTGCGGAGTTTCTTCTGTTCTCATTGTCTATATTTTGAAGAACATTAATTTGATACGTGGTAGTGCCAAATTTACGTTATTATTATTAAAATAAATAGTATCAAATGCTTACTTTGTATTTTATATTATTTACCTCGCGAACAACTTGAGTACTCTCCACTGAAACAAACACAAATGGCACCTAAAACGCTGCTCTGTGTCGTAAAATGATGTATCAAATTAAATTAGAGCTATGACAACTAACCTTCATGAATTAAATTTTCTTCTATGTCATTTTTTGGTTGGGATATTTCGATCTTATTATTGTTTTTCGGCCATTCTTACGCTGCCATTGTGTTTATATGTTGACACTACTATGTGATTTGCGGAATAAAAACTAAGATGTATAATATACAATTCAAATGAGATAACTAAAGTTTTTTGATTTATGACACGTAAACAAACTTACACTAAAATAGAAAAGCGAACGCTTGCACTATAGCACTGTACTGCTCACTTCATACTGAGAATTGTATGCTTTGGTGCAGATTCACTCAGGCCGAGTCCAGATAATTGTACTTCCCGTCCCCTTACCCTGACATGAGAAGCGCTTCTATAATACTTTATCACGCTTTATCCAAATTTCTAAAAACGCAGTTCCTAAAAAGTAATTTTGAATATTGAATTACCAGAATAATAAGAGTGCTAATAAATAAATAGTCTAATAAATTATTTAATTTCACTAATCGGATTCTCCAAAGAACACAGAATCATGTAGATGAAAACTCGATGACACAGTCGGACGGAGTACGGCTACAGAGTAAGGGGACGGGAAGTACAATCATCTGGACTCGGCCTCATGGCTGCAGCCAATGACCGGCACAATGCCTTGACGTGTGTATATATGTGCAGAAATAAAAATGTATAACTTTATCATAAAGTCCATATACATACAACGCGTAGATAAAGGACGGGGAAACCCCGAGTATCTTCCGAAAACTGAAATCCGACAGATAATTATAATATTGTTATTTTCAATATTCTTATACACATTGCAGTTGCGTAAAAAAGCGTTAGCCCTCTGTTGAGCTGGAGTTTAAGCATTCAGAACTTTTGGTACCTGAATATCAAAACATCGATAATATCACATAAGGCTTGCGGCCAGCTGTCGTCGTTACGCCCATCTTGCTATTAAAATTAATATATTATATATATACATTAAAATTAATACTCAATGTGATTATTATAGCGTCGATTGATTATAACGACTTTAGACGTCCAGCATACAGTCGAGACACAGCATGAGCGGTCAAAGCAGCAGGCCAAACAAGACAGTTTTAGCTACAGAACAGAAAATATAAGGTTAGATTTTAGCATTGTTAGCACACCGCTATATATGTAGACTTGGCGCGCATATTGTTACGAGCGAAATCGAAAAGTGCCTGTGCGCCACCTATTGTAGTCACCTGTCAGAGTTTAGGCATTGGCGAAACGACCAGTCCAAAACTGCTTTGTTTTGATAATTGATATCGCTCTAGTGGTTCATATATATATACATTAAAATTAAGTTTAGGCAGTTTTTCTAAAATAATGATGTTTGGTGCATAAGCATATTTTCTTAATTTTCATATTTATAAATTTTCACTCAATGTAATACTTTGCAATGCATTATTTAAATAGATCATTATTTTTCGGATTATTTGTTCGCTAATTGGCTGTTTTTGCGCTGGAATTCTACGAATCCATAAATTTTCAACCTCAAAAAGTGAAAATTCAGAAAATAAATTGTACCAAGAGGTGTAGGCATTTCACCATTGTCACAGGATATTCGATTTTTGAAAATCAAAGTTTTAACTATACATGACTAAAAATTTCAATATGAGTGTACGCGTTGACCACGATAAATCGCAATACAATTTTGAATTGACCTAGCTTCCCTCTCGCTTAAATCTGCGTGTTTCTGATCAGCGAAGCTATGATGTCGCGTAGACGCTTTTTAATTTCCTTCATCGTTATGTGCAAACCCCAGTGCATATATAGCGGTATAGTCACCTAATCTGCCAAAACTACCTACTGCTTTGGCTCATACTTAGACCACTGATACCATAACTGCATAAGACTAATACGCATCATAGTCTTTTCATTCAACACAACACACAACAATATTAGTCAATTTTTCAAACTCAATTCATCGACGCCAGTGAATTTACGCACAGTACTCCACTCTCGATATACACACACCCTCCATTCGAAATCAGTGTATTATCCCATGACGACAAATTGACACGCGTGTGTGCACGCGTCCTCCTGCACCATTACAGCACATTTTTCTCTCCCATACATATACAGGCGCGCATCAAACCCAACACCGTGAGAGAGACAGACAACGAGCGCGTGCACATCAGCGAATTCAGTGATTCCCGTCAAGGGGAGGAAGTCGTCGTCGTATCGCTGTATACACTATATATAAGTAATACGAAGTACAAAAGCTCAGACAGCTTCTTCCGAGCCGTAGATATACATGATCGGGCTCTTTGTGCGTCTCTTCGACCGGAGTGAAGAAGAAGCTTGATTAATGGCTAGTCCCGGAGATGAGACGACCTTTTCCCTCGATACGGTACTGCTACTTCCTGTCGGCATTATTTTTCCGCCGAGCTTTCGGGAGAAGGGTATATATATACGCGGAGAAAAAATTAATGACGATGAAGGGGGCCGGGATGCATTTTCTCGTGAAAGTTTCGCGATTGAATTGGTAATTCGAGTGCATGCGATCGGGATTTTTCGGATGTTCATCGTGATGCTTGCTTCGACGAAGCAATTTCCTGGCGTTAAGGGAAGAGATTGAAAATGATTGATTCGGAGCTGATTCTCTCCCGTACAAATGGCTTTTGATCTTGAAAGCTCTCAAGCTTCGTGACAAGTATACATTGCGAGCGTCGATATTTATTTATTTATTTATTTGTTTATTTAATTAACCAGAAATAAAATACAGAGATATTTACATCCTCTGCATTCCTGCAAAGATAAACAGGTTATCTGTCCGCAGGCCTGGCGAGAGAAAAAAAAATAACTGAAAAACTAAAACTTATTCTATATGATGCATAATTAGTAGCCTCCTTACTACCTTAGCATCATCTGTATATACATTTTTCAATATTTTTACATTTAACATTTTAACTCGTAGATATATATTTCAGTTATCAACAATTGGATTTAATCCATTCTTTAATTATATTTAGTTGACTTGGTTTGCTTATTTCTAACGCTTTTAAGTTGTTCGGCAAAGCATTAAATGTTGAGATTGCTTTAATATAACAATTCTTATTACTAATTATTTTTTTATTGATCGGTACAATAATACTTTTATTTCTCGTAAGACTAGATGATTTGAGGTATTGGTTTTTGAGATCATTATAGTATATCTTTAAGGCCTCGAGTGTAAACAGTTGCTCAAGATTGAGAGGAATATTTTGCGTGACAAAATTATTTTTGTTTATAATTTTTAGAATTTTTCTCTGAATTTTTTGTATTAGATCTCTATTGTTTTTATAGGCTCCACCCCATATACGACTTTACATTAACGAAAGGAAATATATTCTTTAATCCCGAAGTTTGTTTTTTGCAGTAGTCGACGAGCAAATAAAGTTTTGGCATCTGCGTCTTCTCTCCTCGGCACATTTGTTCCTCCAAGACAAAGTCGCTCTGCCGAGAAGCGACGCGACATCTGTCAGGGTCGACTAATGCGAATAGATTGATACGCTTTTAGAATATCTTCATTAATTATATCCCTCGTGAAGAGAGAGACGGGCTTTTTTTCGTCGACGGCGGTGTCGAGGAATTAATTGCAGTCGGGGATCTGACCTTGAGATCATTTCAAAATAATTAATTGAAAAATTCGTACAGAGAGAGAGAGAGAGAAACCTTTGTTTGCAGAATCAATATTTTTCCTTATAATGCAGTCAATACAAAGTCCTCCTTGGAATAACAATCCGCAGAGCTTCGCTGACCTTAAAATTAAAAAACCGCGCGTCTCATTTTATTCAACAATATAAATTCATGAATTCACTCGTTTGACTTAACTTTCACGATCGAAGAAGTCGCACACCGGCACAAGCGTCAACATTAATTAACCCAAATATTTTCCCCACTGGCTATACACAATATAAAACTAAAAGTAACGACTTTAACGAAGTCAAACCAAAGTCCACAAAACTATCTCCAGTCGGGGAATCCCCTAGCAGTATCCTCTGTCTCTCTCTGACAAGCACAAGGAGGAAATCCGGGAGTGAAGGCGCCACAGCAAAGATAGACGCCGTCCGCCGGTCAAAAATACACTCTCTCTCTCTCTCTCTCTCTCTCTCTCTCTCTCTCTCTCTCTCTCTCTCNCTCTCTCTCTCTCTCTCTCTCTCTCTCTCTCTCTCTCTCTGGCAGTGGCAAAAGCAAGGAAGAAAGCCACGACGGAAGAAGAAAAAGAGATCCCGGAGCCATAGTCGACTCCGTCGCGCACAAAAAGATAAGCCACGGCGCCGCGAGTGAATCACAGAGCGACAGTAGCGAAAAATAAGAGAAAGCCGAGAAAAAAAAAGAAGAAGATAATTCTGCAACCGATCGCTATTCTAAATTTACGGCGTTGACACTTTTTCTCTAAAGTCGCGTGTCGCGCGTGTATATACTCTTGGGGTGAAAGCTCAACGACGCCTGAAATTTCATTTTGACGGGCAACTACGCGTGACCTTCGCGATTAATCTTTTAGATGATACTGCTGTGTGTGCGTTTAATTTTTTCTATATTTTGTAGCATCCCCTTGTGGGAGTTTCTCAATGCATCTTTCATCGATTCTGAAAAAAAAAAGGAATTGATTTCCTTACGTGGTAGGAAATCGCTTCACGAGAATAATTGTATTAAATAAAAAATACCACGTAAGTCGGTTTCGCTTCTCTCGTTTCTCTCAGTAAAACGTATACACTGTCCATATGTGCATCACAAAGTGTTCTCGATAAGGAGTGCGCTCGGAACGTGACATTCGGCTCTTCGAAATTATCGCGAGTGACTGCGAGAGACGGCACGTGCGTCGTTGCTCTCTTTTTTTCTCTCTTTTTCTCTTCGCGATGTATGTTTTGACGAAAAAGCTCGCTGTGAATTCTGGGCTACCATCGGAATTTTGTTCGCTATCGAAAGAGAAAAAGACGAGTGTATGTTAAGGCAGTCTTTAGTGCAATAATTCTTCGAACTCGCAAGCGATAAAAGAGGATTTTAAAATAATTACAGTAAGCAGATTTTTTCTTCTTTTTTGTTATGACTTAAGTGGGTTAGAAAACGCGCGCGTTGAAGAGATAAACAGAGTTCTCGGCGATGCTGATCCTTGCTGAAACGTCGTATCGGGTTTCCATAGTGCAACAACCTCGAGAGAAAGCAAAAGTGAGGAGTAAGCGACGAGTCAATATAGAATTTTCGTAGTGACCACCCGATCCATATATTCAATCTTCGTGTGCGCCGACGAAAGGTAAACAATCGCCCAGATTATATCGAAGCTATATAGTCGGAGGATCGATCGTGTATGCGTACGCTTTGTAATTCGAGCAGCAGCTTTTGCTATTTTTATATTATATGTCGGTGGAGAGAGAGAGAGAGAGAGAGAGAGACGCCAGGGCTGCGTTCCATTTTCTACTTTATTCCTGGAGTGTTGTGCAACTGCGCGAATTTCGGATTAGAAAAACAGATGATTCTTTTTTCACTGTTACCACTCAAAAAAAATGACAACGTACACATTGGAGAAAAGAACGACGGAGAGAAGAGAGAAAGAGTGGAATAATGGACTTCCGGTACAGGGTTGTACACAGCTGATTTCCCCGGAGCCGTCTTCGTAGTGGTGGTCAACACAGGAAGCGGCTGAAAGCCTTCGAGACCTTACCTTTGTTTTCATTGGCGCGTCCCCGACAAACTCTTTACGCTCACGAATTACGTAATTGCATTATCGAAATGTATAAGAGAAAGAAAAGTCGCTGTTTGCTTTTTCCTTCTGTTCTCTCCCGACGCTCATTGTTATCGGTATACTATAAGCGAAGAAGAAAAAAAAGAAAGAGAGAGAGAGAGATAACGGTCTCTGTGTATTTTCTTAGAGGCCGGGGACAAATAAATCGTTCTATACTTGAAAGCTTCGAGGCCTTGAGACTGTAGAGAGAGTCGATTAGCTTTTTAACCGAAGCTTTTCTTTTGTTAGCTGTATTAAACGGGAATATATAAAGTATAAAATCTTGTTTGTTATTGCTAGGCGTGTTTGCGCAGCGCGACGATACACCTGTTTGCGGTTTGGATAAAATTAGGTATACACCGAGACCACGACCGAAAATTCGCCCTCGAATTTTCCCGCTGACAAATATGAGCGAGAAGTTTTCATTTGCATACAAAAATGGCAGTCACAAACGCAGTTCGTTAATACCGCTATACACAGTATATAAGACGCGCTTGAAAAGACAAAGAAAGCCTATACACATAATACGTCGTATAGACACACGCTCGCAGTGTCTTTTTCTTCTTATATAGAAATCGTTCGGACACGTGGAGGCGTCGCACTCACTACACACATATCAACCCGAAGAAGTTTGATTTCAAGTCACGTCCGCGACGCGCGACGAACTAAAACAATGTTCGCGACTGCGCTGCATAATACATTCTCCTATACTATATTATACATACCTTTTTTCTATTCCATTGTGCACATATTCTATGCTTACTTTAACGCCGAAATTGTAAAGCTCGCTTCCGTTCCGATTCTCTGGCTATACTATGCACTGTATACTGGCAGTTCTCCAAATGGGACGCAGCGAGTTCTGTGAGTATACCACGAGAGCTTCCATACGCCGGAAAAGCTCTGGCGAATTGTTACGCCAGCGTTGCGTCATTGAACGGGTAGAATCGATCGAGTTTTGATGTTTTGGAGGATGTGCGGCTCCTATTTTTGTCGGACTACAAGAGAGTGACAGTTTGAAGCTTTTTGTGTACTTGGGACACGCCGGATTTAGTTGTATTGGCGGGAAGAGATTGATTTTTGTTTTCGCTGCTGCTTTGAGCGTAGTTTTTTTAACCTTTTGTTAAATGACGCTGTGCTGCATTGTCTTTTTTACGATGATGAGGAAATTTCAGAGGATAAACACAATCGTTTTTTATACATGCGAAAAATTCTCCGGTCACAGCATCCGATTCATGTAGGCATCTCGAGCTCAGTTCCCACGTTCTTGTGAGATAGCCTTCAAGTTTGTGATAAACAAGTCTTTGAGAAAAAATTAATTCTCGTCTTCCGACGTGCCGGAAGAGTTGTTTCGAAAAATGTTTTTTTCGTAAGCAAATCGTAATGAAGACGACTAGGAAGACGAACTTTTACGTTAATATAGAATTAGCATGAGAGGCCCTAGCAGCAGGCTTAACTAGGCTGTTTTGGCATAGGTAATACAGCTCTATATAAGCATTATGTGTGTCAGATTGTACTAAGGGAAATAGAAAAGTGCCTATGCGCCACCTATCTTCGTTGTTCAGAAACTATATAAAGATCAAAAGTTCTGTTTTATGGCTATGCATACTATACCTACTTAGCAGATCGCTAGGATAGTGGATCTTTCTTTTCCGTAAAATTCAACGAAGAAATGACGAACACATCGTCCAAATCAAGGTTTTTCTGGCGTTAACGAAGAGTTCAAAAGATTCAAAAGATGATTACATTCGAACGATCAAAAATGATTTTATTTCACAATTAATTTTTCGAAGATACAAATAAAATATAATTTTCATTGAAACAGTAATAAAAGGTTCACGCAGTCACGATAATTAATTTAATTAGGCATACCTATACAGCCATCAAGTCCAATATAAATGTTAATCGCGTGGACAAAACATTCGTTCTACTATCACCTCCGTAGAGATACCATCTCGTCTATTTTTTCTCTCAAGTCCCAACCACACGATAGCGTATAGTAATTGCACGTTACAAATAGATAAAAAAAAATCCACCGTTCGCCCGTACGTCAGCCAATCAGTAGGTATACCCACTCATTACATATCAATATTATCAAGATACGTACAAACGACACGCATACCTCAACGGCATCTCGTTTCTAGTGTCTAGTCCTTGAATTCCAGCGCGCATAAAACGCGACCTTTTCGCGCTTCGTCGCGTGGGTGCGCTTGGCAGTGTGAGAACTCGGCGACTCTCGAAGGTCCCCCGCCACAACGGCGCATTATTATACAAAAGTCCGGATTATAATGACGTGAGGTAAAATGATAAATGACCCGCCGCGTCGCCGAATGTAAACAGTAAGTATGTGTAAGATATATACCTAAGTACGTACGCGGCTGGAAAGAAGAAGCCTTGTGCTTGTGTTCACGGCCAATCTCGCGGTGTTTGTTCGTATATGATGATTGCCGAGGAAAAACAATTCCTTGAATTCTTCTTTTTCACGGCTGTTATGTGTCGTGCCCTGCGAACGGATGCGCCACGGAAATGGTATAGGCTTTGGAGACGAAATTTATGTGGCACTGGAAGATCACGACTTATGTTAATTTGGATTGTAGGTCAGATCGTGGATTTCCGTATTTTGGGATGGGACGACGGCGTGATTTGAAAATCAAATTTTCTACTGTTTGTGTGGTGCGGACGAATTTAGATTTTTAGCCGACAATTGACAATTATTATTATTGAGTATAAAGTACTTCGAAACATTCGGACACCAGGTGGCTACAACTCTTGGCTCTATATATTTTGTGCGAATTTTTGAATTTTTAGTGTAAGATTGGCCGAGGAAAAACTAAAGCATGCAATATTTAGGGCTATTGCAAAAAATTTAAAGGTCTCGAAGTTATCTATCGTTGAGATATTATAGTGATTAGAAAAAATTATAGTAGTCTATAATAATTCCATCTGATTTGACGTAAGATCTAAGGCGGGATAAAAGCGAGATATTGAGAGAACGAGATTTCCAGATAAAAGTAGTTCCGGTCAAAATAATAATGATTAGGCTAGAAAACCAATTAAGTAGTTTAATAACATTAGGAATAATTGCTACTTTTATGTTTATTTTTTACTTGAGTTCTCATTAATCAAGAAATGACAACTTTTTCAATATATAATTTTTCCTGGCTCTGATCGATGAAATCGCCTGAAATTCGAAATTGTTATGCAGCTACAGGTCATTTTTGTGAATTATTTTAAAAGGTTTTTCTGTTTATAGTCACCGAGTCACAACAGTTTTAACAAATACACGCTACACGTTACTGTATAACAAAATAACAGCAAATGACAGTCGAAAACGAGATCCAAAATATCCACCACAAAATATGTAGCTAATTTTGTGCTCTACTTCTCGGTAGAAGTTGCTCTCAAAGTTCTCGTGGCTTTTCAACAACTTTTTATCAGCAATTTATTTCTATATTAATACTTAAAATTTTGCAAAAGCAAATCTTCTTATAATTTATATTTCAATCAAAATAATTTGTCATTATTATTATTTTGCATCTCTTCAAAAATTGATTATCGCCGATCGATCAACCGATCGATCACGAGCTGAGTACAAAGTTAAATATATAGATAAGAGTCGAAAAAGCACAAATTCATAAGCAAGCATACGACTCTAACGTGTCCAGTGTTGATTTTAAAAATCAACGTCCGCACGTTATAGCGATGATCCGACTATTTTCTCAGGCACTGCACTCGCGACAATGGAAAATGGGAAAATGAAAGATGAAACCGCATGTGGGGGAGAAGAGTGGAAAAAGGCCGAGCAAACGCGCACGCGGGAGAACAAAGGAATAAAGAGAATACATCCAACTGCGCTGCGCGCGCCGGCACCTGAGCCAACATTGCCGCTCTTATCTCTTTCCCTCTGTCTCTCTTGCTCGTTTTGTTCTTTGTATTTTTCCTCTTATCCTTTCCTTTTCCCTCTCTTTTTCCGTTCTTTTTTTCTGTATACATCGCGAGCTTATACATATACACTTCCAGAAAGTTAACAATTTATCTCTACGCGATTTTTCGCAACAACAGAGCGGCTTTCAATATTTTTCTTCGGCTTATCGGGCACGTTACTTTTTCTGCGCTCTTCTCTTCGCTTTTTCTCTTTTGCGTGTTACGGAGGTAATGTCGATTTGCATTTGTTTTTTTTTCTTCATTCTTGGTGCAAAATTGATAAAGTTCCTCTGTATGCAAACTTTCGCTTGTTGCACGTATAATTAGGTGTTCTCTGTTTATTATCTTTCAAGTCCGCTCGCTTACTACGCGTTAAAATTTTGTTTACTATGGAGTATCTGCTTTGTTGGACGATCGTCGCTTGTTTATCAAGTATTTTTAGCCAGAAGCAATAAGTTTATATTCCGCGAAACGAAATTTAACGATTTTGCTGAAAATTCGATGTTTAAGTTTCAGAAAAACGTCTTTACTTTGTGGACAATAACAGTGGATGATTTCATAAAGAGGCACCAAAGACCACATACCTACATACCCAGGTAGTTATAGCATAAGCGGCCTAGACAGCAGACCCTACAGGGTAGTTTTGGTACAGATGGCACAGCTCTATATATACATTCCGAACGTAGATTATGACGAGGGGGATGAAAACGAGCCTACGCGCCACCTATCGGCGCTACACAGAGGCAAGAATGACGAATAGTTTAAACTGATGAGAGAGAGGTCAGTCTACTACTTTTAGTGCAGTACTTCAAATTTCTTATTTTTCAATTCCATCAGCTCGTAGAAGAACACACCTAAGTAGATCTCTAGTCGTGAATAAAAAATTTGCATGAGAATAGGCTCGGTCTCTTTACAAATTTGCCCGTAAGCTTCGCTTTCGCTAACCTCGGTCTCATCACACGCGACCTCGACTAAGCAAATCGAAATTCAATCATCAAATCCAATGATTCTTGTTTCTCCCAATCATTCGCTCGCTCATATACACTCATATACACACAAGTATAAGTGACGACGACGATCAGCTGTGCTCGCGCAATCTCGCTCGGACAGACATTCCGACGCCAACCGCGTCATGATTTCACTTCATCGGTGTCTCGGTGGAGACACGTGGATTCGCCGCGGCACCTGTTGCTCTCTCTCTCTCTCTCTCTCCCCTTCGCTGCTGTAGTATAGTATATAGACTCTTTGGCGAGAAATTGACTGTCGCCTTATCAACGATGTCATGCCGTGCGGGGATTGCGTCGCGTCGAGCCAGCTCTCGGCCGAGACGGAAAGATAGTAATATACGCATGTATAAACGCCTTTTTTAGCACGTTGACGTCTGCGCTTGCGTCCGTTGTCTGATTCGAGCGGCTGCGATGAGGTCAATGCAGAGAGAAAGTTTTTTTAATTATGATTGGAGGATTTGATCGAGTCTGATGATTGAGAGATTTTGAAGAGTTTTTATTGACGCAAGTTTTTTTTGCGATTTTTCGATATTGCATATTTTTGCGCTTCGCACGTAGTTATAGCATGAGCGACCGAAAAGCAGGCCAAAACAAGGCAGTTTTAGCATTGGTGGCCTACCACTATATCTAGACTTGGCGCGCATATTGTTATGAGAGAAATAAAAATGTGCCTGTGCGCCACTTATCCACAGACACGGAGAGTTTAGTGATAATCGATATAGAAAGTGTCAAACTTTGATATAACAAGTGGAATATGTAGTTAGCGATAACTTTTAATCACTAATTTTAAACTTTGATAAAATAAGAAAACAGTTCCAAAAATTCTGTAGATCTGTATTTAATATTATACTCTGAAAAAAAACATGGTAATCATTCGCTTTCTGATTCTGTTCGTTTTCGCACGCGTATGAAATTTTAATCTAAAAAAAAGTGAAAATTGAGAACATTACAGAATGCGTGTAGTATGTCTAAAGTTGCTATTATAACATCAAATTTTGATAAAATATAAAAATATTTTTACTATATTTTACGATTCTATAAGATATTCAATAATATCAAACTTTAATACAACACGTACCTTTATTAAAGTTTGTGACCATTAAATTTAATTGATTTAAACTTTAATATAAACTGAAAATGATATCTTTTATTTGCATAATTTATAATACACCGGCTATCCCTAATCACCCTATACCAATACAATTATCAAACCCAACATGAACAGCGTTATACAGCATCGCAAGCCGCAAGCTCTCCAAAATCCAGCGCTTCAGCGTCTCTGCAGTAGAATCTTTGGAGGGAGCCGAGCTCCGCTATTTGTAGCCCGCGCGCGCAGCGACTCGACTCCGCTTGGCAACGTCCGTCTGTTTTCTTTGGAACCCGACACGCTCTTTCTTTCTCTCTCTCTCTCTCTTGCCCCGTCGCTGCTCTTTTTCGCTCGCGTTTGCCCTCGACAAAGATCGCGCGCAGGTGGTCTGCGTGTATTGGCGCACGTGGCTCGCGCGCACAGTTGCATCGAGGAAACTCGCTGGAAAATTTCCTATACTTGCACGAGTTGTGCAATATTATCTTGTACAACTCGTTGCGCTGAGAGAAAGAGAGAGAAGACAAAGAGCATAAAGAGACATTCCTCGAAGGATAGGCTGGTTTTAATGTAAACAGCTTAAAACGCGCCGCCGTACGTCGCTATATGGTTGAGACTGTTTTGCTTTGCTTATACGCAGATCGAGACTAGGATAATTAGCATATGGAGCTTGTGTGGATAAACAGCGTAAGTAGCACTTGAACTGTATGTGTAGTGGGGAAATTGGAGGAGTGATAATATTTTCGTTCGAAATCTTTCAATCTGAAGTACAATTATCGAGTTTTTCATCGCTGAAGCTGTACACTATAAAACGTGTCTTTTCATTCGCACTCTTTTATAACGTCCAAATTTTAGCATCTATTTTTTGCCGTCGCAAATAAAAGAACTACTTAGAACACACCTCGCAGTCTACAACAGCCACAAGCGCAAACACAAAGAATCAATCCAAAGAGCACAGCTCTCTTTGTTTACCCGCAATATCTCCGAGTCGATCGTCCCCCTCTCTTTCTCTCAAAAAACCCAAAAGCGCAAAGTCCGCTAAACTTTCGCGAGAGGAGATACAACACAGAGAGAGAGAGAGAGAGAGAGAGAGAGAGAGAGAGAGAGAGAGAGAAAGTATACATCACAAAGCGAGCAAAAAGAACCGTAAGCGCGGCTCCGTCTCTTTTTCCCCCATTTGCGCGCTTTATTCGCGCGAGTCCAGACAGGCGCAGCGTATACAGGCTTCAAGAAAGAAGAAGAAGAAGAACCGGTTGTTTCGAAATCGCTTCTCTCTCTCTCGTCCCCCGCACACGGATTATAAAGAAGAAGGAGGAGGAGGTTGAGGAAAAGAAGAAACAGGCCCCGTCGCGCTTCTTGGCGCCCAGCCAAAATTTCGCCTCTGCGAAGAGAGAGAATAGGACGCATTTCCTCGAGGCGTCGCTTTGTGACATGCGCGCGTGTGCTCTTTTTTCACGAAGAGAAAGACGCTTTCATATATATACTTACGCGAGAGAAGCTTCCGATAAATCATAAAGACACTGCGAGAGGAGTGCGCAGTTACGATTTGCGATACTGCTGGCTTTTGCATTATGATACTGTTATTGTGTTCGAGGATTTTTATGGCTAATTTGCATGCGTTAAATTCCTACTTTATCGGCCGGCTGTCTGCTAATTAATAAACGGTTATTTTATGCATTATCGAGAGTGTATATGTGGCGGATCAAATCTATACATTCCTTTGTTCAGCACATCAGCTTAAACTCAGCGAATAAAGTAACGTTATATTATATACTGCGTCGAAAGAAAAAACGGTACACCCGCAAATTAATTAGACGGCAAAAGCAGCGTCAAATACCGCAACTCCTCTTACGGTACGAGCTACCGGTATATTCCTTACCGATTTCCATACGTTTGACGATCGACCGGCTTGCCATTGTCTCTCCTCGACCTTCTTTCTCTCTCTGTCTTTCGAAATCGGACATCATTCGCGTTCGTCCTCCCCCAAGTGCTTATCTCTCCGTCTCTGTCTCACGGGGCCTTATACGGCCGGGCATCAGTCAGGTGAAACGCGTTCGCGTGTTTTTCGCGAGAGAGCATTTCGGAGGGGCCTTGCGTAGGCGTGTGTGTGTGTGCCTTCGAGAAAGATCCTCTTTTTCTCTTTTGTCGAGTATATGTGACACGACGCTCTTGTTCGAGAAAGCTCCTTATTTCGCATTCGTATATATTTTTATTCGATTCTCGAATCGAGTATCGGTATTGCAGCTTTTACTTAGCTCACAAACGGGGAAACGGGGCCGATTTGTACTGGTGATGCAATCTTGAGTAATTGTGTCGCGGTTTATCGACACTGAATTGAGATGTATGGCTTCGTAAAATTAATTTTGTTGCAATATCGCTTTCAACTTTATGTGCAATATGATTTTAAAGCGTTTTTTTTTTTTAATTTATGATGAAAAAAATCTTGTGAAAATAAAAAAGCAGTCAACGAGCCTGAATCTCTCACGAGTGTCAAGGCAAGCCTCGGCTAAAACTTGCGTATAATACCACTGGGCAACCGACACTTGCTACGTGACACGAGTGCGTATACCATTGCTCCCTTTCCTTTTAGCGCTTTTCTTCATCCTATACTTGTATACTTTAGCTCTCTCGACTCGACCTCGATGGTCTTCGCGTGTGTTTTCCTCGTTCCTCGTACAGTTATGCAAAGGCTTTTCGGGTTACGAATTATTATGACAGAAAATGCTAATGTTGCTGCATGTGTGTCTCGAGGAAAGATACTTCTCCTGCACACGGAAACTTCGTATATGCAACAAACGGGTGGGGCTACGACGCTTGAAATATTGGTCGTGAGCTCGAGTTATACATTATTCTCAGAAAGCGATGCATTTCTGTATGTATTCACATTAGCTTGTAAAAACGAGGCTTTTAATAAACGTATATATATAACATAATGTAAAATAATTGCGCTCGTGTAATAAAGTCGCTTACGTTATTACGAAGTGACCCGATTATACTCGGCCAAGAAAACTGGTCTGCGGGCGTTTCAAGAGAAAAAAAAAATCGAAAAATCAACGCTCGTAAAAGGGCAACGCATTATCGGCCTATATAGCGACAAACAACTCACTCACACATACACACTGGAGCATTGAATTCATACGGCGGCACAGCTCGTGCCAGGTACCGGGTACACGCGCACCCGTATACGTTTAACGCCTCGGCACACAGTCGCGCTCTTTGTTTCCGCGCCGAGGGAGCTGAGGCTCGCGCGCACATGTGTTCGAGCGATAGAGAGAGAGAGAGAGAGAGAGAGAGAGAGAGAGAGAGAGAGAGAGTAAAGCGATGTGTGCGTGCATTAGCCGACGTGCAAACTACGCAGCGAATTAATCTCGCGACGGCGAAGGCTGTGGGGAGCGGCGAGGAGGAAAAAGGAGATAAGAGGAGAGATTTTTTTTTTTTTTAGAGTGGAGGAGTAACTTTATCTATGTATGTTGGAGGGATTTTGCTTTTGAAGATTCGATGGGTTGTTGAGATTTTTCGTGGATTATAATAAAGCGTTTGTTGCGTGTGCGGAGGATGTTTCGAGTTACGCGAAGGTTAGCTTCAATGAAAGAAGATTCTGTAGAAGTTATCTTCGGTTGAGGCTGATGGTCTGGCTAGATTAGGACATGAAACCTTGTGGAGATGCACTGATGGAAGCTTTTAAAGCGACGTATGACTTGAAGATTGAAAATGTGACCGGATCTTCAATTTTTATTAACTAATTTGTTTGTGAGATTAAAAAATATTGATTTAGGTTTAGCTGATTTTTTAGAGTCATAGATCAACTGACGAAAATTCTATGTACTTATCAGCTGCAGTCTTATTTCGTTGAACATTGTACTTATTTTTGTAAAACGTAACATAACAGTCATAAAAAGCGTAGCGAACGAGGTGGCGTCGAAACAACATGTTATTTGACTGTGGACAAAACTTTCCGAAGAAGTAAAAGTATAGCCTATGCAAAAACATACTGTAGTTTTTAGCGAGGTTTTTAATAAAATAAATAAAATAAATTATAGGGTAAGGATTTAGTTTTTCGAAGTCATTGTCAATGCTGCAGATAAAAAGGTTTCTCTTATTCTTCTTATTTTTACATAGTTATTAATCTTAAAATACCGAATTTTTTGTTATCCTATTCTACTCTAAAAAAATACAAGCAAAAATTGAGAAAGTGATTGGAAATTACTCATGCACCAAACATTTTTATTTTAAAAACACTGCTGCGAGTCTAACCTAAACTTAAAGTAGTTTTGGACTAGCCCTTTGGTCACCGTCTAAATTCTATGTGTCTCTGGCAGATAAAAATAGGTGGCGCACCGGCACTTTTCCCATTTCTCTCCTATTTCCATGCGCTCCGTGTCTAGATATAGCGACGGTGTACTTATACTATAATATACGATCATAAAAAGCTATAATATATGATCATAAAAAGCTGTGTAGTTTAAAATAAAATTTAAAAACTAAAATTGTCAAGTTTCCTAATTCTAACTAGCGCTATACCTAATGACACTAATTTCAAGCGAGCACTTAGTTCTCGTACAGAGAGGAAACTTGAAGAATGATTGAATTGTTTGCTTATGAATTTAGTCAATTTACAGTTCTTCACAGTAAAATACTCAACATTATCTGGTAAGCAGAAACACGCTTTGACACGTTCCAGCTTAAATTTCATTACAAGTGGAAGGAATGTTTAAAAAAAAATCCGCTGAATAGAAAGAATGCAAGGTTCTAAAACTCAACTCACAGATGGCTTATGCTAAACACATCAGCGTGCGAGGCTTCAAACGACCATGTGGTTTTATTCTCCTCTTCACACCATGAGATAAATCATGTGTGTTTCGTACTAAAGTGCTTCGCTATACGTCTGGGTGGTGTGTAGAAATCGGGACCGAAATAGCTCGCGCACATAAAGAGCTCAATTTAACATGTTCACATGGGCATTACTTTTAAAATATGAATTTACGCTGTTTTCATCGCGATTAATATGAAATGCTAAATGAAACGAAATTCTTTTGACTCTAAATCGTGATGAAAAAAATTTAACGAATGCATTCGGAGTAGATATAATAGAAGAAATAAAATTTGAAAACTGACGGAGATATATAGCGGAAGCAGCGATGTATGCGTGTCTACGTCTGCGAAATAGTAAATGAAGTAGAGTGAGCGAATGCTGGAAAGAAAAGGAACGGATGGCGTAGGTGTGAGGCTGGAGCAGAGAAAGGGAAGTCTGATGAAAAAATTGTTAGGCGTACGAAATCTAGTAGTCTTCTGTGAGAAGGTCGTGTACAATAGGAGGCTGCGTTGATCGATCTTCAATTTTTGAAAAAACGACGCTCGATCGAAATTAAAAATTTACTCTTTTCACAGCGACTTATTCAAAATTTTAAACTCAGCTGTATAAAAGCCTGAACGGCGACCCGTAACAAAAAAAAATTAACAGCCACTGCGGAGTGAAGCATAAAGTACGAAAATCCAAAAAGGAGAGACAGCCAACACTTAGCCAAAAGACTCGGAGAAAGGGGCAAAGAAAAGAAGTCGAAGCCATGGTAAGCCCAGGCGAAAACGAGTCCAAAAAAAAATCGAAGTCGTAAGCAAGTAAGAAAGAACGAAAGTGGGCATACGGAGGGAGAGCAAAACGAGAACCTCGTCCCAGCAGCACGTGGCTTTATTCCTAGGTCAATTGCACGAAACTCTCGAGAGCCTCCTCGACACGCAGAGCTTCGCGTGCGCCTACACACACGCATATAATACGAACAAGAAGGAGGAGGAGGAGAAAAAGGAAAAAGAGACAGAGAGGACAAACAAAAAGGCTGCGGGAGCGAAGTATATATGTATATATAGCAGCCACTTGGTAATTCCCAGTGTCGGGTATGGAGGGGCGGACGGAGAAACGTCGAATTCCGCGATTGCCCAGAGCGACGAAAACATCGGGGAAAGGAGAGAGGAGGAGAAGATTCTTCGCGCCGGGAATTCCAGGCCGCCGCCACCGCTGCCGCCGCCGCCGTTGAGCTAACTGGGCCAGGGACCCTAAAGATGCCCGTTACGCTCTCATGCCCAGCGATTTTTTTTCCTCGTTGTTTTGATGATGGGCGGATTTTTCGGATGGGAAAAATCATGTGGTGGTGACCAGAGAGTTGTTGTTGCGTTGTATCGACAACAAAAAGGACGGTGAAGATTTCGATCAGTTATATCATCAATTTAAAGCAGCCTTATCGGCCACAACATCCAACAGAACTTTTAACCCACCTCCCTCCGAGCTTTCCAGCTAGTGATTGAATTTAATGTTCTTTCCAAAATCATCGTATAACCTATGTGAATTCTTAAAAATACTATCAATAAATTTCAAACTTCGAATAATTACAGTTTTATAATAATAAGGCCGATATCAATACGTTTGTGTTGAAATCTATAACTCTCTCCACTCTGTCCACATCTTCGGAAGTGTTTTGATATATTTTTAGTCAAAAAATAGTGTTTTTGAGAAACTTTCGTATGCATGTGTATGTATTTTGATATTGAAGCAATACATAAGGCTGGAGGAAGCTACGAGCCAAAGAATTGGCAGCGGTTTTTCGACATATAAGTATTTCATTGCGCTGAATCATCAAGACTGTACGAAAAACCGCTGCCAATTCATTGGCACGTAGCTTCCTCCAATGAAATTTGTTGTTCCAATAAATAAAATATTGTTTTTAAATACAGTATGTGAATGCTATTTTAAATATTTCCAAATTTAATTATTTTGCTGTAGAAGCACTAGGCACCCCTATAAGAAGAAGCCAAATTTTTGAGAAAAATCGAGTTTACATTTCAGCTCTTTACTTGAGAACTGATTAACAAAATCGTTTAAAATTTTAACAGCAGATATCATCGTTTATGGTGAATCACCAAATACAATTTTGAAGCATTTGACTAAATTGTTTTAGAGATATAAGAAATCAAAAAATTTTCAAAAAAAAATTCAAACCTTGATATCTTAAGAACCATAGGGGTTTCAAAGCTGCGCAACAAACTTAGCCAAAATACATAAAATATCTACCTTTTCCTAAAATATCAAGTGCAATAAGGCCTTTTTACGCCCGTAATCGTGGCTCAAAAAAACTTTTTTTTTTCAGTTTTCGATTTATTACTAGAAAAATAAGTGGTCAAATCACTTGAAATTTTAATGGAATTTTAATGTTCGACACGTAATCTATTAACATGATTTTTTTCGTGAGGTTATGATGTTTAGTTTCAAAAATATGAATTTAAAAAAAAATCATCTTTTTGATGTTATCTGCCGAACGAAGCGGTCGATCCCGAGGACCAAACGGGGAAAAGTAGATAATTTTATTATCTTTCAAATAAATTTTAGCTGAATCGTTCGTAACAATGGAATTATTGAAAAAAATGCAAAATAGTGTTTTTCAAAAATCAAAAAATGGACATAAAAAGAAAAATAGTTGAGAAAATAAAAAAAAATGCTTTTCCCGAATTCAGAATCCAAAAATAGATATGCATGTCAAATTTGATTGATATTGGCGGAGTAGTTTCAGAAATATCACGGCACACACACACACACACACACACACACACACATCCATACGGACATTTTATAAAAACACGTAATTCGAACTTCAAACATCTCAAAACATGTTTCTATGAAGTTTTAGCGAAACTGAAAAATTTACTATTACAAAGCTTCCTCCAGGAGCAAAAATAGATGTATATAAGAAAAAAATCTCCGCAAGATAAAAGTATTAAACTGAAAAAATGTTGAAGTTAGTAATATTCTGTGCTTTTGCGATTATCATTTTTGAAATAACGGCAGCGGTAAGCCATCGTTCAAAACTATTAAAATAATTCTAATTTTATTTTTTATTTCCGCAAATTACGAATTCAAAGTAAGTTTCCTTGTGTTTGTTATAAACATGTTAATTATGTTCAACTAATAAATTTATTTACATGAGCATGTTATCAACTATATTGCAGGAACAAATGAGAAGTTACGGCATCGCAGCTATGAAGAGCATGTTTGAAAATAAAACAAAAGAGGTTTTTATTAACTTATTTACGTCTTTTTAACCACATATAAAGTTCAATACATTGATATTAAATTAATATATTTTTGTTGTAGGAGAATCTTACTTGCGAGAATTACCTAAGTTACTGCACTAAAGATAAGTCCTCTGATTATAAAGAGTCGTATTTTAAAATGTTGTGTGAGGTATTGTCATTTCTTTAGACTAAAGTAGCATCAGCGTAAATTGCATGGTTTTAATTATATTTTCTAATTAATTTTTAGGTCGGCATCAAGGGATATTTGTGTGACAATGCAAAGGATGGCGAGGCTTTCGCACAGTTATATGACAAAGTTACGGGTTACGTAAACGATAATCTTCTACGTATACCGCAAAAAGACACGGACCGTTCAGTCCTTCAACCACCAACAGCATTAACCAAATAATTAATAGTTGATGTCTTACGCTACTGTAAAATTATTAGATTGTAAAAACATGGAATAGAAGGTGGAATTTTTTAAATTTTTCTTGATTTTCTTTGTAAAGCTTCTAAGATGAAGCATATTCCAAAATTTTATGTAACACTCCAATTTGAAATCGATTGAGTTTAAGTTCATCATAATGTGAATAAAGAATGATAACTTACGCAGAAACATCAATGTGTCTGAATTTTATTTTATTTCTAAAATTAATTAATGAAGGTACGTATAGTATAATGTATTGTCCTCTGATTGCTGTTCGTTTAACCAATTAACAACGAATATATAAGCCTCTATATTCATTGCACTTAATATCTGCGTATGGTTTGAATTCCTAGAAAATATGATAACAAGGGCTGTATTTTGTTATATTGTCGCGGGAATCTCGGCATTTTTAAATAGAAAAATTGAAGCTTGCTATGTGTCTAAATTAAACTTTATTTGTACATACTCAATCATGGACCGCTAGAGCGATATCAATTATTAGAACAAAGCAGTTTTGGACTGGCTCTTTCGTCACTGCCTGAACTCTTCGTGTCTACGGCAGGTAAAAATAGGTGGCGCAGCGGCACTTTTCCATTTCCCTCATAACAATATGCGCGCCCAGTCTAGATATAGCGGTGTGGTGTCACTAATGCTAAAACTGCCTTGTTTGGCCTGCTTCTTCGCCCGTTGATGCTATAACTGCGCGCGAAGCTCGAGAATCACAACCTGATGGACACGGGTCGGAACTGTTTGTGAATTTGTGAATCCGAATTAGTGATCACAGAGCAGTGAAATCCAGAACTAACCAATGGGCTATATAGTGATACTTGATTTTGTAATTCCAATCTTAAGCGAATTTTCTGGATGGCAAAATTTAAGATGTTGTCAGGAACGTAGTATAAATCATATCATAAACGAGTTTGCCTGTTATGAGCGTGACAAATAAACTATTTCATTAAATCATGCCTTGAAAAAAAAAATAGGTATATAAACATGTGTTTACAATTGCAGAAGTAAACGTAGTAAAACTTCTGAAAAAGAAAACAACATTGAATAAAAAATGCTAAAGCTGGAAATTTTCTGTGTTTTCGGATTTTTCATTTTGATTGTAACGGCAATAGTTAGTAATTCAATTTAAAGCTTTTAATAACTTTTGAACATAATTTTTCATTTCTTTATGATTTTAAATTGTTAATCTATACAGGAATACCCTGTAAAAACATCTTCCGGCAACTATGTAGTCAGCGTAATATACATTTTTGTGGTTTTGATAAACATTATATAATTTAGCTAAACTCAATAACTAATTTACACAAACTTGTTTTCATCGCTTTTAGGAAAAAATCAGAGCCTCTAGCTGGTATCGCAGCTACGCTTATTTGAAGTTAAAATAAAAGAGGTTTTTATTATAACTGCATTTTATCTTTTTGAGCCACTTTCAGACTTCAATTTCATTAATCAATTGCTACATTATTTCTCGTTACAGAATCATCTTACTTGTCAGAATTACTTAGATTACTGCACTCAAGATAAGTTGCCTTATTACGAAACATCGTTTTTCCCAGTTTTGTGCGAGGTACCATTATTTGACTATATAAATTATTTAAATAACAGCAGCACATTTGCATAATTTTTACTATATGTTTCTAAATCGATTTTTAAATCGGCATCAAAGGGTTACTTGTTTGACAACGCAGTTGTCCTCCAGCCACTATACTACACAACTACCTCCCACCAAGACTCCATTCGACTACGATTAATAATCAATTAATTTCTGCAATCTCACTGTCGCGGACCATTCAATAAATTGCACAAACATAAAAAAATAATTCACCCCGCATTTTGTTCTCTTTAAAAACCAACGTCCGACCATTGAAATACCTCCCCAAGCAGTAAAAACTCCGAAAGGGTGATAACTTCACAAGTCCCTCTCTTTCGCGCGGCCGAAGGTCCACAGAGCGAACAAGCGAGAGATAAAAAAGAAGCCAGCACATACAGAATGAAGACGCGCTCTCACAACGGGGGCCAAAAAGCCTTTTCGAACGAGGAAGTAGTTTCGCATATCCAAGCTCGCTGCGATGGTCCCTCTATACTCTTCCTTTCTCTTTGCGGTCGCTCCTTTTTTTCATCCTGCATTCCTTGCGTTCCGGCTTCGCCTAACCGGAGGGCGAATCCACACACACACACACACACACACACACACCCACACACACCCACACACACACACACACACACACACACACACACATATATATATATATACGTTCATGGAGAGCAAGGGTCTAGGTGACCTTGCGGCAACTCGGCTTCTCGAGGAGTGATCTTTATGTAACGTCGCCGCCACGGCTATGCGAGATAGAGAGAAAGAGAAAAATCAATTCCACTGCGAAATGAGGAGGAGAAGCTTAACCGTTTCTTGAGTCTGCCCGTCTTTCTTGTGAAACCTTCGGCTCTGTACTGATGCGGAGGATTGAAAATCGTGCTGTGTGCCAAGGTTCTTTAGTAGATTTGCTCTACGTATTTTATATATACTATACTTGTATTTTTATGCAATGTATATGCGAAGAAAGGAATTTTTCATCCGGCGGGAAATTCAAACGCGTCTGAGCGGGAAAACCTTATCGCTATATTTTCAAAAAAAAACCGCTCGAATAATCAATCAAAGCGCACACATCCACGCGCATCGATAAAGCCAACAAAAGCCGATATCAGCCGCTGTATAACGAGGGGCGTTCTTAAACTCTCTCTCTCTCTCTCTCTCTCTCACTCGTGCTCGCGAGCTTGGCCTAGTGCAACGCGCGCACACATCGACAGGCGACTATTTTCCTTATCTTTTTTAAATAAAGCCGCTATAGTCGTTCCTTCGGCTAATAATCTTACTCAGCGAAAGAGCCTAAACAAAGCCGCTTGCTTGCTTGCTTGTATGGGATCGAGCTCTTTCTTGTGTTTGCAAGGCGCAGCGACGGAGAGTCGCGCCTTATCTAACGTAAACTTTGGCTCTCTTTGTCGCGACAAGCCGCGCGAGCTTTAGATGTATATAGCTATAACGCGAGATATTGCAAAACGTGTTTCCTAAAACGGCTCTCAACTCTTTCCGCTTGGGATTGAGTGTGTACAGAGAACGACTTCAGGGACGCCCGCAGCTGTGCTCCATTTTTGTCGAGGTTCGCTATATACTCGGGCTTTGCATTGTTCGATTTGGACTGATTATATTTTATATGCTTTTTTGTTCTGAGGCTGTCTTTTTTATCTTCGTTATGTGGGTGTGGGTTTTATTGAGAGCTTTGTTGGAGATTTGTGACGTTGTGGCATCCTTTTAGTGGACTTTTTACTGCTCGGTAGGTATTTCATTATGGATAGAGAAGAAATTGGACATCAGCTTTGAATTTATGGAAACTTGATGGATTAATTTAATATTCAGGGGAGATGCGACCAGAGCCGTTTATTTCTTATTGCGTGGATAAAAATGCACATTTCTATCTTGCTCACAGCGCAATAATCAAGCTTCTAAACTGTACATACCTTTTTGGCAATATAACAACGGTACATGTTTGGAAATCTTCCTTTTGTATTCTCAAACGACAAACGTTGCCACGACCTCGTCGAATGTTATCATGTAAATAGCCCTTCAATCCTACCGACAATAGATTGGAAATATATCGTTAAGAATGTTCGTCAATACAGCAAACAGAAATATAAAAATTTAATAACTTGCAAAATAGCTGTTTTATTCCTATTACACGAAGTTTCGTAAGAATTTTGTTATCGTAGTTTCTAGAACTGCGTCAGTCAGTTTTTAAAAAATAATAGTGGAATATGTCGAAGTTAAAAATGTTCCTTATGGTAGGATTCGTTGTCCTCTTAGGCGTTTTAGTACAAGCATGTATACCTTCCATGCAAAAAATATGTACGAAATAAAAGACAGCAACACAAACACAGTCCTGCAGTTTCATATTGTCGATTTACATCACTTATTTAAAATGAAAAATAAATATTTGTTCCTTAAACAATACCTTATCAAGAAGATTGTCTCGACATCTTCCTGTACTTATTTAGTTTTTTAAGTTTGGATTCTAAGTTTCTTTTTTATGTACCATCCCTATGTACAGACAACTACGTTTGTCTCTATAGGATGTCGTTTTATAAGACATATGTATATGGTCTAAATAAATTACTAAATTACTAAAATTATACATGTACAGTAAGCTGTACATGTATAATATCTACAGAAGAAAATTACACTTACCAAATAAATACAATCAAATATTTGTCAACAATCTCCCTTTTACCTACAAGCAATAAAATTCCTAAACATCAATACAACCACATTATACTGAAGAATTACAATAAACAAAATTTACATCAGCAAATAGTCGCTATCGTGTCTAATAAAAATTATCGCGTCAGTATAAAAATTGTTGCCAATTCATTATTAATTTTGTTCTCCTTAATGCGTATTCATTGAATTATTTTATGTACTCTATACATAAAAAAACACATAAACAGTAAATTTTCAAAATTTGAAAATCACTGTAAAAAAGTCACGGCAAAATGAAAAATAGATTTTTTTATTATATATAATACCTAATATGAAATACATCATGATAAAACGTTGATTGTGACGTATAAGCCGCGGAATTCCATTTTCACCTGTGAATTGCGTCCTGCATTTCTTTATTAACATTAAAATTTTTATCTAGCTAAGATGTATAATTGAAATAAGAATGACGAATTCTTGAAAGAATTTTTCCTTTGTACTATATAGTAAACAGAAGTATAAAAATCAAATATCCTGCATAATAGTTGTTTTATTTTTATTAGATGTATGGCTGGTGCACCTCGCGCAGTATTAATTAAACATACGTGCCTGTACCATAGTTTCTAGAACAGTCAGTGAGTTTTAGAACAGAATTCTAGAAATATGTCGAAGTTGAATGTTTTTCTTATAGTGGGATTCGTTGTTCTCTTAGGTGTCTCGATTAAGGTACGACAATATCTTTCTGCATTCTAGAGCAATATTACAATAAATTATTCTGTTTTATGCTGTATAACAACTTTACTTTATTTCATTTTTTGTCAGGCTCAAAATCCAGATCTTCACGATGTAAGTAAATATTTTCTGTTCAAAAAGTGGGTCATAGTAAACTAACAAAAAAACTCCATTCTTTTTACCATATCCAGACGTAATATTAAATTTTTAATAAAATTTATTTTGGCTTCAAATCATCCAATATTATATATATAGAGCTCTAGAAAAACTAGTTGAGGAGGTATTATACACCAGCTTTCTAAGCTTTTTTAGTCATTGTGAATTCGTATTGTATACTAAATTAATTTTTCTAGAATAATCTCGACAGCCAAAACTATAAAAAATTTTGTGAAGAAAAATTTAAGGGTCAAGCCGACTGTTTCATAATATATATTTATTTTTTCCATGATTTACAAAATTTCAAATGACTTGCATGATTTTTTTTATTTTACAGCCATTATTGCATCATCACTTATGTACACTCGGCGGTAAGTTATTCTGTTAGAACGTTTTGAACCAAATGGCAACGTCGCATGGTTTTTGACGGTACCGGCCCATATAACCTCTACAAATCTAAAATCGTCAGAACCGTCAAAAACCGTCAAAACCCGTCAAAAATTGGGCGACGTTGTCATTTGGTTCAAAACGTTCTTACAGAATACCTTACCGCCGAGTGTACCTATGAGTAGGTTCGTGATTGTGCTGAAAACGAGGCTGAAAACTAATCAGTTATAAGCGATTCGAAATAAATTAAATAAAGTAAAATTAAAGTAAAATATTTATGTTTCCGATTGTTCAAATTGCAAAATAAATCTTCCATTATTTTCAACCGAATAATATAAACAAGAAACAGTTTTGGATTGGCCTTATCTCCACCACTCCTCGGCTCTCTAGTTAGTACCTATATAACGAAGATAGGTGGCACATAACCATTTTCTTGTTTTCCTCATCACAATATGTGCGCAGAATGTATTATAAAGCCGGGGTGCGCCAGCTATTTCAAAACTGCCTTGTTGGGCCTGCTACTTGGACCGCTCATGCTCTTACCAGGTGGTACTTCCCGATTGTATAAGTACTATAAGAAATACACATACGAAATGCGCCCTGCATTTCTTTTATAATATTAAAATATGGTCTAGACGTATAATATAAAAATGACAATGCTGAACTCTTAATAGAATTTTTTTTCGTAATATAGTAAAAAGAAGTATAAAAATTTAATAGCTTGCAAAATATAGCTGTTTTATTATTATTATATGCATGACTGACCCATTTCGCGCAGTATTAATTTCCTTGTACGTCAAATTCGACTCCTTGCGAGCAAATTCACAAGAACTGTTTCATTGCAGTCTGTAGAACAGTCAGTCAGTTTTGGAAAAGTATTCGTGCAATATGTTGAAGTTGAAAGTTTTTCTTGCGGTAGGATTCGTTGTCCTCTTAGGCGTCTCGGTGAAGGTATGACATTTCCTGCATTCTAGAGCAATATTATACAATTAATTAGTTTCTGACATCTTATAACCACTTTACGGTATTTTGTTTTTTTGTCAGGCACAAGATGAAGACGATGACAATGACGATGCTATTCCCGTACGTATTTATAAAATTTTATCATGAAATTAATTTTTTACTGTACAATATTTTTTAGACTACCATCATTGAAGGTTTCAAACATACTATAGAAGAACAAGTGCAGCAGGTATACACTAGTTTTTATAAAAGTCTTATTATTTTTGTAATTACGTACTGCAAATTCAATATTTCGTTCTAGAATAATCTGAGTTGCGAAAATCATGCTCAATACTGCAAAAAGCAAGATAAAGGCGAAGCCGTCTGTCTGGTAATATATTTTAATATTCCTAACGAAGAACATAAAATTGTAAAAGATTCGCGTAATTTTTGGTTTACTTTTCAGTTAATTATGAAAAGTTTCCTGTGCGATAAAAAAACATCGGATGAGCAAATCAGGACCATGATTGAAGAAGTGTACGCAAAATCGAAACGGGAATATGACCAGCAACAGGAACGCGGTTCAGCAGCTTAATAATATCGTCGATTCAAATTAAAAACTAAATATTTTCTCCTATACGATATTAGAAATAAAGAACTACCAAATAAATGCAATTCAATACACCCCAACGATCTCCTCTCCACCTATAAAGCAATAAAATTTCTCATCGCGCATACCGCACAGAGAACAATAAACAAAACTTGCATCAGCAAATAGCCGATATATCGTAGTGCTCCATAAAAACTCTCCAACATCAGTAAAAAAAGTCCTATATCCTATCCCATAAAAAGTTGAAAAAGTTTCATACCCGTCGCACTATACGCATAACTCGCTGTGTTCTCTCTCTCTCTCTCTCTCTCTCTCTCTCTCTCTCTCTCTCTCACCCCCGCAGCTATTCGCATACATAGCCACGTCTAACAAAGTCATTTTCAAGGATATAAAGCCACAACGACGACTCGACCCTCGGCTGTATACGACGCCGTCGACGACGACGACCCTTTTCCGCGTCGCTGAGAGAAATCGCGCAGCCCCCATTTTCCAGGCCGCCGCTTCGCATACCAGATATATATATGCGAGTAGTATAAGACAGAGGGCTGCTCTGTACGCGCTCTCCCTAACGAGTTCCAACTTGCAGGCACTTGCTCCTTTCTGCTCGACAAATCGTCGCGATCGGATGGAAACTCGAATTATCATCTGCAATTATAATTTTATTTCTCTCTAGCTCGATTCGTTTTATTTATTGCGTCCGAGAGCTGAAGAAATTTCTTCGATAATCCGTTTTATTCAGCCAAAGTGACCAAATATTTACAGGTGAAATAACACAAAGGCTGCACCCGCGCTTTCTAATTCTAATTGCGATCTACGCATAAATATAATCCTCGTGTGTGTGTATCGTCTATAAATCCTCCCGTGAGCTTCATACACTCGGCTCGTAAATCAAAGGAACAATAAAAAAAAACGAAACGGTCCCTTAAGGGGGTGCGGTCAGGTGCAGTCTCTCGCGTACACACGTGGAATGTAAGCAGGTCGTCGTCGTCGTAGTCGTCGCGCGCGGTTCTATAGAGAATATTATTAGCATAAGGAAATTGGGATGGACCTGTATTATGCACCGAAAAGTCTCATTTGCATACGAATAAGCGCCTTTTTTCCTGCATATACAGACTGTCGCCCCCTATGCGAGTATAACAAGTGAGAATAGATGCGCTAGATCCTGTCAGATTGTCGTCGCAGAAGGCTAGACCGTAGATGACAGAAGGATCCGATGCGAGAGAAGAAGAGGGAAATAAGGGACTGAGAAAGGAATTATCCGATCCGAGACGCGACGGCTTGGAAAATAGACGAGTTTTAGTTTAACGAAGATTTTACTGGTGTGTTACAGGGGTGTCTGCATCAGCCAAAGGGTATATCTAATACACATTCGTTCTCGCGCCTCTGGTGGTCTTTGATGATGTCGGCTAGACTGAATACAAAGTGGACGATTTTCCAAACTAGATTTTTCCTCGTGTATACAGAGAAGCGTGGAAAATCTAGGTTAACATCGTAAAAATCGACGAACGCAATCGGTAAGCATACCCCTAGGGGGGTCAATGTCACTTAAATTATATCCGCAGAGAAGTGAAAGTACACACGCGCTATTTTCTCACCGAAACTCCATGCAAATCCCGCACATTTCATTATCTCGCTCGAGTTTAATATATACACGCGTATATATATATATATATATATATATATATATATATATATACGGGGCTCCTTTGTTGCAGGCATTCCTGCGATGCGGCACGTAATACTGAAGCTGCGTGGATACTTTAATGACTATAGAAACACGTGTGTGTGTGTATGAATGTCCTCATTCATACGGTGTAGTTTTCAACATTTTTCTTTTAATTTTTAACGTATAATATATACATACAGCTCGCGTACTATGTATATAACTAATGCGAAAGCGCTGTTCGACTGCATTTCTATGTATGTATGCGCGAGTGCATTCACGCGCAGAGGTAAAAAAAATCACGGGAGTGATATATCGGCCGCCCGCACCTGAAAATATAAATGATCTTTGCTGTGATGCAGTCGCGAGACAGTTATATACCGAGTGCGATTATTCATTACACACATACGGCACGTGCGTACATGACTTAGGAATTGTCAGATGTATTACAATGGAGATTATTTAAACTGATGCTGATAGCAAATTGTTACGAGCATTTTTTGTACCCAGAGTATAATTCATTATAAGAAATCGTACACGTTTCATTTTAATTCAAAAACTTTCTCCGAGATATCATCACAACGAGAGCTTTTCCTCAAAGCACAAGCTGCGTGTACGTCTCTCGTTTTTAGAGTCGCGAGTAGTATAGCGCGTCGAGTTTATCTGCATCGCAAAGAGCGAACCGCCGCCGTGGCAACTGGCCTACATTATCCCACGCCTCGTCATCCATTAAGTTCAAAAGCGACTGCGCTCTCTTGGCGCGCGAATTTCCGCCGGCTTTATACTATATGCTCTTTTTCCCCGAAGAGCTTCGCGCTTTATTTACACGAGGAAAAGATGCGTACGTGGGTGTGGCTGTGAATATAATACTTTCTTAAATACGTAGATTTTTATACATGTGATATCTACGTGCAAATCGATTAGGGACACTATATAAGCAAGTTGTAATTTTGCTTCCTCCTAGAGGAAGCTTTGTAATAGTAAAATTTTCGGTTTCGCTAAAACTTTATAGAAACATGTTTTGTGATGTTAGAAGTTCGAATTACGTGATTTTAGGAATTGTCTGTATGGATATGTGTGTGTGTGTGTGTGTGGATGTATACCGTCATATTTCTGGAACTACTTCGTCAATATTAATCAAATTTAACATGCATATCTATTTTTGGATTCTGAACATTTTTTAAAAATTTTTTTCATTATTTTTTTTATGGCGATTTTTGATTAAAAAAAATTTTTTTTTTGCGTTTTTTTCAATCATCCCGTTGTTACAAACAATTCAGCTAAAATGCATTTTAAAGATAATAAAATTACCTACTTTTCCCCGTTTGGTCCTCGGGATCGACCGCTCCGTTCAGCAGATAAAATAAAAAAGGTGATTTTTTTTTTAAATTCATATCTCTGAAACTAAACATCATAACCTGACGATAAAAATCATGTTGATGGGACACATGTCAAACTATATTTCATTAAAATTTCAAGTGATTTGACTACTTATTTTTTCAGTAATAAATCGAAAACTGAAAAAAATGAGTTTTTTTGTGCCTCGATTACTGGCGTAAAAAAGCCTAATTGCACTTGAGATTTTGGGAAAAGGTAGATAATTTATGTGTCTTGGTTAAGTTCATTGTGCAGCTTTTAAACCCCTATGGTTCTCAAGATATCAAGGTTTGAATTTTTTTTTGAAAATTTTTTGATTTCTTATATCTTTCAAACAATGTAGTCAAATGCCTCAAAATTTTATGTGGTAATTCATCATAAACAAAGCTATCCGCTGTTAAAATTTTAAACGATTTTGTTGAGCAGTTCTCAAATAAAGAGCTGAAATGTAAAAACCGATTTTTTCAAAAATTTGGCTTCTTCTTATAGGGGTGTCTAGTGCTTCTACAGCAAAATAATTAAATTTGGAAATATTTAAAAAAGCATTCACAATATACTGTATTTTAAAACAATATTTTATTTATTGGAACAATAAATTTAATTGGAGGAAGCTACGTGCCAATGAATTGGCAGCGGTTTTTACTTTGGAATTATTCAAATGGCTTTGGTCGCGTCGCGAGGCTACTGAAAAAAACATGAAGTCGTTATACCGCTGAAAAATTACATGCTGGGGAACTTTACGGATTCGGATGTGTGGCTCGTTCCGCGTATTACGAAAATCCATTATTTCAAAGGCTCTTTTTACGTAACTCGAAGACGCGTGTGAGCAACTTTTACAAATTGATTATTGTCAACCACTCGTTTCACCTCATTAAACAGTATATATGCCGTTTCCTGCAAACGATCAAAAAATCCACTTTACATAAGAAAACAAGTATATATACATAGCCGATCGAATATCGTTATATTCGGCATAACGATTTCCCGCGAGTCTTTGTGTATAACACGGCCTTCCTTCGAAATACGTGTATATACGTTTCGTATAAAAGAAGTGCTTTGTGTTCAGGATAAATAACGAGCCGAGCGGCGGGTACAACGCTCTTTAGGCTAAGCACGTGCGCGCGGAGTCAAAGACGTTCCGATATACGTATAGTATACGCAACTTTGTTCCGTTATCGCGTGATATTTCTATATATGTGTGTGTGTATGTGTGGTATTTCCGCGAATTTTGCGAAATACATCGACTTTGTTCACGCCGATAAATTGGATGCATATAGTAGCATTTCTTTGAGATAATTGCGGCTTCGTGGTTGATTTGATTGTTGGCCTCGATTTTTCATTTTTATATACTTAAGTCGTTTGATTTTCTGGTATAGGTAATTAGCCAGATTTTGAACAGAATTTCTGGGCAAATTTTTGAAAATAAAAGTGTTTTCAGAAGCTTAGAGTATAGATGTACCCAGAATTATCAGATAAACTGGCGAAAATCTGAACTTTCAAACGAAAAAAAAAAACCAAAGTAAAAAATTAGCATGTAACCGCAAAGATGGCAAAAGTATGCCTTTTAAAAATAGAAGCTACTCGCGCAGTTAGACAAGTACAAATTACCTTTATCGAGTGTGTCTCGCACTCGTCCTCGTACATTTTTCCCATCTACGGGGACGAGAATACCGCGACCTTCTATATATTCGATTTAGCGAAAAAATCGTGGAGGTTAGACTCCGGAATCCGGCGACGATTATTTTTTTTTTTTTCCCTCGTAGTGGAGGCAAGCCAACTTTCTTGGAGGATTGATCGATTCGAATGCGTATTTTAGATCGATAGATTCGGACGTCATAGAGTATAGAGATGTGGTCTTTTACGCAAGATACGATGCGCGAGAGTGGCATTGACAGCGAGGTTTTTCGTCTGGAATATAATGTATGATAATTAATTGATTGTTATTTATTGTGAAGGCAGGTGAGGAGATTTCGTAAATTTAATTTCGGTGATGTTTATTAAAGTTTTCCTGTAGTTTTTATGTTATCGATCAATGTAAAATCTACTTGTAAACACAAAAGCGTGTGGACTATAAAACGTCCAAGGAGCAGTTTGATTTACACTGACAATAAACTTTTTTTTCGAAGAACGCGTATAGGCGCCTCGTAAAATTGCTCTTTTTCGCAATAACGAATTTCAAGTGTAAACGAAAAATTCTATCCGAAAAATACGCGGCCTGCTTCAGAGTATCAATGAAATATCCAATAATAAGAACCATTCGAAAAAGCCATAAAGCATATCACACTCGAATCGACGCTCTGCCTTATATAAGTTGCTCCTTCTTCCTTTCAAACGCTATAGCTTAAATTTTTTTCTCAAACTCTTGTCGCATTAGCGCTAACAATAAAAAACAAAAATTCTCTTACGCAAGCAAACAAAAAATCGAGTTTTTAATACACGTTACGCCCTAATCCTCAGCGGAGCCGCATCATCGAGTAAAAAAGGGGGCGACGGATCGTAGGGTGCGCCGAATAAGCGCTCTTTAAGGGCTTTTCAAATAAATTAGCCCTTCCGCGGTGATAAGATGTTTTCGTTTTTTTTTTCGTCGAGCCTCTCTCTCTCGCGTCGCGAGCAAATATTGGTTCTTCCAAGTGTTTAATTGCCGATGTTTTTCTTTCTATATACTGTGTAGGGTGTATATAGCTTATTGATTTAGGATTTTTCTCTTTAAAATTCACTCTAAAATGGATATAGGTATATACGTTGAGAGAAAATTTATATAACAAAAGCTTGCAAAACCCATTGTAGAATCTAAGTAAAAACCGCAGGAAAGTGTGCAACCTCAACGCAGAAGCAATGAAAAACAGCAGCGCGCGGCTAAACTCAAGAGGAAAAAAGCCATTAGAAGCTTATCTCGCTCGAGAGAGCCTGAAGAAAAACACAACGCCGCCGTCTTTCTCCGTCAGGGCCGTGCGGGAATAATAATAAAAAAAGCCACGTTGCGATCGAGCGATTTTTCTTGAACTCAGCGTACGGCTCTCCTTAGGACGACGACGACGACGGCTGGAGAGTCTAAAAATACATCCGTAATATCGTTGCGAAACTCGTACGTTATAATATACAGCATCGCATGTGTGCGCGGGAGAGAAAAAAGGATACGAGGCTTATGCGAGTGAAGAAGATTCCCGCCGAAGTATAAGTGTGTCACTTGAGCATCGGGAAGAGAGAAAAAAAAGAGGATGTATTCCGCGCTTGCCTTGAAAATATTCCTATCTATATCTTAGAGGGAGACGAGTGTAGTTGTAGGCTTTTACTTATTGCTTGAGTGAACGAGTCGCGTTTTGCAATTGTAAATTAATTGTCGTTAGCGGTGGCGGCAGCGTTTGTTTTTCCGTTTTAATTTCTGATTATCGCGAGGCATTCCTGGAGTGACTGAGATGGTTCGGATGATCCAGTGTTAATTTTTTGATGCGTAATGTATAGTCTTGGTGAAGCTTGTGTAAGAATAAACGTTTTTTTTTCTGCAGACTATATTTATAACGTTCTGAAATGAACAAAACAATTTTCAGCTTATATAGATTTCGACGTGTGCAGTGTTTTGGACTGTATAGCTAGCGAAGATAGATGGCGCACATGCACTTTTTTGTCTCCCTTATTTAGGATCTTCGTGCAGACTAGACATATATAGCGGTATGTCACCTATATGCCAAACTGCTTTCTATTGACTCTGCTTTGACCGCTTATGCTATAACTGTTCGGGAGTTCTATAAGAACGAATAGCATGTTCCTCCTTTACTCTAGTGATCTTCGAGTAATTATTCCACATACACACACACAGACACATCCACATCAAAGACGAGTCATCCCAACAACTTAGCAAAACCTTAACGATTATCAAATTGCCCCTTATTATACAGAACCGTAATTTTCCTTTTCAAAAAAGATCGTTTCCATCTCGCAGCCGATCTTCTACTCTCAGCATAATAATCTCCACCTGCAGACGCTCCATAGCATATAGAATCAGAGGAAAACAGGCTCACCATACACATACACACATACACACACACGAGATCGAGGAAAAATCGAAGAAGAGGCTCGCCGCCTCGAGCGAGAGAGAAAGTACATGCGTCTGCGCTCACAAGGCTTTCAAGCGGTCGTCCTCAACCCAACGTCAAGGCTCTATAGGAGCGTCTCATCTCCCAGCGCCGATCAACGTATATATATATACGTATAGCTATATAGATATATAACACATAAGAGAGCGAGTGTTGGCGGGCTACCAAAATTCCGTTCACCGAAGCTCTTTCCGGTTATCGGATGCGCGCGAGCGGATAGTATACGGCTCAGGGAATTATGAGGAATTCTGAGAAGCCGACGATGGACCGATGCTGGAATGTATAAATGATATCTCGAGCTCGAGCGCGCCGGCGAAAATGTATATTCGCGATTGTGCGCAGGAGAGAAGCTTTGATTGGAAGAACGTCGTAGGTGTTATATTGGCTGGGATTTATTTCGTCGTTTCGGTTATATTTTAAACGGTTTTTCTTTTAAAGTGCACGTGCCTGAAGTCGATTCAAGGTTGTTTCGCATTAGTTGTCTTTGACCGTGATGGTATTAGTTTGAATTTATGGCTCTCTGGATTTGAATTGAATTTTTTTTTTATCTCTATAGAATTGATTATTATCTGCGGAGATATAGAAGCTGCTTTAGTTAAAATCAGAGAATTTACCGGAGTTTCCGCTTGGACTCGTTCATTGAAGTATACATCCGTTTCTATTCATTATCTGTCTCAATGACAAAACGATAAAAAACAAAAGTTGGGCCTCTTCCAAAACGATCGATCGGTCGTAAGCTTATAACATACTCTTTGAATCATCTCTGTTGACCAAGTTATATCATCGGCTCTTCCGAAGAGAAAAAGAAAAACACACTCTTCTCCAAAACCACAAAGTCGAACTACTTTACAATTTTCATAATATGCACACGTATATCAACCGAGTGAATCATCCAAAAATCAAAACGATTTTCTCGGAAGTTCGAACACACGAGAAAGAATCAGACCACTGTGATATATAATACACACGAGTTAAAATTCTGGCTCCGGATGTTGCACGCGAATATTGTGCAACGAGTCGCGCGTACAATACGCGCCGATGAATCATCGAAAAAATAATAGTAAGAGAGATAGAGAGAGAGAGAATGATGCGACGGCGCCGGGGCGTCGACGTTGGCATTTCATGAATGACACGACGAGCTGTATAGCTTTGCTCGTCGGATGTGTCTTGTTTAGCCTATGATTATAAGATCTAAGTGATGTATACGTAAGAGTCGCTTCTTTTTCGCGTGAGATAAGAAGAACCTTCGGTGTCTCTTCTGGATTATTGTATTGAGATAAGGAAACGCGGCCTTCGATGTCGCGCGAGTGTTTTGGAAATTTCGTAGTGTTAACGTATAGTTGATAAAACGATTCGGTGTGTCGATCGAATTATTCCCTTAATTCATGTAATATTGTATAATTTATTTGGACGTGTGCAGACTTGTCTTATCTTATTATTACGAGGAGTTGATAGGAAGATATAATTAGACGTTGTTATTGCCGCCGATTCTTTTTTTACATCAACGTGTACTGAAAAATAAATCAGACTTACGTACTCTTCAAGTGTACAATAGAAATATAATTAAGTACGTCGAGAGAAGCCCTATTTAGTAATTAAATCGTCTCACATGCCAGACACTCGTCAACCCCACAGTCGACACGACATCCTTTATGATAAAATTTCCGTCAAACTGTTTTCCCTCACGCACACGCACGACGATTAACATGACGTGAAAAAAAAAATACACGCGACTGCGCTTTGGCGCCAGGTTTGAAATATTTTTCAGCCGAATTCCGGAACGACGATCGTAAATCCTGCATCGAGGGGGAGAACCGAGTGTTCGAAGATCATTTTTTTCTCTCTTGAAAGAAGAAACGTAAAATTTAATAGATTCCCGTCTAACTTTTTGCTTGGTATAAACGCCCAAATTTTGCCAAGTTTCACAACGAGTTTATATCGCTCTGTAAACAGAATTACAGAATCATCGAATAACCGGCATATAAAAAAATTTCCTCAATGCCACACATATATCCATATGGAGTTTTATCAGTATAGAAAACATTAGATAAAACCGGCGTATAGTAGGCGAAACCATGTACATTGTTTACACACTCTCTGGCAGTCAAGGAAAAAAAAATCTCACACATGACTTTCCGCACACACACACACACACACACACACACACATACAGATCAAAGTTCGAAACGGCCACCAATGTGTTTCGCTCTTCAACCTCGTTCTCTCTCTCTCGTGGTGTTTCCGGATTACGTGCGCGCGATAACTCGCCTAAGTACTTTCCACATACCTACATCGGGTTCTCGCTCGACGTTATATGTGCCGGACTCGGCGTCGGCTCAAGATTGCTTGGAATTTAGAGCGTCTCTCTCTCTCTCTCTCGCTTGGTGATAACGAACGTTTTACGATCTTCGAAGGATGTGCTCTGGCTTTCCTCTCTTCGCGACTATGCATAATAAAGTCGCCCTCTTTCATCCCCCCCCCCCTTTGCGGTACTTTAGTCCCGCTTTGTGTGTATCGGGAATTTGTAGTCGGGGAAATTGTCCTCTCGGTAATTTGTAGCTGTAATACGCAGAGTTTTATGATTATTTTTCAAGGGGTTGCTCGCTGCAGTGGGGATCGATTTTTTTTTCTTATGATTTATATGCGTGGCACGTAATTTTAAACGAAGTTGAGGATATTGAACCTCTGAGATATAATTTCAGCCGAAAAATTCCGCGTTAATTGGCACAAGTAGCTCAATATAACGAAATTCTCGAAAGAAAAGAGACGAGCGTGTGAGTAAAACTTCTTAAAGAGAGAGAGAGAGAGAAACGGCTTATATGTCGGGCTTGTTTGTCGAGACAAGTTCTTCCGTGCGACGGTTCTCTCTGCGCGTGCGACAACTCGCGCGATAATCTGTGTTCTCCAGCTCGATAACAGTTTGCACGATGTTCTATACCTGTATGTTAATAGAATTGCAGACTGTACGATATACGTATATACAACCGTGAGGATATTGGAAATTTTGTTCACTAGTGTGCAATCAAGATTGATGGAAAAAATAGGCGATTTCTAAAGAGTCTCGAGTAAAAGTTTGAAAATGCGGGAGAATCGTGTCGCATTATACAAACGAAATTTATCATTTTTTTTTTCTATGTTACACCGATCAATCGAAAATTGCAAACCTCAACATCCACCGAATAAAACAGACACACACACACACACATACGTACTCTCGTACCCGAACAACGTCTATCTACAAATCCCGATCTCAATTCCTACCAGGAACTTTTCTCAATTGAGCCAATTAGCCAATTACACTAATTAGTGAGAAAGGATGGAAGCGAAGCGAGAATACATTGGCCCCCGTCGTCTGTAGCCTCCTCCTCTTCATTACAAGCCGTCCGTCGCTTCATATTATAGTAGTCTCTCTCTCCCGGGTTTGCTTGCATTTAATTTCGTGAAATTCCCTGTAAAAGCGTGTAAAAATACGACGAGTGCATTACTTTGACGCGACGATGAAATGTATAATATTACTTCGTCGAGCTTTTAAATTTGGAAGAGTATTTTTAGACGCGAGTCGAGGAGTTTTTGTAATTAAAAAAATCGTGTTTTGTATCGATCATTTGCACGCGTGGAGAAGGTGCCTTTATCACGTCGATATCGTGTGTTTTATTATGCAAAGTATATATTTTTATATAAGTAGTATATTTTTAAAAATAGACTTGTATTAATTATTCAACGAATATTCAATGAAAAGAGATATAGGAAGAGGTATCCTTATGCAATATGCTTCGACAATTTTGTAATATAATAATCGTTATTTACTACTCAGCACTATACTGAGGAATGTGCATTGTTGGATTCAGCGAAATAGTTGTATTATGCTTTTGAAAATAAACAGACGATTAATCATCATTTTTCACTACTTGTTTTGTAAACAATGCTTCAAAGTTGATTAAAGAAAAATATTATAATAGAACTTATATTTTCTTAAAAGTATAAGTGTAGGACGTTAAGGTATTTATATTTGCAGCAATAAAGAGGCAAAAGAGGTATGTGTAATATAGTAAAATTTATTTTCATATTTCATTCAAAAATAAAATTATTTGTAAAAAAAGATTTCTTCGCTCTCTGTCATCGGTATACAATATGTATAACATATATATATATATATATATATATATATGTGTGTGTCTTTTTCTTCTGTTTGTAACGCGATGCTTCTGTGTAAATACATAACGAGATGCGCGCATCAGTGCGTCGTTAAAATTGCGCTTGGAATACTTTTCTTTTTTGTCAAAATAATCAGGACATATATAATATTTTCTATTTTTCCGATGGAAACTCGTCGTTCTGTGTATTGACAGAGAAGCATCGTGTATACGTGTCTGTGTATGTTTGTTTTCTCTGTGCTTGTCTGTGTGATATCTCGCAGTATCGCTAAAAAATATATAATAATATATAATCATATACTCTAATGGGGTTTTTTCACTTAAATACTAAATCACATGTTGTTTCATTACTTTCATACGTTTGTGCAGCCGTTTTATCTGTCGCTCCTATATAATAAGTATATGTATAAAAAAAATTTACACGCGCTCAAAGAACTTGCATACACTGAGCGTTCTATCTGCGTCTTTACAATTTGTTCTTTTGTTTATTATCTCGAAAAAAATTTTTCCTTGCACAACTTTCGTCGATTGAATTTTACTCTATATTTATATAATTTTTTTCGTCGTCATCTCCTCTGACTTGTATACAATCGTACAGCGACGCGCAACACAGCTTTTGCGTTTTACAATAGAAAAATAAGATTAGAGCGCATACAGTATAATATTTTCTTGAGACTTTTTACATAATAATATAGCTTTTACAAAAAACGGGGCTACAGTATACAATATCATAAGAAGCATTTTTTTTCGCACAACATTTGATTCTCGATTTGTTTTTGCAAAACAAAGATGCAGGGGTTGAGAGAGGAAACGATTAGCAAATCGGCGCAACGTTGCTCGCAAATTTGGCGAGCGGCACCGATTGCTCGTTTAAATTTTTCTTAAAAAGGCACACTGTGCAGTGAATTGCTTGCCCAGAAAGTCTCATAACGAAGCACGCGTAGACTTTCTTGAAAAGAATGAAAAAAAAAATGAATTACACTTTATACGAAGAAAAACTGAATAAGAATTTTCACTTTACGCTATCTAGGCTCTTTACCGCATCGGACTTTGCACAATGATTATTGTTCGCAGCTTTGACAATATATATATTATTTAGAAAAAAGTACGCTTTCGCGTACAAAATCGAAATTTCATTTCGCACAACGAAGAGTCAGCATCGCTATATTGCAACAACGACAAGAACCTTTCGAAAGGAGCATAGTTTACACGAGAAACGTTAAAAAGTTACAAAGTTCATATGTTTACACCGAGTCTCGGCTTCGACATACACAATAAACAATGAAAGAGAGAAGTCGCGAAACGATTTCTTTTCCCTATTTATGCATTATCTCGTGTAGTTTAAAAAATCGCAATGGCGTTGCTATATATAAAAAATTGTATCCTTACATTTAATAAACGTAATTGTTTAGGCAATGTTTAGAGTCAGAGAGTAGTATCATAGTACATAACTTTGAGGGATTCATCTTTGAGCGACTTTTTTCCCTTCCTTTTCTATATAATATAATCTCAAAATATCATTCACGACGCCGCGCGCATTATACAAGAGCGTCATGTGTTATTGCAATAAATAAATATATATATTCATATACTTTTCTTTACACGTTATGTATACATATATATCGTTTTACCATATATATTTGGCATTCTCAAAAAGAAAGAAAAAAATCACTCAATACTGTATCCCGGTATCGTCAGCTGTTTTTTTCTCGGTTATACATGAAAATTGCACCTATCATCGCGGAAGATTAATTGCGCGAGAAAGACCGTAAGTGTGTATATTAGTGTAGCTTTGCAAAAAAAAAAAAAAAAAAAAAAAAAAAAAAATTTCAACGAGATTCTCAAAAAGTTTGCAATTCACCTCAACGAGCGAATCTGTTGACTGTATTTCTCCGCTATCCAATTTTATACTTTACGAGGCTTCTGCGTCTTATATTTATACATACGAACGCGCGGATCGTTTCTATATGCAAAATACATCAGAAGTCGCGAGCACACGCGCTACGCGCAAAGTTCCGGGGACTAGATGCACGTGCGCGCGGTTACAAAGTGTATATAGAAAAGAAGAAAAAAAAAGTTAGTTTTGGTGTATGTATCGTGTGTGTAATGTGTGTGGAGAATATGCGACATAATAAACCGAGTAGAGATAACGTTCATCGTTAAAAAACAAATAGCGCATATACTTAATCAAGAGCACTATAGTATAACAGCGCGCAAGTGGCCCGTCGGCAGTCGCGTATAAACACCTTCCGAGGATAATATAATTCTAATACAAAAAGAAGAAGCTTTGCCACGACTGCCATCGCGCTACCTCCCGTCCGTCCGCTCAATATACAGTATTTATAATTATGTATAAATATACAATGTACACAATAGTCCTGGGTCCGTATAACGCGGGAAATTCGAATTTCCCGCGACCGGCCGCGTTCTCCAACATGGCGTCCCTCTTCCTCGAAACACAACTTATTCACATGTCGTCTCTATAAGTACACTACTCGCAGAGTCACTATTACACGTTGTTTCGAGGAGCACCGGTGACGATGAGTATCAGCTGTCGATCAGCAGGACAAAGTCAAGCTGATCAGCATCCTCGGCTCAGAACAGCTGGGGCATCGTACCGATTTGACAGCCGGAGTTGACGTGGTCGATCACCTGTTCCTTCAGCCTGCTGATGCTCTCCTTGAGCTTGTTGATAACCTGGCTGAGATCGCTGTTCTCGTTCTTCAACACCTTCACCCTGTCTTCGAGCCTGGAGATCCTCTCGAGTTTACGCCTGCGGCACTTGGATGCGGCGACACGGTTCCTCTGCCTCTTTCGCTCGAGCTTAATACGTTCTTGGGATTCCATGTCGATGGGAGACATAGGCGGCGAACTCGAGACACTCGGTACCGTCTGCGGCTCGTCCTTGATCTGCACCATACCTTGGCTAAGGAGTGACTCGGTGCTCTGGACACTGCCTGGAGGCTCGAGGTTCGTATAGATAGCGCCGTTTATACTGCCGGGTTCTTGCGAACTGTCGGAGTTCTGGAGTTCGTTGAGAGCGTCGACGAAGCCTTGAGCGTATTTCTCTTGGTCCTCGGTGACGAGTTTGCTGTCGAAGTAGCCTCCCACGGGTGTAGGTACACTTGGGATCATACCGTCGGCGTTAAGGAACCTTTCGATGTCGGGAGTGGTGAGTCCGAGCTTCATAAGATCGGGCGAATTGATGAGCGGAGTAATGCCGGTGATACCGGGAGTCAGCTGTCCAAGCCTCGGCCGTTTAGACTGAGGTCCGCCCTGTCTCGCACCATTAAGGTCCAGACTGAGATTACAACGTTTCATGCTGCCGATTTCATTACCGATCGGTCCACCACCGATCCGGCCATTAAGGCCGTTACCGTAGATGACCTCCTGCTCGTAGAACGACGGCTCCATGGTCGGGTTGCGCACCATCGAAGCTGAAGCTCCAAAAAGGCGTGCCACTCTACGCGACCTCCGTGTGTGTGTGTTATATATTACGCACTTCGGCTCGACCGCTCTTACATAACACGAGAGCGCGGCTGCTCCGGTGATTTTCCTCCTTCTCTCTCTCTCTCTCTCTCTCTCTCCCTCGTTCAGTAGAAAAGGCTGTTGCCGCACGTAGGCGTGCGCTGCTGTCTCTCTGACAGCTGACTGCAATATACGTACGAGCACCCGCGAACTTCACTGCCGGTCGACACAACAATAAATATATACGAGTCACAGATGTATATACACACGCAAACACAGTAGTAGGACACACGTGTGCGCGTTTACGTATTATCGAAATACAAGAACAGTCTCGAAGCTATATAATACGCTCTCTCTCTCTCTCTCTCTTGAGTTTTACGAAGCGCACCGCGCGGACTCTGCGCAGATTCTGCTTCGACGGACTAAACCGTACTGCCTTATATCTCGTGACTCACGGCGGCTCTAAAAATAGAAGTGGCGTCACGCAAGCGCACAACTATTGGTTGTTGATGTCGTCAGTACTTGAAGCTTATTGGTTGGCCGCTCGGCGGCGATGTCGAGGTAGAGGGAGACTTTCAAACGGCCGGCGATGGAACACACAACCACGAGCGCTCCTGGCACCCACTTGTGCTATATGCTCTTCCCTCTCTCTCTTTTGCGCTGGAAAGACAGAGAGAGACTGCGCGCGCTCTCGTGGGTTTTCCCCGCCGCTCGCTGTTGCTGCTTTATTTTTCGCGGCCGAGAGAGTGGTTATCTGTTTCGGCAGCTTTTTTTCTTTCATAAACGCGCTCGAACTCGCGCCGACGCTGTCTCTGTCTCTAAAACGCTCTAGTCGCGCTCTCTCGTTATTTTATTGTTTACTCACACTGTACGCGCTCTGTTTTTCGGTGTTTTTTTGAACTCGTTATCACACTGCATTCCTTTCCCTTCCAATTTTTTTTTCTTTGCTTATCTATAATCGTGCAATTTTTCTGCAAGTAATTACACATGGCTATATCTCTCTTTGTTTTCCTTCGGCGTTGCATCGCGGGTTTTACACATTGTTTTCGTCGCGCGAGTCAATAAGCCGTAGGTCGATAAATGAGTATAATATAATAACACAGACGAGACGGCAGGAACTAATGGTTCAGCGCGAGCGGGTTTCCACGAAGCACGCGCGCAGCATATAAAAACATAGGTAGGTATAGCACCTTTGCCAGAATTTAGGGCTGAGATATTCCGGGAAGCCTTGATTTTTATTCTTCAGCGTAAATCCTGCACGTGTTGCGCAACCTTTTTTTTTTTTTACGTGTAACTACAAATTGCAATCGAATTATTTCTTCCCTCTACGAAGGTATATGTATATCTCATTTGCATTTATATATTATTTCATTCGTCGTTTTCTTTTTCTCGCTCTATCCATCTTCCTCTCGTTCTCTCTTCGTCCGTTTGATTTTTTTCATTCACGTTTAGCTTCTCTCTCTCTCATTCTCTCCGTTCCTTATTTGCGTTTCCTTTCTCGCTCCGCCTCTTTCGCGCGCGTGCACAGATTCGCATATGCGCTCTATACACACACTAACCTACACGTATAGTCTCGTGCACACACAGTACAGTCGCTGGGTATTATAGGAGAGTCTGCAGATTAGAACGCGGTCGTGTGCAGCGAAATATTTTTTCTTCGAAAATTGGCACGTGTGGTTTTTCTCTTTATTACAAATCGATTGTGTATACATATACAGTTATATACTTGTACTACCATTGCGTGTGTGAACTGTATATACTTTTACTTTCGTATAGACTAAACGCAACCTTGAAAAATTATACATTGCGGAGAAAAAGCCTATAAAAATGTTCTCTTTCATAAACTCGCTTGCGCGCGTTCCCGATCGAAGCGTTTTATGAATGAAAGCATTGACATTGGGATAATGCTTTTTCCTCTCTCTCTCAACGTCGTGGATATACAATGTAGCATACCGTTGAACGAATATTTTACACATATCATAAACATCAGGGAAAATTTTCCGCGAAAAAAATCAATGCACGACTCTATTTTTATCCCAACGCATAAAGCAACATCGACGAACAGACGTCTGTGTTTACACCGTGCGGAGTGTCAAAATCCGAAATCAGCATGTGAATAGGCCCTAAAAATCGCAGTCGTAGACACGAGTACAAAAAAAAGTCGACCTTGAGAATCTTCAGAGACACAGAGGGACATCGCAGCGAGACGCTAGATATAGAAACGCATATAGTAGTATCGTTTCCTGCGATCTTATCTCAACACAGAGGAAAGAGCACTTATATAGCCTCTGTGGGCACTGCTGTTGCATTGTGGACAATATAAACTGTCACACCCCATGGCCCCGATCGCGAAAGTGATGTCGACGGCGCGCTCGAGATTTTTGCTTTAAGCGTGAATGCGGTTCTCTTTTGCGCACTTGGATTTAATTAGCCAGAGAGGAGAGTCTAGCCTTGGTGTAAACATTGTGTACTTACACACATGCATATACACTCGGTAAGTGGGTAAACGAACATTTACATATTTACGCGGAACATCGTCGCGTAGTTTTTTGCTTTTTTTTTTAACGGAGTATCGTAAAACACGGTATAATTTAAAAATTTCTTAAAATTGCGATAACGCGAAATATTGACTTTCCAAGGGTTTTGCCCATCGCGTATTTTATCGGCTTCCGAGAAAGTCCGTGCCTTTTTTCCCAAATAGCAGCGCGTCGATACAAGTCGTTTCCCGGAGTTGTTTGTTTCGCAAAAAAAAAGAAGATCCCGATAAGAGAGAGTGTCTATACGGAGATAGATAAACAGAGTCTGATTCATCCCAAGTTTTCACGCTTCGAGTGCAGGTATAATTCGCTCCAAGAGACAGAGTTGACCAGAGACGAATTATAATCTTGTTTGTCTCTCTTTCCCCGAGTGCAATACAGCGGAAGAAGCGCAGGTATTATGATGGTGTTGTTGTGCGCAGGTAAATTGTTTACAGGCGCCTGCGCAGGAGGCGGAGCTTCTACGCTGTGCTGGTCTCGACTTGAAATTGGGCAAATCAAGTAGTCGAGTCTCTTTTGTGTCGACAGTTTGGTGTTTGTGAACGTCTTATCCCTTGCCGGGCTCTTTTCTCTCTCATAAATCTCTTGAAAGGTTTTAGTAATGATAAGGTTATAATCTATAGCTCCTGCTGGACTATTCTATATCTCGTGGCAGTTGGCTTTACAGTGGTGTTTTTGAATATCGGGTCTACTTCAGCGCAGGAGCAAACAGATCCCTTGGGCTTTATTGCTTTACAGACGGCTGCTGAGAGACACGCCGCGACGTGCAGTTTTATTATCGGTAAAATGCTTGGCGCGTGTGTATAGAGCTACTGGACTTATTTTATATATAAATGCAGATATACCGTGTGCAGTACAGTTATATATTTTTCCCACGACTTTGAATATTCACGATTATATAATTAATACGTTTTACGTAAGCCTATACGTTATTTCTTATAAGTGTACGCTTTTCAACTAAAAATAAGTAACGTACTGAATTTTAAAAAATTTATAGATCTCTACAAAACGAAGCACAAAACACGTATCAACAGGAACGGCAGAAGCGCACGTGCGCCTTTTTGCACATTACAAAAATATCTCGCTTGAGCCGCCGCTTATAGCGCAGTCGAGAGAAAAACACATGTATATACCTATACATATAGTATAAAAAGACAGATAGACATAATATCAATATACAAACATATATTACGTGGACCGCCTCTGCAGGCGCTATTATAATACACGTGAAATCGCGTGCGCCTGCACGCGTGTGGGTGGGACTCGTAGCACTGACTCTTTTTTTTTTTTATTTCATTATATTTCTATTCCATCTCTCTCTCTCTCAGTCGGAATTAAGCAAACATAATTAATTTCCGTCCGAGAGAGCTGGAAGGTTGAATCGATTAAAAGCGCGTTCTGATGGAGAGCCGTTATAATATAGGGAAGGCCGAGCCTTTCGTTTCTTTTTTCATCCTCCTCCTTCTCTAAACAATGCGATGGACAATGCGATTTCTTCCTGTCTGAGATTCTCACGCTTTTTTTTGCACCAGACGAGCGCCTCCTCTTTCAAGGTCGACGTTTATTTTTGATATATAATGCAGCGTCGAGCGCGCGTGCGGCAAAACGACTTTACGATACTTCAGGGTCTCGGTGAAGGAATTACGCTGTACTCGAGTGCTCTGTTTTGTAATATGATGTGCGGTAAATAAATAATTGCTGGATCGCTTGACAAAGAGCGAATGTTGAGTGGGATGGGCATTTATTGGAGATGGCGCCACTTACTGGTAGGAAGGTATGCGTGAGATCTCCCTTACCGACTGTTGGGATTAGAGTTGACTTACCGACGGTCGTATACAGGCTTGATATGATTAGTTGTCGAAGTAACCGCTAGGAATATAATACCATAACGCCGTCTGGATAAAACGCGTTCAATCAGTGAAAAGAAGATAGAACAAAGTGTCTACCATGGCCGAGGTCGAGGCTGAAAAATGCGAATCGAACGACGAAGTTGAAAAAGTAGTGAAGGTGGAAGCCGAGGAAACTCAGAAGGAAAAGATTCTAAATACTCGAAGATGGTGCAGCGTTCCTTTGTGCAAGTCCCGGAAATATCGCTCGCTTCACAAGTTCCCGAGGGATCCCGAACTATGCAAGAAGTGGGTGATTGCTTGTCGAATAGGAAAGAAACTCACGCCAAACATGCTCGTCTGTAGAGATCATTTTCTTCCCTCGGATTTCATTCCAAGTAAGCGTTGATTGTATTAGTGGGATTAGTTCGATATCGTTGTCAGACTGTCGTACTACTTGTTGTCAAGTTTGTAGGTTAGGTCGTACGCGCCGCGGCGGGAAAACAGCTGAGACTTGCGGTTATTTGAATTTTGGGTTGAAACTTTATCGAAACATCTTTTGCTTTCAGGATGGGATGGAAGGATGAGAAATTTGAAAAGAATTGCTATACCTTCTCAAAATTTACCTACCAGGCCACTTGACAAAACGTTATCTCCATCGCAGTTGAAGAAAAAGGAGGACAGAGCATTGCGAGCTGCTAAAAGATTGGAACGAATAGTTCCAAGGTAGGTTTCTAATGTTGTTGTATTTTTTTGGTTTTTTGGCAAATTTAAAATAACGAAATAAAAACGTGTTTCAGGATACTCAAAACATCGTCTCAGAATACGTCGCTTGAGGAGAAAAAGAATTCTAAAAAGACTGAAGTTAAGAATGTTGTTAATATGGCCAAAGCCAACAATCCTGTTGAACATTCTCAGCCAAATGTAGATATCACTGTTGAAGAAGTGTATGAAGAGATGGAAATCAGTAAAGATGGAGACATAGATGAGGCTGATTTCGAAGAATACATCCCCCATCCTGTGTGCACGTGTGATAAATCGAAAAAAATTGTTCAAGCAAACAAAGAATGTTTTGAAATTAGGGCAGCTAGAGTATTACTAGAATTTAATATACTAGTGGAGGAGTTGATGAAGAGTCGAGAAATAATCTATCCAACAAAAGACATTGTGTTGAAGAAAGTGGAAGAATTTTATCAATGTGCAAGAAGATCTCACAAAGTAGCTTTTCACACACTATTCAAAAAGGATAACCAACTATATGCTTTCACTGGTATCGACTTAAAATTAATGGACATTTTGACTGAATCAGTTGCTGGCTGCGAAGAACTGGATGCTTCAGAAACTGAGCTCAGCATTAAAGAAAAAATCCTTTTGTCGCTCATAAAACTTCGATGGAATCCCTCGTTTGGTACTCTAGCTAATCTGTTTCACATCGATGTGGATAAATGTACAAACATATTTCGCAATATGCTACAGACTTTGAAATCTGTACTGAAAAGTGCGATTTATTGGCCAACGCATGAAGAGGTCATGAATCATATGCCGAAGTCTTTGGAAGCTTTCAAAAAAACGATCGTAGTCATTTCTAATAATGAGATCAATTTGAAGAAACTAATGTGTCCTGAGTGTAATCTTCCAGTGAATTTAGATTACCATGGCATCGACAAATTAAAAATCTTGTTAGGATTTTCACAATGCGGCTTGATTACTTATGTCAGCAAAGCGGAACACAGTGTAGCAACCGCTAACGAGACTCTAGTTGATCCAAACATTATATCAAAGATTATAATTCCAAGCAACGATGCGATCATGACTGATGGTTGCTTTATCGAACAGGATTGTAACAGGTTGTTCATAGAGATGATTAAAAGTAGAACAGAGAATCCATTCGATCCAGAGTTCGTGAAAGCAGAAAAGCCAAAGGAAACGGCTATGATGCACGTTGACAGCGCGTACAGGAGATTTCGGAAGTTTCGATTTTTACAATCGATTGTTTCCAGTAACGAAGCCCCGTTCATCGATGACATAAGCGTGATAATATCCGGGATTGTAAATTTGGGTAACTCGATAATCGTGAAAAGTTTCAATAACGTTTAAAGCTTTAAGTAGAGATAAAAGAGTATTTTTTTATAAGAAACGACATTTTTTCTTTGTAACTCGCGTAATTTATTCCTGCATGCAGGTTTCATAGAAGGTTTATTTAAGAAAAATACAACAGTCAGTGACAATCTATGTATTTTTTATTTACAATTTACCAATTCATGTCAGCTAATGACTTATTAAATATCACACTGTTTATAAAACGTCTTTCAATTTATTTTATTCAGGATGATTTACTGTTACTTTTTTTTTTTTTATAAAACGACACAAATTATCGTTAAATAAACTGGGTGTGGCGCAACAACGATTTAAGATTCTTTTAATTCTTATAAGTATCATATCGATCTTATATCCGCCCAATGCACTTTATATTAATATTTTATTTTAAATTTCTATAAAACAATGGAAATTGTAATACATGTTTTATTTTTTTTATTTTTGCATTCATTTATCGATAGTTTTTTTTTTTCTTTTAAATATTCGTAATCGATGCAGATGCTAGTTTTCTTTATAAATCTTGCGGACGATATAATATTTACTCGCTATGACGTGGTAAATGTTGGTCTGACATACATAAAAAACACAGGCATGTCACGATTATTCGTAAACACTTACATACAATTCGCGCAACACATCTCATTGTATACAATAATAGTTTTTTTTTGTTTGTTTATAATATAATATATCAATTATTATTAAATTATATGTATATAATCACACTAGACGTATTTCACTATCTTTAAAATTCTTTCCATATCTCCCTTGCGGTAGCGCATCACGCTCAACGTGTCGCACAAATAAATTGTAATAATTAAAAAATAACATCATTATACATGTATCATCACGTATGGATGTGTAAAAGACAAAAAAAGAAACGTTTCGTTCGAGCGAGCGAACTGAAACACAAAATCAAATCTCAAAACTATCTGCGCGGCCGTGTCATTGTAAGGAACTTAATACTGAAATTAATACTCGTCGTAGTTCATTACATTATTGTTTTAATGTCCTTCGAGAGAACAAGAAAAATGAGAGTAAAATTGATGCTAAACTATATCTCGCCAGCGAGAAAAAAGGGACTATAAGTTTTATGCGATACAGCGAAAATTCATTATAATCATATAAATAACGTGTTTAAACAACGACGGTAAAACTATACAGCGCAGAAGTTTAGACAATAAAAATAGACAGCCGAGTTGATGGACGGATAGCTGTCGACAAAACAAAAAGATGAGTGATGATCACTGCACAATGTACAGAGAAACAAACACTATACTTACACAAAATCAATCATTTGTAACCCTGTCTTGCCTTTTCTTATACGTTTTTGTTTGCTATCGTAGGATCGTTTGTTTTTTCAAAATGCTGGAAAACAGAAACGAAAATTCGATCGTTGTGGAGGACAAGTTTTTTTCTTTTTGTTCAAACAAAACTCGTGCGAACGCTTCAAAGAAAGACACTTGACACGTAAACGTTCAACACACTATATCACTCAATATTCATAAATATATTTTACGTATATACGTCATATCTATATATATATACGTATTAATATATCTATATTTATTATTTATAAAATTAACATCGCGTAACATAGAATATAAGTCGTATCTTTTGGTTTGGCACATCTCGTCTCGACTAGGATCTTGATGATAATGGTTCACGTCTCTCGTGCAGCACGTTCACATCCGCAGCCTTTTATATACCCATATATTCCCGCAATATCAGAAACAGGACACGCGAAAAGAATATCTCGAATGAACTTACGCACGATGATTTATTCCTCGATATATAATATAATAAGTACTCACTTCTATACAATGTTGAGCCCTAAGATTCTAAATTATTATTTTTTTTTTTTTTAAGTATAACGTACAAATATTCTCATACGCTTAACAATTACAACGTTAACGGCTAGAACGTGTATGTATATATATATATATATTTATAGTTTTATACTTTCCATATTACAATCAGCGCTTTTTTTCCAATCTATCTATGCCTCTAGAAAAATCACAAGAGGAACGTATAACGATCATATTTTTTATTTATCTAGAATTTCGCGCGGTTCGCTCAAATGTCGTTGCAGGTACTCAGAGAAAATTCTAATTGAAACTTCGAATATATCATTATAATTGAATCGGTTTTTGTTTTGAAGTGGTACATAAATTTTCCTTCGTAATTGCAACGACATTCGAATCGCTTTTGGCGACAGGCCGCCGCGCGTTTATTTTATTATATCTCCGAAATCTCGCTCTCTGTGGCTCTTTTGTAATTCTATTTCAAGGACGATTTTCAGATTCTGAATGGAAATTTATATCGACATATGTCCGCGTTCTCGCGGATTTGACATTATACTGCTGTTCCGTCGATCAGTAATTATATACGGACAAGGCACTGCGCAATAAAGTGGTTTTTTAGTCGCCTTAATTATAGATTTAAGACTCTTTGAATTTGCAAAACAAATAATCATTACTTTTTCCTTTCTACAATCGTATATTTGTAAATTTTTGTATTTCAAATAGAGAAACCGCCTAATAAAGCTCGAAGCTTGTAAGAATGTAGTGGCGTTATATAAAAAGTACCAAAAATGATTGATTGTAAGGATATACTCACAGGAGAAATTTTAGATTTATCAAATTTATTAAAAGACTTTTTTGCGTTTTCTGCTTTGAGTTGTCGGTTTTCGTGTTCGAAATAGCTGATGTGAGCGACAAAAGAAAGAGAGTAAACAACAATAATAAAAAAAACAAATAAATATTCCTCTTTATTTCGAGGAGTAAAAACAAGGAGAGATCACGAATGTAGATTCGTCGTTTCAAACTAATATTATCCATATCATATACTCATGTAATAAGTGTTGGATGATATTAATAACTACGGTTAGAATATCGTCGCATGATTAACAACAATGTCTTCAAAAAGTGTCTGCCTTCAACGGGCACAATAATATAATCACGTTGCGTATACCCGTGACAACCCTATATTTTTTTTTCTCAGCTTCTCGTCGTCGTTTATATATTCTTAAGTAAAATAGAAAAATGGTCCGAAAGCTTATGGCTAGAGAGGACTTGTATTGTATGCGTATATTTCTCTCAAACTCGAGGCAAAAGTTTCATCGTGTGTCGTCGTGCCTTTTTTTTAAACATCGAAGTATAATTCTAACGGCCAAGTTCCTTAGCCTCAGGCTTCGAATGTTATAACGGCAGGCATTTAGCCCTCTTCTGTACGGCGACTTCCTTACAGTCGACTTTGGTAACGGCGAAGCTTTCCTGCTTAACCGTTTCCTCGACCGATATCCTGCCCAGGCGCTTTTTCATCCTAAAGGGCGTCGCCTTGGGCGAGGCCACTTCACCCATCTGCTGTTCTTTAACCTTCTTGGGACTGACCTGTTGCTGTTGCTGCGGTTCTGTCTCTGACGAACAGTGGTTCTGTTTCAGTTCAGTTTTCTCGTGGTCCTCCGTTGAGTCCACCTTCTCGATTTTCTCGCTGACTTTCAAGGCGTTGTTGCACTTCTTCGTCTCCTGCATCGTTTTCTTCGTACCTTCATCCTTCGAGGTTTTCACCTCGTTCTCGATCTTCTGCACCTCTTTTTCCACTGAGATACCGGGTATCGTTTTCTCGTTCGCCTCGTCCGAGGGGGTATTGAACACATCCGAGCTGTAACTCTTGGAGTCGCAGGTGATGAGGGCGATTTCCGACGCCTCCAAAATATCATCGGAACGAGGGCTGCGAGCTGACAGGAGGGACAGTGCTCTGGGTTCAGTCTTTTCGGCCTTGGATCTCTCGTCGTCGGCGTAGTCGAGCGAGTGGCATCGTTTCTCAAAGAGCGCGGGTCCCTTATCGGGTGATTTGCTACGGGTTTCCACCTCCGACGTGTTGTTGTCGGTTGGTTTCGTTAATTCAAGGGTGTTTACGCGAGAGGGTCGACGCACGCTGTTCTCACGTTCGATCGACAGGCAGAACTCTTTGTCGGTAAGGAGGATCCGTTTGGGGAAGGGTTTGAGCTCGGTGATCTCGGTCTCGTAGGTCTTGTCGATCGACGGGGTTTTCAGCAGGCTCTTCACCTTCTGCAGCTCCGACAGTAGGTCCAGCGTCTCCTGGGACGGTTCGTGGACCATCTTTCGTCGCTGGCCCGAGTCCGCTGTCGTCTCCGTTTGGTCGGTTGGCGAGCTGGGGAAGTTGGAGTGATCGACGCCCTGTTGCTTCCGCAGTACTGATCTCGTTCTGGACCTGCGATGGTGGGCGTCCAGCTTGTCCTTGCTTTTCCTGTTGTTTTCCACGGACTTGGACCTGACCTTCGGCGAGCCCTCGGACTTCATCTTCTCCAGCGCGGCGTCTTTGGAGGAGAATCCGAGGTCGAACGACGGCGAGATGGTCTTCTCCCTGATGATGAGCCTTTTGAGCGCGTTCGCGGTGTGCAGGTTGCCCTGCGTCCTGCGCTTGAAGTCGGCGTAGCTCTCGGTGAAGATCTCCTGGCTCTCGAACCTGTCGTGAAGCTGCTTGACGCTGGAGCTCGTCGACGCGACGGAGTTGCAAGAGCCTTTACCGTTGTTGAGATCCTTACCGCCGATCTCGGCGAACACCGGAGTGACGACTCGTTCCTTCGTCAGATTGTCGGAGGAGGCTCCACGTCTCTCGAATTCGTCGTGCCTGCTTTTTCGCTTGTCCAGGATGTCCTCGGATATCTGCCTACCGTTTTTCACCACGTCGAGATCCTTGTAGACTGCGGTGACCTTCTCGGGTGTGATGGAACTGTGGGCCCTCTTGGTCGGCGAGTTGGGCACGCTCTCGTTCTCCTTGCCGTTCTTGTTGGCGTCGGCGAGCTCATGGTTCTTCCTGGGCAGTCTTCGTCTGGGCGAGTTGCCCCAGCTCATCACCTCCATGGGCGAGTTGAGGCACGAGTTCGACGAGATGATCTCATCGCTCGTAGTGACGCGGCACTTGACCAGCTCTGCCACGCTGACGCTGGGCGTCTCGATGTCGGAGTTGGTCATGGCGCAGAGTTCGTTGATGCGCGGCATACTGCTGGGTCCAGAGTCCAAGACGTCGTCCAGCGAGGCTCCCCGTAGAGGATCTCGGTGCGAAGCCTTCATCGCCAAAGAGCTGTCCTCCAGATCCTCGGTCTCGAAGGAGTACATCTTCAGGAGGAAGTTCTTGCCGGACCTGCGTCTTTCACCGGTGGAGAAGCCCCTGATCTCGTCCCTGCGCTCCTTGGGCGTCTTTTTTTCTGGCTCCTCAGCTATGGTCATCCGGCTGCTGGTATCCAGGGGTTTCCGCTTATCGCTCTTGGGAGTGTCGAAGATGAACTTGTCGAGCGTTCGGGACGAACCGATCTTCTCGAGGAAAGGCTTGTCCACCGCGCGGCTCGGGCCGATCTTCTCGAGGTAAGGCTTGCCCATGATCTTGGGCGCGAGCTTGGCCAGCAGCGGACGGTCCTCCGTCATGGAGATGCCGATCTTCTTGAGGAACGGTCGCTTCCTCTCCTTCTCATGCGGCTTGGCGTTTTCGGGTCGCTCGTTCAGCCTCTCGCTGCTGTAGTTGGATGAGTTGTCGCTGCTCTTAGACCTGGCGCGCTTGTTTCTGGGGTGTGGCGTCAGCGGCGTCCGTGGCGTCCGCGGCGTCATGAGAGGGCTAGCCTCGGGATTAGGACAGGTCTCGTCGAGCATGGCGATGGCGTCACTGAGATCCATGTAGGCCTTGCGAGGCACGCTGGCACGCGGGTTCTCGCTCTCGATGCTGCTGGTGCGCGTAGAGACGGCGTCGACGCCGCGACTGGACGTCGTCTCCTTATGGTTACTGCTGCTGTCCTGTGGGTCGTAGGACTGATTGTAGGCGGGGCACGAGCTCTGGTCAACGGCGTTGGCGGCAGCTGGCGGACTGCCCTTGGACACCGAGGAGGTGTCGTCCGTGGCGTACCAGGGCTTGACGCGTAGCTCCTCGGGCCGTAGGGCTGGACTCTGAGGGCCGAGGGTCGCGCTCCTGATGAAGGTACTCCTCTGGTGATGGTGACTGACCGTCGCGGCTGAGGTAGAGGGCACCACGTCTGCCTTTGTCGTCGCGGAGGCGAGCGACGAGAGGTGCTGCTCCATTATCTGCCGTCGGTAAGTCGAGCAGGTGGCGAAGTAGGGCGGCGCCGATCGCGATGTTTCGATGATGACGCGTCCCTGGGCGCAGGGCACCACCGGCTCGCCATCGGCCGGTGCCTCTTCCGGCGTCAGGGGCAGCGCCGCGCCCCGGCCGAACTCGATGAACCACAGCTCGTCCCCCAACTCGCTTTCTCACTTCTTCTCGTGCGTGTCATGTTTTAGATAGTGCAGCACGTAGTGCAGAACCAGGTCGTAGCAGTACTTGTACTCCATCTGCAATCAAACGTTTGTTTCTTTTACAATCCTTGTATTCAATGGTACTTTGCATTTTAAAGGCTATATACTCATAAACACGCTGCAATACGGCTCTCGGTTGAAATTGATAAACAAGTGCCGGGCGTCAGCTTGTGAATGATGCATAAAGCAATTAAATGTAAATTTCGTCTTAACGCTCGCGCGCACGGAGGAGCATAATGTATTCCGCATTTCATCAAACGCGTTTAGCTGAATAAACACCCCTATGCAGTGACGCGTTGGCGGGTATACACACTACGCAAATGAAACGATTCGAATATTTTAATAAAGCACTAACCATGTTCCCAACGAGCTGGGGTCGATGTCGTCGCACAGTCTTGACGGCCTGGAAGATGTCGACCTCGCCGTGCTGGATGACCTGTTCGATGCAGGCATTGGCAGCACAGTAGACGCCACAACGACTGCGTCCGTCCGGAGAGACGACAGCTACGGGCCCGTAGTCCTTACGCTGACGCCAACGCTCTACCATGTTCATCAGCTCGACAAGGCTGTTGGTCGATGTCGGCACTGCCCGCTCCATCGGCCAACACGTCAGCTGGAACAACTGGACCCTTTTCGGGGGAGCCTTCACACCGGCCATCAGCTCGGTCAGCGAGACGATCTTCTTGTTTATTTGTAACACCTGTTGATCAGAATATTATGCTGTTATAGGGATGCTGTTATGCGCGTTATTTCCATTGAAATCGATTCTGCTGATTCCGCATCGTATCCTATATCACTGTATCTAGAGAAGCCCAAACTCACGTAAGTTTTGATGTTGGTATAGTGATTGTGGCTGACGTGGTCTATCGTGAAGACAGGTCCATACTTCTTGGAATGTCGACTTTCCGGCCAGAAGCTCGGAAAGCTGGTGGATTCAGGCGGTGGCACGCACAGTACCACCACAGCAGCGCACTCGTAGTCATAGACCAACGACCAGAACTCGCCGAGACTGCGGGTCACCGGCCATTCCGTCACGATGTACTCACGTGGCTTCGTGTAGCCCTGTATGGAGTGTCATAAATGAATATTACCTTTTTTTGTATGATTCGCGGAATTTTTAGACGAGGATATAATTAAGAGGCGAGTGAAAAAGCTGTGATTTTCTTTCGAAATGACGTTACAACGGGAGCGTGAATAGAAGTTGCTGCATATAAAGAAGAAGCATAATGCCAACTGAATTGTCTCTTCGCCATTACGGAGATAAGTGGAGTAAGTGCGTCAAATATGGGACAGTCGTATACATCCGTCGAGTGGTCTACACCTATTCGTGTCACGTACGACTTATTTAACTAGTATTTTTTTTTTTCTTCTTTTCACTCTAGCATCCGCGCACGTATATGAAATTATCGACCCCGTTTTTCATTAAAAAGAACAGAAGTGCAAGTGTACAACACATTGTAATAACTTACATCGACGAACACTGCATTAATGTAGTCCGTGAAAGTGTTTCCTTGAAAACTCGTCAAATAAGGCCGGAAGTTGTCAGCTGAAAGTAGTATACAAGCATTAATTTATTTACAAAAATAACGAGTATCAGTATCAAAGAGAATCGATTGTCGGGCAAATTGCGCAACGAAAACTTTTCTTCTCTCTCCCTGACAACAGAGTCAATGAAAAAAGCGTCGGCAAACATTAATCATACGGAGAAATAGGTCGAGCAAGTTTCTCCTATACGATCGGGGAAAAAGTTCGCCAGATAATCGAGGGTAGTCGGAAGGAAGGAAACTCACGTGGTACGACGAGGACGTCCCTGTTCTTCTCGCGATTGTCGGCCCTGTGTCCGCCGGCGCAGTCACCTATCGTGAAACGTGGCGTCTGCTTGCAGATCTGCTGATACTCGCGTTGGTACTCGTTCATCTTCGTTATCGGGTTCTTCTCACTCTTACGCCTTAGCCGGTCCCACAGCTCCGACACTGGGAACCACGAGGCGCCGCATATCACGAATTCTTCCAACGTGTCATACACGAATTTGTACTGTTCCTGTGGAAGATAAATTTTAATCAGTTTAGAGAATTTATTTCTGATGATAAATACAAAGTTTGGAGTTTCCTGACTAAAACTGATTATGTTTATGATTTATACATGATCATATCGTCTTGTCTAACGGAGACTAGTACATTTCAGGAAAAATTTATATAAATTGTTTATTTTAGAGTATCAAAGTAAAGTAATTACCTAATTTAGGCCCTAACAAACTCATTAACATATTTATTTATTAAGGGGACAGACCACTTTTAAATTCTGAACAATTAAATTCTTGTAAAAATTTTTATAAATTATATTTATAGTAAATGGAAATGTTTTTCTTAAAAAAAAGACATTATAACCTGTACTTTTACCATAGGATAACCTTTTTTAAACCTAGTTTATCCTAACTGCATTGCGTATACTGCTTCATGTATTTTTTCACTCTCCGCAGGATTCCAAGGGAACGAGTGGTTCGATTGAGCTCAAATGTTATGAGCATGCTTTGTACACCTATAGTTTCGAGATTAATGTAGGGATTTAAATTTAAATGCTTAGAAAATGTTTTATGAAGAAAAATGTGTCATAAATAGTTTAAAAAAGTTACAAAATTCAGTTTTTTCTTCATAAAACATTTTCTAAGCATTTAAATTTAAATCCCTACATTCATCTCAGAATTATACGTGTTCATAGCACTCTCTTAAAATTTTAGCCCAATCGAACCACTCGTACCCTTGGAATCATGTGGAGAGTGAAAAAATACATGATGCAGTGTACGCAATGCAGTTAGGATAAACTAGGTTTAAAAAAGGTTATCCTATGGTAAAATTACAGGTTATATGTCTTTTTTTAAGAAAAACATTTCCATTTACTATAAATATAATTTATAAACATTTTTACAAGAATTTAATTTTTCAGGATTTAAAAGTGGTCTGTCCCCTTAACGGCCATTACATATGCCTTAAAGGTATCCGATAAATGAACAAAACAACTTTAAAAAAATCGCGTGCAGTTATAGCACAAGTGAAGCAGCAGCCCAAACAGAACAGTTTTAGCACCGGTGGCACAGCATTATATCTAGACTAGGCGCGCATATTGTTATGGGAGAAATAGGAAAGTGCCTATGCGCCACCTATCGGCACCTGCCAGAGACACGAAGAGTTTAGGCGTCGACAAAAGGACCAGTCCAAAACTGCTTTTTTTCGATAAATTGATATCCCTCTAGCGGTCCACATGTACGTATGTACATTGAAATTAAGATTACTTTAGACTCGCAACAATGTTTTTACAACAAAAACGTGTGGTACATAAGCAAGCTTCAAATTTTGATTTTCGACAATATAACAATATACACCCCCTTGTTACCATATTTTCTCAATAATTTTCACTTTTTGAAGTTAGGAATTTACGCGGACATTACACATCGGTGAAACGAACAGCCAATCAGAGAACGAATGGAATGATTACTATACCATATAGTTTTTTTTATAGAGTAGATTTTATGGTCTTTAAAAATGAAAATTGAATTTGAGGCGTTTTTTCAAATGAGTTAGTCTTTGCAAGAAGCGGCGATGTATGAACCTACGCGAAAATTTAGTATAATCCTAATGACAATGTATAATTACAAATACTCATTATACGAAATTCGATAACATATTATGATTATAATTATGTGATCATAATATATGAATATTATATGAAAATACTATTTAGCCATAATTATTATTTAAATTATGTTGTCAACCCTATTTTGAGTGTTATCATCCGCATGATATATAGGCAACTATATTTATCTTCAAATAATTACATCAGGTCATAAAATTTTATACTTCTATTATACATACATAATCATATACGATTCTTCTTTAATTATTGTTCATGTGAGCAACCGACTTACCAGATTCTCTATGAGACCCTTTCGACTTTGTCGAAGTTTCTTCAGATATCCAAACACGTCGAACGCGTCCTCCTCCTCCGCAAGCTCCATATTCGCATCGATCGCCAAGTAAACACCAGATCGTCCACCACCGTCGCTATTTATTCACAGCGCAAAACAGGACGTAAATCGTTAATTAGAAAACAAAAATAAATAAAATTAACCTTTCCACTTCTTAGTACAAATACTCACTTGCAATGCACAACCATAGGTCCGGCTTCGCTCTTTAAGGTCGATCCAACGACGGCCCTGACGCGCCTTCGGAATTCCAGCACAGCATTGCCGAAAGGACACGTGTGCGAGTGCCACTCTGTGTAATGAAACTGAAGTATCGTCCTCTCTTCCGTAACTTCCTACAAAGCGAACAACGTTCGATGTGTCACTATATACATGCGTGTGAGGTGCCAGTACTGCAGTGTAATTTGACTAATTGACTAGTACTGTAGCGTCGCGTACAGATTAATAGCCGCGGGAAAAACGGGCCGCTCGAAGTTGACGTTAATTTTGTTAATATCGCGGTTTGAAGTTTGGCCGTTAATCATCTCGACACGACGTACGAGAGGATGAATTAAGATAAGTGGATTAAAAAAGCTGCTGATCCGAAAACTTACGTCTTTCTCGTTCTTTTTGTACAGCTTTATCGTCCGTATGTGAAAATTCGCAAGCTCCTCCTCTGCAAGCACGGAAACGCCGATGTCACCATAGTACTCATCCTTGTCCTTACTAGCTGGCCAGTACTGCATACACATCACCTATAAAAATTGAATATTTTTTTTTTTACTCAAATCAGCGTACACACCCAACGAGCGATAAATACGCAAATCACACGGCAGAAATGTCCGAAAGCTCTTTCCCCTAATGCATATACTTCGCAAATATATATACCGCCTGGGTATATACGATACCCCGGTGAATAATTAATTTTCGCACGCAACGGCCACCCGTGAGCACGAGTCTCTCGTAAAAGCTCTGGAGCAGGAAAGCTCGCCAAGCGGAAAGTGGAAAGGGATGATTTTTAACGTAAAATAATACGAGGGAGCAATTTTTCGCTGTTTAGTATTTGACCTACTTTTACACAAAATATAAAATAAACGATCTCGTGATACACCACGCAGTAAAGCTGGAATTCAAGTCGATATAAGTATTCAAAGGAAATATTTCGAATCGAGAGCTTCTACCGACCATGAATGCAACTTCCTTGAAGTGCTATACGCGCGTGTATATATCCACAGAAACAAAGCAGCATCAGTATAAGAGAGGTCGAAGTCAAGCTCAGCGCGTGCACGTGTAGAGCTTTCGGCGCGTGCGGTTGAGGGTCTGCGGATAAACTTGAGACAAGCGCTGTGGATCAGCTTCTCGTGCAATTTCGCCGGCAATTTTGACTACGTGCGAGTAACTGCAGCCACTGCTACTGCAATAAAACACACTACCTGCTCGTGTGTTGTGTACGCGTTCTGATTAGCCACTGCTTTGAATTTTGCCACGAGTTGATGAAGAAAGTTGCCAAGACTTTGTGGAATGCTGCTCGGTTTTTGCGGGAATTTCGAATCGTATACTGAATAAAGATATAAAAGCTTTTGATGCAGCTCGAGTTTCGCTGCAGTCCTTTAAGGCGCAATCTACTTATCGAGAGTTGAAAAGATAGTTTACGAGGGGATGAAACTTGAAAAATCCTACCTTCCGCCCTTTCCGATGGATGAGGGAGACTTTTAAAGTCATGCTAATCGCTATACCCGCGCGCGAAGCTCACTCTTTTGGTGACCTACTTGATTATTACATTTATACCCTTCAGCAATCTCCTTCTGCGAGTAAATGAATTAAAAACTTTCGAGTCCATTTTCTCGAGCGATCCTTTTATGAAGTGTCGTTTAAATTTTTCTCACGGCTATCAAACGAAATTCGAACTAATTTATAACGCTTCCCAATGACCCAGAAATCGCTCGAGCTTTCACAGCATACAAGCTCAAATTGTCAGTTCCGCCGAAGCGACGTCCACCCGCATTATATAAACGACAATCGAGAAACGCGTAGCTCTTCCACGGATCGAAAAAACGTCAGACTCGCCTGTCAGTTTCACCCGACGTATCGTCTTTCCTCCTCTTCTATACACATATGTCTCGCGAGACGTTTGATTGGAATGCGATTGGGTGGAAAAAATTAAATTTATCCGAGATTCTTCGACGTCGAGAGTTTGCCTCATCCGAGTCGGGCAATTTCATACCGGGATGAAAGTACGTTTGGCCGAACTTCCGAGATTTCTTCGACTTCCTTTTCCACTTTTTTTATTACTCCCTGAATCTTTTCGCCGAGCAAGTCAGTTTTTCTCCCGATGCAGAGAAGTGATCCGAAAGTTTCGCAAGCTACCGCGAAGTCGTGGATAGTTCGCGGACGATTATTAGGATAAACAACGAGCCGATAATCGAGTTACGCGTATATATTTAATTTTTCTTCTTTTCGCGCTATATTTGCGGTGGGTGAGTTTATTGAATTTGACCATTTTTGCGGAATATTCGCTTCGCGGACAAAAGGTGTGCGGTGGGCGAGCTTTTAGCGCTTTTGATTTGATTCTCGGCGAATCATGTTAAATTTCGTCACACGGTTTCACGCTTTTTGGCTATATTACTGTATTTTATAGTCCGTGAAAAAGCGGATAGAACATTCTATATTCAGAGGATTATATTGAGTTCGTTTTTTGCAGCGTGTGGATGTAGTTTTTCGAACTTTTTCCCAGAGGGCTTATATTTAAACGGGAATAAAAAGCCCGAAAAAAATGTACGTCTGACCGAATCTCATCGTGTACTACTTTGAAACTCGCATCGATTAATTTAAACAAAATCGCAGAGCCAAAAAAAGCTCGTAATACGAGCATAAATATTCATCGCAGAAGATCAAAAGTTTCCATATGCGACGAAATTGAGTAATCCCCGTAGGTATTCGTAAGCTTCTCGTGTGAGATGACGTTTTTAGGATATATAATAATAAAAGCGAGGAAGAAGAAGAGGAGGAAAGTTTTGGGCGAGAAAGTATATATACGAGTCCATAAAGCCGCGCGGAGAGAAAAGGTGCGGAAGATGCGCGCGCGAGACTTGGCGTAGCCTAAGTAACTAGTTCTGAACAAGTTTTCCGTAACTCACTTAGTGACAGTGTCAGTCGCGCCGAGAAGAGAAGAGGACACGTGTTTGCTGAACAGAGCCTTCGCTCAATCAAAACGAAATTACGACTTTCATACACGTATAGTTCTCGTGTGTATATCGGTATGCGAAAGAAAAGAAACTTTTTTTTTCTATCTGCGTGTCTACTGCGTTATTGCTAGAAAAAGTTTACCTTTATAAAATCGAAAGTTTTCGTGAGCATGACTATGCAAGCAGCTCGTTCCTGCCAGACCATCCGCCAGAAGTCCACTACGGTATTTTCCATGGGTCCCTGAGTTACGATGTAGGCATTGGGCTTGAGTATACTCTGGAAATTGAAGATGTGTATAAAATTGCGCTGTTCTCTATATTTTTGTTCGTTGCAAGAACTGATGGTATAATATACAAATACTCACATCGACGTACGACGCGTTGATGTAGTCCGAGTCAGCTCGCCCGTTTATAGTTTCTAAAACGACTCTGTTGTAATCGTCTGCAAATAACAGAAATCGTGTATTAATTCTCCCAAACTTGACCGCTTTTCTTTGGCACCTTTAGACAACATTTCGAAAACGTCTCGCCTGCGGTAATTAATAAGCGTCAGTCTACACAATAAACAATTCCACAGTATGGCCTCGTCAAATTGAATCCCCGAAAGCTCTGGACTGTGAACTCCGAGAAAACATTAACAAGCTCGAGTAGAACGTCGGCGCAAGTCAAATAGAAGCTGACTCGAAAAAGAGTACAGCTGCGCATATAACTATGACCGAAGTAGCGCGCCTTTGTGCGTTATAAAGCATTGTTCAGGGCAGCGTCAGCAGTGAAAGCTCACCGGGGCAAGAAGGAACGATAACCTAAGCTCCTTTGCACAAAGCAGCCGTTCTGCATTTTGAATTCGCCCAGGTAACTGCTTTTGCATATTTCAAGCGTTGCTGCAGTAGAGGACCGGATATTGATTTTTTTAAACATGAGTACGTCGAAAACAGCAGTTTTTTTACGAAGAAGATGCGAAAGACAGTCTTAGAGCGATGAAAAATTCAACCGCGTGCTTTACAACGCATTAAAACGCGTCTCCTATTACTACTACTATACGTGTGCTTTCGCGAAAAGTCATCCACTCTCTCGAGTTTATCCCCAACGTAGGGATACTTTTACGCGAAGACACACACATGCGCGTCTTTTCATCGCCCGAAGGATAAAGTGTCTTATTTGCCGGTGGCGCCTTTTCACTTGCAGTTTTCTTCAAAAGCTCCCTAGAGTCAAAGACGCGCCGCTTCGGAGAGCTTTTGCGCGTTGTAAGCTCTCCCATTGTCGTACACCGAAGCGTTTACTTTCCCTCGGCCTCTTGGCAAAGAGTAATCTTTCTCACAGAGCAACGTACGACGTTTGATTGCTCGAGTCGTTATTTTGAAAAGCGCGCGCGTGAATTTTCAGAAATGTCAAGACGTTCCGAGAATACATGATTGCAGCTTATATGCAGTACGTGTAATGCAATGAAAGAGCGTATATACTTACATGGAATACATTTTTGGTTCTGATTCTTCTCTCTGTTCGCCATCTTCATGGCGTGCCTGCACGAGTGCGTCTCGACTTTCGTCGCCGTCTGTAACAGATCGAAAGAAGAAAAACGGTGACTTTAATATATTGTTTTCGTGAAGATTTACTATATGTATATACACTGCTTCTATTTCATCATATCTTCCCCTTTTGTGCAATGTCAAGCGTTTGGAATTTTCGCAATGTAATAAAGCAAATATTTTTCTGGAAAATTGCAATAAATTTGCGTATAACGCAACGACGCAGTACACAACAGATGAGGATAAAAGCCTTGATATTATATTCCTCGTGTTAAAAGCAGGACGATTTTCGAGGCCGTAAAATAAAATATCGCGCAATATTGAACGAGCTCCTTCTCATGACCTGTGTGTCGTCGTCCGTGCACGTTTTCCTCTTTTGACCAGAGAACGACCGCATATAAGGGGCGAAGCAAAAAATGTCTGAATACAGAAGGTGGCTGTGTGTGCGCATATCATACGCGCGATGAAATTCAAACGAAAAATTCTACGAGGTACACGAGTTTGTATTATAAAGGAAAGAAAAGAGCATAATATCCTTTTCGCGAGGCGTGTGTATGCGTATCGGGAATAAGTGGTTTATTGCGAGAGCTTATTGGCTCTGCGCCAAAATAGCCTTCGGTTGTACTAAGGATATGCACGGGTAGAAATCTTGAGCAAATATTGCTCAGCTGTAGAGTAAAATTTGCTTAAAAAGCAGAGCAAGGCTTGTTGAGTAAATTTTACTGAGCGAGTTAAGCAATTTTCGCTTAACTCATCGCGCGAGAAAATGGCGCGAACAGCGACATGAATTCAAATGTGCTACTGATTATTACAATTATTTATTAATGTTTATTAATAAATAATAACAAATATATGCTGAAAAAATTGTAGGAAGGTGTCAGGAATCGAACCCCGTCCGTCCGGGTGAGAGGCAAACACCCTAACCACTCGGCTATCATGCGAATTGTTGGGTGACTCGCCGACCGGGAGGTTATCTCCAACTCGGGTGTTCGACATTTTTTGCTCAACTAGGAAATCTAAGTGCGCTTCGCGCACCTCATATTATACCATCAATTATATCTTTGCAGAATGATTTTAAATATTGCCGCCTGCTGAGCATCAACATACTGTAAAAAATTTCGTGTAAGATTACCGTTTTCCTGTAAGGAAATCACACCATTGAGCGATGTAAATTTACATCGATCATGTGTATTCACAATGTTGATGTAATTTTAGACAAAAAAGCATTTCGGATTTCTTTTGACAAAAAAGCATTTCGGAGCAAGAAACTTTTCGGAGCACAAGCGACACGCATACATTAATAAGAGTTGTAAGTAGAGAAACTGGTACGGTTACATGTGAATAACCAAAGTTATATAAACGCGTAGATGGGCAACTGCAATGCGCGTTCCGCGGAGCAACGGAACAGAACGCACAGAACAGAACAGACGGAACGGAACGCATTGTAGAAAGGCTCCTGCTGAACGGCGTAACTTTACCGCGCGCTGTCTGTGGACTCGGACACAAGGGAAGTTAGACCATTACGATGCATCATGCGAATACGTGTTTTAGGTTAGGCGAATACGAGCTTAAGGTATAAGTTGTTTTTATCTTATAGTAAAAAACTTGTACAATATTTTATGTATGTGCATTTATTTAGCTATTGTTTTATTATTTTTCGTGAGAAAATTTGATTCCACAAAGAAGTAACCACATAGAGGTTATGTAGCTACTACTTATAATGACAAACGTAAATTCGAGTAACTGTAAATAGTTTTTAACAAATAGAGGCCTTTTTATTCAATGAAATAGATACAATTTCCAGTTACAGTATTTCGGTAATATGAGCAGGACAATATTCTTACCTGTACATTTACCACAATACTGTCATTTTACCGGTCAAAGCGGTACATTTACAACGCTGAGCGTGGGTCCCGATTGTTTCCCATGCTCAACAGTGTAATTTTACACGAAATTTTTTACAGTGCAGTTCAAAGCGTTTCTAATTCGCGTTCTTTAATTCTTGTACCAGGCAATTGGACATCAATTAAATGCTTCACATCACTTTTTTAAGAGAGGACTAGTTAGGACTAGTTACCCTTGGTGCACACCATATTTTTTGTAACGCAAGTGAACTTGAACTTGAATTTTCTTGAATAGATTTTTGCGTTTTTTTTTAGATATTGAGTGCGACTGATGCAACTTTTTTCAGAATCGGCGACCACAGTCTTAGTAGACTAATTTTTAAATTTATATATATAAATATATATACAATATATATATATATATATATATATAATTTCCCGAAAAACGCCCGCTAACATTTTTCGGGAAATGTTCTATATGTGTGTATATATATATATATATTTATATATATAAATTTAAAAATTAGTCTATTAAGACTGTGGTCGCCGATTCTGAAAAAAGTTGCATCAGTCGCACACAATATCTAAAAAAAACGCAAAAGTCTGTACTTGCGTTACAAAAAATATGGTGTGCACCAAGGGCTAAGTGGGCTTTTTTAGGCCGAGTGTGGATCGAGTTTGCAGTACGAGTCAAGGCGAGTTAGCACGCACTTACAGTACTCGTTACGAATCGCAAACGAGTACTGTAATCATACTTTACGCCCTTGGCACACTACTATTTTAGACTCAATTCAAGACTCAATTACAGTTATAGCATGAGCTGCCCGATTAAGCAGGTCCAACAACAAGGCAGTTTTGGTATAGGTCGCACACCTCTATATAAATCTTTAACACCGATTCTGCTGAGAGAGATTGGAAAGTGCATGTGCACCACCTATCGGCGCTGACGAAAGACCCAGAGTGTTTACGCTGTATAGAGCATAGAGGAAAAGCCAGTCCAAAGTATTTTGTTCAAGATGATCATGTAAATTTCAGCATCTTAATAAACAAATTTTTTTTCTAATTTTATCAAGAATATTTTTTGATTAGAAAAAAAATCGATAACAAATATTTAAAACAATAATTTGAGCTTTTTTTATAAACCAAAGAAAATTTTAGAAATTTAAAATCTATATATGAATGCGAAAAAAGTTAAACTACTCGAAAAGTTTATAAAAATCACCAGAAAGTCACCTCACACTGATTTCTTCTTAGCGTTGCTGCCAGTAATATTATTTTTAATGAACCAACATATACACATTTCAAAAATCACGAAAACAATGAATTAGAGTATACGATACTGCAACCGAATCTCAACAAACTCAAACGCAATACCTGAACCTCTGCCAAATCGCTTATAAAAGCATCCGTTAACATTGCCGTGTATTTATTTCTCTCGAAACACACAAACAAATGTAAATATCGAAGAGCAGAGAGAAGAAAAGCCTCGAAGCGTATAACGATGCGGTGCGCACGCGACCATTAGGCCGCGCGCGAATATTAGCCCGCTTTAACGCTCGAGTGTATATATTTCACGGACTTCGTAATTTTTCCTCTCGTGTCGTGTAATATATATTCAGTCTGACGGTGTTCCCACCGCGTGTTTAACTTTAATTGGGAAAAGCCAAGTTTCTTTTTTAATTAAAATGTTGCAGAGCTGCCGCGTGTCGTGTATTTAGTCGAGCTTTAAGTGCCGGTGTCGCGCGCAGAGTGTTATGGCGCGAGAATTTAGTTTCTAATTGATCCCCGTGTTTGGGAAAAGTTTCGACGCTCTCTCTTCTCTCCTTTCTGTTTTATACAGAGTAGATTGAGGATCAATTCATAGTACGCGCGCTTTTTTTAGCGCCGATTTAAACTCTTGATAATTACTCTTCGAAAGTTCGCTAATACTATATTTTAATACTCGTTTAAAAATCGTCCTCTTCTCACAGAGTCGAGTATAAACTTTTTCCTCTGAATTAAATCCGATGTCGTAAAGTTCAACGGGCCGAATAAAATATCTCTGAAATCAAGTTTTCGTTCAAGGGTTAAGCGCTGACTCTCGTATTATAATAAAACGTCCACGACGGCCACTACTCGAAGAGATGGCCGCACGCGCACGAAGTATATAATATAACCTTGAGCTCTCTCGCGCGAGATAAATAGATAGATCACGCCCATAAAATTTTTGCCTTCGCCAACGACAGTTCTTTAAGGGATCTAAAATTTGCTCCACCTACGTAATGCCCGATTATTCAAAAGCCAATCGAGTGAGAGTGCAGTGTACTTTCTCGCGTCTTTTTTTTTGATTCCCATAGTTTTTTCTTCTCTACTTCTTATTTCGTTCATTTATCTTTCAGCGCGCGACTTTCTCACTTTATCAGCTATTGCTCTATTCTCCAGTTAGTCTGCGGCTGTCTGGGTTTTTTGCGTATGTATGCGTATAAGCGCGCGTACCAGCTTCTTGATTCATTCCAACAACTCGACGAAGAGAGTAGCTCCAAAAACATTCTTATTTTGTGTAGTTGCGATGCTTTCATATTCTAAAAAAAAATATATACTTCGTCGAAAGTGCACAACGAAAAACGGTGAGTATATAACGGAATACATAAGAATAAAATTTAGGTTATTGCTGAGATATCATATGTGGATCCTTTATTGCTTTAATATTTTATCAAATGTTAGATATTTTGCAAATTCTTGCAACAATCGAATAAAGCTCGGCGTATGTCTCCAGCGTGGATGGAAAATTCTTCATTGAGATCATGGAGCCTGAACTTAGTCTCGAATTCGGGATTCCGCATTAGCGCGGCGATCTGCAGGCAGTTGCTTGTCGAGAAGAGTTCGAAAAAAGTGCAGGTATGGATAAACCTTGTCGATAAATATAAAATATTATCGATAATTTAAAATAGTTGTTTCAAACTCCTAGATATATAAAACAAGAATGAAATGTTTCGGATGCGTGCCCCAATATTTACGTTAAAAGAACTCAACATTCTTCTTATACTTATTGTGATGTTTATATTCCAGAAAACAGAAAAAAGATATAGATAAACTTTGGTAAATGTGCACAATGGAATACGGAAGGTATAATCGAATAAATGAGAATAAAATCTAAGTTACAGAGATATCGTACGTAAAGTTTTTCTTGTTTTAATATTTTATCAAATTAAATTTCACTTATTTTACATTTTTGCAACAATTGAATATATAATGAACTACTTTTTCAACAACCAAATCAGGCAGAATATTATAGACGGCTTCGTTGATTACGTTCTCTTGCATCAGCATAGGTTGATAGTGGTCTTGTGCGCGCTGAGATCGTACTGCCTGAATTTGGTTTCGAATTCGGGATTCCGCATGAGCGCGGCAATCTGGCAGTGGCTTTTCGAGACTAGTTCAAAGAAGGTGCAGATATGGATGAACCTCGTTGATTTCATCCTGTCGATCTCTTCGATGCAGTCCTGATAATAATTCTGCAACGTTGGATGCCGTTCGATGATTGTTTCATCCATTAATTCGATCGACGGCTGGCGAGCTTTTCTCAGGACCAGCGCCTGGATCAAGAGCCTGTTCCTGGCGGTTCCACATTTTCACTGGGCGAAATGAGAGCCAAAGGCGTATTGCCCTCAGAGTCCTGTGCAAGTACATCCGCACCGGCGGACAAAAGTAGTTTAATGATGGCTGCATGATTTTCTTGCTTATAAAGTCTCCTTAATTCTGATCGAAAAAGTGCTGAATTTTTGCAGGCGTCGTGCAATGCGGTGCGATCTCTAGTCGTTCTTAGATCAACGTTCGCGCCACGTTTAAGCAAAGTTTCCACTACTGTGTTTTTTCCGAGCTTAACCGCGATGTGCAGCGGAGATACACCGTATACGTTTTGGGCATCTACGTGCGCGCCGTAGTCCAGATAGATGTTAATCTGAAAAAACGAACAGTACACCGTAAAATAAATTTTTTTTTCGTAGAAATTAAATTCAAACTGAATAAAATCTCACGACATATGTAGAGAGTACTTTTATATACTTACTAAATTAATATTGCCACTCGACACGGTTTCATGTAACGGTTGATTTACTTTTGGCTCTGCTTTGTCGTCGAGAGAGACGCCCTTCTAGATTAAGTCTTTGGACAGTTTATCCATACATTCATAAGGATACAAGAATGGCAAAATATGTAGCAAATTTGCTCTCCGATGATTTCTGGCAGACACATAGGCTCCGTGTTTTATTAACGACGCCGGCAGTTCGTTGGCTTTCGTGCTGCGGATGATTGCTGTAAACAGTGGTGTCTCGCCCAAATTGTCTTCCAGATTGACACCAGCTGATCCTGTTTCAAACAACATTTCAGTAATCTGGACTCGGTTTCCCAACACCGCGTAGTGCAGGACAGTTCGTCCCCAGGAGTCCTGAGCTCGCAAGTTAGCTCCGTAGACCACTACCAGACGGATAAGTTGTTCGTTCTCCAGGGAGGGATCTATTTGCAGTAGCAGGTGAAGAACGGTCCATTTCTCGTCGATCACCTGAGGATCGCAATGCCCAAAGAGCTTGCTCACGTCGGCACCGGAGCGCACCAGCAACTCGGCTGTTTTTTCGTAACTGGCCAAGACCGCCATCCACAGGAGCGAGAGCTTTTCGAGCTCTTCCTTCGGAAAATACTCGCTGAGGACAGATTCCTGCTCCAGGATCGGCTTGACCATGGATTTCAAATCGGTATTGTGATGAGGATCACGACGGAATTTCTTGAACTGGCTGCTGCTACTGCTCCTGGAATAGCGCTCGCAAAAGATCTTGTCGAGCGACTCATGCAGTCTGCGGTCATAGCTTTTTGACGATATCGTCTTTATCTGACAACTGATTTAAATCCAGATAATAATTGTGTGGGCTAACGCTGTATATATATCGTTCTATATGATATCGAAGCATCTTTGTAGTTCAAGAGCACGATGCGATGGGATGATGCTGCTGCTGAGAAAAGAAAGAAAACGTTTTTATCATCGCTCGAAAAGCTTGCGCAGCTCGAAAAATTCGAGTAGCTCGTAACCAATTAAGTGATTTGATGGCAAGCAGGAAACTTTTTATTCCGAAAACTAAAAAATTGCAACGGGACTTAAAGATGCGTATGGCGTATGGCGTTTGGCAGGTAATAGCATGAGTGGCCAAAGAAGCAGGCCAAACAAAGACAGTTCGAGCATCAATATCTAGACTCGGCGCGCACATTGTTGTGACGGAAATGGAAAAGAGCCTATACGCCATCTATCGTCACCTGTCAAAGACACTGAGAATTTTTGCGGCGCTGTGGTGCTGGTGCGACGAATGGGCTAGTCCAAAACTACTTTGTTTGGATAATTGACATCGCTCTAGCGGTCCACACATTCATACATTATTCAAACTAAGTTTGATTTAGACTCGCAATAGTGTTTTCAAGATAGTAATGTTCGGTACATGAGTATGCTTCAAATTTTGATTTTGAAAGGTCGAGATTACAGCGACAATATCAAGAAATACATCCCTTATATCAAATTTTCCTACTTTTTACTATTTGTAGGTTAGGAATTCAAACATACGCGCAGACATTGCTCACTTAAAATGAAAGTATACTATAATACTATTAAATATAAAAGACGAGAAAATTATTAAATATAAACGTTACAAGTGATAGAGAATCGTAAGTGTAACGGAGTCAAATACTACTTGTTAGAAACGGATGCAATAAAATCGACGTCAAAATATAATACATAGGTTTACAAATCACAGGTACAAAAAACTTACACGATTTACTGCGTTACAAGGTGTTGATTCCCGTATATAGGTATGGCTTAAGTTTCCGCAACAAGGTTCAGTTCACGACTGACTGTCTGCTCTAGTTTTATAGAGATCACATTCTAGGTTCGGTCCTCTATCGGATATTTCAAGAAGCTCGATCGATGGCGGGGATACTACCGGAAGTCATCCGAATATAATAGAAAGAAGCTTGGCTTCCCGAGCTTTGGCTCCAGTACGTCAGTGCGGTACCGCCCTTAATATACGCTGCGTAATTAACTGTTCTCCAAAAAGGACAGAACATGTCAGGAAAATTATACTGATGAACCCTGTGCGTGGTTTGCTCCAGACAAATGTAAGGTCGGCAAGTAATGACGTTTCTTGCTCTTCTCATAAGCCACCCTAGCTGTAATACAGTCAACGTCAATGTATATTTTCAGCGTGGGTTTCTGTCCTTGAGAACGATGTGTACTACCTTTGCGAACGTATCATTGTGCGTGTACAAGATAAAATGAAATCAAGTATAAATTGCGCGAAGCTGGTGGCACTTGTGCTTCTACACGATAAAGTAGAAATCGTTTTCATAGTTCAAAGATTAGCATTTTTTATTTTAGCACAACCCTGCCTGATCCAATGATTAATGACCAAATAATAATTTGTGAAAAAATCTTGCTACTTGCTTGAGGAGCACAACAGTAGATGATTTACCATCTCTGGTAGAAAAGTAAGAAATTGATCGTTCGCAGCATATTTTTTTTTTGTGCGCCGCCTTGTGATACTGGTGTGAGCTCGACGGACTCAATCATAGGGCCCCATCACGTCTTTTCTCCTTTTCTTACAGAAAGCGACGCTCCTCTCACAGCGCTAAATTCAGCGAGCGCTTGTTTAAAGTATTAGAAGTCAAATTCTAAACTTTTGGCCCAATCTAAAAAATTCGAGCAGCTCCAAAAATTTTGTCATTTTTATTTTTTTAAAAGACCGCTATTTTAGGATATTTAGATTTAATACTTATGATTATTTTAATTCTGCCTTGTGCGCGCATTGCAAAGGAGTTTAACTGTTCAGAAGCGGAACAAGTTTTTCTATCATCACTCGAAGGATATCAAGAAGCTTCTAGACGTGCTTCGTCGCGCGCATATGGCAGTTATAGCATGAGCGACCAAAGTTGCAGGCCAAATAAGAGCAGTTTTAGCATTGGTGGCACACCGCTATATCTAGACTCGGCGCGCAGATTAATTGTTATAAAGGAAATGAAAAAATCCGCTGCCAAGTCCTTGGCACTTAGCTTCCTCCTATTCCGTTTTTTGTTATTGTTTTAAATGTAATAGTAGATTATGCTAACGCCACACGAGTTGCACTTACTACTTTTCCATGAGTGGGAGGTGTAATGCATTTTGGTGCATGGATTTTTGTGCATCAACTAGCCGTGGATTATTCGATATTTGACGCACGTCAATGACAATGTATAGTCATTATCAATTATATTAGCATCACAAATGTACTAAAGAAAAGGTAAGGAAAATCTACGATGTGCATGCTGCTGAGAGCAGCTGTTTGATGTCCCAAGGATTAGTGCGCTTGGAAAATTTTGTGCGCGCATCATCCAAAATTTGTAACCGTTATTATATTTATTATAAGTTGTATAGAATAAGTAAAATTTATAAATTTCACATAATGAGGGCCAGTATTGGCGTTACCATCAGGATGATAACACGAAAACTCTGGCTGGAGTCAGCCCGGGGAGAGATCCATCAGACGTTAGAATAGCTCCTGGGAGAGAGGTCTCACCGGAGGTCCGCTCATCATATCATTATAAAAAACAAAAATATTTTTTCAAAAATCGAAAAATGGCCATGAAATGGTCATAAAATAGTCCAAATCTTAAAAGAAAATGTACTCAAATTCAGAATCAGAAAACATATATGCATGTCCAATTTTATTACGATCGATCACGTGGTTCCAGAATTATAACGGTGTACGTACGCACGCACGCACGCGCACGCACACAAAACCATCTGGACGGACATTTTATAAAACCCGAGCATGAAAGCTCTCAAAATATACTAAGCTTTAATTATCAAATTATATGGTTTAACAAAAATAATAATGTTCAGTCACACAAGGTATACAGGGTGAGAGTTGAAGAATTTGAATCTTAATATCTTTTAAACTGAACGGTTTCTTAAGCTACAAAAAGAACCTAGACGAAGTGATCAAAAGATCAATCTTTTCCTAAAATTTCAACTCAATTTAAACCTTTTTACTCCCGTAATCGTACGACATAAAAAACCCATTTTTTTTAGTTTTTGATTTTTATCTCAAAAACTAGTCGCCCAAATGGCTTAAAATTTTTACAACGTGTAGATATCCTTGTTTTCTATTCTCATGAATCTTTTCAAACATTTAACTACATATTTTTGAGTTATATATGTTTTTCGAAAAATTACCTTTTATATCCTCTCTTAAAAAAGTGATGTGAAGCATTTAATTGATGTCCAATTGCCTGGTACAAGAATTAAGGAACGCGAATTAGAAACGCAACATAACCTACAAACACTTTGAACTGTTAATGCTCAGCAGGCGGCAAAATTTAAAATCATTCTGGAAAGATATAATTGATGGTATAATATGAGGTGCGCGAAGCGCACTTACATTTCCTAGTCATAAAAAATGAACAGACGGGTCAATCTAGAAAATCTTGCGGGAAAAAGTAGTCAATTTGATGTTCTTTTAGATACACTATTGTTGAATATATTGTATAAATCATATCATTAAAAAAAGCAAAAATATTTTTTCAAAAATAGAAAAATAGCTATAAACACACACACACATACACACACACACACACACACACGCGCGCGCGCGCACACACACACGCACACACACACACACACACAGAGCCATCCGCACGGACATTTTCTAAAAACGTATGATTCGTACTCCAAACACCTCCAAATGCGTTTCTACGAAGTATTAGCGAAACTGAAAATTTTACTATTACAAAGCTTCCTCTTAGGAGGAAGCAATAGACTACACGCCACCTATCGTCACCTGCCAGAGACACGGAGAATTTAGACGGTGCGACAAAAGGGCCAGTCCAAAACTGCTTGGTTTTGGTAATCGATATCGCTCTAGCGGTCCACATGTACATACATTATTAAAACTAAGTTCAATTAGAATTGCAACAGTGTTTTCAAGATAGAAATGCTTGGTACATGAGTATAAGCTTCAAATTTTGATTTAAAAAGGTCGAAATCGTACACTTGATTCAGAGCTAAAATTACATCCGATTCGATGTTAAAGTAACTTGTCAGAGCACGGACGGTTTACTCCGAAAAAAGCTCTCTCCGTACGAGCTTGAGGCTATACCGCTGATCGCGAAGGATGAATTGCCAGAAAGAAAGGTGTGACCAATCGAGGCCGCGAGAGTTTTGCGTCGCGTGCGGCTATTATTTGTTTACGAAAGCTTCCGCTTGAAATTTCATATAATATATAGCGCAAAAGCTCATCCCTAAGTTAACGATGTCCCAGCCTACAACGACTAGTGTTGAGTCAGCTACTGCCAGTATCAGAGAATTTATTGATGTGAGAGTAGCCAGTTCCTCTCTAGTGATAAAACGAATCGCTCCTTTTATGTACCTCGTTACGGAGTTTACTTGCTGCTATTATACGCGATGGAAACTATCGCGATGTTTTACACGCTGGCGTTTGAAATCTGATTAAAGTTTCCATCCAAAGATCCAAAAGAGAGAAGAACTTGCAGTAAGGGGTGATGGTAAATAAGGGCTGAGAAAAGGACATCGTCTCCTACTAATTCGGAACGACTCCCAAGGTGGCAGTTTCAGAAAGAAAAGTTCGCGACGGGGTTTACTGCGTAAAATCTGCAGACTACGAGAGTCAAGGGGAGATTTTCCATTGCTTTTTCTCGTAAAATAACACAATGTATATTTAAACGCATCTAGAGATCACGATCTGTATCAGAAAATATTTTCCAAGCTAGCTCTGTTTACTCAAAATATAAATATCAGAAGCTTTAACTATCCTCGAATTTTCATACATCAATATTGACCGCTCGGAGAAACTGGGACACGCGGGATATATCCTCAAAATGAGTTTTCGCTAGTTCGTTTGATATCGGCTCGGAGCAATCAATATTCCTCATGAATACCCCGAGCGTCGAGCATCAGCCAAGTTTGCATATTAAAGAGCAGAGCAAACCCAAAGTGTCGAGCACATCGGTCGCGACAAGCCGCGAAAAGTAAATCCCCGAAATTCGTTGCTGAAAAACCACATTCAGAAGCGTTTTCACGCGCGCTATGCGTCGGGAAACTCTATATTATACATTTCCCTCTCTGTAGGTCTCTTTCTCATTTCCATCTCTCTCGAGTATGCGGGGGAAAGAAGCAGGCGGAAAAACTCGAGGCCCCAGAGCGTATGTAAATGTCGCGGTAGAAAAAGGTCGAGAAGGTCGGCCAAGCGAGATAGACAGACTCGGAGAAAGAGAAAAATCGCATGGGTTGAGAAGCGACGACTCTCGAGCTTTTGCCTTATAATACTCGTGAAACACCGCGGGAGTGAGTCTTGAGGGGAAAAAAGGTAGTACTCTGTGGAAGATCTCAGGCAATGAGAAATGATTGGCGTTGGCGTGTGAAGGATGAAGCTCTTTCTCTGTGTTCGCGGTGGATTTAACGAACCGCTGATTTTTCCGCGTTTGACTTTGATATTTTACGTGGCCTTCGACGTGCTTTTCTGTTTGGGTTTATTTGTGTTTATTGATTGACGGTATATACTATAGTGTTGGTATTATACGCCGGAGATCGATTTTTATAGGGTATGTTGTGTGTGTATTAAGTGTACTTGGAAAGTATGGCGTATAGAGAATAAGGAATTTATTATTCTTTACAAGTATCTACTTTTATGGCGACCCTTTGAGAGCGAACAGAAGATTAAATTGATAAAAATCTTTATGCTGCTATTACAAGCTTTTACGACGGTTGTATCCATTCAAACCTGCGTATACCTATACATGTCCTCTTTTGTAATCGCGTAATGAGTCGTTTCTTCGCAACTGATTAAAACGACAAAATATTTCATAATAAGAAACTATCGGAGAGCAGCGGAAATTCTTAATCGATGGCGCGCTCGAATAAAGTGTAAATAGGTTTGAATAAAAAGGGAAGCTCATAAAACAGGGAATCGCGCGAAAGAGAGCAGTTAGGCGATAAATATTATATTGCAGTATTTAATGGACAGTGAAATCGTAAATTGGACAATTAGAAGACGCGCGGAGGAAGCCGTGAGGAAAAGGTACCGTCGATGGGGGCGAGCACTTATACCGGGAGAATAAAAGGCGAGAAGAAAAAAGAAGGAAGAGAAAGAGCAGTTGACGAGTTTCTGAATGGAGGAAGAGAGAGAGAGAGAGAGAGAGAGAGAGAGAGAGAGAGAGAGAGAGAGAGAGAGAGAGAGAGAGAGAGGGAGTCTGGGAAAAATCAGAAAGGAATATTTTTTTCCACAGTCGTTTGCGAGGATCTTTAATGTGCCTCCACGGCGCAGTATCGAGAACGACGCGCCGGCTGTTTACGATGCCGCTGAGAGATATATACATCAAGCGGCGTTCGCAACGTTTTGTGCGGCGTTTTGTTTGTAGGACTGATTTTTGATCGAAGTGAGATGATGGAAAGATAAACGAAAAGTTGCGTATGGTTTGGAATTAAAGAAGTGTATATATTTTATGTGTACTTTATTATATTTTTATTGTTGAATTTTTCGTTTTATAGAAAGACAAAAATAGAGATTTCATAATTATATTGACAGATCGATATGTGAATGCATTTAAAGAATAATGTAAATGCGATAAAACATGGCAAACTATTGTATAATATAAAGATCAAATATTCATTTCATTATACATTCTTGCTGCAACAGTCACCAAATAAATAGTGAACTGTCCTCTTAACCACCAAATAAGGCAAAAGCTCGTAAAAAGCTTCGTTGATGGCGTTCTCTTGCTCTAGCATAGAGTAATAGTGGTGTCGTGCCAAATCGAAAGCTCTGCGTATGTAATCCGCATAGATGGGAAATTCGTTATTGAGATCGTAGAGCTTGAATTTGGTCTCAAATTCGAAATTTCGCATAAGCGCCGCGATCTGACATCGGTTTTTCGTGATTAATTTGAAAAAAGTGCAGGTCTCGATAAACGACGTCAATTTCATCATATCAATCTCATTAAAGCAGTCCTGATAATAATGCCGAAGGATTGAATGCCGTTCGATGATTCTTTCGTCCTTTAATTTGATCGACGGCTGGAGAGCTTTTTTCACGGCCAACGCGTTGATCACAGGAAAAATTGCTGGTTGTTTCACATATTGGCCGTTATTTGTGACGTAAGCGAGAGGCGTCCTGCCTTTGTTATCCTCGGCAAGCACATCCGCACCGGCAGACAGAAGTAGCTTAACGACATTCGTCATGCTCACGATTTCCTCCTCCTTGATGATCTCCGCCTCGATGCCCTCCATTATCATCTGAAATAAGTTAGCAGAGAAAATCCGGATGCAGACGGCGAGCAACGCGGTGTGACTTTCGCTATCAATCGTTCTCAGATCAACGATCGCACCGTGTTTAATTAAAGTTTCTACTACTTCCGGTTTATGATTTTTAGCTACGAGGTACAGCGAAAATTCTCCATTCCATACAGTTTGATCTCCGATACATGTTTCTCCACCGTTCGTTCGAATAGTTCGGGCATTTACGTTTGCTCCGTGTTCCAAATAGAGCTTTGTCTGGAAAAGAAACGACACACCGGATGATAACATTTTTGTATCGGCACGCGAAATTTTTCCATAAAAATCACATTAAAATATATAAAAAGAATCTTTATTTACCATTTTATTCTTCCCATACTTGGCAGCCAGGTGTATTAGCTGGCATTGGATCAGTGGATTCTCGTGTTCAACTGGGACGCCCTTTTCGATCAAAACTCTGGCCATGCAGTTTAATGTATTCGACTGGAGCACATGTCGAGTAATGCAAGACGTTCATTCCATATTGGTCTTTAGCAAAAATATCGGCTCCATGTTCTATCAACAATGGCACCAGTTTGTTGGCTTTGCCGTTTCTGGCTGTGGCGAGCAGTGGTGTTAAGCCCTCATTATCCGCTATATTGACGTCGGCTCCGTATTTTATCAATAACGGCACGAGAGGGGAAGAGAGTCCTTTCCTCCCACTCTTGCTTTCTTAGAGAGAGCGCACAGTATATTAGAAAGAGAGCGAGAGCTACGGGACGTGAGAGGAGCGCATCGGCAAGCCAGAACGACCAGAGCGCAGAGGGAGAGAGGGACAGAGTACTGTTTTAGGTGGGGGGATTTTCGACGGTCCTCATTTCGTCCGTTAATATTGCGCTCTCTTTCTAACTTTCTATAGCTCTCTCTCTCTCTCTCTCTCTCTCTCTCTCTCTCGCTCTCTCTCTTCGTGAACATCACGCTTCGGGCTGGCTTCCTCCCTCTGGTAGTGATACCTCTATGGGACTGACGCTCAGTCCCAGCCGCCTCTGTGCTCTCACTCTATACTCTGACCCTCTTCCTTCCTCTTCTCTAAGGGCGACGAGCGACGAGTGAAAGCGACGTGCAACAATGCCGCGTGCGACATGCGCAGAATTATGGAGGTTAGAGTACAGGAGATAAGAGGAAACGCCGTGTATAAGCTCGGAGCCAGGAAATTGCTGAAAACTCGTCTTCGCTTATAAGAAATACATTATTAGTACTTACATATAATTTCGGTACTATGGTGCGAAAATGTGAATTTAGCCTTGTATAAACGTTTATAAGGTCACACAAGGCTGGAATTTCATTCTCGCATGCATCATGCATCGTACTTATTTCGTTAAAACTATGTGTGCAATAGGCTCGATTAAGCTTCCCGTTTTTAACATAATAGCGTATGCTAAACCAAGTTTTTACACAGATGTTTATTTAATTTTTATATTCTGAATATACCGGGTCATTCAGAGCTCTCCTCGCGGAGAGGATGGTAGTACCCTTAAGTTATAACTTAAGTAATAACTTAAACATTTGTTAGAGACAAGTTACTACTTAAGATACTACTCATGTTATAACTTGAGCTAATATTTTAAATTTTTGTTGTTGTTCAAGTTATTACTTGAGTAACTACTTAAGATATTACTTGAAATTTTTAACTTTCATTTGAGTTATAACTCAAGTTATAACTTAAGTAATCATTTTTTTTATTAGAAAATTATTCTTTGCTCATAGATCTTTTAGAATCGACGGTATCATCAAATCTCTAAAAAAAATTAACTTCAAAAAAAGTAAAAGGTTATAGGCGAGTTTTATATATTCCGCAACGAAATAACAGATAAAAAAGAACTTAGGTACTTTTCCATTTCCCTCATAACAATATGCTGAGTCTAGATATAGCGGTTTAGTGCCACCAATGCTAAAACTGCCTTGTTTGGCCTGCTGATTCGGCCGCTCATGCTGTAACTGCGCAAAGCGCATCTATAACTGGACTGTTTGCCTAAAAAATTCAAACGCTTCTAAAAGAACAACAATCAAACTCCCAAAATCCTACATCATTCATGCATTCGCATCAGTGTGAATCGCGCCTAAGACAGGTATATCTATAGCTATATATACACTATAGGGCAGGGAGGCAAAACGGAAGGAGGCGCATGGCTGGCTCAATGGATCGTGGCGGAAATGCCGAGAGTGCTTACAGCGCGCTGCTGTCGCACCTCGTAAATTCCCTCCGCGCGCGTGAGCTGTTTCTTGGAACTTTTGCGCGCAAGCGCTTCTTTGCAACAGTGTAAGGAGTTTGCCGCCTCACTGACTATACAGATCTACATCTCTCTGTCTCTACTGCAGTGAAGATAATTTATCAGTATAGCGAAGCGAGAAAGAAAAAAAGAAATAAGCATTGTCCATGTTGAACTAATACATCAGGTGGTGTGTATGTTCTGATAAAGCAAACTTGCTTGGGGAGCAGCTAGAAGAGATCGGATGGCCTGATAAAAGCACGAAACAAAACGAGAGAAAATTGCGAGCGAGTGTCGCGCGACGAATAGCAAAGCTCGGCGCAATTTATTATTTCTCGCTTGCTCTTTCCTCTCTCTCTCTCTCTCTCTCTCTCTCTCTCTCTCTCTCTCTCTCTCTTCTACGCGTACAAGGATGAAATAAAAGACGCTCTTGTGTATAGCTCTCTCTCTCTCTCTCTCTCGGTTCTCTAGACGCCAAGCGCATATACGTGGCGTCGTCGGGGCTCGTAAACAATCGTAGATGGGACGTGCGCTTTTGGAAGGACACGCTTTGCTGCGTTAAATTATTTAAATGGGAGAGAGAGAGAGAGAGCTGCTGTTCCTCCGCGTGAAATGAGAACAATATATAACATTTCAAATATGTATGTATACAAACCTAAGCAAATAGATTCGACTTTAAAAGCCTCGGCAATTATTTCCTCGTTTACTTTTGTATCATACAATATATATAACAGTCCAGCAGTATAGCTCGTCCACAAGAGGTTGCTGATGCTGTGCGATGTTATATACGAAAGAATAGCATTTTCGAGATTCGTGCCCGGAATCGCAGCTTCGCCTTAACGAGAAATCGATTCCCCGAGCGCTCGCTTTTTATCTCTACAGCTGCTACGTGTGCGTATGTGTCGCGTGGGATTACTTCATCTCTCTCCCGTGGCTGCCTATCCGTCGAGCGACGTCACTGTCGCCACGGCGGCGACACCGAGTAAACCGATCCCTGAATGAATGGCTTGGAGATATTGGCTATGCTGGCTAGTTTCGATGTTGGCTTCGTCCTTGATCTATTGCTGCTAGACTATCTTTACGCATTTTTCTCGAAGACTGACTTTTAATTTCCGCTAATCCATGGAAACATTCACGAGTTACATCACACACTTGGAGGGCAAATAATCACGTTTCACGCTCTCGAAACCTATTAAGCTGTTCTCCCCTCGTACAAGAACTCGACAAGAGAGAAAGAAAAAGGGAAAGAAAGAAAGATCCATATACGGAAGACGAAGTAGGCCAGCTCTACTATCCAGGCACATATAATCCAACCGAGCAAATATGAGTGAGAGAGAGAGAGAGAGAGAGAGAGAGAGAGAGAGAGAGAGAGAGAGAGAGAGAGAGAGAGAGAGAGAGAGAGATATGTCCGGGATGTTTGCCCACGCACACGACGACTCGATTCGATATTCGAGGTTCGATAAACGTGTGTGCCAAGAGAAAGCGAGAGACTGTGTCTATGCTAAGAAGGTAAACCATGTGAATGAAACTCTCCGGCGGGTAAACGAGCGAATGGAAAGTTTTATTGAGCGAAGGAGTTTATCGTAGATTTTTCTATATATCCATATACTGATTTCTCAAGCAATTATTCAAAGATAACAAACTATACTCGTCGTCTCTCGAAATTTCTCGCCTAGCTCGCGCATCACCCTCTAAAGTCAAACATCGTCACTGAGCAAACGTCTCTCTCTCTCTCTCTCTCTGGTGCGGTCAGTTTCCGTCTTCGGCGTTTACGACTCGTAGCTCTCGTCCCCGCGAATTAGGCTCGTTTCCAAGGTTACCATGTAAACGCTCTCGATCCTAACGAGCGCGTCGACGCTTCGGTCGCAGTAAAACAGTAGAAAAGCTTCTCCAAAGCTCTGCTCTATCTACGTTCTAATACCGACCGAGACAAACGATCATCGGTCGTCCGTTTAGTCCTATACACAGAGGTGAAGCTTTGGGAGGCTGGAATAATTGCTGGGCAACGGACGTGTGTGTACACGTATATATATATATATATATACACGTCCACTTTGAGAGCGGTTCCTGGTAATTGAGTGTGTGCCATCACGCTTCATTTCCGGACGACGAGCGCGATTTCGATGTTGCCGGGAAACGCGATAACGCGCGGTTTGCTCTCTCTCTATGTAACCAAAAACTGAAATGCTCAGCAATAAACGCAGCCGCGCGTGTATTTGCGGCTGTCACTCATTTTTCTTTTTCTTTTTTGCGCGCAGAGAGTATAGCTTGTAATTTTACCGATTTTATCGGTTGCCTCGTCGATTGACAGAACGGAGTGTGTAAATAAAGGAGAGAAATATTCTCTTTCTTTGATCGACTGAGTGAATTGACTCGCAATTAGTTTTCGATTACACGCCGACTGAGCTTCTTATTCAAACGCGTGTAAAGCTCGATCGGGAGAGAAAAGTCGAGCGTTCGAAAGGGAACAAAGGCAGAGGCAAATGCGCGCGGGAAAGAAAAGAGCTGTTCTCTCTTTTCCATGATACACAGAGTCAAAAGCTCTTTTGCGGCGCGCGTTCGATAAGTACAAAGCCTTTTCGCACTGACATTTTCTTTTTCATTCGGAGAATTCACCTGGTGACCGTTTTGTCTTCGCGAGAAGTGTAATATGACTTCTTTTCTTTCGAGAGAGAGGGAGAGAGAGGATTGAAAATTAGCGACGCATTAAGCTTGGAAAAATTTTAATCTCCTATAATAATAATAAAAAAATAATAATAAGACGTTTATTTTGCACAAGGATTTAATTGTATTTATATTAAGTCTTTGTGTGTTACATATAACAGTACATAGAATAATACTTAGAATAAAAATCAGCTTGTCAAGTATAAACAAATTTGACAATGAGCACTCATCTTAGTCTGGATTTAGTAAATGATGATTTTTTAGAGAGCTCTTGAATGTCCTTAAGATGCTCACGTAATTCATCCGTTAACCCTCCAACTTCTATGGATGTGAAGAATTTCATAGCAAAGCGCGTTTTTTTGGCCTCGTCTTTTGGGAATAGACCACTTAAAGATTCTTCAAGGTCTTTGTCCTTCAATTTCTTATTTAACTTAGGAAGTCCCATATACTGACAGTTCCTGAAAGAGTATCTTGATGTACACTCTACTCGAAGAGGTGGTATCCTCTTCATTGAGTTTAATGTTGGATAACACTGTCCATGAAATTGAATCGGTCATCAGCAAGGGGAAAAAAATTTTGCTACATTTCTCAATTGATTTGTGTCCAACCGGTGTATAGTATCGTACGAATCCTTGAAAATTGTCTCCAATGGTTGGACGTAAATTTTGTTGATAGCACAGAATCTCTCTGCTAATAAACCAAAGAACTTTTCGTAAGTTCTCATGCTTGTGCAACAATCCAAAAACATGTTGCACAGTTCAATTTCTTGTCCTGGTTTCAGCTGCATCTTCATTAGCTTATGCGAACATTCCTCAAAGTCCACTGTTATGAACGAGGAGGAGAACGAGTCGGAAAGCGAAAAAGAGTAGACGACGGGACTCGAACTCACGGATCCGAGGTTGCGAAGCCTGTGCTCTAACCACTGAGCTAACGTCTACGATTCATTCGGATGCGATGCATCGTAGTACGACTCAGCTGCTCGACTCTTATCGCTGACTCGTCTCGCGGCTCGCGTTGCAGACGTTGCGTCTGTGACACCAGGGAAGAGTGGATTGTCAAATAAATTATTATCGTCCTCTACTTTATCAGATTTAATACCTATATCTGAATCTTCATCATCTTCATCAATGTAAGCACCTCCAGTTTTCGAAGTGAACCGTTTGACTTGACTCTCCTTGTCTCGCTTGCTTTTGAAGTCGTAATCTAACGATGAACTTTCATGCCGACGTTTAATTCCCTTTAAATTCATTTTCGAAGGAAAAAAAAGGTTAGTAACACCAAACACCAAACTGACGATCCTCTCTTAAAAAAGAGATGACCGGATGTTGTGAAGCCTTTTAAAACTCGATTTGATTGGCTATGGCTGGAGCAGGTGGGGGGGGGGGTTCATCTTCACCTCCACCTCACTCTGGTTCCACCATATCTCCTCACCAACTGATAGTATATACATATCTCCTCACCAACTGATGTAGTCTTATGAGACTGGGGGCGGTAAACTGCCCGTGGCGACCGCTCGTACTATCTTGCGCCCGTAAGATTTAACAGCCTATTCGCATGTTCAAGCAAAAGTGGTACACCTAGCGGTAGGTTCAGAAAACATTGAAGCATATAATAAGCAGACGACAAGCTCTTAAACAAAACAATTAATTCATAATAATACAAAGTGAATAAAGCGATTATATGAAAGACTGATTGAGTAGAAATTAATTAAAAGTGGTAATACGGATTAAAATTTTCTCTAAAACACATTTAAATGCTTTTCAAAATATTTTAATACGAAATTTATAATTGCCCCCACGATTCACGTGACTTTATTATACGTTTTAGCGTTGACAAAAGCGCCCTCCGACGGGACTTGGACATGCGAATACCATTAAAGTTTCTGTAAATCTGTATGATTCTAAGTGCGTGCTTCCGAAGTCCCCACGGGGGGCGCTACTGCGGACCGAATACACTATATATTATGAACGTTATACCAACCCTAGCGATTCGAATCTTATGTTATCGCTAGCGGTAACATATTGGTGGTGATATTTTGTTTTCGCAAAATAAACTAAGTAATATAATATGATGTTTGCATAGCAAAAATAATCAGTCAATCCCTACTGTGACCTATTTTATGGTCATGATATAATGCTACAAATTTTAATTCAATAATAGTTTTAAACCATGTTTAAACTGTTTAAACATTCGTTTCCTACAGAGAATCTGCTTTATCTACGTTATTTCACCAAAAATGGTAGCTATGCTATGATGATTATACGGTTTTGCATAAATATCAAATAAAGTTGTAATTATAATTTATTTTGTGATATAAAGTGATCAAATAATAACCATTTGTAACTCGATCGCAATGTGTTTTCATTCAATTTTATTCATTCCACCAGATATCTAGTTCCTTATAATAGCGAGTTGGTACAGAGAAAAATTAACTAGAATTCAAAAACAAACCCTAGATGCTCGTTGGGCAAGAACCGACGGCGATGTTATGTCGACAGTTACGACAGTGTGCGGTAGGACAACGTTCAAGTCGGACGTGTGCTGTGTGATTAAGAATTTCGTAAACCAAGTTCTAATCCAACTTATTCGCATGTCAAAGCAAAAGTGGCACCTCTGGTGGCCGCTCACTGAAGCTATGAAAGGGGGAATAAGCAGACGATATAGGAGCAGAACGCCAAGATCTCTTAATCTAAAAAAACAAAAACAAGTATTTTTTAAATAAGTGCGTGGCCCGACAAATTTTAGTTATAGAATGCCTTCTAACAAAAATTGTGTAGTAAAGGGATGCACATCGTATGCAGCCCAATATCTCCATCACTTAACCATATATTATGCCTACACCTCAAATCCCACAATATTTTGGATGATTAAAATTTGTCGGATCAAGGACATGAAGAAGAAGAAGAAGAAGAAGAAGAAGAAGAAGAAGAAGAAGAAGAAGAAGAAGAAGAAGAAGAAGAAGAAGAAGAAGCAGTTAATTCTAATACAACTGTGATTGAAGATGATACAAAATGTAAAATATTTATCTTCATTTTGTTTAGATGAACATAATCCACATAATATAATATGTGATTTGAATTAAGGACTCTAGATCCTTCTTCAAAGGGTCAACTTCCCCCATCAACATACTTTATTAATTCAAAAATTTCTATAATTGCACTTGTCATGTTTATTAAAAGTTTTACTAACCATTCTGTAATCTAATAGCATACCAGTTCAAACTTGCCTCCATATATCACGTGACCTTATTCCCCCTTTCAAACGCGACCATGCTGCCACCAAGCGGAGCTTGGACATGCGAATAACTGTAGACTTCAATTGAAAATTCTCTCAGATATCATCGTCGTTGTTTCGTGTCTGTATCGACTCATTTTAATTTTTGTACGTATATTTGCCAATTTTCATGAATTACAATGTCAATGTGTATTCTATATTCCAGTTAGAATTCAGTCGTTTAAATTGATCAGACTAGTATACAGCGTATAATATACAACACGTACAGTCTACAGTTGGTGAAAGGTAATGTAAACAAATCAGATATAGCATGTAAAAACGATTCTTGTTAAAAACGATATTTTATTTAAAATAAGGGTATAACAAGTTTCAGAAGTCTCAGTATATCGGTAGTAAAATCCGAAGACGAAATCAGGAATAACATCGAAACCGCCATGGATCAAAACAAAGGCAAAGGTATCAAAACTGAATGCTGTGCGCTTATGTGTATTTGTGTGTGTTCAAAGGACGTTTACACATATAAAGTCTATCTGATGATTTAAAATTCTTTTACAGCTTCTGTCGGCGAGGAGAGCATAAGAGAGAAGCAGGAACGAGAGAAGAAAGCCAGAGCTTTACTCTCAGGTAAGCTTAAACGTCTCCAGGAAAACGTGATAGGAGTCAATACTTTGATCGAGTCTAAGCAAGAGAAATTAACTGTTGTGAAAAATGCGGCCTTAAATACGATAAGCGTTATCGCCACTATCGAGAGCAAACAGGAGAATGAGGAACCTGATGATGACGACAGCGAGAGATTGCGCCAATTACGAAACGAGCTGAAGATGCTCCAGGAAAGCATGGAAACATACTCAGGTGAGTGCCTGTACTCATTCAATCATTGTCCATTGATAATGCTATGTGCAGATTTTAATAAACAATTCGAACACTACAGATGAGATCGTAATGTTTGAACGTCGCATAAAGGAGCTCAATGAGCAGATCGACATTATTAAGACTCACTGCCCAGAAGTATTTGGGAGTAGATCCCGCACGTATCAGTAGCAGCGAAGGAAGAGTCGGTGGAAGCTTCGCCAGTGGAAGAGCCATCTACCCCTGTGCGCAGTAAATTATTCTATTATATTTTCTGGAATTCACGATAAGGATACTGAGCAATAATTTCATTTTTATCAGACTATAAAATTACTTCAATATATACGTCAATATCATATTAATGGTTTATTTTGCGAAAAATAATATGTCACGAAAATGTCACCGCAACATCACCTTCAGAAGTCACATTTGAATCGCTGAGGTACCCTATGTAATTTTCCTGCATAATAATAATAAATGGTCCTATACTCCACAGCTTGTGCTTTTTTTTAATTCCAGAGGAAACTCATTGTTTCCTCTGAATAACGAGGGTCAGAATCTTCTACTACGGCGAGAGAGACGCGACGAAGGGAAAATTAATTTGCGCCTGCAGCGCTGGAGATTGCAATCGTATCAGATTCATTTCATTCATTTTTAAACCCGAGCTTTTTTCCCGCCTATTCTTTTTACATTGGCCCATTGAGCTTTTGCTTTCTTCTTCTCGTCGCAAGTGTATTATGCAGCGTAAATAGAATCGTATATGAAAATTCATCGGAGCAATTTGAAGAGACAAAAAGCGTATACACGAAGTAATTTTATTTTAATGTAACTAATTCGAGAGGACATCAGCGCGCAATGTTTTATGCGGCGACAGTGCTGTATACACTCGCAGAATTAATTTAAATGTCACGCGCAGGTTTTATCGCGTTATCGCGTGCAGCTCCGCATTGTTTTTTTACATTTCAACTGCGACATTTTACTCGTCTCAATAATTGACAACTTTACGACCTGACGAGCGAATCTCGTTTGAAAATGCTGACAACAGACGTAAACAAGACGTAAAATCCGTACTCGAAGGAGGTTGAAATTTCAGCTGTGAAATTCCAAGAAAAATAAAAACACTGCAATGTCATTCCGAGTCAGCGAGGCGGCGAAGTTTAATGGCCGAAAGTCTCTCGGACACTCAGTACAGCTCCGGCGTCGAAGCCTGTCAAGAGCCGCGCCCAAGGAGCTGACCATGCCTATATACTCTCGGACTGGACCATATTATACTCCTCGTCATCGGATTGTTTTTATCAGGAAGCTATACACTTTACCGAAAAAAATATTCTATACAAAAGTTGGAGAGACACGTAATACATCACGGAGTATAGGTATACATAGGTATATCACAGCCATAATTCTTCCCCCATTTCGGATATGCAGCGATAGCACGTGTATATACAGTACACATATAAGAAAGAATAACGGCTCACCTGAAATTCAACGCGATAGAGAACCGGAAACTTTCTGCGCAGCTCGCAGAGCTTCGGGTACTGGGCAAGTTCCGTAGGCGCCGTTGGCAATGTGGCTCCGAGACCGAGTTCCTCTGCTGCTGAAACAAAACCATAGAGGCGAGGGGGTGAGAATAGTGATAAATCGCTCGTAAGAGACAAACAACAACAAAAATATTCCCCCGCAGGAATACAAATGACATGTCCCTCCGCCTTAATTTTCGATCTTAAAAGCGTCACTGTATACTTTATTCTCTCTCTCTCTCTTTTCGCCTGTTTTATATCGATGAACCTGCAACGCTATATAGAGGGAGAATGCAAATGACTCTTATATTTTTTCGCTTTATACTTATGCAAGGGATGAGATGAGCATTTTTGTGTTTTTCGCCTCGATGCAGCCGCGCGCGACGGCTTGCGTAATCTGCTATTGAAATTTTTCGTCCGTGTTTGCATAATACATACGCGCCTGTGGACGTAACGGGAATTTGAAAAAGTGCATGTAACGGTCTTTGAAATCTGCATGCATATCGATCCCTTTTGTTATTCCCGTGTGTATGTGTCTGTGTCCATAAATTATTCCCAGGAGATGGAAAACTCTTTCGCAATTATTTTTTAATGCAAATTAGATCGGGAGAGAAAGGGGTGATTTCGACGCGTCAACTCCGATTGGATCGCGCGAGCGACGAGGATGAGGATAGTAGAAAAGAGAAATAAAAGTCGGAATGAGGCTAACGCGGCGTAACATCGGGCATGATATGTTTATACGTTGAAAAAAAAAGAGGAGACGAGCAGTACCGCAACGAGTAGGTGGATGGAGGCGTTACGGCTTGCTGAATTTACAGCTGCTGCTTGTCGTCCGCAGCACACTCGCTCTCTCTCTCTCTCTCTCTCTCTCTCTCTCTCTCTCTCTCTCTCTCTCTCTCTCTCTCTCTCTGCGGATCGTAATTTTGAAGTGCGGGTATATGGCCGTTCGAAAAAAGGCTATTATTCTGGGGATATGATCATTAACATTTATGATTCTGTGAAAAATCTGAATTTAGGGGTATTTCTTTATTTATTATGACGTATGAATAAATTTTATAATTCCTTTTATGCAGGAAACTTTGCAATATGGTGGTGGACTGATTTTTGCCTTTTTCTTATATAAATAGAAAATTCAGGTATGTAAGAATCTCAATATACTTCGCATTGTATGTATTCAAACAAAAGCTAGCACGAGTGGCCCAAGCACAGGCCCAACAAGGCTATTTTGAAATAGCTGGCACACTTTCATATAAGGGTAATGAATAAGTGCGTTGCGCCACCTAGTTTCTTTCGAAGAGTTACGCACATTCAATTTCATTTTCTATACACGTATATATTTTCAAGAATCAGCTCCATATTCAATTTCTGATTATAAGCCTGCACCTACTTCATTTTCCAATCAATTTCCAAGTAATTATAACATTTTTCGCATTTCACAAATCCCTTAAGCTATATGTCCAAAAGTCTCTCAAGAACACAACTGCCTGAATAATGCATATAAGTAGTTTCGATCATGTCTAATAACGCATATAAAATCGAAGACATTCGATCGCAAGCTGCGTCAGCTGGTGATCGCGTATAAGCTCCCCCAATAGCAGTATTCACTCGATAATAGTCCTCGCAGTCACTTAGCCCTGTTCGTTCAACTTCCCCCTTTTCCTCTAGGTATATACACTATCTCACATTTTGACTCGACGCAACGAGCAATGTCTTACGGCTGGTGTGTAATACCCATATATAGAAACGATGGGAGGGNATCACGGCCAAGCGGCGCCATACAAAACGAGGATTTAATGGAGCTCCCAGAAGCTCTCCCTCTCGATTAACCCAAATTTATTCTTGTCGATCTCGCAGCCGCCATCATATTATTCACCGTAGTGTGTCTGCGCTGTGATCAGCGGGATGCTGTCAAATTACGGATTCACGAGACAGAGAGTATTCTTGTTTGCTCAGGTATAGCCGACTCTGGGAATGGAGTCTTCCGCGTATCAATGGCCGAAGTATAAGTGTATGCGCAAGGATATATGTGTTTTTAGAAAGTACTCTGAACCTATACTTTAAATTTTCTTTCTAATAACCTAATAAACGTTTTACCTGTACGTCGATGGCTCCATTTATCTCTTATGTTTACATATAGGTATATATCATATATTTTGAAGTTTTTAATGAGATCTTTCTAAGAAACATAGATTTTTTTAAAGGAAATTGCTCTTTTGGCAGAGTAATCGAAGGTCGTTATTAAAATAATATTAAGTTTGAACTATACATTTATTTATTTATTACGTAGATATGTATGTGTGTGTGTGGGGGGTGGGGGGTGAGGTGCGGGTGTAGACATGAGAGTGATTTTGTGTGCGCCCCGTGAAAGAAAGGTAGCGAGAAGGCTCCGTGGGTGAAGCGTCAAATTCTGCTAGGAAAAAAGAAAGACGTGACGTGATTGGGCCCTATACGAAACAAGAAAGTAAGCGTATGAGAGCGGCTCTATGATTGGGTCCTTCGTGCTCAAACTGGGTGAAGAAGAGAGAGAGAGAGAGAGAGAGAGAGGGGGGAGAGGTAAGAGCAGAGCGTTGACATAGGGGGCGACTGCGACTGAGCGTTAGTTCACTATAGGCTAGGTGCGTACCGCAGCGCCACCCACGAAGCGGGAGAATGTGGTACTTTACCGTCCCCCAAGGCGCGATGATTTTGTAACTCACCCGTTCTAACATGAATTTCATCTTCTGTGTTCTATTCGTTTTTCAGTTAGAGCTCTATTTTGGATCACGGCGCAAATATCAATTCGCTAATGTTTTGGAATCATTCTTCGCTGCACCTCGCAGCTCAGTACGGTCGAAACATTATGGTGGAAACTTTGCTCAAATACGGCGCAGATATTAATCTAAAAACAGTACATGGTTACACTGCATTGCACGACGCCTGTAAACATTCAACGAAGTATTACTCTCAGGGCTACCGTAGTGAAGATAGGATCCCGATGTACACGGCCACCATTAAGCTGCTCTTGTCCGCTGGCGCAGATGTGCTTGCTGAGGACCGTAACGGCAATACGCCTTTGGCTTTCAGCCTGCATAAAAATTAGATACGGCCAGAAATCCAGTTGATAATTAAGGCGCTGGCCCTGAGAAAAGCTCGCCAGCCGTCGATCGAATTAAAGGACGAAATAATCATCGAACAGTATTCGAAATTGCGGGATTATTATCAAATCTGCATCGAAGAGATTGACAGGATGAAATCGACAAGGTTCATCGATACCTGCTCTTTTTTTGAATTCCTCACGAAAAGCCACTGCCAGATTGCCAAGCTCATACGGAATCGAAACTTTGAAACCAAATTCAAGGAGCACGATCTCGACAGATTTTCCACATACGGCGAAAACATTATACGCAAAATTTTTGAACCCGCGCATAAACACTATCACGAGATGCTAGAACAGGAGAACGTGATCAACGAGGCTTTTAACGATATGCTACCTTATGTAGTTATAAGGAAGGTGACTTATTACATATACAATTGTTGCAAGGATTTGCAAAATATGTAAAACTTGAGAAAATTTGAAAATAATAAAGACTCCACATAATTATGATATCTGTAGCTCTTCTTGTTTTTACCGATCATTCGACCTCAGAATTCGGGGATCGATCCGTCGCATTTTAAAATTTCCCGCAAAAACTGATGTCCTTATAATTTTTCACCCCTCGACCACGTCTGCATCGCAGTGTCCGAATTTCAGTCCACCACTCGTATATAGAAAGGGCAATTCCACCTCTTTTTTTCCAGCAGTAGCTCTATTCGATGTGTGGAATGCTCTGTGAGCACGTATGTACGTATACGTGTGTACATCTGCGTTCTCGTCGGCGGCGCGGACAATCACGCGCGTGATTACGAGTTTGTTTACACGATCGGGCGCGCGTTGTTATGCGTGTGATTATTATCCGCGTCGACGACTACTCTCGGGACTTGTTTGCCGATGCGTTACACGCATACTCTTTTCCGCTAAATTTTTCGAGCCGTTGGTTAATTGACGTCACGATGTTCTCGCAGTTGAAAAAGTTTATACCTAATTTGAGCCTCACATATAACTGTTCTCTTTTTTTTCTCTTCATCGTGTGGCAGCGCTAGAGCTCGATGCTTTGTTGTATTAAATTCGCAAAAGCTGAAACTAGCTACAACTGTTAGACGCAGTCGGTGCATGCACGCATTATATAACTCTGGCAATATTCAAACGTAAACTTGGCAACGTGCTTGGTATACGTATAAGGCATAAGTTCACGTCAACTCCATGGAGCTGGAGTTTGACGTGGCTCTTCTCTCTCGGCGCTCGCTCTCTGTGGCAGAGCAGCAAAAACAACGGCGCACAATTACGATCCACTTTGGGCGATGCGTTTGAGCTATGCAGGTCATGCTTATTTACGTTGGATCGTGTATAAGCTGCGAGGAATGAGTATTAGAGATAGAGATGAGTACTGGTTTGTCTTGGATACTTATGCCTGAAGACGCTTGGGAATTCGAGTACCTACCCTGCTAAAACAATTCCATTGAAATCGATAAAAGTCGATAAAATTGAATGGCAAGTCTTAATCGCGTTTTTCCCAATAAAACTCAATTAAATTCCATTCAATCATTCAGAGTCAATGAGGAAAATTACAATCAAAATGGATAGATAAAAAAACAGCAATTAAAATCGATAGATTTTTCTATAGAATTTAATAGACTTTAATTAATTTAATGGAATGTAATTGAGTTTTAATGCGAATAAGGCGATTAAGACTTACCATTCAATTCGATAGAGAATCTTATGGATTTTAATAGACTATTTTTAGCAGGGTACTGCGATTTTAGAACGAAATGGGAAACGAAGGGTGTCGTTAAGGATGTTAAACAGGTATAAATATATTTTAAGAAGAAATTTTATTTGCATCTTATTGATTTAAATCAGCATTGGATAACGTTCAGATTTTCACAAATAAATTCTTTATCTATAGTTGTTAGGGACAAGTCGTGGATAGAACTATCATGTGTCAGAGAATCAGTAATTTATTAACTATGCTGAAATAGTATATTACGATACGAGTGCACGAAGTAGGTGATTTTACGCGCACGAGTATCGTATACTATTTTTTGACACGAGTGTGCGAATCTACATTCTTAGCAGATGAGCGTGCGCGAAATTCAGAGTTTCGCACACGCTGTTCGTGAAATCTGAATTTCGCGCACTAGTGTGAAAATCAGGCATTTCGCGCACGCTGCGCAGCTAGGAGAAATCGAATTTAGCACACAGAGTGTCAAAAAGATCATAATATGTGAAATCTTTATTAACTACTTTATCCACAACTAAATCAGGCAGAATGATGTAGACGGCCTCGTTGATCACGCTCTCCTGTTCTAGTATCGCTTGATAATGGTTTTGTGCTCGCCCGAAAGCTTCAAGTATGTCTTCGGCGTACATGGAAAATCCGCTGAGATCGTACTGCCTGAATTTGGTTTCGAATTTGAGATTCCGCATTAGCGCAGCAATCTGGCAGTAGCTTTTTGTCAAGAGTTCGAAAACAGTTCAGGTATGGATAAACCTCGTTGATTTCATCCTGTCTATCTCTTCAATGCATTCCCGATAAAAATTCCGCCACGTCGCATTCCGTTCGATGATTATTTCGTCCTTCAACACGATCAACGGCTGGCAAGCTTTTTTTAGCGCCAACGTCTTGAACAAGTGTTTGATTTCTCGCGGTACCACATTTTCGGGAGATCGGATGAGAGATGGTCCACTACCAGACGGATGAATCGCTCGTTGTTCAGAGACAGATCCATCTGAAGCAGCATGTGGAGAACGGTCCATTTCTCGTCGATCACCTGCGGGTCGTGTTGCCCAAAGAGCTCGTTCACGTCTCGGCACCGGAGCGCACCAGCAGCTCAGCTGACTTTTCATAACCGGCCAAGACCGAAATCCACAAGAGCGAGAGCTTTTCTAGCTCTTCTTTTGAAAAATGCTTGCTGAGGGCTGGTTCCTGATCCAGGATCAGCTTGATCATGGATCTCCAATCGTTACTGTGTTGAAGGTCACGTCGGAATTTCTTGAACTGACTGCTGCTGGTGCTGCTAGAACAGCGCTTGTGAAAGATCTTGTCGATCGACTGATGCAGCACGTGGTCATAGTTTTCGATGATATCGTTCATAACTGACCACGGCCTAATAGAATAGTAACCATCAGGGATGGCGTGATATCTATGTTTTCCTATACCAAGTTGAAGCTTCATCTTCTCAGTGTATAGAAACGCGATGAAATGAGATGCTGCTTGCATTGAGAAGAGAATAATGAAGTATGTAAATATGTGTAATATACTGTCTGATATTCTGGAAAAATGAATACATGCAGTGAAGAGCTTGCCTGCAGGTCTGTCAGTATAGTACTCTATGGTCTTGCTTTGATCATCTTATCCCCTCTTCTCTTCTCCGTTCTCACCTCCGGACCCAATCATAGAGCCGCTCTCGTACGATTCATTTCTTATAGGGCCCAATCACGTCACGTCTTTACTCCGCTCTTCGCAAGGCGCGACGCTTCTCTCATGATGCATATTGCTGATGCCACGTAAAATCTATACGCATATGAATTCAGCGAGTGCTTATTTAAAGTATAGGAAATCAATTACAAAAATTGTAGCCCAATCTGAAAAAATCGACCAGCTCCGAGAATTTTGTAATTTTTATTTTTTAAATTGCTATTTCAGGGTATTTACATTCAACACTTAATTCAGCCTTTGAATATGCGCGCATTACAAGGAGCTGAACTGTTCGGAAGCGGACAAAATTGGATGGGGTAGGAAAAAAAACGAAATGCTTGCATACCTGGAAACCAAGTGATTCAGCGGCGAGCAGGAATCATCTCTTTATTCTGATAAATCGTAAATTATAACACAGCTGTCGTCCGCGTTAAACTCCTTAACTTTGGCTAAACAACTTTCGCATTACATTTACATGTTCTGAATAGTTGCCATTTCGAACTACATCGCCATGTGCATCGCCGAGCAATAGCTGCACACTTGATTCATAGTTAATTCTATATCCGATCCAATTATATTAAAGTAACTTGTCAATGCGCGCCGACGAGAAAACAACGATATATAATAAAGTTGTACGCACGCGGCCAAAGAACACAAAACTTCCCCTCTCTCGATTCTAAAACACCCATGCATTTCCGGTTGGCCGGACACACTCTTGGCAAAGTACAGCCGGTTTGCCCCGAAGAATAAAAGCTCTCTCCGAGCAAGCTTTCATCCGTGAGAGCAAGAGAGAGGGATGCGTTGTAGTATTGGCCTAGTATATTCGAACACGTGCGTGTGGATGATGCGCGCGAGATGCACGCACGTGCAGAGGTTGAGGCTATCGCTGATCGCGACGGATGAATTGTCAATGAGGTCAAGTCAAGGTCAAGTGTGACTGATCGAGGCTGCGAGAGTTTCGTGAGAATCTCGCCCCACGCGGTTATTTATATAATTACGAAAGCTCGCGTTTGAAATTTCACAATATAACAGCGCAAAAGCTCATCCCTAATTTCGCAATGTCTCAGCCTTTACAGCGACGGAATAATCAATCACCATTAGAGCGAAGCTTTCAGGACAATACCTCAGACAATAGTTTAGAAACCCCGTAGGTTAACAAGGTTAAACCCGAGGCTATACGTGTATACGTATACGCTACTTCTGGAAATTGTGGCGTCGTATACGTTGCTATATACTACGCACGGAACACACATAAATGGCTCCGAACGCAAGACGACGTCGCAACGTGGAAAGTCGAATTATACGATACTATCCTATAGCATTTCTATTTGGATTTTCCGATCCACGCGTTACGTAAACGCATACGTAACGAAAAGCCATTAACGATAACCGATGCACGACGCAACGGAAATAAACTTCGCCAACCGAATCTACATTCATCCAACGCAAACACACACACGTATCCCCGTGGATTCTTCTCGATATATATTACAGGAACTACGAGCGCACGAAACAATCCCTTGGCGTTCATTCGGAAAAGTCCATCGGGAACCGCCCCTCTTATTCCTTAACCGTGTTTAGCGATGCAGCTCGTGTCCTCGCGTAGCGCATAATACACATTAGACTCGTCGTTGTTTTGCACTGTGTGTATATATATATATATGCTCACTGGCTTGTATTACGCGCTCTGCGTACGGAGAAGCTTATTAGCAGACACCTACCGAGAGGAGACCTCCGCAAGCTAATACAGCTGATGGGCGAACAAAGGGCTTGAAAATTCGATATTTTCCCGCGCTAATGGAGCCGCCGACGAGATAAGTATAAACTTGGCTCTTTTTTTTCAAGACTTCGTTGATTAAGTGATTCTTTTTATCGGGGGTAATACAATATAATGTTGTTTTTAATTGTCCGAGGTGAGAGCTATACTAGGCGAGATTAATTCCTAGCGGTTTTATGAAGTGCACACGGAGAGATGAAAAGGCTTTAAGATTCATTGGTAGTCCAAGGGCGGTGAATTTTAATTAAACTCCCGGAATCGCAGTTTATTACACGAGGCGGGAATATGAAAAATTTTCCCGAGCTTTATATGCATACGCACACACTTGTAAGGAAATGCGCTTGGATTATGAGGGACAATTTATGGACTTAATTTCGGTCGACACAAGTGTGTGTTTGTGAATTTTGCGCATCACTTGTTAGCAGTTGATGGACCATCGAGTGTACCAGAGTTTAGTAATATAAATGCGGCTTTAATTTGAGAAATTGAATGGTGTAAATTGAAGCGCTTGACTTTTTCAATATAAAAACGCGAATCGATCAATAAGATACCGCTTCAGCTTCATATGCGGTTTAACAAAAAATTGCCTTTGCGTCGACTTTCACAAGTATAAACACTGTATCAATAAAACCAAATCACGTACCAGCCATTATAGCAATCAAAGCTTCTTCAGTGTCGTCTCTTTGACGCGTAAAATCTTCCAAGGCTTTGCACAACGCGCGTAAACACCGACGCTGCGGGCGTATATAAAAGCCGTCGCTATGCGTCCGGATCGATGGCGAGCTTTATGGGTTCGACATTGCGGATCATCGCTACGCTACGCGATTTTTGTCTCTCTCTCTCTCTCTCAACACCCTGACCCAGTTGGCAGCGAAACTGTACAGACGAGCGGGAGACGGAATGCGCTTGGCGCCAAGAAAAACTGGCTATTGACTCGAGAGTCGAGAGAGATATCTGTGTGTGTAAGCTGCGACGAAAACACGCCGCATTTTTACGGCCCGGATGTATAATGCTACACGCGGCTCTTTAATGCCTCGTAAAAAGTTCGCCCGCGCGATTTCAATCGTAGTTACTGCAGCGTTGGCTTTTGCATTAGTTACTTGTATATGTTGTTGATATGCTGCAGTAGTGTATAGAGAGGATAAAAATGTGGCCGAATTATGGGTCGAGGATGAAGTTGATAATATAACGTTTTTGCGCGGGTATATTTCGAGCGCTGCGCTGCTGCAGCGCAGTTTTGAGTTATTTATTAATGTTCGACACGAGTTTCTACCGATGTGTCGCTGTGTGCGAGCAGTCTATTTGAGAAAGTTATATGACTCGGAAAATGAGGAATATACGCCGTCTCCTCTGCTCTGATTGATATGCGCTGACGAGAGTCGACCGATGATAAATCACTTGGGTATTGTTCGCTGTGCATATTTTTGAATCGATACATCGACGTCAGGTCTGTCTGGAATTGTATGAAAGAAAGGTCTTTGCGATGGAAACCGTGTGTATTCATACACACGTCAACAAAAAAAACAAAAAAAAAACAGCAACTATAGAATCGACTGAATGGCTCTTGCAGTTGGAATTATTCCCATTGAAGCTCCGGACACCTGTGTTCACGTGCAGAGTATAGTTGGTATATATACAGAGGCTTCTTCCGGCGACGACGTTTGTATGTGCATATAGAGCAAGTCACGCGTCGCAGCCCCGACGCGAATAACTATACATGATCAACCGCGCGCGTCGCTACCCCCTGTTCAGATTGTTGTATATAGGGATTGAACGCAGTAGCGAGAATGGAGTCATTAGCAATTATAAAGGGACACGAGCAGAGAGAGTTACGTGGAGCTCGATATCGATGTGTCATTTTCAGAGGTTGATGTGTGGGGGTATGTGTTGTTGACGAGGAGACTGTGAACTGTGATGTTCGTTACTTAGTTGAGTCTCTTGGGAGGAACGTTTGGTAGTGTGAATTAACAATTATCGACAATAGAGAACATGTTATAGACGTACTTCGCGGACGCAGTTGTAGCATAAGCGGCCGAAGCAGAAGGCCAAACAAGGCATCGTTTTAGCCTTTTGGTGGCAGACCGCTATATCTATATACTCGGCGAGCATATTGTTATGAGGGAAATTGAGAAGTGCCTATGCGCCACCTATCGTCACCTGCTAGAGACACGGAGCTTTGTTTTGCTAATTGATATCGCTCTAGCAGTTTGTAGGTACGTATGAAGGTGCATTAAAAGTAGGTTTAATTTAAACTCGCAATACAGTTTTTTTTTTTAAATGTTTGGTTTAATGATTCATCAATTTTCACTTTTTGAGATTAAAAATTCAAACGCATAATTTCGATCCCTTGAAAAGCTCGTATTTTCAAAAACTGCATTCAATTAAGGCAGCTCACGCGCTCGGTCAATAAAAAAGAAATCAATTTCCCTCGCTCGCTCGGCATCACGGCGTCCCACCTTAAAAATCCAATTAAAATTTATCGCCCCGTAGGAAGCGCGTCGCGACCCTTAAAACCGAGCCGAGAGAGAAAAAGAAAAAAAACCACGCGCTCGAGGAAGAGAAATCGAGTTTCCTATATACTATACCTACATATTATATACAGTACAAGGAAAGGGTCATTTAACCGAATTAACACGAGATGCAGCAGTGACCGCGGTTGACTTTGAACGGACAAAAAGGGATGCCTTGACACAAATGCCTGCCAATTGGGACGAATCCAACACACATGTGTGTATGTATGTGTCTGTGTATGGCCAGGAAACAGAGAGAGAGAGAGGATCTTCGAGCCACGCCCGAAGGCACGTCTTCGATCGACCGCCGGCTCTGTGGCGCTCTCTCGGGCAGATCTAATTAAATTTCGCTCTCCCTCTCTCTCTCTCTCTCTCTCTCTTCTCTAATCTCCGCTTGTTTATCCAGTTCGCCTTATACGCGCTTTATTTGTTCCCGTGGATCTTTTTTTTTAATTTTCATTTTCGTCGTCATTTTCTCTCTCGATCGGATCAACCGTTTATTGTTTACTCTGCGGAAGTTCCGAGAGCGCTTCAAGCGGTTTCGCGCGCTTGTTGCTTTTCATCGGATGGCTCGCTCTCGTAGCGAAAAAAAAAATATTTTTTTTTTTCGAGGACGGAGTTTCGATATGACGAGAATTTTCGAGCGCGCGAGGGATATTTGATGAATTTTGATGTTTTCGTGGAAAACCGAGCGACGATGCGTAGAAATTGCCTCGAAACGCGTATTTGCCTGCGCGTGACAGAATCGTCGAAAGCTCCTTTATCGCCGTGGGATTAAAAACTTTTTATTTTTGCTTTCGTTCGTTCGTACGACTGACGAAAAAAAAAATAATAATAATAAGTTACGAAAGCGTAGTAGAATGTGCGGAGGAAAAGTCTACGGAACATAAATCCTGTTAAGCTACAAGATGACCATAAATTTCCCGCTGCTACCGCCAAGTTGGATTCCCTCTATCTTTCTCTATTTCGCTTCTGGAAAAATACTAATGAGAATCTAATCAACGTCAGCAATCCCATAAGATTAACGATAATTTACGGCGCGGATTACTCGTGTACGAAAAAAAAAACCTCGACACTATATAGAGCAAGAAAATTCCGCGAAAGCATTTATAAAAGTCGCGCGCGAAAAGCGAAAAACTCACTCCACTCGGATTTAGATCACTGCAGCTATATATACGGGGCTGTATAAACTCAAGCCGAGCGCAACCGCAATCATTAATTTCAAGAGGTCGCTCCGCGCTGAGGGATGCCTCTTCAAAGGCGATTGCTCTCTTGATTCCCTTTCTATATCGGCTTGATTGGCCGAGTTATCAGTCCTCTGGAATTGGGTCACGCCTTACTCGACCTTCCCTATATACACATATAGATATACTACACTCGTTTGCCTATTCTTTATTCATTTCAATTTGTCGCCATCTGTGACTCCTGTATACGCCGTGTGTTTACCCTACGCTGGAGAGAGAGAGAGAGAGAGTTCATGTACATAGGTGACGAATGGCTGGGAAAAAAACCGTTTTGATGGCCGCGCGAGAGCTCTATTTGCTGAAAACTCGCCAAAGCCCTTTTTTCGCGCGAGCTATACCCTAGGTATACCATCCCACGTCATGGAGAGAAGACAAACAAAGATTAATGGGTTGATGTGTGTGTGTGTGTGTGTGTGTGTGTGTGTGTGTAGTAGATGAAGAAAAATGTAGTGATCGATGGCGAGTCATAAAATGTTTGTATGACCCTGTAGACAGCTATTTTATTGACACTGAAAAACAGCCGCGCGAGCTATGTGATGCAGCATCTTTTGCTGTGTGTGTTTTCATTGTCCATTGTGTCAGAGCTTTGGAGATTAACGGTATTTACTATTCGTCGGGTTTAAACATCCCCGAAGCAAGTCACCGTGTAATGATGCGATTTACAGACAGCCAGGAAATTAATTGTACGAGTATGTGCTGTAGCGTGTATGTGTTAATAGATTTAAGAAAATTAACTGCGTAGAATCAACTGCATCAGAATTTTAATATTGCCCGAGCACGTGCACACAGACACACGTGTTTATTAGCATGCGGGGGTGTTTGTACGAGTGAATTTGTTTGTTCGTTTGCTCGTCGAATTATCCAACGAAGTGAATTCTATCCGACAGCCGACGTTAAATTACTGTTGAATATTCTTTAATTTATTACAAGGTATAGTTGGAATTTCGCGAAGATAATCCGCAACTGGATTGGATACCATATATTTTTATTAAAAAACTGTCGTTTAGTCTAATCCAAGCTGAATTTCGGTTTGTTCGTACGTGAAAATCGCAAATTATCAAAACAAAGTAGTTTTGGACTGGCCCTTCTTCCAGAGCTTAAATTCTCCGTGTCTCTGACCAGCTCTGATAGATGTCAGTAACATGTGTTTGGTGCTACTATAACCGAGCTGGAGAGACAGAAAATTTCGGACACGAAAAACCCGAGCGTTCCCAATCTCGTCTACTCATCTCTGCTACCGCGCACTCTACAATTAGAGTGTTTTTTTTTTGTTTTTTTTTTTTTTCAAGTGGCATTTCGAACTCGAAAGTTCATCGCCTCATCTACGCAAGGCTCTCAACGTGTCTCTATTTTGTGCCAACCCCATCTATTTCGCACCCTCCCGCCCGATTTCAGTTAAGTCCGTTTTTACGTTGTCCTCCCATCTGCGTCTAGGTCTACCTAAAATTCGCGGTGTGCTCGGCTTTCCTTTCATTATATACGCGCTGCCGTGCGATCATCTCCCATTCTTGCCACGTGTCCTGCCCATCTTAGTCTCCGTGCTTTAATTATTCTGTTTATATTCGGTGACGCGTATAGATTGTGTAGCTTGTCATTATGCAGTTTCCTCATCTTTCTTTGGCCCGTATATTTTTCGCAGAACCTTATTTTCGAACACCCTAAAACGGTACAAGTAGTGACTTTAAATGATTAAAAAAAAAAATCAAATGAATTAATAAAGAAACTATTAAACAAAGCCGAAAACTCAGCGACGAATTTGCGAGGACCCAATCCAATCTCCCTTTTCAATAAGGGGATGCATTGTCAGGACATTGTATCGACTTTCAATAATTCGATTCCTTCATTCAATTGCAGATTCAAATCGACTCTAATTTCAAGTATTTCATATAGCAAATCTTAGCTGATTCGAAACGTCCAACGGCTAAAAATCGACAACAAATCATCATATCCTTCTCATCGTCATTCACGACCGGTAGACAACATCATCTTCTTCATTAAGGTTCCGCTCGCACAATGTTATTCACTGACCCAAATTCACTTCATTTGCATGCATTAATACCTGCATACCAATCAGACAGGCACATCATAGACTAATATAATGGGAAGAGTTAGCCGAGTTAACTGAATCGCGTTACTCTCCCCCTCGCTATTTTCCAATTCTTGCGTTTCTCCAAACACAGTTATGCCGATCTGCGTTTAACTTTCAAATTTAACCTCGTTCATATATAACAGTGCACCGATAGATTCTTGTTTGTTTTAGGAACATGAAGCTCGCAAGCACACACTTCGATTTAGTTTGGTCAAGCCTGTCCCCGTATAGAGGATATGCTAAATAAGAAGCAAAGCACACCGAACTAAATTGTCGCAGGGTGGTATATAAGCTTGAAACTTAAGCTTAGGTCAATATTAGTTTTACCGACGTATGGAGCGACACGATGAATATTTCAGCTGTGTATGTAATACTGGACAAGGATTAAATGGATTTTATTGCTAAAAAAATCATATACACACGTTACGCACTCTAAAAATCGTTATATAGTTCAGAGAGAAAATATCGACAGCTAATAATACTCTTTCAGTTCTCCGAAACGAGCTCACTCAACACGCACAGGGCTGTAACGGAAATGAAAAGCAAACAGAGCTTTATTAAAAAGTTGTGCTGAAACTTACGCAATTAAACGTTGAATTTTCCTCGTAGCAAACTAACTTCTCCAGGCGCGAGATTAAACGTCGCACGAATTCATACACCGAGAGAGAGTATGTAATGGTATATATAATATAAACAGGCGTCGATCCGAGAACCACCTGAAGAGCAGTACGAGTCACGTGTTTCTCCAGGATTTAATTAAGATTTAGTTTTATCACGGAGGGGAAAGCTTGTCACCTAAATGCTGACCGAGTGTCGCGATAAACTACCCGTGGAGTTTAATGGAGACGCCACACGGTGAATTAGTCTTCCTCTGTGTGCAGGAAGGATGAAGTTAAATCTGTCAAACGAGATCATAAGGTGTCTCCCGGCGATATATAACTTGCCTGTGTGTGTATGTGTGCGAACATTATGTGGAGAGACTTGTTTATCATCGGCTGTGTGCAGGTGATAAATTAGGGATTAGCGCTGATGAAAATTTGAGCTTGTTCGAAGCGCTCTGATATTATATTATAAGCGATTATATTATGAACAAGTCGTTCGTCATTCAATTTATATACAATTTCATTTATATCATTATTAGTTTACTACCAATAAAAAATTGCATTTTGTATTCAATAAATTTAAATCGATATTACAATAATTATAATTGAATAGTGTAATATTTGTTATAAATTCATTCTGTTTACCGCATAATATTCTATCAAAATCTTAATTGAATTGGATGCTTTATGATATACTAAGAAATAAATGCTCATGGTGCTAATGCGGGAAAAACTTATAAAATTTTGCTTTCATTCTAAAATATCATGTGGATGATTTTTGGAGATTACACACCAACCTATACACAAAATTTTAATCATCTCGTAATTTCAATTCTATCACCAGTCAAATAACACACCAACTAAAACCTTTTCAATTCTAATCTTTAATCAAACCACAAGGCAAACTCGTAGACTCGCAAACAATCCAAAAACCCTCCAATAAATCCAGCGGTCAACTAAGCCATCGAGCTTGCGCGCGTTTAATTAAAAAAGCGCAGAAAGAACTTTGTCATCGACCGCTAATTCAAACTTCCTTTCTTCCTCAGAGCTCATTCAGCTAAGGCGAAAGTTTTTCGCGTGCAGCGAGCGAGTTGCGTGACGCGTAGCTTTGTGGACAATTTTTCTTCTTCCTCCGAAACAAGACGGCCACCTCGTTGTCGAAGGATAAAAAGAAGAAAAAGAATACTGTGAGTCAGGGTATATATGAGAGGAAAATCGCGTAAAAAAACGAGGCCTTGGAGGCTATAGGGAGAAAAAGCGCGAGATAAAAGACTCTCCTCCCCTTATAATCTGGCTGATTGAAACTCGGCGCCGGGTAATCCGATGCGCCTCGAGGATGATCCAGAGAAGGCTAGTCTCTATGGCCTGTATGTGTATATGTGTGGGAGATGATGTATAGCTATGCGAGAGAGAGAGAGAGAGAGAGAGAGAGAGAGAGAGAGAGAGAGGAGGAGAGAGAGAGAGAGAGCTGCTCTTAAATTGCCTATTCTCGCCTACTGCTTGATGTATGGAGTGAGCTGCCGCGTGAGGTTGAACATTACGTAACACTGCATCAGGACTGGATTACAGCTTTTATTATGCGCTTGATTGCGCTGTATATGTAGTATTTGCGTGGGCAAGGCCGCGTGAAGGTATATGAAAATCCGTTTACGAAGCTCTCAGAAGGTTAAGAGAATCTTTCCTTTACTCTGTATGTATGTGTCGGGTTATACCAATGCGGACGCAAATGAAAAGCTTGCCGAAGCTGGCAGTTTTCCAGAGAGAGAGAGAGAGAGAGAGAGAGAGAGAGAGAGAGAGAGAGAGAGAGAGAGAGAGAGAGAGAGAGAGAGAGCGCACATTNGAGAGAGCTTACACATTATTCCTTAAAAGTTTCATCACTCGAATATACGTGTGTACACACTAATAATACTCTTTGACCGAAACCGTCGGTAGCGAGTAAACACTGTTGTATAGCTTCGAAAAGCACAAAGCTCTAAGAACATAAAATATTTGGAGCACAGGCTGTAGAAAATTACGAAAGCTCGGCGTGGAAAGTTGTTTACAATCGCAACAGAATTAATACGCTTCAAAAGCCCGACGCCAATTAATTCACCCGAGAAATATGCGAGATGACAACAAGGAAGCGCGATTCGAAAATAGAAAAGGGTGAGAGTGTGTATAATGCGAGAAGGAAGCTTGGTAATGAGCACAGGTGTATAAACAGCTACTCTCGAAGGGCGTCGACGAATTTCAGAGAGAAGCATCGCTCTGGAGATAGAGTCGGGGGAAATCTCACCGATGATGATTTTGGTGTGAGGAATATGCGAGGACTTGACTTTGATACCTCGACTGTCTGCCTTCATGTACTGAGTGAGGGAAAACGTTGTGTCTGATTGCACGTTTAAAGAGCTGTTTAATGTGACGAAATGGCTTCTTTGTTCATCTGGTTGGGTGTAAGATGGTTTTAGGGGGTGTATTTTACGTATATTTTTACTTGCTTAGATTAAGTGAAATTTGAAGCGAGAGTATAGTCATTTTAACGAAAATCATTAAAAACTATAAATAGTAATGAGTTTAAAACTCCTCCAATTTCGAGAAAACAATTTAAGATTCCTGAATTATACAACATTCATTATCTCTAGTTTAAATATGCACGTGCATATTCAAATAACTTTTCAAGTAACGGCCGCAAGCGCTTTTTCGTGGAATGTCCACTTTGTTATACGTATTTCGTTGGAAATGTGTTAAAAGCTAATTTTACAATTTTTCACTCATCATTCAAGCGAATTTTACCACGCTCTTTTCCATTACTCATAATAATTTTTGATATATAACTTTTAATCAAATAAATCCTCCATCAAATTGGAAAAACGTTCTACTCTTTCAGTTTCAGTGAGTTAATTGTAACGTGATAGAATTCGTAAATATCAATATTTGTTCAATAACTTATTCGATTTATAAATTCATGTAAAATTTCAAAAAAATGTAAGAGTCAAAACGAGATTGAAAAGAGCAATAAATTACTCTGTCACGCCAAGCAATATGCAGACCTAATTTACTTAACCCTAAAATTTCAAGAAAGTCCCTAATAAGCTTGAATATACCCTTTTAAAAATCCCAACACTATACGTCCGACCAAACCGTATCACTTCCACTAAATTCCCCTTATCTCCCACAGAATTAATACTCCAAAGCCTAAAACAGTTAATAGCTCAGCGGACATTCCCTTCCATTCACCCAAAACGCGTTCATTCACTCGTCGGTCCAATCACCGCGAAAATCCTCATCCAAAACAAACAGCTATCGAGTCTTTTAAAAATACAACTCTCGCGGATATATTTATAAGAGAGAAACATACAGAGGGCAGAAAAAACCGAACCGAAAATCATCAAAAGCTCGACAGCCATAGCTCGTCATCCCCTCGCGCAAACGCACACACATATAGCTTTATAATAAATCCCTAGTGCACTGAGTATACATCTGTCAGTGTGTATACGAAAGCAGCGTGTTATCGAGGACCGATCGATACACACACGCGAGAGAGTAGAGAGCGAGAGATAAAGAGAACGAGAGAAAGAACAGGTGCTGCAGAAAGAGCAGAGAAAAATCAGAAACGGAAGAGAGCTTGGATCCGTTGAGATTGCGCGCACTATATAGAGTGAAGAAACTTTTTTCGGAATTTATGAGCGATCGAGAGCGCTGAAAGTTGCAAGAACGATGATAAATTTATTTAAAGTAAAATTTTTATAAATTCGCGTAAATACTGACTTTTGCAAGCAAAGTTGCGAAAAAAGCTATTAGAAATTAGAAAAGGGCGTGCGCGAGTGTATACGTGTTTAGGGCGCGATATTTCAAAGGCAGAACAGCCCGGTCGATACACCGCTGCGAGGCTGAATGAACATTATCGGAGCAACAGAGCTTTTTACGATGATCGTCCCGGTATGATTTTAGCATAGCGCAAACTCGCTGCAATTATGAAAGACGTCTCTTACGCTGAGATTCATCGAGTCGGTGTGTATATAAACTCATAAAAATGTCTTCTTTCACAATCTAAATTGTTCGCTCTTCATCGCGGATAGCTCGTTAATTTCGAGGCACCGCGGCGAAAATCGAGAACACAAACTGCGAAATAAACCGAAGTGATTGATTTCTCGCGCTTTCGAGGTGTCACAATCAGACAGGCCAATATCGTAAATATCAGCGCGAATATCCGCGCGTGAGGCTCAACCGTAAATCTGCGTGACGCTATCGTTCGGTTGACATCAGTTTTGATAATTCACGGATGGATTATATCGATGGCTGCAGTCAAAGTCAAAAACAAGCCAGCAGAAATCACGACCGAAGGTCGATACGTTAAAGTGGATATCTGACTAATTAATTATAGGTGTCAAAAAATCTCTCGAATGTCTCTCTTGTCGAAGACCACGAGAGTATAGAGGTCGAAAAAAAAGGAAGTAGAGTCGAATAATGTACGGAGCGCGACCCAATAAATTTCAAGCTGATTGAAAACAAGCCATTCGACTTTCTCGAACCACTTCTCGGTAAAGCTCTCCCTCTTGCCGAGATACGGACGTGGATGAGGAGAGATAAGCATCGACCCAGAGGAAGAGTGAGCTCTTGTGTTTAAAAGTCCTCTCTTTCGTACAGAAGAGGCTATCTTTCTTTACTTTTCGGTGGCTGTATATGGGAGAGGGTATAAAAAATTGCTGATGGCAAAGAAGCTCCCTTTGACGGACTTAACCTCGTTCGGCCGTAATTCGCTTCCGCGGTATATATATATATATTGTTTAAGTCGAGTATTCGATTGAAGGCCGTTTACTTACGCGGCTGTGACTTATAGTGCATATTACTCACCTGAAACAGAAAAAGAGGGCTATGGTTAATTTCAACGTGATTGTTATTACACCAATTATGTATAGACTCATTATATAGATAATAACGGGGACGCGAGCGGTTCGGGTTGCTCCTCGTAATAATGATAAAACTAGACTTTTATAACAAGTTGTCAGCGATTTACGAGGACGCTTTATCATTCTCTATGAACCATTTAGCGGCTCGTAGTCCATTAAAGGAATATAGTCGCTTCGTCGTTCGTTATACGAGAGCGTTATATAGTTTACGCGCGGATTAGGGTCCAATCATAATGTCTCGAATCTCCGCAAATATATACATAACGTTTAATTTTTACCTCTACAAAAGTGCACATGATAGATACTCGGAAAACGTCGATCATAGCCTCAACCGCAAAATAAACGTTATCTCAAAAAATATTCTCACCCCCTTTTTTCACGGACCAACTCTCTCTATCCTTTCACGGTTTCCTTCCTCGGAGCGGCGACGGAATGGTTATTGGCCGATTGCCATAGAGTCGGTGGTAGAGCGCCGAGAATGGCAGAAAACGTTATTTATGATCGCTCTCTTCACTTTTCTCTCTCTCTCGCGATATGGCCAGTCTCTCTCTCTCTCTCTCTCTCTCTCTCTCTCTCTCTCTCTCTCTCTTGAAAACATCGGCACTCGCGCGCGATATTCATCTAGCTAAAGCTCTCTCTTGGCTAAAAAATGAGCTGCCGTCGCACTTGTGAATGAAAAGTCTTATATATACCGGGAAATTACTCCCAGAGGGATTTGTTCGAGCGTCGGTGTAATGGAGTTTTCCTGCTACTGTGCCGCATTATATGCGATAAAGCGATTTTCGTTGCGTATGCAAATTTCGTTCCAAAAACGCTGGGGACTGTGTGTGTGTGTGTGTTGTATCGAATTTCGCACTTCGAATCGAGGGTATATAAGCGTGGGAATTCTTCGACAGCGCGGGAGTATATTTATATAGAGGAAAAAAAAAGCTCGAGCTTAATGGGACGCGCGGTAACCCGGTTCGGATCTTTATGAAAATGAAGCAGTCCCTGGTTTTTGGAGCACTGCCGCTATGCGCTATATACACTGTAGTCAATAAGGGGGCAAATATGGAAAATGCCGAGGCCACTGGACACGACGGCGCCGTTTCGTCCACGAATCTTCCCACTCGTACGCACACACACACACACACACACACATGTGCAATTGCGGGGAACGATATCGCAGAGAGCTAAATTTCGCTTGGCTAAGCTTTTTGTTGTTATTAAGGAAAAAGGGGTTGCCGCAGAAGCCCTTGTTGTCGTCGTATACACAAAAATTGATATTCCTTTTAGGAGTGGAGCCCGGAGTGCTATGCAAATTTAATATTCGCCTCTTGCTTGTTTACCAGTCGGCTTGCATTTCTAAATTCTGAATTCATTATTTCGAGCTTTTTCTTGGTCTTTCTCTCTCTCTCTTTTTTAATACAACGGCGTCGTTTGAACTAAGAGTATAACGTTTCGAGGTCGTTACTTTTTTGCTGCCTCTGATCTTTTAATTTTGAGATGAAGGCTTCTATTATTTTGACGTTCTGAAAATTTTCTGGGTTCTCTCTTGAACTCGTTCTCTCTCTCTCTCTCTCTCTCTCTCTCGTGCGACGATTTTCTGTCGAATACTTCGAGCCAGTCTCGATGAAACTCCAGACTCTACCGACTGAAATCGAGTCTCACCCGACCGCGTACCTGACCGTGACCCGCGCGCTAATCCCCTTTATTACGGTAAATTTTCATGAAACCAAAATAAAAAATTATTAATAAAGTATACTTATGGCAATTACAATGTACGAAAACATTAAAAATTTTGCAACAATTATAATCAAATTTGAATGGTAAAATTCGGATGATTTTAAGTTGTAATATTTATATTTCAAAAGTTTAATATCAATTTCTCTTCATTTTGCATTTTGTCACACAGTTAATCATCATATTAAAAGTAAAGTTATTTTTTATTTTTATATAATATCCACGTTTTTAGTTTTTACAATACGTTTCATGTGATTTTCTAATATATAAATAATATAGATATACAATATCAAAGATCATAAGTTACACATACTGACAAATGAAAGAGGAATACGGTACTGAAAAATTGGAATACATCAATTAATACTAGTTGTGAAAACATAGCATATAAAGTGAAAACAATATTAAATATTTAGAATATAGATAATACAACTTAAAATCAACTTATTTTTACCATTCAAATTTTATTGTAATTTTTGAAAAATTCGTAACCGTATTTTTGTTTCTAATTGTTATAAATATACATTTTTTGATAATTTTAAATTTTGCTTGCGTTAATATTGACCGTAATAAAAGGGATTAGCGCGCGGGCCTTAGTCTAGACAACGGTCAGGTATAAGCGGTCGGACCTACGCGTATACTTTTCACACCATTTGGAGTTTCATCGAAACTGGCTCGAAGTATTCGACAGAAAATCGTCGCACGAAAAACTCCCTCACTGGCAATCTCTCTACTCATCTCTGCCACAACCTGCATCACTTTGCTTGTATATATTGGTGTGCCGACTTTACTTGTGTATATCGTAGTAGGTCATTGCACTGAGATCTCTAACGCTACCTGAATTGTAGGACAGGAAGCTACCACGTGTCTTTGCCCGCAACACCTAGACCCCGACTTCGGGTACCCAGGGTGACCGGGCGAACGTGCCTCGGAACGTGCTCAAGGTCGTGTTCAGTGCATCTTAACAAAACGACAAAAGCTTCGGGGCGTTATGTAGATTTTATTTTTCTCGGTCCGCAACACCTGGACATCGTCTTTGAGAGTCCGGAGTAACCGGGCGGTCTTGCTCAGGCTAAGAGTCAACGACGCATTCAAAGCTTCGGAAATTTTTTATTTTAGCCGGCGATATCGGATGCTTGCATGTATACCTATAGCCGCCCTGTAGAATAGCTATTCTCACGTAAGTAAGTATTCTCACGTAGCCCTTATAAGGCCCTTATACTTCGATCAGGCCGCCTGAATCCTATTTCTACTCGGGATAGTCAATACACTTATTGTCCTTATATAGTAATTAATGCTGCCGGTGCTGGCCCAACGCTTCTTTATTATTAGGTTTCAAATTCCGCCCCCTTGCATAGCAGCACCGCGATGCAGATGTTATTATCAAGGTTATTTTTTGCTAGGCGGTAGCGTGCAGTCGTCGCCCGTTTTCTTAGCAGAGTCACTTATAAAAAGCTTCTCCGAGCGTCTTGGTCAGCGGTAATAAAGTAATCGACATTAATCCGCGAAAGAATAAGATGCGAGGGCGACATTAATCAGAATTATGCGTGCACACGAGATTGAAGGGCGAACTATCAGGTGCGACTTCGGAAGTGCATCAAGTAACGACGGAATCAACATGGCGGCGAATATGCTACACGACTTTTGTGTGTTATATTACACGTCAAAATGAGTTACGTAACACACTTTATGCATTTAAAATATGAACACAACAGATATGTTTAAAAGTAAACGTTAAATGCGTGTACTTATACGTTAACGCACTTAAGCGTGTTATTTTACAACACATGATGTGAGTAAACGCTCATGTGTGTTAAATTACACATTTTAGTTGTTTAAATTAACACACTTGGTTTTGCAGTGTATCCACGTATGAAAATTCATTCCATTACGCAGAGCAACATGCCAAAAATTCGTACGATCTCTACGTGACAAATCCTAAAGCTCTCTGCCTGCAGAATAAAGAATTCAGGTAAAAAAAGAAAATCTTACAAAGGCGAGCTTTAATTGAGGAATCCGCGGAATTTTATAGAAATTCCTGCAGTAGCGCACGGGGAAATCTAGTCTCTGTGTCGCTTTGTGCGGAATCTGCGAGCGAGTACAAAAAGTCTATTTATTGCGTCTTTTCATTGCTAAAATTTCCCTGTTAGATTTTTAATATGATTTGTATTCTTGCTTTTGGCATAGTATTGTAAGCATTCATTACTTACTACTTCAACATATTTTCCCTTGCAAAATATAGAAAGACTGACGGCTCAATTCTACGAATTCGCGATTTGCAAAACGTATGGCACACAAGAAACGAGAGAGTATAATTCGGATGACACAAACCTAATTATTTGTCGACTTGGGTTGTTAAGTTATCCGATTTTTTTCAGAATTTTGTGGGCCGAAACTTTTTCAATTCGCAGCATCGGCTACTGTTGGCTCACCTTTAACATCAATAAAATTTTTGAATAATTTACCTGGATATACAGGCATATTGTAAATGAGCAACCGACCAAAATCAGAAACTAGAGCTATGACTATGGAGGTTAGAGTACAGGAGAGGAAACGGGATAGGATTTTTCGTCTGCTAGCAGTAGCAACTCTCAAAGCAGGACGCAAGGGTAGTTTCCTACTGTGCCGTAATAGGCAAGCGGGACACCCCTAAAAAAGCGCTTCTATTCGAAGAGCGTGGTCACTCGCGTCCTACAAGCTAATTTTTTTTTTAATTAAAGCTTATGACTTGTAGATTAAGGACGTATAATTTTTTTAAGTAAAATCAATGGCGTCATTGAAAATAGGCAAAAAATGCAAAAAATGCTTAAATAACCAACTTTGAACCCTTTTAACTCGAAGAGAATTGATGGAATCTATCTGAAAATTTACAGCTGACATCGTAGTGACCTCCAGAATATATCCCCCAAGTTTGGGCAAACATTTTTTTTGTCGCGCACGATTTGTCAGAGAACCACCCATACACACACACACACCCACACATATATATATATATATATATATAAATATCATAATACATTGGAATATTTTGTATGAAAATGTTTATTCATAAACGAGACATAAACTATATAATATGCTACTATAACATAGCCGCTGTGCAGCTCGCGCGCCATTTACGTCTTTCATCTCGATTTTTTTCTATAACGACATTGATGTTACTTAAAAAAAAAATTATACGTCCTTAATCTACAAGTCATAAGCTTTAATTTTAAAAAAAAATCAGCTTGTAGAACGCGAGTGACCACGCTCTTCGAATAGAAGCGCTTATTTCGGGGTGTCCCGCTCGCCTAAAGGTGGAGATTTGTCGACAGACGTTGTTGTATATAGATATACTAGAGCGTGTGGCAATATAGACGTCGTCATATATAGATATAAAGTGTGTATTGTTCAATATCGTCGCTCCCTACGAAGACTATAGCACTGTTAACATTTCCCAGCAAAGAGTAGCTGTTCAGATTTCCCGCGAAGACAAGCACTACTCAGATTCATTTTATTTGAAAAGATTCATTATTTTTTTACGAAAAACAAATATTATTAAAAAATTTTAAACAATTTTATCGAAACTTTAAAACTGAATATTAATTATAAAATTACACTTACGACAAAATTGTTTAAAATTTTGGAATTTTTTAAAATTGTTCGGCAATTAGAAGAATCTTTCAATTTTATTAGCTTTGTCTTAATAATATTTGTTTTTCGTAAAAAAATAATGAATCTTTTCAAATAAAATGAATCTGAGTAGTGCTTGCTTCGCGGGAAATCTGAACAGTGCTACTCTTCGCTGAAAAATGTTAACAGTACTAGTCTTCGTAGGGAACGACGATATATAATAGTATAATATTTCGATACAAGTGCGCGAAGTAAGTAAGTGAGGATCGCTTACTCTATGTATCGATCGCTCCACGTGCGTTCAATCGCATTTCGCGCACGCTGTGTTAAAATAGTATATTACGATACGAGTGCGCGAAGTAGGTGATTTTCGCACGAGCGCATTTTCTCGCCCGAACGTAGCGAGGGTGAAAAAAAAGCGAGTGTGATGATCACCTAAGCGCACGAGTTCTTATTATTCGCAAATACTTGGCATAGAAATTATTTTTTTGTCAGAAAACGAACTCTGCTCCATTTGTCTGCTGCATTTGTTAATCTCTGGCCAGGCGGCACCATGTTGCTTATCTATCGCTATGGTCTCCGCCCCGGTGTCAAATCCCAATGCACGGCGTTTCCTCTCCTGTACTCTATAATCTCCATAGCTATGACGCTCCAAAGAGGGAGGGGCGGAAGTTTTATTGAGGTGGATATTGCCGATCTACCTGCGATGCCTGAATTTACCCTTGTTCTATTACTACAGGTATACAAATGAATGCGACAATACTGTAAGGAGATGAGGAGACGGGACAGCTTTCCCTCCCTCAATTCTCCAATGTCCCCCACTCTGCCTGAAAAGCGCCGAAATATAGGGTCAGGCCGAACTTAAAGGAAGAGTGGGCGAAGAGCAGGAATTAAGGGAGGGAGAGTCTTTCTCTCTCGCACTAATGCGCGTTCCCTATGTTTCTCACTCGCACTCCCGATTTCCCGATGTCCCGTTTCCCCTTCTCCTTATATACGTTCGGTCCTGTGCTACGTGTACTTATAAGCTTGTCGGCGGCGCACTGCTGCACATTCGAATAGTTCGGTTGAAGCCGGAAAGATCGTTAAGTAGTCCATCCGTGTCCGCCGAGTAGATACTTTCTCAATACGTTGAGATCAGTGAGATCAGTGATCGAACGCAGTATATACGTGGGAATAACAACTTTTTATTTTGATAAATCAACGATTGCTAACAAAGTGAGGATAATTTTCTTATTTCTTCCGGTCCATCAGCGACGACAAGTGTCCCTTCTGATCAGCAGCAGCATATCATCGCATTCCGTCGCTCTTAAACTACGCTATGCTGCGTCTAGGAAACTACGAATACAGCCTCGAGCGTGACTTTGGTTATTACAAGATTAGTTTCCGTCCAGCTGAGCAGTCAGGTACCAAAAATAAAATCAAAAACCACGATCACATGCTGCATGAATCGATCGACCAGATCTTTCGTGAGCGTTGTCTCAGCAACAGCGATAAGATCAAAGAATATCTTTGTGAGTCTCAACATCATACTGATCGGGATCCCGTAATTAAGGCGATCGTACAGATAATGTCGAGCAGAAGTCTCAAAAAACTTTCACTTTTGTGGATCTCGGTCTTGAGTGGTTACCAGCAGTCAGCCGAGCTGTTGGTGCGCTCTGGCGCAGATGTCAACAAGTCCTTCGGGCGTCGCAAGCCCCAGATCATCAACAAAAACTGTACTATTCTCCATGTGCTGCTACAGATGCATCCCTCTCCAGAGAATGATCGGCTTATCCGTCTGATAGCGGACCACGGCGCCGACTTGAAAGTTCGGGACTGTAAGGGACAAACCGTCCTGCACTATGCTGTGTTGGAAGGCCGGATACAAATGATCGAAATGTTGCTCGAAAAAGGAGCCGACGTCAACGCCGCTGATAATTACGGCGTGACACCACTGTTTACTGCAGCCAGTAATAGAAAAGCCTTAAAACTGGTGCCATTATTAATAAAAAATGGAGCCAACGTTTTTGCCGAAAATAGAAATGGCGAAAACGTCTTACATTATTTAGGACAAGCGAATCCTCATATACACACGGCTGAGGTAGTCAAAATATTTATCGAGATGGGCGTCTCGATTCATGACAGAACAAACAAACTCGATCTTCAGTCTATACATTTAGCAGCCATGTACAGAAATTATAAATTGGTAAGTACAAGCACTTGATATACCTATGTTGATAAATTTGATTTGATTTGCATTAAATTCATTTTCCGACGTATGCCGTTTGTTTTGCAGGTCAAGGCATTATTGGACCACGGCGCAAACGTGAATGCGCAAGCATACGACGGCACGTTTCCGCTGTACTTCGCGGCTCTGTTTCAAAATAATGTGGCAGTGGTGGAACTTTTGTTAGAACGTGGAGCAAATGTTAATCAAAAGCTAGTCACCGATATCGCATCCCGATGTACTACTGCATTGCATACAGTTTGCGAATTCTTTTACGAAGAATACATAAGGCTACTTTTGTCGTACGGCGCAGAGGTGACCATCGAGAACGACTACGGCCAAACGGCTTTGGATATTGTCTTGTCAGATGATAGAAAAAATTCAAGTAGCGTCAAGTTAATAATCGCGGCGCTAGCGCTGAAAAAAGTTTGTCAGCCGACGATCAAGCTGAACGACGAAAAGATCATTGAGCAGTGCCCAATTCTGCGGATGCATTATCGGGAGTCCATCGAACAAATCGAGAAAATGAAGCTAACGAGGTTCACCGACGCCTGCACACTTTACGAATTCTTAACGAAATGCCATTGTCAGTTAGCAGCATTTATGCGTAATCCTAATCTCGAGACCAAATTTAGGCGGTACGATCTCAGCGACTTTTCCACCTACTATGCCAAGATCATAACGCGAGCTTTCGAGCGCGCACATAACCACTATCACTCCATGCTAGAACAGGAGGAAATTATTGTCGAGGCTGTTTATAATATTTTGCCTTATGAAATTGTGAGAAGCGTGGCTCATTACATATGTAATTGTTGCAAGAATGTAAAATAAATCATATTTGGTGTTTTTTGAATATTAAAATATTGAAGTTGTCTCTAAATCTCTCTATCCTTCCTAATCTTAATTTTATTATCATTTAATTTGTTATACACTTCGTGTGTGCTATGACGCACTTACCCTTGAGTCTATATTTTACAGGTAGTACAGAAAATTTACTTATTGAGGTTCGAAATTCATAAATTTGTAGAGATCGCGCGCAAAATCTAACAGCCAATCATATTTAGGTGTATTGCTGATCTTACTGCCATAAAACTTGTTTAATTATAGAGGTCCGGTAGCCAGAGTAATTTTGAAATAGATGGTCGCCTCGCCGAGAAAGGGCATCATTGGTAATGACGGTGGTCGGCTTACCTTCAACGGCTATAGAACTCGAATAATATACCTGGATATATACAAGCGTACTGTAAATGAGCAGCTGAGCCAAATCAGAGACTAGAAGTATGACGCTCCAAAAGGGCAGGGGTGGAGGTTTTATTACATCGTATATTGCCGATTTACCTTCGATGCCATCAGCTGGATTTACCCTTGTTCTATTACAGGTATACAAATGCATGCGACGATACGTCCGGTCCTGGGGCTGTATTCAGCGTTTTTTACGCGCGTTAAATAAAAATAACGTAACGCAGTCGATAAGCGTTAATATCGTTATTTTGTTAACGCTGCTACGTGTACTGTAGTAGTAGAACAAGATAATATCAATTCATAAACCTAAGAAACATGGATTACCGGGCTGGGATACCCGAAAGAAACCAATTAATTAATAAATACTATAGATAATTTTAAAAAATCTATTATTTCTCTATCTGATTATTACGCTACACTTTTATCGATTAACGTATTGTTCTAACGCCAGCGCTATTCGTTAAATATCAGCGTTATTCATTAAATCCGGCGTTATTCGGCTTTAACGCATGCGTTATGCGGATTTTAACGACGCTGAATACGGGCCCAGGGGTCGTATTCATAATAAAAATTGATAAAAAGTATTATACGAAAGAAAATATACTTTTTATCAATTTTTATTATTGAAACGTTTAATGAGTTGCATGATTTGATGAACATTAAGCAACAAAATAATTTTTCAATCATGCAACTATTGCTTTCTTCCTAAGGAAGCCTTGTAATAGTAATTTTTGGAGTTTGTGTAAAAGCATGTGGGAAGTGTGTTTTGATGAATTTTTAGTCGAAAAATGGTGTTTTTAGAAAATGTCCGTACGGATGTATGTGTGTGTGTGTGTGTGTGTGTGTGTGTGTGCGTATGTATACGCCTGTTTCTCCGCTTCTACTTGGTGGATTTTAACCCACCAAGTCTCATTTTCTTTGTTTTTGCTAGAAGATAGTGGGACGAAAGTCCGTTTTTACAATTTATATACGCTTTTTTTTTATAGTGATTTTTTAGTTTTAAGATTTCAGTTTTTGCCAACAACTTTATCGGACAAGTTAATAAAAGTAAATTGCTTAATATGTACCTGAAAGAGAATAAAATTGTCTATGTTTTTACCGTGAAAAATTTATATATATTTAATAATGTCTCAAAATCATATAATTCGAATGCCATTCGGCGAGATATTTATTTATAAGTGTCAAACTTTGTAAAATGGTAGATAATTACATAACGGAGAGCAATAATGTCCTAGTTTTTCATAATTTCGCTTTTATTGTTTGTTATAAGCAAATTAGTTACTTTTGTCGTCTGCCATTTTGTGGCGCGAAATCTAGATTTGAATTGACTTTCGGACCCCCTTAACGGCATGTGTCCGCTGCACTTCGCGGCTAATATTGAAAATAACGCGGCAGTGGTGGAAACTTTGTTAAAACGCGGTGCCAACGTTAATCAGACACTGCCTTTTGATGGTCGTACATTGGGTGGCACTGCGTTGCATGCTGCCTGCGACTATTTTCGCGAAGAAAATATCTGGCTACTACTGTCCGCTGGTACGGATGTGCTTATCGAGAACCACGAAGGCAAAACACCTTTGGCTATTATCTTATCTTCAGTAAGGAATAGGGAAAATTCAAGTAGCGTCAAGTCAATAATCGCGGTGCTAGCGCTGAAAAAAGTTTGCCAACCGACGGTTGAGTTGAAGGATGAAAAGATCATCGAGCAGTACCCAATGCTGCGAAAGCATTATCGAGACTCCATCGAACAGATCGAGAGGATGAAATCAACAAGGTTCATAGAAAGCTGCACATTCTTCGAGCTATTGATAAAATGCCAGTGTCAGATAGCAGCGCTTATGCGAAATCCCGACTTCGAAACAAAATTCAAGCAGTATGATCTCACCGACTTTTCCACTTTTGCCGAAGTCATAACGGGAGCTTTCGCGCGCACAAAACCACTATTACTCTATGCTAGAACAGGAAAAAGTGATCAGCGAGGCTGTTTATTATATTTTTCCTTATGAAATCGTAAGGAGGGTGGCTCATTACATATGTAATTGTTGTGAGGATGTAAAATAATTTAAATTTAGTCTTAAAATATTGAAATATTGAAGTCGTCTCTAAATATATCTCTCTATTGACATTAACTTTATTCTCATTTAATTTGTCATATACACGTCGAATGCACCATAACACACTTTCCCTTAAGTCTATATTTTTTAGATAATGCAAAAAATTCACGTTTTGAGGTTCGACATTCATAAATTTGTATAAAGATCGCGCGCGAAAACTAGCAGCTAATCAGAGGGCTAAAGTAGGATAATCTTTATTTCCCTTACAATTTCGCTAAATCGATAGAAGCATGCAGAAAAGTTATTTTCTCGGCATTCAAAGTTACTTAACTACTTTGACATTTCGTCCCTTGTCAATTCGGATAGACTGATATTCGGAGAAACGAGGTAGTACTATTCGGATGATACGTACGTGCCTAATTATTTGTCGACTGATCCGATTTTCTCATAATTTTGCGGGGCTACAAATCAAATATTAGGACGCCATGCGTAGGTGCATATTTAGGAATATTGCTGACCTTACTGCCATAAAACTTTTTCAAATTTGTAGCAGCCAGTGTAATTTTGAAATGGATCGACGTCACGTCTAGGAAGGGCATCATCAGTGTCAGCCGCTTTCAGCTCACCTCATCTAGAAAACTTGAATAATATACCTCGATGTAGACAAGCATATTGTAAATGAGGAACCGAGCTGAGACAGTAATTGACGAAGGTTTTATTGCGGTTTATATTACCAATCTACCTGCGGTTCCTGAATTTACACGTGTTGTATTGCAGGTATACGAATGCATGTGACAATAGGTACGGTCCTGTGCTACTTAAGTAAGCGCGTTACCAGAGATGAGTAGACGAGATTAGGAACGCTCGGGTTTTTCGTATCCGAAATTTTCTGTCTCTCCAGCTCGGTTATAGTAGCATTTATTAGTAATATTTTTGTTTATAATAAAAACATTTTATTTTCTATTCATTAAATTTATTTACATCAATATAGTCTATATTCTCTCATGTATCGCTGTCTTACAATATACTTAAAACTTACTGTAAATTTTTTGCTTCCTTCCTAAGGAAGCCTTGTAATAGTAATTTTTGGAGTTTGTGTAAAAACATGTGGGAAGTGTGTTTTGATGAATTTTTAGTCGAAAAATGGTGTTTTTAGAAAATGTCCGTACGGATGTATGTGTGTGTGTGTGTGTGTGTGTGTGGTGCGTATAGTATACCCTGTTTCCTCAGTTTCTTACTTGGTGGATTTAACCCACCAAGTCTCATTCTTTGTTTTTGCAAGAAATCGGCGGACGAAAGTCCGTTTTTACAATTTAATATACGCGTTTTTTTTATAGTGATTTTTAGTTTTGAGATTTCAGTTTTGTCCAACAAAGTTTATCGAAAAAGTAATAAAAGTAAATAGCTTAATATGTATCTGAAAGAGAATAAAATTGCCTAATGTTTTACCCCGGTGAAAAATTTATATTATCGTTCGCGTTCTTTTATTATAACACCATATAGTGCAATTTTTTTAAATCGTTATAACTCAAAACTAAATAGCGAATCATTCTAAAAATATACGATTATTGAACGGTAATCTATAACTATGATACGACTTAAATCGTTAAGTTCATTTCATTGGGGCAGATCCTGAGAAAAACTCAAAAAACTGAAAAGAACCGTTTTTCTACGCGTGACGCGATAACTGGAGTAAAAAGGCAATAATCAAGTTCGAATTTTGGATTTAGTTGAGCATTATATAGCACAATGATCCCTTTCTTTGGATTTTTATAAAACCAGTTAGTTTCAAAGATATTGAGCTTCAAACTTTTGTTTTTTCACCCTGTATACTATGAGTCGTTTTTTCACGTGATTGCGATCATGGAGTAAAAAGGCAATAATCAATTTAAAATTTTGGATTAGTTGAGCAATTATAAAGGCATCTTTCTATCTCGTCTTGGGTTGTTTTATGATACCACGTAGTTTACAGATATTCGGCTGCAAAATGTTTGATTCTTACGCCTCTGTAATCACTCCTATAAATGAAAACTGATCGCTTCGATCTCAGTCCATTATCGGATTTTAATCTACTTAGACTCGTTTTTTGCTGTTTTTGTTATAATTCGTATTTATATCGTGTAAAAAATAAGTTGTCCAGTTACGATGTGCGTATATTCATTGGCGTTTTTCGATCAACTGTGCGATTTAAGATAAGTCGTTCTGCGAACTAATATCCTTATCATTATAGTCGTCGGAAACTAAATTTTGATACTTTTTCGTTAAAACATTCCAATGATTATCGAATTTATTCTATAGACTACTTTAATTTTAAGTAGGTCTACGGCAATTAAAAATTTGAAATTTTTATAATATTTGAAATTTTTTTAAATGTTTCAAAATTTCGCAAATTTTTTGAAAATCTAGGCGTCAAAGAGTTTTCCATTCGCTACTACCTTTTGGCATGCTTAAAAAAGGGTCTATTCATGGCACGTTATCATAACAAGTACGGTGTTCAACCAATGGGGGGAGTGCTTTTTCAACGAGCTCGGGTGATATTTGAGCACTCGTGTCCGAGCTTCGGGCGCTCTAAAGCGCCGCTCGACTCGACGTCGTGCTGCAAAATATTCACCTCGGCCTATGAAGAAAGGACCAATTCTCCTGCCTAGTTGCAATCATACAATATACTATTTTATAAATAGTATACTTGTAAATGCATATAAATTAACTGCAACGCAAATTGGTACTAAATATTATTTTCAAGTTTACGCTATTTGATTAGTAATTATAATTATTTCGAAATAATTTTATCCATACAAACGTAAAATAGCATTATAAGCTTATAGAATTATATAATGACAGTAATAAACAATTTAGATGATAATAGCGATTACCATTAAGGTTGAAGAAGCTACGTGCCAATAGAAGTGTTGGGCAGCGGTTAATAATTGTCTTCAAAATCAATAATTTCGATAGCCATTTCGGTCTAGATATTATTTATTAATGTGTCAATCTTTGTAAAATGTGTAATAATAAAAAGAAGTATAAAAAATCATATGATAATTACATAAACGATGGGCAGTGATGTCGCTAGTTTTTCATAATTTGTTTCGCTTTTATTTTTGTTATGAAGCAAATTTAGTTATTTTGCATCAGCTATTTGTGCGTCGATAATGTTAGATTTTGATTGACTTTCGGACTCTCCTTTAATTCAGAACGATTCAATATCAATATTCTCAATGGTGTAGTACTGCGCGTTGCATACTGTCTCTGGGCGAATCTGTTTTGAGTGAGTACATAGCTAATGCTTTTTTCGTATCGGCGCGGTGCTGGCGCTGAAAAAACAGGTTTGCCAACTCGACGTTCTGAGTGAAGGACCGAAAAGTCATCGAGGCAGTATCCAATTTGCTGCGTAATAAGCATAACGAAGTTCTATTCGAACTCGAATCTAGAGGATAAGATCAACTCAGGTTTTAGCCGGGAGACTTTTACATTTTAAGGACTTCTTGTACGAAATTGCCGTTTCAGATAGTCAGCGCTCATGCGAATCCTCATACTTCGAGACAATTTAGGCAGTACGAGTCTCACTCGACTTTTTCCAAACTTTGCTGCACTGAAGTCACAATGGAGCTTTCTGAGCGG